>JAKTUD010000006.1:0-660056 GCA_030556505.1 Millerozyma pseudofarinosa | reverse complement strand
GTCTACACATCTCGTTTTAAGCATTTCCATATTTCTTGGTGACAATCATGTTTTAAATCTTATTTGATCTAAGACACTTTTGTGTCATTTAGATTACTGTGCACACCAACAAAAAGAGTTGGTAACGTGGACTAAAATATGAACTAGATCTTTGATGATATATTGAAATTCTATTATAAGATATAAAAAACTGAATTAAATAAATGTATTATGAGAAAGAAAAAGCGGAATCTGTTTTAGATGAGAATTAATTATAACTTCCTTAATCTGAGTTTTGACTTCAATGTCTTAAGAGGACCCTCCTCTTCTTCATCAGAAAGTTTTAGGTCGTCTTTTGCAATACTTTGATCTGTAGTCAACTTACGATCTTTAAGAAGGAACATACAAATCCAGGTAGGTACACAGATGCAAAGACCGACGATAATTAAGAGTCTTTGAATGTAACGGTAACTTTTGACTACCTGCTGTCTTTTAGGGTCGCTCCATGGGTACTTTACGACGAACTCATAAGGCGCGGTGTATGCCAGCATGGCAACTTCAGCATCATTGGTCCTTTTCAATATGTCCTTATAAAGTAATTGAGACCAAATTGCACCACCTATCGAGGAACCAATGGCACCTCCGACACGGTATAACGCGTAAGATAAAGCTGTGGCAGAAGCCATAAGATCGTGGTCGACATGACTTTGGATCACAACAGCCAATGCATAGGAGAAAAAGCCAGTACCAAATCCGAGAATACACTCACTTGCAATGATACCACCATGAGAGTCTGTGCCACCTCTAAAGTAGTAAAGGAGACCCAAAGCAACAAACCACATCAGAACTCCAAAGATCATGAAAGGTTTCAATCTTCTCAAGTACACGATGACTAAACCGTAGAAGAATCCAACAATGACGCCCACAAAATTACTCAATGATACAATTCTTGTGGCAGAGATGACAGTTTCATTCACTGCAACTATCAAAATTGTATAGAGGTACTCAGAAACAGTCAGACTGACAACCATAAAAAGAACACAAACGATCATTGGGAATACGATACCACGATTTTTGAAGAAGTATAAAGGAGCAATTGGATATTTACTGATGTATGCCTCGTATAAGATACAAACGGGAATTAACACAACACCAACCACAATTGGAGCGATGATACTTCCCAGCTTCCACTTGCTCTTGAAACCACCAGCTAAAGTTAAAGGAACAAGAATGCAACCAAAGCAAACAGTCCACAAGATTAATCCACCTAAATCAGTCTTCCAGAAGAAGTCAATCATATACTTCACTATACCACCCTCTCTGATGGCTCTTCTGTTCAATCCGAAAGGAAGAGCTTTCCACTCTTCAGTGCGCAGTGCACGCCAGTACAAGTATCCCATAGCACATAAGAAAGGAATGTTAGCCAAAGGGAAGATAAAGGCCCACATCCCAATACCCCAACTCCAGTGCTTGATAGGACCAATTGAATCCATGATATTACCGTAGCACCAGGTGATAATGATGAAGGGAAAAGTTGGGACCAAAGTGTAAAACAATCTCCAACGTAAACTGGAAAGATCTGCCAAAATGATGACAATAATCAAAACAATACCGGTATAACCCAACTGGTAGAACACGGCACCTACACAGTACCTGGAAAGATTTGTAGCCTGAGACTGAATGATGGTACCAATCACGTAAAAAATTATGGAGACGATGTACAACTCAATTCTACCGTAGATATCCATCAACCTGGCATAAAATAACTGACCCGCCGCAGCAATAACTGTCGTGACAACGTTGACGGTGGACAATGCAGTATGCTGAGCGTACGACTGAGTAGCGTAACCGGTGAAGGTCGACCTCATCTGACCATCAAGACTGTAAATAAAACCAACACAGAAGAATGAAAACAACATGAAAACAGAAAACCACACCGGGGTCTCCTGTTTGTACAACAACTCGATCTTGCGCACTCCAGTAAATGTTGGAGTATCCTGTTCCACAACGCTCTCATCTGCGCTATCCTTGTAAAGAGCCTCATTCCTGTCTTTAGAACTCAAACTCTCACCATTCTCCTCCTTATTAGAACTAATGTTCTCATTAGCAAGCTGCTCCTTGTCGAAGCTAGTATCCTTGTCTGTCATGTTACACTTACTTGCTGATACAATTTTTTTTCTCCAACCACCCCTTCAAGTACTTCTACATCTATTTTTTTTTCTCGTCATCGAGAGAAAAATTCTCGTAAGCCTGCAGCTCATTTCCGCAACGTTTTGCCTTATATGCAGTTCTTATCCGAGTCGGCGCAAATGAGAGAAGAGGTGAGAGCGAATAACAGGCATTGAGAATAGTGGAGTGGCTCCAACACTCGTAAAATCTGTATTGTTAACAGATAGAGATGAGCTATATGGCGGAAGTATAAGTGGTCATATTGTTATAGTGTTGTATTAACGCCTGAGACGATATGATAATCACGTACGAAACTATTATTATTTTCTCAGCGACAAACCTTTTAGCCGTCATATGACCAAGAAACCTAGAGGTCGTTCTTTCGTATCACTTCAATCGAAGTTCAAGCCGTGGAGTGTTATGCTCTCTTAAATCTATATTTGGTCTGTTAAAGTTTCTTGCTTGCATGAGTAAGATGAGAAGTGCTTTTTTTCTTCACCGAAAATCTTCGCTGGATCTAAGTGGTCTGCAGCCATGAAGCAGGGATTAATATAATTTCTTTTGTTCTAGTCTAAATATATATATATATAGCATAAGGGTAATTTTACCTACTGAATACGGTGATGGATGGAAAGGGGCTTGCACGTATTGCAACATGAGAATACACAGTAGGCACACTTAGTGCAGGGGATTACTTCATGAGTGCGACCAGTCAAGGAGGTCTCTGGTAGGGTCTCAACGGGAGACAGGTATCTCTGCAAACGTACCTTTCCAAGTTTAGTGTGCCTTGCAGTTGCTAGTAGGATAGTCTTATCGATGACAAGCTGTTCTACGAAAAGCACTACAAGCTGTACGGCTATGGACTACAGATTTGTCATACTAGTTGCCATGAAAGCTTCTTTGGGAACAACTTTAGGATGCTTGCTTTGCATAGCGTAAGCGAGGCTGCGGAGATGAATTTTGTGAAATACGGTTCAACAGAACGCTGTTAATAGGTCACACTTGCCGATACCTTACTAATTATGTCTGCGCAGATGATCTGATAAGACTTATCAGATATCTCAGATATTTGATGGATGAGATTACGGAATTTATTCTTATCGCGAAGATCTTTTTATGAGTAGATGACTTTTCTTTTGATATTAATGCTCTTTCTTTTTTGACCCGGAGCAACTACCAAATAATGTCGCAGTCAATATGCCAGATTCTAGGCCCTCTTATTGCGACTGGGTTTACTGAAATGCAAGTAATCTAATTAATATTATGCATACTGAAGATGTCATCTTAATATGCTGAGCTCTGATCGCTCACTGGACCAAATGACATATCGCCTATGATAGAGTAGAAGAGCGAGGTAAAAAGATCTCGATCAACCTTTACAATTCATATTAAATTCTCTGCTCGTCATAATCAATATAAAAGAATAACATATACACATCAATACATCCATCTATAAGTTGGGTTTTTTGGGCCCTCGCTAAGCTCGCAAGTTGGAACATCTTGAAACGTCAAGTTAACTCCCTGCTTCTTATTTCTTCTTCTATTGTCAAACATCATAAAGATTGTTATTGAAGTTATTACAATAATTGCCAAGCCACCGAAACCAGCAGTGATTCCTAATGCAGGAGCATACTTAGGGGCATCTTGAGGCCTAAATATATTGGTTGAAATAAGCCCAGCGGCATTGGCTAGAGGAACACCTACAGCTGAAATAACAGCTCTCCTATTCGATCCGGGGGTATTATTGGTATACCAAGTAGAGGTAAGAACCGAAGACACCGACGCACCCGTTGTCATTAAAAAGCAGGAGAAATAGGCTGCTCCTATATTCTGTTGTACATCTATGCAGCCATATACCACGAATCCTATTAAAGTTATGGCGACACCTATGCAAATAAATACAGACCTCACCCTAAAATAGTCAGATAAGAATGCCATTATGACTAGACTCACCGCTCCCCATACATTAGGAGCAACTGTGTAGAGATTAGTTTCCACTGTTGATTTTCCCAAAGCTTGAATGATCTGAGGAAACCAATTATTAATGGAGTTGAGAGGTACGCCGATACAAATCTCGACCAACATCCATGCTATTGTAACAGGATGCGCAAATACCTTGACTGAATCTCTAATAGATAATTTTGCTCCTGAATTATCACTAGAATCTGTTATAACTCTGTGGATGGCACATTTTCTTTCTTCTTCTGTGAAAAATTTGAATGTTTCTACCGACCTAGGTAATACAAAAAAAGCAACGATAGCAAAACTTATAGTACAAGATCCCTCTATTAAAAGTAGTATTTGCCACCCATGAAGACTTGAATTAATCTGAAAACATCCATATGACAAAAGACCACTAAAAGCATTAGCAATTGCACTAGCTGCATAAAATATTGCAACCCTTCTGGCAAGTTCACTTCTTCGGTAGAAATTAGATAAATAATATATGATCCCCGGAAGGAAAGCCAGTTCAAAAATTCCTAAAAACCATCTTGCAGCCATAAGCGAACTGAAATTAAATGCTGAAACTACCAATAATGTCACACAACCAAAAGAGAACATTAACATAGGAACGACGTTTGCAGCATTATATCTTTTAATGAATAATGACAACGGGAAAGCAAACAAAACGAATGGAATGTAGAATATAGAAAGCATGAGGTTCCAATTAGTTCCGCTAATCGAAAGATCTTTATCGAGCCCATCAGTTTTGGCATTACTGATGTTTCCTTTATCCAAAGCATTGAAGAGGTACATTATTGCTGTGAAAGGTAATATAATAATGTCTAACTTTCGACATATCCTTTTTTCAAGTTTATGGTCTATATAGTCATCATTCACTTTGATGATATCACCACCAAGAGTCTTTATCTCTGATTTATTGGCTGGGTCATGGTCGAGACTCTCACCTGAACTCTTTGGTTCGATATCAACATTGGACTGACTTTTCTTCTGAGTAAACATCATGAGACAGTTAATATCTCAATTGTCTCTCCTAAGCCAATGTACATATTTATATTCTTGAATTCATATCTTATGGTGTTATCTCTCTCAGCATGATCTACGAAAGATGGGGATTCTCTAGTTACTCTTCAAAGTTGTTGTATGCAGTGATACCCCCACCACGACTTCGATTAAAAGATACGAAATTGTGGTGGGGGTTGATCTCAGCGTAGATAAATGATTCGATTATGCGTCAACCCCCACTTAAAAGATCTAAATTCAAATCTAGGTATAAGAAAAGGCTCTAATAGGAATCATTATAAGAGGGAAGATGTGGAGTATATTTACCCCTAGGTTTTTAATTTTTCAGATTGCAACCTTTGAGTTTAACTCAAATTTGAAGATATCATTAGCTCAATAGGTCAAACACTATTCACCAATAAAAAATGACAGCTCGAAAATTAGAATGGTCTGCAATTGGGGGAGAAGAGCATCCTGTTCTTGCGCCAGCATGGACTCATGATAACAGAGTGTTTACCTCCGGTATCGTTGGGCAGAACTATGCCACTGGGGAAATTCCAGATAGTATCGAAGATCAAACCATTCTAGCTTTAAAGAACGTCGAACATATTCTTAGTCAATCAGGAACTAGTACTTCGAAAGTCTTCAAAGTTTTAATGTTTATTTCTGATGCAAAATACTCCGCAATTGTGAACAAATTATATGGAGAAGTATTTGTTCAAAAACCTGCAAGAAGCTGCGTAGTGGTAGCATTTATGGACCCTAGGATCAAAGTTGAGTTAGAAGTTATAGCCTCTAAAGACTGAAATATTGTCTCAGTATTTAGGTATATTAAACAAAGTTTGTTCTTTTTTTTTCAACATCTCTAATATCTACATAAGTGTTGTACTTTTAGAGAACAGTAATCTAACAAGCCTTGCTCTTAAGGGTTTCTAACTCCTATAATTTGTGAATTCAGTTGACTCATTTTCAATACTGTAAGCTTCGATAGTCTCCAGTCTTAAAATAGACACAGCTAAATATAGTAGTGCGAATCTTTATTAAAGGTTCATCTTCAAGATTCAGCTTGAATTTCACTCGTCTTATATACTTATTAGATAACATTTACTATGATATACTCACAGCCGGAAGACAGCTCGGAACTTATTAAAGACTTTTTCACAGTTCCTTTTGAATCAAGCATATCTTTATCTATATTAGGGAACAATGCAAGTATCTTTGTAAATCAAGGAGCGAATATCACGAAAACATGTCTACCAACAGAAGACCAAGCTAATTTTGTCGATTTCAAAAACGCCTTCAAGAATGATCCTCTCGAAATGATGCGATGCTTTTTAAATAACGCAATTGCAAAGCCCAATTCTACAGGCGTATTTCCGTTTCACAATTCACATCATTTTGACGTCGAGGAATTTCTACATCCACATCATATCGAACACAAGAATAGCCTTTCAGTGTCTTTTTTATTCTATGGTATTTTTATGGCTGTCTGGTTATTTTTTTATTTCAAAAAGAAGGAGTTTGCTTCTTTTCTTTTCAAGTTATCTCCAGTCAGCAAGAAAATTTACAAGTACATGGGTATCAAAGTCATTATTTCGTTTTCGATATTTCTTTACTATTCAATTGCAGAGGCAAAGGAGAAAATCATATCACAACATTTCCTCTTTGCAGTTACGTTAGTGACTACTCTAGTGTCTCTATTACAAACAAGCTTGCTTACTCTTTTTTCTCTTGGTTATGGCACCTTATTCTTCAGACTTGATATCAAAAAGCATAAAGGTGTTATAAAAGACACTTGCTTGGTATTGGTTCTATATATTCTTCTGCATTTTCCAAGGGTTTATGCTGAATTATGGTCTGTTCATTACAAAAAAATGTTGTTTCAGTTTGAGAAGCCCTTAAGTTGGACCATAATATCCACACTAGCATATGCTCTACTCATTGTTATGATGCTACGCAATACATATAAGACATATCATGGCACCGATAATTTCGAAAGAGCAAAAAAGTCGGTCGCTATAATTGCTGCGAGCTCTGCCTTAAATCCTCTAATAGGTGTTCCTTCTTTGGAAACTGTCATATACTATTTTACAGAACTGACTATTTCAACTTTTTATGATAGAGAAACAAATATTCCTGAAGTTCTTGAACTTATTGTGCTATTATCTCTCATTTACGTTTGGAGAGACTTGGAAGAAGATGAGATTGATTCTTATAACAACATACCCTTGTCGCAACAAAATTTACCTTGATTACAATTTAAACATATCATTAGTTTTACGACAAAATGTACAATTTTTCTTTATTCGGATTTGGTTTATTACCCTTAGAGTACTATAATTCTGCTATGATGTATAATGTAAGAAGTCGAAATTATCGTCTGTTTATTTCTATCGTAACATTTTAGTCAAAAATTATACAATTATCAATATTTTTACGAATGTTGTGAAATCTTGTGAATAATACGTAGTGCTCATTTTTTGCAACCCTTTGAAAAAAGAATGAAAAAGTTTAAAGCACCACAATACATAGAGGCATCAAAATCAGAGAAGTATTCAACCTACCTGTGTTCTCTGAGTAGCGTGAAGTAAAATTGGGCATTATATGAAAGAGTTGGCTTATCTTTGAATATTTGGTATTCGCACACTAAACATATCAATATTGGCGGTAATTCTATGAGACAAGAATATCACTCGAAGTGAAGGTAGATATATATAATATTAAATTGAAATAAAATTTTAAGTATTCACAAATGATATGAATGAGGTTTCATGTCGCCAATAGAACTCCAAGACGTAAAGAAAAGAAAAAGGATACGGGGAAGTTTTATATGTGATTATCCAGGATGCGATAAAGTGTTTACTAGAGTTGACCGATTGTCCAGACATAAGAAAAACCATGATCCAACAAAAAGGCATATCTGTGAGTGGCCTGGGTGTGGAAGAGATTTTGTAAGAAAGGATGTAAAAGAGAAGCATTATAGGAAACACTTGAATAGCAATTTGAACAACCAAAATTACACTCTGAACTCTAGTTCGGATGACCTGAGCGTCTGCAAAAGTGGAGAAAGAAAATTTTCCTTAGCTAATGTTAACTTATTGGATAATATGGTGGATGATATAGGGGAAAATATGATGCAAGTTAGAAATAAACCAGAAGCGATTGGCTTGACGTTATCACCGGCTGACTTGATCGAGTGGTTGTTTCATGATGATTCTCTCAACACTGATAGCGTCTTCCAGAACAATGAATACGCAAATTTTCCTGCTGGATACTCTCCAGTGTCTTTCATTGAAAGTTTTCTTGCTGTCCCGTCCCCCCAGTTCCCTCTGCTTTATGATAAACGCAGATTTGATGATTCTATACGACAAGAACTAATAGATATAATACCTTCTCTTAAGCAAAATACTGATTTTGAAACTTCAAAAATTGAAAAATATTTCGAAACATATTGGCTTGTGTTTCATTCCCAATATCCAATTCTCCACAAACCTTCTTTTTCGTATTACAGTGCAGAGCCATTATTACTTCTCGCGATGATTATATTAGGTTCGAGTTTGATAAAATGCACCGGCTTCACTGAAAATGATTCTTTTAATGATCCTCAGAAACTAGCGGAAGAAATAGCCGGCCCTCTACGCTGGCTTATTTTTTCAAGCTCGGATTGTAAACCTCCAGCAAAACTTTATATAATTCAAAGTCTTTTGTTGTTGGAGTCGTTCGAAATTACAAGTACGTCAAGGTTTTTACATGAAAGATCCTATTTATACCATGGAACTAAAATTCAACTTTTAAGGAGAAGTCCTATACTCGGAGGTGATCCTTTGAATAAGGATAATGAAGATAATCATCCTAAAATATGGGAACAATGGATAGAATCCGAGTCTATGAAAAGAGCTAGTTTTATGGCATTCTATCTTGACACAGTAAATGCTACTGTTTACGGTCATACCTTGATTCTTTATGCGCATCAGATAAAATTGAATTTGCCTTGCAATGAAGAACTTTGGAGCTTCGATAATCAGCGACAATTGAACGATTCGCTATTGAGACTGAAAAATCCTAAGTTTCTAGACACGCTTAAGAAGTTATTAAATCGGGAGCAGATAGAAATAAGTGCATTTAGTAAAAAAATAATCCTTGCTGGATTACTCACTATTATGTTTCAGATGCAACAAAAAGATCTACAACTATCATTTTTGGAATGGGATGGTATGAAAGAGTCATGGAAAGAAACAATTTCATTAGCAATAGATGTCTGGAGATATCAAATGTGTCCCAATAGTTGTTGTGATACTCAACTGGCATTATCTACGAAAACGGCTTCAGAAGATATACTACCTCCCATGTTAAGGAAGGAAGATCTGAGATGTAAATTTAGTTTGTATCACATTGCTCAAATAAGCATGCGAATATCACACTATGATTACATTATATATGCTGGAGCCCCGAGTAGGATGAATGTTCTGGTAAGTCCTAATGAATATAAGGTTGTATCTGAAAGAATAATAAAGTGGGCAAATTCGATCAGTGGGAGAATGAGTGTTATCCATGCATACTTATTTTTATTCGAAATGTTTCTTTCTCCTACAAATGAAGATATCACATATAGATACAACCCTAATCATGACCCCTTTTTACATCGTAAAAATATCATTGCTAGTGCTGTTTTGGTTATTTTTGCTTATAATTTTTCAACACAGGGTCCAGAGAATAACATATATGAGGAAGGAAAAAACATTGAATACTATCCAGAAAAAGAGGATGGTTATTCTTACTTGCAGAGAATTCGTAAAGCTTTTTTAAAAGAGGACAAGCTTAATCCTTCCGAACAGAGAGATAGTTACTATATTCATAACACTATTAAAAAGTATGCGAATATAATTGTATCAATACCAAATAGGAATAATATTGTTGGAATTTTGAAGCTTTTCTATAATAGCTATAAGAATTCACAATGGGAAATTGGATATGAATACTCAAAATTATTTCGTAACTGTTTTGAGAGGTCTTTGGGAAAAAAAAGTGTACAGTGTTTGGATATGTACGATAATGCTACTTTTTAATATTCCTAGCAAATTACATACTCTGCCTATTAAATGCTTCCCTTAATGATGATGTAGTATGTTGTATCAAATCTTTACCTTGTTGAAGGATATCGTCCATAACCATAACAGGATGAGGCACTTTTTCATATATCTTTATAGTAGTTTCCACGTTATTCTTTTGGAGTTTTGCAGCATAAAGTTCCGCCTCTGTACGCAAAACATCACATTCAGCAGCAGCGATAAAGCAGGATGGAAGCTTTTTGATATTCTCATCAGGGTAAAATATTGGAGAAGCTTCAGGGTTGTTATAATATGAAGTATTTGGTAGGTATAGTGACTTATACCATAACATTTTTTCGGCTGGCAATTGAGGAGTGAATTCATTCTCTCTCCAAGAATCATGAGACTCTGGAGTTGCGGTATTATCAATGACTGGCACAACCAAAATCTGATGCTTAATTGGGGGCAAGTTTTTGCATGATTCCGAAGAAACAAACTTATTAGTCACAACCGCCGTTAAGTTTCCCCCGGCCGAGGATCCTCCAAGAGCTATGTTTGTGTTATCAATGTCGAATTGAGAAGGTCCTTGTTCAAATGCCCAGATAGTGGCATCAAAGGCATCTTGAACTGCAGATGGATATGGGTTTTCTGGAGCAAGCCTATAGTCGACGGTAATGACAATAGCATTGACATAATCTGCGACCTTTGTGCAATAGCTGTTCTCAGTGCTGATATTTCCAAGTACCCATCCACCACCATGGAACCAAATAAAAAGTGGCCAACCATTCGCAGGTTTATCCCCTTTAGGTATGAACACTCTAGCCTGTATTAATTCGCCTGCATTATGCCTACTAGGAATCTTGATATCTACTATCTCTTTCATTTCTTGGGGCTTACTCTGCCCGGGTATAACATTTCCTCCGCTCTTAGTTGTCTCCAAAGGCAAGCGGTGTGTGTAAAGAATGCTAGGTTCCTTATTCAAGACCGAGTCAAAAAACTCGACATATTTTGGATCTAACTTTTTTGCCATACTCAGATCTATTTTGAAAGGCATCTCAGGTACACCACCTGGATATGAATTGTCAGGCTGAAGTATATAGTTTTGAGTCATAGTAAATAGATCCAGTACGTGATTTAGTAATGTCTTTGAATCTTAACTCCAAAAATTATATTCAGCCATATTCCAATTTATATATAGTGTTTTCCGTATGGACAAAATACAAATCCGGGTATTCCTTATGATATCATATCATAGCCAGAAAAACGGTTGGGATTTATTTTCATCATGGTGGGGGGCTTTTAGATGAATATCGCGCTGATAAGATTTGATCTCCTCTTATCTTTATTTTTTAGTTGAATATACCGTACAATAAATTTGAAACTAGGTTGTATTCGGTTTATACACCGGTGGGGTACTTTCAGGTGGGGGCTCTAAAGTGTCCTTGGTATTCTTGATCATACTGTACAAAATTGGAAAAAGAAGAATAGAACTAATTTATAAAGTAGAAGTTGAAATAGAGATTTGTCTTTCTGAACAATTCTCCAAGAAAAAAAAAACCCCAAATTTATCCCCATCCTCATGACTTTTTCATCGACTTTCAAGATTACTGACAAAAGCAAGTTATTGGATCGCTATAAAGGAAAAGGTCTCGATGAACTTCCAACACCATGTGTTGTCATTGACCGAAAGAAATTTATAGCCAATTCCGAGAAGATGTTGAAAAATGCCCATAATTTGAAGGCAGATTTCAGAGCACATATTAAGACACATAAAACTATTGAGGGAACAGAGATTCAACTTGGCTCTGAAAATTATAGTACTAACAAGATATTGGTCTCTACATTCCCTGAAGCATGGGCTGTTTTAGATTTAGTTACAGCTGGAAAGGTAAAGGATGTGCTCTATAGTTTGCCGGTATTTGAATCTCGTATACCCGAGTTAATCGAGCTTAGTAACAAGATACCAAACATTAGGCTCATGGTAGATAACATTGAGCAGATTTATCTTTTGAATAGGGTAAAAAAGGAATTTAACTATGCAAAAAAGTGGTCTGTATTTGTGAAGATCAACATGGGTACCAATAGAGCGGGGCTAGTTGTTGAATCAGATGAGTTTAACGATTTTTTGAACTACCTATTGAAAGACAATGATTCAACTACCAACATTGACGTTTATGGCTTTTACTGCCATGCTGGTCATTCCTACGCTTCGAAGTCAACCGATATAGCTAAGGATTTTTTGATTGAAGAAATTACCCATGCTAATATGGCCGCTATAAAAGCAAAGTCATTAAATCCCGACCTAAATCTTGTTATATCTGTTGGTGCAACACCAACTGCTGTTTCGTCTGGGTTTTTGTCTTTGAAAGAGTTAAACTCTCGTGTAGATAATTTAGCTGGAAGAATTGAGTTGCATGCCGGTAACTACCCATGTTTAGACCTTCAACAAATTAATACCAAATGTATTGATCCAAATAATGTTTCATTAAGACTACTTGCTGATGTGGTATCACTGTATCCAAAAAGAGGAGAGAAACTCCCCGGCGAACAACTTATAAATGCTGGTGTGCTTGCTTTGGGTAGAGAACATGGTCCATCTCCTGGTTTCGGATTAATAACTAATGAAGGATATGAGAATTGGGTTGTTGGAAGACTTAGTCAAGAGCATGGTATCCTAACCCCTATTAGTGCTTCTGAACATACTGAATTCCTTCCAATAGGAACAAGAGCTAAAATTATTCCTCAGCACGCTTGCATCACAGCTGCTTCACATCCTTATTTTTTTATTCTAGAAGATGAAAAGGTCATTGATATATGGATTCCTGCGAGAGGTTGGTAGTTTTGGTATAAAATAGTCTGTTAAATAAATTTAGCTTAAATTCAACGAACATTTTCTATCAAATTAAGGAATTTTTATACACTGTAGAATATGTGAGGCCATAGAATGTTAATTGAGTATATAAATCAGATTTTTAAGCTAGTTTCTATGGAGAATATTGTATCCAATTCAGATTCATATTTGGTGAAAGTGACATAGTCCAAAGAACTAGCTAATGGAGGTCTACAAACTACATCTCCCAAATTATAATAGTGCTTAAGTGCAAATTTCACACCGATTGCATTAAGATCAGCGATCAATGCATTAGCTTTCACGACTTTGGCTTGTAATTCTAAGGCTCTTTCCATCTTACCTTCTTGAACTAAGGTATATAAATAGTTCATAGTCTTAGGAAATAGCGCCGAGAGGCCATCAATTGCTCCATTAATTCCAACTGAAACAGCAGGAACAAGTACCAGTCCTAAACCAGTCAACAAAGTAAAGTTTTTCGATGAACCTTTCCTCTTATTAGCACCCAATAAAGTGTATACATCAAAATTGAAATGGGTTAACTTGATTCCAACAATATTTGGATTCAAAGAAAGACTTAAAATTGATTCGGATGTTAATGTCACGTTGTTCGATGTCCCAGGGAAGTTATAAATGATAATAGGTAACGAAGATTTATTTGCAACTTGAGAAAAATATTCAACTAAGCCCTCCTGAGAGGTCAATGTTGGACCAAAGTATCCAGGAGTAAGAACTATTAAATAGTCTGCACCTGCTTCGTACAAGTGAGTAGATTCGGCTGCTACATCAGCTATACATCCCATAGGAGGTAATCCTGCAATAAGCTTGAAGCTTCTATCAGGAATAGCCCCCCTTATAGCTCTAACCAACATTTTCCTCTCATCACTATCGAGATGAACATTCTCTCCCAAAGAGCCAGAAAGTAGTAAGCCTTTTATTCCATATCTGTAGAGATGTCTTGCATGCTTTATTTGTGAGTCTATATCAAGATCTAAATTATCTTCACTCTTGAAGAAGGTTACCACTGGAGTATAAATTCCACTTGGTAAAGGAATCTCTGATTGCACTGTCATTTTTGGGTTCCTGATAATTCTTTGTTTTATAGATCTACATCTTTTATATTTATATCAATACTGAAATAAACTTGTTATACTCTTAGTTTAGTCCCAATTAAGCAAATGGCGGTCATGGTGGAGGTCAACTGAGAAGATGGGGGTCACATAATTGTGTCCTGTATATTAATATGCATAGATCTCCACCAAAATCCTTATACAACATTCCTAGAGATAACCCAAGTCTCCCCAAATACTAGCAAGGATGCATAAAAATCAACATGGATACACTATTTCCTTTCTCCACTACAGAAAATTAGTCATCTTTTTGTTCTAGTTCTCCTCAACAAAGATAGTCACTTGAACTTTATAATTCACTTTCAATAATAAGTATTTCAAAGTGAATAGCTACAATGAATTGAAGTTCCCATAATATTTGCTGTATATCTTTCGTGTAACTAAATGGTTTATTAACTCTAGAAGATAGGTTTATATTTGTATGAATTGTGAACTATACTTTTTAAAAACTGAGAAATATACTTTCTAAAAGCTAAAATTTGGGAAATTTTTCAAAATCACGAATTGGATACATATTTATTCTCTTATCTAAAAAAGATCTCTAAAACATCAGCAGTATTTATTAAACTAAAGACTTTAACAGCAACTACTTTTTAAGTACTTAAAAGTCCAAACAAAAGTGAAGCTATAATTACATTAAAATAAGTTACTAAAGACTGTTGGAACATCAAGCTTGCAGACTTAGTGATCCAAGAGCTGATAAAATTTCATATAGGCCATAAGCACCAGGGTCGGGAGGGAAGTCAACTCTTTCCTTTGATGAACCAACATAGGTAGCACGTCCTAATTTAGGCTTGAGTTTTCGTGTGCCTTCTGCAGCTATCTTAGCAGATGTAACTGCTGAAACGATATCTTTAGATTCAGAAAAATCTCGACAGAAAGGAATTAACACATCCATAACGGTGCGATGCCCCTCCCTAGCTTTTGTAAATTCTCCTAAAGTCTGAACAGCATTTTCGAGGGCGGTTGCAAATATATCAGAAGCATTTGTTTTCCCTTCTTTAATCAAGATTTCGCTGTGGTTTATCAAAGACTTCGTAAATATGAATAATATAGCACCTAAAGTACCACCCATATCATATTTCAATACGTTGAGAACACCTTCTAGAGTAGATAAAATACCCTCGCATTTTATTGTACCTGAATCTAAACCTCTTATTATTCCTAGAGCGCCCGCTTCGAGTGTTTTTCCACAGTCACCGTCACCCATTTCTGTATCCCAAAAAGTGATATCCAGCTCTCTCACCAAAATATTCTCAGCACTTTTACGGAGAACAGAACTAATAAGAGTAGAATCACAATTGATATCAGCTTCAGTAACGACCTCATCAGACTCTGGATAGTTTTCAAAGTGTGTAATTATTCTCTTACGTGCGTTGAGAATGTTCTCTCCCGTGTTGTGACAAACCGGAAAGTTAGTGGAACCATTCGGATCGTCTAAAAGTTGAAAAAGAGTTTTCTCGGAAAACAGAATATTAGAAGCCTTTGTGACGTTAAGTAAAGAAACGGTGAATATTGGGGCATTTATGGAAGTAATGAAGTGACCAGAATATACCCTTGAAGGTACTATCCCGTAGCTATCATTAAGTTCTTTTACAATGGAAAAGATTAATGCTTTTTCCTCAATGACGGGAACACCACCCAAGTTATTGAATAAAAGTACAAAGTTATCACCTTGGTCATACTCCAAAAAGTTCCTTTCTTTGTCACTCTTATCAAGCATAAAGCGAAGCATTTTAGGAATGAGTACTTCGTTAGGCAACACCTCGTCGATTTTGCTAAGGCCTGGTTCGTTATGGATCCCTAAACCTATCTCCATCTGATTTGGTTCAAGCTTGCCATAATTACTATTCATAGGATGGCCTGGAATATGTACATGATCTAGACCAGCATTGATAGATACAGTGGCTTTATTAACGTATTCCCCAAGTTCGCAGAGGGTGTCAATATCGTATCCACGCTCGCTTGCTGCACCAAGAATTTTGATTGCGAAAATGCACCCCGCGAGTGTTCTGCGACCCACCAATTCCCCAGAAGTTTGTCCGATGGAAACATCATCAGTGGTCCGTAATAACTTTATCTTTTTGTGCCCAAACTTAGAAATTAGATCCTGAGCGGCCATTCCGAAGTATAGGTTATCACCTGTATAGTTCGTGATTAGAAAGATCGTGCCTGCATCGGAGTGTACAACTTTCTCCGCAGCTTTCACGTTGTTATAGTTAGGACTAGCGAAAATGTCACCCTGGGCTGCTGCTGTCAACATCCCAGCACCCACAAAACCAACCCACCCTGGCTCATGACCAGAACCACCTCCACTGATGAGTGAAACCTTCTGTGGATCGTGATGATTGTTGAAGACAACCTTTTCCTTCTCTAATAGAGAGAGAGTGTCGTTTTCGTAGACATATGCTTTGAGACAGTTTCCCACCAAATCTGTGGATTCTTTAGGTAAAAAATGCTTGGACATACTCACTTCCTTTAGTATAGTTACATGTTAATGTTGTTGTATGGCTTATGTTCCTACTTATATTAAGAGAGTGGTGGAGAATATAGTGCAGAATGATCATTTTTTTTAGAGGGTGAATAATCGGTAAGTTTTTCTTGCCAAATATTTACCCACACTAAATTATCGGAAAGAGCCAATATAACATAGTCATCTTCTTAGCAACGAATTTCAGAAGTAATTACTCCATTTAATGACCAAAAAGGTTCCTATTTCCCGCCTTAGACATTGCACTAACCGGGGAATAAGTGGCCATATGCACTAAAAGCTACACATATCCTTATATATATACCCCAAACCATTACTAGAGCTGTAGTAACATATATATTTTAAGTTAACGGTAGCAGAAAGTGAAAATAATGCCGAAGAAGATTACAGTTGTTATAGGAAGCGACCAAGCTGGTTACGACTACAAAGAAATAATTAAAAAGGACCTCCAGAGTCATCCTTTGGTGGAAAAGGTGATCGACGTGGGAGTCGACAGCTCTAAAGATTCGACCGCATATCCCCTTATAGGAATAAAAGCCGGAGAGATGATTAGAGACAGTCAAGCCGACAGAGGTATTTTAATTTGTGGAACAGGGCTAGGGGTAGCAATATCAGCAAACAAGGTAGAAGGAATCAGGGCAGTTACTGCACACGACAGCTTTAGTGTCGAGAGGAGTATTTTGTCCAATAATTGCCAGGTTTTGTGTATGGGACAAAGGGTCGTCGGTATTGAGCTTGCAAGAAGGCTAGTTTCTGAATGGCTAACATACATTTTTGATGACAAAAGTGCTTCTGCCGCAAAAGTTCAAGAGCTTGTTGACTATGAGCATAGAACACGGACCGTCGCCGCTTAAAAAGTGTTGTTCAAAATAGCCACCAATAAAGTATATAATAAAAATAAATATGTGCTATGTTTAAATCTCAATGTATATGCTACCCTTAAAAGTTTTGAATATATGGATTATGATCATTAAAACTTGTACATTTACTACTATATAAGCATTTAAACAAGGGTACAAGATGGCTGCGAAAACTGCTCGAAAGAAAAAAAGCGACTTCCTCGTTTTCAAATAAATTTATGATCTGATCGTCTCTGCTTGGGATGAGATTCAGACTGTCATATCACTGAGATTATGAAGTTTTGAAAAATGGCTTGAGTGATTTGATTTCTGGATGATCGTTAAAAAATTTCGATTGGGTCAACTATCATCACTTTTATTGAAGGTGTTTTAGGATCCACAACACATTCGAATGCTTTTGTAGCTTCTTCAAGATTGAATCTATGCGATACAAGCTTTCTGGCATCAAGTTTGCCTGAACTTATTAAGTTTATGACAGCAGGCCAACTGTCTGTATATCTATTAATGAACCTAATATCCACCTCTCCAAGAGACAAGGGCATAAATGGGAAGCCGTCCAACTCGTTTTTACACGAAACTCCCAAAATAGTCACAACACCATTTCTTCTGACCACAAAGCAACTAGTGTTAATTGAAGATGCGACACCTGTACATTCCAAAACTACGGGAGGCATGACATATTCGGTAGCACCGAACAAACTTCTGATTTTCATGGCATTTTCCTTTACTGACAAGGAAATATCATTGCAGTAGGTTTTGAGAGATGGCACTAACTTTTTAGCAAACCCAAGACGCTCCTCCGATATATCTGTAGCAACAATAGGATATGCTCCAGAAACATCAGCAATCATCAAGGTAGCCAAGCCAATGGGACCACACCCAGCAACCATACAAGGCATGCCTGGTGTTATCCCACCAGCTTTACGGATACCATGCCATGCAACAGAAAATACCTCCACCAAAGCTCCTTCCTCATAACTCATGTTATCAGGGATTTTATGAACAAACCTTGCATCAGTACATAAGAATCTTTGCATCGACCCATTTGTAGGTGGGACTCCTAAGAAAGAAACTGATTGACACAAGTTATAGTGACCATCCATACATAAATAGCATTCTCCGCAAGGAACTTGAGGCTCGATCGCAACCCTATCTCCAACCTTTAAATCTGTTCTCTTGACTGCTGACCCCACTTGTATAATCTGGCCTGCAGTCTCATGTCCCAACACGAGATTGTTTTGCAAAGCCAAGTCACCAACACGCCCATGCTTCCAGTAGTGAATATCTGTCCCACAGATACCAGTACTCCTTATATGGATTTTAACTTCGTTTGGTTGACAATGGGCAATTGGTGCTACTCCGGAGAAGATTTTGTGAGAAGGTGTAACAATCAAGCAAGGATTTTGCACACATTCTTGAGCTTGAGGATCTTGCTGCACTGGTGTCATTTTGCCTTTTACTAAAATTCTGATATTTAGCTTTATGTCGAGTGGTATATTTGAAAATCAATATTCAACTCGTTGGTCTGTCTAAGATATAAATTCAATTCATATTTATACTACGCTACACCTACTGCGTGCTATGGTCTTTCAATTGCCGCCTCTCTCCACGGTTCCTTTCTCGGACTCTAGCCTCTATTCCCACATTGATAGCTTGCACACTGAATAGATGACTTATCCGAACATATCATCACTACTTACGTGGGGTACAACCAAATCATTTTTTTTTTTGCACCTAAAAATCAATTTAGTCGCACTCCAAGAGTTCTTCCGAATATTTCTTCATGTATTATTTGATTGCGATCTTATACACTTGAGCGACCGTAAGGGTCAACAAACACTTTATTAGCCTATCACTGACATGGAACAATGCGACAAAGCTCAGGTAGTGCTCCTAATTGCTTTTTAGAAAGTATCCTATATTTAATCGCGGAAAGTTATCACTGAAGAGGCGGGCTGTGGAACTTCTTGCGGAAAGTTACAGAGGTCACCCTGACTTCACTACAGAATTAGCGTGGAACTTGACCTTGAAGAGAATCTCTGGTACTTATGAGAGGAATTGCCCCGAAAGGAAGGCTTTTGTCTGTGGTGAAATGTAGGGTTTAATCGGCTCTATCGGAATAGATGGTTTGCAAATTATCACAATGGGTACCACCTCGAGCGGACCTTTCAAAGAAATTTATATATGATAATGGTGATCTTCTTCATAGCTATAGAGATAAAACAATACTTATCTGTTTTACTACACTTAAGTTTAGTAAATGAGAGGTCACAAGTTTTATTGATTTGAAGTACCTCAAATATCGAATATCTGCTTCAAGAAATTCTACGATTTTCACAAAATACATATCGCTAAATGGATTCTTAGCTTCTTAACATCTTTATTCATAAAAGTATTTGTTCTTGTTGATTTAATGAATCATCTTTTAGGTTAGTGTGTGAGATGATACGCTTTAAATTAGATTGCTTATCCCGGAGGAAAGAACCTGGATTAGGACATATCTTATGGTCAAATTTTCACTTTAAAGTCGTAGTATCAAAGTTTTAGATCGAAAGCCGTAAAATAAAAGTTGTAGAATAAAACTTCCTTGTTAGTAAATACGTGACACTCTAGCTTTGCCTAGAGTTTAGTCGTTTCTTTTTTCAGTTTTGTGACAAGATGTCAAAACTCTCATCAAACACTCATCAGATATTTCTCATCTATGGTGGAAATTAGTTCTATCAGTCACTTTGTCATTTGAATCTATTTTGAATCCATTAATGAAGTATTTGTAGGTGTACACCTACGAGGCCCTTCTCTCGCCTTATTACTGCGTTATATACAGAATGCGAATTGGTGTTTGGGTGCAAAATGAGATTTCGTACATCAGGTGTTAGGGTGTATACATACTAAAACGTTACAATTGTAAGCAGGCAGATATGTTATTGACATAGAAAAACCGCTAACCAAATCATAAACTTAGCTGATACACTTAGGTATGAAAATTTGAGTAATGTTGAAGCGAGGTTTATTGTTTCACTTTGACTACAGTAGAATATAGTTGGTGATACATCTTCCCATACTGCTGCGAAGTTTCATTCTTGAATCTACAGATTATTGAAGTAATTATAACCTTTCTAGACTTTTTTTATATCATTGACATAAAACTAGTAATAAAAGAACTAAAACAATTAAACCATTTTAATATCTAAATTTCCCACAACTTACAACAAAGCTAAAGCAGCAACGAACAATGCACCAGCACCGTAGGTGGCACCAGCAGCGGCGTTAGTTGGGTTAACGCTTGGAGCGGAAGAAGTTGCATTCTTGTGGCAAGAATCATCACATGGGAGAGTAGAGATACTGGTAAGATGATCAGTCTCAGTCTTAGTGCCGTTCATGTACAAACTGGATGTAGCATGAGTGCTTGTGACTGGAGCACTAGAAGATGGAGCAGCAGAACCAGAGGTGCTCTCGGAAGCACCAGCAAGGTATAAGGCAATCTTCTTACAGTTGTCTCCTTGGAAGCTTTGCAAGGTAAAGGCGCTACCTGAAGGACATGCGTAGAAGTCGGTGTTATCAATAGATGGACCAGCTCTCAACTTGTTGTCTTGAACACCAAAGTCCTTAGATCTCTGATCGTCAGTATAGACCTCTTGAAGACCACCCTCCAAACCAATGTACTTGCCGTCAACACTCAAGTAACCAGATGGTTCCTCCAACTTGAAGGTGGCAGTGTGACCCTTACCCAAACAGATCTTTCCGTTAGAGTCGACGTTAACTGACTGGTCAATTTTATCACCCTTAGCTGTCAAGCTGAAAGTTTGATCAGCAGCGACGGCAGCTGCCAAAGCAACGAATGCGGTGTATCCCAAAAATTGCATTTTTCTTATATTAGTTATTGTATTGAATAGTATTACTGAATGAATGATTCCTTTTCTCTTCGAAGGGCGAATCTTCCTTGCTTTATATGCTTTCTATTATTCACTGAAACTCTTTCAACTAGTCAAATAATGTTTATAATATGTTAAAAATAGATAAGAAATTGTAAATATACTCCATTTTTGTACCGAAGCCAGGTCATTGCGCATGACATGAAGTCTTCGACATACAATTTGGCAAGTAGTCGAACGCTGTTACATTGCATGATACGCAGCTATTCCTGAAAAATTTACAAATATGGATGTCTTTTACCCCAAGTGATTCGGCGCTCGAGCAGTGTCTATCGTATATATTTGTATATGGCATGGACGTTACGCAAATAGACAGTAGGTTAGCCTCCGTACGGCGATAGCAGGTTTTCACCGTAAGTTGCATAAGAAGTAGGCATTAGCAAGCAAGGTTCTACGAAAACATGGGGTCCACTCTTGGACCTGATTTGCTGCAAACAATTACGTCCGATGAACCAGCAGAAAAAAAACACGGTAAACACTTTTCGCGGAATCGATGATCATAGTGAATATGTAGTGGCACCAGTCATATTCTTAGATGACATAGCGGTCAAATTTAATGCGCATTGCATCATGTCAGCGCTATACAAGAGTCACATTAAAGAGGAGGATAATGAGCAAATACTAATGTGTTGCAATAGGCCCTGCAGAGAGAGATTGACTCTGACATTATATATCACGCGGTGTATTGTAGGTGGTCGGATGCTTATTGAGTAGAGACTTCGCTGGCGTAATAGTCGTTGGCTTTGGCGTCGCTCTACTGGGTTTGGAGCTTACAACGTCATTATCTCTTGTGATCTTCACAATGAGGAATGTGCCTGCATGCGAAGCCTTCAAAAAGCCTCAAAATCCTGAAAATTTTTTTCTTTTTCATGCACATTTAGTGATAGTAAGGGTGGGGAATACCCAAAGTACAGGGTAGCTGGCACGAAAGAGAAAATAGGGATCAAAGAGTGCTAAGCTTAGACGATCGGAGATGGCCAGGACACATGAAATCCCTTATGAAGAGCCTTCGGTACCGAAAAGGGAAACTGACGCTCTCCTACCTACATGAAGTGGGATCATAAGACACAAGTTAGTGATTCCTTCCTGGCTGTTTCACTCAGACAGAATGGATTCCTTATGAAGCATCTCCGCTCTTAACCGTGATCCTAGGGTGAGAAGGGCTAAAGAGACAACATCACGCGACAACGATCAAATGCCCAATCACGTGCACCTGATCCAGAGACGACCCTCGATAAATGGTTGTACTCCTTTCTCGCTTTTGGCGGAGAGTTGACTTGACGGATTGCGTGCCGAGTGGTAAGCCTTGGATCGTGACCGAAAAAAAATTCCACGAAGCACCCGGATCTACTTGTCATTGCACCGAACAGCTTCCACCGGTGCAGTGGCGGGCCTATCGGAACCGGATACACAAGAGATGATGCCGAATTTCCGAGCCGCTGTGTCAGCTGCCAATCGTGGCAAGAAAGTGGGTTCGGCTAAACGAGATGCGCTTTTGCTGGCATGAGCTCTTGTACTCTCTGGAAGCTTGGCTTCCCTCACGGTAACAGCAACGTAGCAACGTAGCAACATATATTTAAACTGCTTTAATGAATAGCAGAAGGAGGATCTAAAGTATGGAAGACTAGGGGGCCTCTGAGAGAATGTGAAAGTATAGATGAGCTTCGCGAGTAGACTTTTGCAACCGTTCTAGCGCTTGTGTTGGACCCTTCAGTTGCACTGAAAAGGACGCAGGACTGTGCAGATGAAAAGAGGCTTATTCTAGAGTCCGTTTTGCCCGTCAGAAAGTTCCGTTGGGGAACAAACAGTTAACTGAAAATCGCTACCATTCAGCCTCGCGCATGCTGATACCAGCTAAGATGCAAAAGATTCATTATATAAATACGCTATAACTGACTATTTGGACTGCAATTCCTCTGTGAGATCAGCTAAGTAACTCACAATGCTAGAAAAGCCAAATTTGCTTTTAATACCAACGGGAGAAACATCCCTGAGAACTTTCTTCTGGCACCTATAGCCCATGAAATCAATGACCTCCACAAAAAACACGCTATCGTGTATTCCTCCCTTTTCTATCTTGACATCCACGCCTCCTCCTTCGGACACGATTGAAATCCATTTCTCGATGCCTTGACGCAAGTACTCACGGTCACCGTAGATGACCAAGCAGCGGCCAGGTTTGTTGAATGCATCGACACGCAGCCAATGCTTGGTGAAAGATGTGTCGGTAAAAGACACCCACTTTTCTGCGTCTTTAACAGTGACTCCTTCAAGATACCACGCACCCATAGGGCTGTTCGGGTCCAAAAGATCGCCTTTGAAGTCGGCATTGTTCTTTTGCTTCTCAGAGGTCTTTTTCAACGGCTCTACCCAAGGGGAAATCAAGATCAAACCGTGAGGCTGAGGCAAATCGGCTTCGAACGACATCTTGAAGTCGGGGAACTTGCTAAAGTGCTCTTCTGCCTCTTTGCGGTACGCAAGGAACCGGTTCACAGCGATAGCCAAGTTGGCACCGGCCGAGTCGCCAAGCAACACGATATTTTTGAAGCCCTTGCGAACCAACTGCTGGTAAACTACAAGGGTCTCAAAAATCTGCGTCGGATACACATGATTGTCAACCGTGGTCGAGTAATCCACAACCAAGATTGAAACCTGCTTCCGCAAGTGCTCTGGCAAAGCGTGGTGTATCACCAGCATTCCTAGCACCTGCGAGCTCAGTAAACTGACGGCATAGCCCCCTCCATGCAAGTACAACAAAACCACCGACAGTGGGCCAGGCAGACCCTGCACCACCCAGGCGCTGTGCTCGGTGAACCGCTGGCCATACCCCCCCATCAGCGCCTCCCGCACCAACACATTCGACTTGCAGCTCTCCATAATATCCCATACCAGCTTGTTGACGAAGAACTTCAAGTCAGACTTGTCGAACGACCCCAACATGTGGGCGTTCACCGCCATCACCATGTTCTTCCATAGCGACTTCTTGAACTCCTCGCTTGTATTCTGGTATATAGTACCAAAACTGTAGTACTCCACCAAAGTTTTGGCACTCACAAGCGGAATGGTCATAATACGCCAGCAAAATAGAGCGGTTACCATTGGGCGCTAATTCCTTGCTTGTTTCTAATTCTGTTATCTACTCACCTTGGCGCTATAAATAACCGCCGATGTTTACTTCAGTATGTATCAGGAACTATATCTGTGCGCTGTATCTCTCTCTTGCGCTCGCTAGCCGCTCTATCACCTACTTTAATACTCTTCGTAGCAAAACGATATCTGATTATCAAGAGTGTGCTCGGACGTTCTCTCAATCAACAATCTGATGCAAATCTAGTAACCCGTACCAAAAAAATCTATCCCTGGAAAATGACCACGTCTCCGCTGTTTCCTGCTGTTAATTTCTCGTTCCCTCGCCTCTTTCTGAGCCTTGTTGTTCTCCTATTGAACCACACCCATGTCGTATATCGACTTATTCCACGTCCCTTTTCCACGATCTAATTTTGGTGTCACGCACTAATTTTAGAGAATCTATTAAAAGCAATTTTTTTGCACCATCGATAGATGAGTTTGTCCCTCCTGCGCTCCCAGCTACGTAATTAAGGTTGGGTTGGTGTATTGCTGTGACCAGGTACCCCAGAGGCTAGTTTGATGATGCTTGCACCACATAAGTGCCAGGCGCCAAGCGTATCGAATAGCCGCTGACAACGTATAACCGCTCGTTCCCACATCAAGTGAGACAGCTTCTAGCCGCCGGAGAAGAAAAAAAAAACACCCTGCGGTAAGCGCATTTCGCGACGGCTATTGCATTTTCCGAGAGCCGCGAGCATCTGACAGAAACTACTGATCAGACCTCTCCTCTAGAACGGCGGGTCCAGAAGGTAGTTCTACACAAAATGGGTTAGTTAGGGCTGCGCAGGATCAGTGTGTTCGCCTTGGCGCGCTGCAAGCAGCCGGGGTCCAGACGGTTCCCAACAAGGAGCATGCTTGAAAGCGGTTTACGAGCACGGCTGGAGACGCTTACGTAAACAAATGATCAGTAATCTGACATATTATATATAAGTACAAGGCAATTTGGATGTTAAAAAAAAAAGGCGTAAAGTGGTAACTAGAAATAAGAGGAACCTAGGTTGATGGTTCGTGGTCGGAAGACACTATAAAGGTATAGATTTGATATAATAGAGACGCACAGCAACGTAACGTTAGGCGGAGGGAAATTTGCGAAGGTTTTTTTAGCGACCATATAAGTAAGCAACAGAATAGAAGACGCCGCCACGAAGAAACTAGAAACATCGAAAGAGGGCAAAGATGGATGACGACATCAACGGCAGCTCCAAGGAGACCAGTGGCGATGGCGAGAGGTGGGCGTGGACGCCGCTGCCGACGGCGTGGCAGCAGACGTTCAAATGGGGTACGATTGCAACATGTTTTATGTTGAATTTAATCACGGTTATACTATTTGTATTGTTGAGTGGAAGTGACCGTATATTGAACATACCAAGCTTATGCAGCTTGGTCATAGTGATGGCGTACACGTTGGTGTCTTTGGTTCAGTTACAGCTTCTCCGGAGCCTCCGGGCGGCTGACAGAAACCTTTCGTGGGTGTTTTTCATATTGGAGGGTGCCAAGATCTCCTTCACGTTCTTGATAATGTTCGTCATGATTGCAAAGGTTATTGACGCCGTGGGAGCTACGAGTTTTAATTCCTTGGGCTCGTTGTATCTGCCGAAACCGGATGCTTCTTATTCTACGGTCAGAGCAACAACTTTGGAAGCGTTTACTATTATCTCTATAATAGCAGATTTGGTGACTACAGTTGCATTTTCATTCGACTGGTTGACGAATGGAAGGGTTCCGGTGTTGTTTTTCTTCTGTGGAATTGCTAGGTTCTGCCTCGGAACCTTGGAGATTGAATTTGACCGCCAAATCGGTCAAAAGTCGAACGATCACATTCCGCCCATTCAAGGCTTCTACATGCATCTCGGAGCACTCAACACAACAGCCGGAATAATATCCATTTGCCTCTGTTTCATAATCACAGAGAAGAATCGTCTATCCACCGTAGTCCGGAACTTGATAATTTTTGTCAACTGTTACTTGGTTATGACAGGAGTATTGTCACTCATTGCCTTTTGCACAACCTTGAAAACAAATGTCACAATAGACCCCGACTTGCCCACAAGTGATTACTTTGGTGTGATTTGTGCCATGTTTGGAAGTGATGTTGTTATATCGATAATCCTAATCCTATGCACTCGCTACTACAGACTTCGTCATGCACCCAGATTGAAGGTCGAGGTAATTGACTTATCGTCATTAAGCCCCATTCAGAAGACCGGCTACGCCCATTTGATTGACTTCAATCGAAAAAGCAATCCTGGCATTCTGGGAGAGACTGCCTTGGCATTGATGGAAGCTTATAGCCAGAGCAGCGTTCCAAACATGCGTTGCAAAGTTCTTCGGGTGTACAACGAGAAGGACGTGGGAGATAGTCCAAAGAGGAACGATAGGAAGGGTCTTTCAACATGGGAAGTGTTGGACCAGGAAAAGACAATATTTGGTATGGAAGGTTCAGGCATCCAGTCAGAACAGGATATCCGCAGCTTAATTGAAGTTGACCTGTCGCAGGAGAAACCTCTTTCGAAGAATCAGCGTAAGAGATTGGCGAAAAAAGCTGCGAAAAAGAGAGTTTCTAAGTCGTTGGATTCAATCCTTGACGAAGAAAAGACAGAATCAGACTCTAAGGAGAAGCAGCGCATGTATAAAGAATTAATGTCTACAGAAGCTTTAGTTCTTCTAACTTCCATCGATAATTATGATTTGACTGAAGCAATTCCCGGTAAAATGGGTCGGATTTTAGGTAGAATGTTTGGCAAGGACTCAAAGCTTAAATGGCTTACTATACGATTTGGACTTTTAGGGTATCATTGGCCTTTTAAAAGATCAACATTCTATACTAGTTCAACTAGGCGACCAGTTGCCCGGAGTGCGGCTGTCATGTATTCAATTTCGAAATGGAACAAGAAGCAATCATGCAGTGAAAGATGTACGATGCTTCTTGACCCATTATACAAAAATGAAATCCCTTCGGAAGCAATTGAGTTCGGTGGATGGTACAAAATTAATTTACCGGCGTCCCATATTATTGATTTAAGACCCCATAAGGGACAAAACATAACTCAGTACTTGAGGAGTATAAAGTATAGGAACCAAGAGGGAAATTTTGTTCGTAGCGGAGGAGAATATATCGAAGTGAAAGACTTTAAAGAAGACGATTGTAATACAATTATTGACCTTTGGAATAATATTGCAGAGTCGCGTGCATCAGCTGGGCGAACGGCTATGTTGGCAACGCCCGACGTCGATTTCATACGTCTTTTGGGAATGGTTAAAAATGAAAAGAGAGATAGAACTTTACTTTTCCTCAAGGTAGAGGGAAAAATAATCGCATCTTGTGTTCTTTTCCGCTTGGGTGATACAATCACTTCAGATCTCCAAGGTTTAGATCATGAAATCGGCAGACATTATAAGGCGTATTTTGTCATGATGCAAAAGGTTATAAGTATAGCATTAGAGGAAGGTAGATCTTTTGTTGATTTTGGCCCAACTACTGAAAAGCCTAAATTGGACATTGGCTGTCTGAAGGTACCATTGACAGGAGCAATTCGTGCTAACCAGCCAATACTCTCGCCAGTAATTGCATATTCTGCTGATCAGGTGAATGTATAGAATTGTGTTTGAGCTTATAAGTGAAAACGTTTTCACAGAACACAGTGATGGGTCTATGATGATCAAATCAAAGCTCAGATATTTTCTCTATATTGGGGTTCCTCCTCAATATCCATGCATTTCAGAACAATATATCCACGTATTTGTCCTCATCATGTTACACACTCTTTTGTTTTGTAAACTAGAAGCTGCGTATTCAATTTTTTCAACTCATTTGCAGCTATAGTAACAAAACTTGCCGTATTATATTAAACATTCATACATGTTTACTCAAGCACATATATATTCGTGTATACGTATATATTTTAAATTTACGTTTATGATTACTTCATGATTTCAGTGACTTGCTTTTAACTTATATTCGGCCATATTGAAGGTCAAACAAGTAATATTCTTGTAGGTACCGGAAATTCATTAATGCTTTCAATAACGATTTTATTTCAGTAGTAATCACTGGTGCGGCATTCTATCTATAAAATGAATTAACATTTCTCACATAATTATTAAGGCTAACATGGCAGATATCTACAAAGAACCATTGACAAAGTTGGAAGAGCGTGAAACCTCAAACTCGCTCGAATCATTTGGAGTTGATGTTGCGTGGGGAATTGGAGCATTTGCCCGCAAACTAGCAATTGAGAAATACCCACTGAAAGCTATCGTAATAGACATTTCATCACCTACTGGCCAAGTATTATTTCATACAGCAACTAAGGATGATGCCACGATCAATAACGACGAATGGGTAAATAGAAAGAAGAGAACAGTTTTCAGATTTGGCAAATCAAGTTTTTACATGGGACTGAAATTGAGATCTAGAAATCAAACTATTGAGGAAGGGCTTTACGTTTCTTCTAGAGAATACTCAGCACATGGCGGGAGTGTTCCCATCAGGGTCAATAATGTGGGTGCTGTGGTTGCAACCTTGACTGTGAGTGGATTAGCTCAAGAGGAGGACCATTTGCTTGCCCTAGAAGTTTTGGCAAAATTCTCTACTAAATCTTGAAATATGTGCGATAAGCTACAAGAAGGCATGCTTAGTTAGGGCTAGATCTCTTACTATATAAATGTCAATAAAAAGCAGCAGACTATTCTGCGCCCCCGACACCGGCTATGTAAGCTAACGTCCATGTTCTAGACATACCATTGTCGATAAGAGCTGGATCATCATTTCCTGAAAACCAGTTCCAAGCTTTACGAGGATCACACAATGCATAATTCAACATCAATATTCCTTTCCATCCATCTGTGATATGATCTATTAAGCTTTTTAGTTTTTGGTCCCACTCTTCTCTCACGAACTCTTCATCACGAATATAAGAGGAAACAGGAGTGATGGGAATCATGTGGATACCATGAATCCATTCGTCCCCAATTTGACCTCTTCCAAAATATGTAGCATAGTCGAGCTTGTTTTCAAAAGTAATTCCTGCCACTTTATTTTTGATAAAGTTTTTAGGTTGTATCTTGTTATCATCCTTGAATAGCATGTACATATTGATGGATCTCTTCATAACTGCAAGCATCAAATTTGCACGCGCCTCCATATCAGGATCTTTTGTCACCAAGGCAAAAAGTTTCAATCCATGGGCGAAATGGTAATCTTCTGAAGAAGACTCTTCATCTTTTCCATCACCAGAAGGAAAAATTCCATGGGCAAAAGAATGGCCATGGAACCAGTCAAAAGACCTAGATTCAGGAAAGTACTTATCTTCTTTTGAAGGGTTCGCTACATCCCTCAACAATGTTATAGCATAAGCTAAGACATTGTTACTTGAGTCATGGAGCCAGTTTCCACCCAAATCTTCGTCGACCTTAGCAACCAAAGCTATAGCATGTATGTGATATCCGTAATGGAAGTGATGATCATTATAGTTAGAATTACCAAAATCAGCACCAGGCTCAGCAGATGATATCAAACCCTTCCATGACTTATCGTACACTAATGGGAAAATTTGCTTATTATGTGAAAAGATTTCAATTGCTTGCTTAATCTTGGGCAAAATTATATCCGTGAGCTTACTATCTTTCAAAATAAAATGACACACATAAGCAATGTGAGCAAATTTATCCAATATTTTTCCAGATGTATACATAGAGTCTATGTTGGCCATTCCAACAACATCCTGCTGGACTTCTTTTTCAGCAGCTTGCCTAATAGCAGATAGAGCCTTGTCATTATAAGTCGCTTTTCCTGAAAAACTTTTTAGAGAAGACCAAGGCTCCCAGCTAATATCAACAGGTAGATCATTCTCCTCCATAATTAGCTCATTACTCTTGAAAGCTTTCATGACACCCTTCGTAGGGGAGTCTAATTCTAAATCAGTTTTTTTCGAACTGATAGAAGGGGCAAGTACTTCGTACTGATGAGGCAAACTCCAAAGCAAGGTAGTACCACATTCAGATTTACCCTTAATATCATATGTCAATTTATATTGACACAGCTTGTTGTTCTTCAGGTCTACTGAGCCACTGATGCTACAAGAAGTTGGGTAAGAACCACTAGTAGAATCATAGTGTTTAGATTCGCCTCGAGCAATTTGAATCACAGTACCATTACCTTCCTTACTACCAACTATATGGTTTGGGTCTTTTAAGTCAAGGCCCACGCTATTGTCCCCTGAAACGTAAATGGACCAAACAATTTGATTAAACAAGAGTGCCTTATATTTCACCACACCATTGTTATCCAGTACTTTTTTGAACAGCTGAAATCCAACCTGAGAGGCGAGTACTGGCTGAATTCCATTATATTCAGCCGTGATAAACCCCATCCCCTGAACTAGAGGCAATGTTATGTTGTTTTGTCCCGAGTTCTTTGTCTGCAACTTACTAGTTACGGAGAACTTATCATGGTCACTTAACCGTAACTCGACGTTTTCAGGACCAAATCCAACACCTGAGATCACGAAAGATTTAATTTTGGGAGGATTGAAATAAAACTGGGCTGGATTGGCATCAGGTTCTGGACCATATACCTTCTGGTTAGAATCAGTGTGGTTGAAGGCAATACCAGAATCTTGACCAGGGTCTTTGGTTAACCACAAAGAGTATGGCAAAGTCCAGATAGGAAAAGTTTGATCATCTAAAGTCAAGTTGTTATAGAAATTGTTGGTTTGTATAGGATCGCTATCATCTCCAAAGTCACATCCTTGTGGTTTTTGATTGTGTTCCACTTTCTTGAAGAAACCAGGTGGATCATTAGTTGCAATTGGCTTTCCAAAGATGTTATCAGACCCATCAAAATTGCTACTTGTCTGGTTCTTCTGCTGAGAGCTGTTGTCGGGCCTTGAAAAGCTTTGCTGGTTTCCGCTTTCGCCTTGTCTTTCTTTCTTTTTATCTTTTAAGCTTTGGTCAATTTTCTTTATTGCATTCTTCAAATCGGAGAATCCCATTGTGATGTAGCAATACTTTTTGATTTATTTTACGTATATGGGAAAAGCAAAAAAAAATACTATCGAAGTATAATTCGTTAACTATGTATATTTTATGCTCGAAATGTACTACAATGAAGGAGATGTTTTTTGAACAACCATAAAATGCTTCAGCTGATACAGTTTGGACAATAAATTCTCAAGAAAGAACTGAGACATTGAATACGAAAGACCTAACGATGTACGGTAAGATCTTGATGGATAAGCATAGTTTCGAACTATCACTCTAGTCGGGCAAGTGTCCCTTAGCGGGATTGCCTTTTTTGGATAGATAAAGATGCTTCCAATATAAAAGGATTTAGTTTTGTCTTCATCTAAACCCAGACCGTTAAGATACTACAGAAACAGACTCTGAGTATGCTCCTGAGTCTTTCGTATTGGGCAGTAATGCTGCTTCTATACCTAGTAGGAACATTCGGTGCTGAAAGTCTAAACAATGGAGCAGGAGACGGCTTTGCAAAGATGCAAAGAAATGCAACTCTCGAGGAAATGTGGGGAGAGTTATGGCCATTCCAAGGTATAAATACATTTGCTCACCTCGAACACTTTAGGTGCTTAATAGAAGAAAATGAGAAGTACGACATAGGAGTTATTGGATTACCTTTTGATACTTCCGTTTCTTACAGACCCGGTGCAAGGTTTGGACCAAGAGCAATTAGAGCAGCCTCTCAAAGACAAACATCACTTAGGGGATTCAACCAGCGTGCATTTTTCAATCCTTATACATCGTGGGCAAGAATAGTTGATTGTGGTGATGTTCCTGTAACTCCAGTGGACAATCAATTAGCTTTCAAGCAGATGACAGCAGCATTCGAAGAACTATTACTTCGTAGATCTTCAAAAAATGATACTAGTGTACCACCAAGACACATTATGCTTGGGGGTGATCATTCTGTAATACTCCCTCATTTAAGAGCCTTGAATAAGGTTTATGGACCAGTTAATGTAATTCATCTTGATGCTCATTTAGATACTTGGGCACCAGACAAATATCCCTCTTATTGGCATTCAGAACAGTCTGAAGTGACGCACGGCTCTATGCTCTGGAAAGCACACGAGGAGGGCTTGTTGACTCGCAATAATGTTCATGCTGGGTTGAGAACAAAGTTGTCAGGAATTGAAGATTATGAAGACGATGACGCTCAACATTTCACTAGAATTACTGCTGATGATATCTGGATCAAAGGACCTCACTATGTGCTCGATAAAATATTGAAAGTTGTCCCTGAAAATACCCCTACATATATTTCGGTTGATATTGATGTTTTGGATCCAGCTTTTGGTAGTGGTACTGGAACCCAAGAACCTGGCGGATGGCTCCCTAGAGAATTGATCTATATTTTGAGAGGATTGGAAAAGTTGACCGTTGTTGGTGCTGATATAGTAGAGGTATCACCAGCATTCGATATCGCGGAGATCACAGCTACTAATGGAGCTCAGGTAGTCTTCGAAATTTTGACCTCAATGGTGAAAAAGGGGAACGTAGGTGAATTATTGAAAGACATGGCTAAGGAGAGAGAGGGATCATCAATGAAGAGTGCAAACGAAGAGGAAGAGAATTACGATATTATAATCGAAAAAGGAAACCAAAATGATCAAATTAGAATAGGCTTATAGTTTTAATTCAATACAAATACACAGCGAACTCAAGATTGACTAAAATATGAATTTATAATTATTTAATGTAAAACATTTGATGATATGAGAGTTTCTATTATTCTTTTGCTAAACAACAGCAAAACATTAAATATCAATATAAGGAAAAATAATCCTGTGAAACAGTATAACGTTTTTGATGAAAACAGACATCATGATTGGCTTTGCTAAAAGCTCAGAGCAAAAGCATAGCGGCACCTGCAGCAACAGCTCCAGCAACACCGTAGTTGACCTTGTTCACGACAACACCAGCAGCACTACTAGATGAGGTGCTGTTGAAGTCAGATCCGTTAGAGCGGTTAGAACCATTAGATTCCCTCTTCAAATTGTGAATCTTACGCTCACCAAGGTAGACGGTACTTGTGACTGGCTGTTTAGTCTTGTCGAATCTACCGTACTTGTGAGTATCGGTTCTCTTTGGCTCATGAGAAGCACTGGTCTTGTCAAACCTACCGTATTTGTGAGTGTCAGTTCTCTTTGGCTCATGAGAAGCACTGGTCTTGTCAAACCTACCGTATTTGTGAGTGTCAGTTCTCTTTGGCTCATGAGAAGCACTGGTCTTGTCAAATCTTCCGTACTTGTGAGTGTCGGTTCTCTTTGGCTCATGAGAAGCACTGGTTTTGTCAAACCTACCGTATTTGTGGGTGTTGGTAGTACCTTCATGAGTAACCGTCACAGTGGTTGGAGGCTCCTTGTTGTGAGCAGCGGAGCTAACGGAAGCAGCTGCGACTAATCCAACTAAAACATTGTTCAACTTCATTTTATACAATCAAGATATCCACTAATGCTCTCTAGTTGTCGATAGTCTGAAGATAACCTGAAATAAAATATGTTTATGCCTTTTAGAATTCTTAATATATATCATTATTGGTCGGTCCGGCAAAAAAGGAAGAGAAAAAGGAGACATCACGACATACCATACAAAAATGTCGCGCTCGCTGAACCCGGCTGCTCAAGTGGGAAATTTCAAAAGAAAGGACGGAAACAAAACGGGATGCCCGAGAGAAGCGATGATTACATAAGCGATTACATCATTGACACAAATGGGATACACACTACCAATTAGCCAGAGACTCTAAGTGTGGAGCAGGCATCGAAATATGACAGGAGCTGTATTAAAGACAGTGGATGCAAGGGCCCTTACTTCCAGAAGGATATATAATTACAAGTATCAGTAGAGTAGTAGATGTATTTGATGCAGAAATAGGATTAGAGCTAATTAAAACAGAAAAAATAATAAAGAGGCAAGAAGAGATAGATGGTAGAGAAATGAGAGAGAAGAGAAATAGATAAAGGACTTAAACACGATCAGAACTGGAAGTTCTGCTGCTGAGAAGGATCGACACCAAAGTTGAATGCGTCACCGTAGGCCTGAGGTGCGATGCCATCCTCGTCGATGTGGTCGTCCTCCTCGGAGAAGTACTTTTCGATTATGGAGTAGGCCTTTTCGTAGACCTTCTCGTTCTCATTCGCTTGACACTCGAATATCTTTTCCATTCCTCCTGCTTCCTCGATGTACAAGGCGTACTCATTGACCGTGCCGTCGTGCGACTCCTTGTCCATTTCTCCCATCTTCAAGATATTTTCCAATGAGTCGAGGGTTACTTCGATTATCTTTGTATCTGCGACAGCGAGCAAGTCACACAAGGGTTTGATACACCCCTGGCTCACCAAGTAGCGGATTTGATCTGGTCTGGTCAATCCTCCAGATGATGCGTTGGAAATGGCCCAACAAGCTTCTTTTTTTGTCTTATAATCGCCGTTAGCCAACAAACGGATGATTTGTGGAATCAAGTTAGCGTCAATGACAGCTTGTATCTGGTCAGGATTACCGGCAGTAATGTTGGAGATGGTCCAACATGCTTCTTTTCTGATTGTTTCCTTTGGGGAATTCAACAAAGGTGCCAAAGCAGACAATACATTAGCGTTTATCACAACCTGAGTCTGTAAGTCATTTCCAGTAACTATGTTTCCAATAGCTCTCAACGCAGGAGTCTGAACTAGAGTTGACTCATGGCCCAACAACTCGACTAATCTGTGAGGAATTCTTGCGTCTACAACAGCTTGAATTGCTTCAGTAGTACCATCGGACAAATATGAGACTGCCCAGCACGAATCCACTAACGTTTCTGTGTCAACAGAGTAAACCAACTTTGCTAAAGTTGGAATTGCCTGTTGCACGATGGACCAGTCAGGCTGAGGATTCTTACCTCTACATAAATTAGACAATGTCCATGTAGCAGTTCTGATAAGAGACATCTTCGACGTGTTAAATAAGTCCAAGACAGGAGGCATAGCATCGCAAGCGAGTACAAAGTCCCTATACTCCGCCAGGTCACCAGCAACATTACCCAAAGCCCATATAGCCTGTTCCTTGACCTCCAACGACTCTGAGTATAATAATTGGACAAACAAAGGAACGGCGCCAGCCTCAACAACAACTCTAGTTTGCTCAGAGTTACCAGAGGCAATGTTAGTCAAAGCCCAAGCAGCTTCAAGCTGAAGCATATCAGGATGATTCTCGCGCATGAACTCTACCAATGTTGGAATGACACCGCTTCTGATAACCAAATTAATGGGTGGATTATGCTCCCTGGACAAAATCTGACGAAACTTCACCGTAGCCGACAACTGACTGTCAAAGTCCGGAGACAGGATCATCTCCACCATCTTGGGTAAATCCTGTTGAAGCTTGTTGTAGAACTGGTTTTCATCACTGTTAGTTTGTAGGTTGAAATCATCTTCATCCTCTGAGTCATTACCAGCTACTTCACTGCTGTTGTAGTTTCTTCTCTTGGATAACACCTCCTCCCTTTTCTGCTTTCTCAAGTCAACCTGATGTGTTTCCCTTCTTCTTCTTAATTCATCGCTTTGAAAACGTCCCTTATTTTTAAAATTAGTACGACGGTATTCGGGAATAAATTTGTTGGTTGTATCAGAATCCATCTTAAACTCTTTTAGCCCCTCCTTTACGTTGTAACTATGAACTAAGGCTCAATAAGTTCTGCGCTGGGTCTCTATGAGGGCGTTGTTTTTTGAAGATCTTTTTTTGACTACCAATTTTGTGTAATAAAAGATTATGTAATTTTTCTGCTAGAACTCAAAGGTGGTTCTGAAAGGTTATTAAACATAATTCTGTTTAGAGATGCTAGTTATGCCGTTCAGGTTGAATAGGCAGGGTCTATTAACACTTAAGAGAATCGGAAGTTATAAAGGTGGTAACGTGTTGCGAGTTGGCTTGAGACTGAAACATGACAGTGGTTTCCAAGAGTCGGGATCAAATATTGAGACAGATGAGATTAGATCAGAAAACAACCCATGGTCGCCAACACTCTTCGATGATATAGTGTATGTACGCGAGCCAGGGGCGCTAAGGAAGACTGCCTTGCCATCCAACTATAGGCTTTCATACCTGCCTCTCTACGAGGCTCCTGGTGCGAAGTACGTTGGTTTGATCAAGAGATTGACTCTTAGCATGGCGGTGCTTGGGGCCTATGGCGCGAAACTCTTCTACGAGTCAGTTCAGTTTGAGGATATATACGCTGTTGTGACATTAGTGAGCTGTGCTGCACCCGCAGCCTTTGCTCAGCTCAAGACTCGAGATTACGTGACTCGTATATTCAGGCTCTACGACAAGAACAAGCCCCAGACATTGGAGAATCTCTTGAGTGACGAGAAGTTGATTATGGAGAAGTTGAATTTCACCGGGGGCAAGACGTATAACGAGTTGTTGACTGTCACTGGAAACAAATCGTTGCAAACTGTGCTGCACGGCCCCTTAGAGTTGCTTGAGCCTTACGCAACGTGGCAGGAGTCCCTGAACTACCCCGGAAAAAAGCGTGTGTTTTACGTTGCAGACGATATTGGCGGTATAAAAATGGATAGGCTCTGGGGAATAGTGGAACATAATAGTGGGAAAGATACAGGAAGGTATATCGAGCCCGAAGACTTGGGTTCTTCGGCTCCTCCTCCTGAAAAGTGATTTGCAGCACCCGCATCCGCTATGCGATACCCATCCTCATCATTTTGCACTTATAGATTCTGTGACTTACTTTATGTAACATTAATTCTTGTAGATAGTTGTCGTTTCTTATATTTGAGCATCACACGTCATTTTTATTACGTACGGCGAAAGGGCATGATGTGAATTGAAGCTGCCAAGCTGTAATTTAGAACAATATTAGAACGTAGAGGAGGAAAATATCCTTTAGCATTACTTAATTGAGGTGATATTGAGATGGTAAAGTTTTTCTCGTCACCTAAATTACCGGCTTACTACAATGCTACATCACCTATACGGTCACACCCCAATTTACAGCATCGAGATATAACAAAATCAAGTGATAAATCAAAGAACAAAGAGAACGAAAATAGCAATGAAACAGAGGAGAGTGATGAGAAGGAAGAAAAAGCAGATGAAGCTCAAGTGGACGAAGAGGCCGAGAATGAGTTAGAGGAAGACAATCAGGAAGAGGATCAGACGAAAGTTAATACGAGGCTTAATGCGATGCTTTATCATGTCAGCGATGACAGTATAGACCTTTATAAAAAGGAAAACAATTCATCTGATTTGCTCGGAAGACTTTACTACGACGATTACGATTCGGATAGTGTGAATAATTCTACTCTTAATAGCCCATTGGTATCTCCGAACGGGGTGGTCAAGGTACCCGATTATTTCAGCGCAAGACATGGTGGATCGTGGTCTGAGACGAACTTAGCGATGAACTCTGCTTTCATGGCCTCTAATTCCGGTATTCGTCCAGCTGTATCAAGAGTGTCTTCATCATCAGGAAACGAAATGAGAAGAATAAAATCATTTGAAAGAGGAATATCATTCGACGCTTCTACCGACTTGCATAGGAAGTCCTTGACATATAAATTGAAGCACCCTCAGTTCAAATTCAGAAGAAACAATAAAACTTTTTTACTTGGTTATAACGAGGATAATGAATCTTTAAAGGCCATTGAATGGCTCCTTGATGAAATGGTAGTGAATGGTGACACAGTGATTATATTGCAAGTTTTAGACGAAAAGCAGTTTAGCTTCATAGATAAAAAGCAAGCAAAACAAAACTTGGTAAAGATAGAACGTCTTAATACTCATTTTAAAAAGATCTCTTTGGTCTACGAAATTGTAATAGGCAAACCTCAAAAGCTATTGAAGAATGCCGTGGAAGAGTATGTTCCTGCCATGATGATTATGGGAACACATGACTATGATGAAAAAGAATCACATTCGAACTACAAATCAATCTTTTCGAAATCGTTTTCAAAACATTTTCTAGAGTGTGCTTTGGTGCCTGTAATTGTCGTGAAACCAAGTTACCACTATGTAGAGGCATTATCCAAACCTATTGATTCAGAACTGTATTTCAAGGATTGGCTAGATGAGATAGATATTTCGGGAACCTACTCTAAGGACTGGAAGAAGAAACACAGACACCAGATTACTGCTCTATCTCCAGTGCGGTCTAGAATTAACCACTCGACATCACAGAAATACGACGGAAGGGTATCGGAACCCCAATCGCACTCGAAGACGAATAATGAGGATGCGAGAGAGAAGGAAGCGACACAGTCTGAGCAGGATAGCAGGGGAAGAAGACCTACATCAACTTCAGAAAAAGCTGATAATGGCCCCAGATTCTTTTTAGGAAGGTCAACATCTCGATCTCGATCTCGATCACAATCAGCTAGAGGATTTTCAAAGATATTTGGCCACTGATATACTTCTGTCTTGGCCACTCTACTGCAGTTTCGCAAAAATACTACCATAGTTACCATAATTCTTCAAGAACTTTATAAAATTATGTACAGTTAAGCACATAAAATTCAATTCTTCATTAGACTTTATTATCAAATTGACTTTTATCAGTTAATCTATATCATGAGCTTAATACAGATGTAGATATTTCATCTAAAGATTAACTATTATTGTAGCGAGAACTTTATAGACTAGAGGAAATCGTAGCCCACAAACACTTTATCTGGGGCCCTACACGCATTGAAGTAATATTAATATCATTCTGTTCAATTTTACTGTCAGAGCAACTCATGAATTTACTAGTTTTTTATTCAGATTTGTATTGGTCTTATGTTAATTAAAGTTTTGTATACTGGTCTGGTCGCAGAATAAATTGCTTGACTTCTCATTCTGTATCTAAAAACTTGATAGCGATTAATTTATATTTCGAAAAGACTTTAAAAAGGAGAGAGCTTTTATAATGAGGATGAGTCACTGCATTAGTGCAATGAACCTCTTGGCTTTGACTTTGCTCGTGGTACAGATATCAGGGTTCTCTATTAGTGACATCTTTCAAATAAGCTGGAGATTTGGAGAGAGCAGAAATTGCGTATCTGATAACATATCTGACAAAGTTGATCAAAAAGTCGATAAAGTAGCGACGCAAAGTTATAAGGATATCAATCCTGAAGAATGGAGTATTGGATTAAAACAGTACGTCGGAAAAAAGGTGATTCGAATATCATCTCCAAGGTATTTCAAGGTTTTCGACTTTTTGAGATGCCTCAAGAAAGATATACCGCATAAAGTTTGGGGAACAAGCTTTAGGGATGGCTATGTGGACATTGAAATAGAAGAGGGGAATATCAACGGGCTTTCAGAGAAACTCAAGAGTGCTGTCAGCAATGTCGATGTGAGTGTGTTGATAAACGACTTACCGCAGAAAGTGTTCGAAACATTCCCAAATCCCAAATATCTTGAGGAAGATTCGTTAAGTTTCGCTGGAATCTTGAATGCAGAAGATAAGGAACCAGATGTGAAGCTCAAAGCTTTTTCTGAGATTTTTTTTAACGAGTATCGCCCTTTGAATACCATTTATTCATGGCTTGACTTACTAGAGGAAACATACCCAGACTATGTGCTGGTGGAAACAATAGGAAAAACTTATGAAGGCAGGGATTTGAAAGTTGTGCATGTGACGGCAGAAAAAGAAGAGCCACACAAAGCCAAGAAAACCGTGGTATTATCGGGAGGAGTTCATGCAAGAGAGTGGATTTCAGTGTCAACTGTTCTTTATGTGCTTTACGGTTTGTTAGAAGACTATGATTCTAACAAAGATAGCGTTTTCCGTGAAATTGACTTTATGTTTGTGCCCACTTTAAACCCCGATGGATACGAATATACCTGGTCTCACGACCGTTTATGGAGAAAGAATCGTCAGAATACAGTGGTTCAGTCTTGCATCGGTATAGACATCGATCACTCCTACGATTATCACTGGACTCATTCTTCTGATGAGGCGTGTGAAGACGAATACTCTGGAGAGGCTCCTTTTGAGGCAGCCGAATCAAAGCTATGGTCCGAGTATTTGAATTTAACAGACCGTCATCACAGCATTTATGGTTATATTGACTTGCACTCGTACGCGCAAGAAATTTTGTATCCGTATGCCTTTTCCTGCCATCAGGAACCTCGAGATGAGGAGAATTTAATTGAATTGGCATATGGCATTGCCAAGGCTATTCGACTTTGGTCAGGAAAGCTGTATGAGGTTTTACCTGCCTGCCAAGATAGAAATCTGGACTTGATCCCAGATTTAGGCTCAGGAACGGCTCTCGATTATATGTACAAACACAAGGCCTACTGGGCATTTCGCTTGGAATTGAGAGATAAGGGAAATCACGGTTTTCTCCTCCCTAAGAAGTTCATTCGCCCTGTTGGACAAGAGATCTTTATTGGTATAGAGTATTTCTGCAACTTCATACTCAGAGATTGAGCATCACACAAAACCGCGATACTCCAATCAAGAGTATGTACTCAAGACAACTGAATAGAATTAGGTATCTTCTATATATATAACACTCATTTTATTTGTCGTTTTAAAAGTAACCATAGATGAGGGTTGTAATTCAAAAAGTTAAACAGGCCTCGGTAACTGTGGATGATAGAGTTATTTCTTCGTAAGTTTACTGAAATGTGAAGCTTTTGATTCAATACTGCAGGAACATCAAACAGTCAGTAACTAACTGGAAACAGAATAGGGAAGGGTCTCATGCTTCTTGTGGGAGTTTCAACAGCGGATACTCTAGAGGACGTTGGCAAGATGAGTAAGAAAATCTTGGGGCTTAGGCTTTTCGAAGATTTTGGGGATCTTGCCGAAAATACAGGAAAATGGGGAGGGAAACCATGGGCTAAAAGCCTTGCAGATGATAGTTCGTTATCAATTTTGTCTGTCTCCCAGTTCACATTGTACGGGACCATAAAAAAGGGGACAAAGCCTGATTTCCACAAGGCTGCCAAAGGAGAGACGGCACTCAGCTTGTACAATGAATTCTTACAGCAGTTACGAACGGGATTGGCAAGTGAAGATAGAGTTAAAGATGGCCAGTTTGGTGCAATGATGGATATTGCTCTTATTAACGAGGGCCCTGTTACCATTATATGGGATACCCGTGACCAGGGATTGTAATTAGACAATATAGAATTTGTGCCGTATACAATATGTATACCGGTTTATAAGGTTTGAGCAAGTAGATTACTCCTTACAATGAATGAACACATGGAGAATAATATGAAGTCGTAAAATTAATTATAAAGCGTTAGACACACAAGAAAATGGGGATCCATATAAGTGAGACTCATAGGAAAGAACAATACTATCGACACTTGCATACAACCCGGGACCAAGGATGTAAATACCTGTACCGATTAATCCAATATTTATAAGTACTTCAATCTTTCCGAGTAAAGTGGCTCGTTGGAAAATAGTAAGAACTGAAAGTTTTGGTTCGCCCTTCTTAGCATAGTAAAGACGTTTTAACTTGAAGAAAGCAACACCCCAGAATACGAATCCAAACCAACAATCAAACAAAGAAGACATCAATGACAATAAGTCGGAGAAGAAAGGGATAACTTCGGCAATGACAAAAGCAATGACCCACAAGAAAAAGTTCGTACCGACCCAAACGGTCCACCCAAGGACGGTATGCTCATTTCTATGTCTTGACTTCTTATCGAAAATGTGCAAGAATAAGAACTGGGATGACACATTACTGTATAATGAACCCAAAAACAAGACAGTGGGCAAAGCAAAAGAAAATGCAATCTTCTTGTAGTTACCAGTAAGCGAACCAAAAGCAGGGGCAATCATATACTCATTACCCACGTAAACATAAACTATAGCACCAGCCAAACTGAAAGTAATAACCTCACAGAGGGTGACAATGTATAATGCCTTCTTAAAGTCTTTTGGCCTCTTCATTTGTCCAATGAAAGATGGATAGGTGATCTGACCCACAAAGGTGTACACAATATTCAAAAAGGCAGACATGCCTTGAACATATGTAGTTCCCTTCTCCGGCCACAAGTTCCACTTAACTGGATCGTGGGTCTTCTCAAATCCGTTAGGATGATCCTGGACCCCAGCAAATGCCATGGACAAGATCACCGATACAAACATAGTAGCAGCACTGAAGTAGGCCACCGCTGAAAGGGAAGAAAAGGTACGAGGAAGTGAAAGGAGACAGCAAATCAACATAGTGACGATGGCGAATACAATGGAACAAATTGTTTGATTATCGCTAATCGTGTTGAAGTACTTGGCTCCGGTTAATACATGGAGTGCTTGAATCAAAACGTTATTAAGCAAAAATGCAAAAGCAGTGATATACCAAACAATCTTTGAACCAAAGAAAAGATGTTGACCAATATCGCACACATTGGTGATGTGGGGGTATGCTGCAACATAATCCGCAATGATGACACCAGTATACGCAACAGTGAGCGCCACGAAGACAGTCAAAATAAGTCCTGGAACCAACCCCAAGATGGAGTAGGACCAAGGAAAGGACATGATGGCCAAACAGATGTACTCAGAAAAAAGCAATCCTGCAGTCTTCTGCCACGAGCAATTCCTATAGTTGATAGTGTGGTTTGCCTCTTCTAATATCTCTGCCTCCAAAAATTCGTCTGCACTCAGAAACTGGTCGTCGAATATCTTCTCCTCGCCACCTTGAAACAGGTCCCCTGGCTTGCTGTTGAGCAACTCCTCATCCGAGTGAGTAAGCACCTTGCCAAAATCGTTCGTACTGGGCATTTCTCTGAAAAACTATCTTCCTGCGGTATCTAGTCTCTATATCTATTGTTCTTCTGAAAACAGTAAGATCGTATCTATCAAAAGTCTAAAGCCAGTAATTTGTCAGTCTCTACACCCCAGAGCCGTCTGCTGGAGTCTTGACCTTTTGTATCCTCAGGAGCCTTAGCTTCAAATTCTATTATTCCCAATATACTGTCCTCCATTCGCACCCCAGATGACTACGTCGATGACTATGTCGATGTCTGAAGTAGATGTGTGTGTATGTGGAAGTGTGGCTCTATATCTTGTGCGATAAGAGGCTCAATACTCTCTAAGGCATCCACTTATTATCTTACGCAAAGTGAGATAAAATGAAACTGTTCAGTTCAGTTCTTGGAAGGTTATTTCTACTTGAAAAAATAAGCACTTGCTGTCCCTTTATTCATTCGTATAATTTCTATTAAGAAATGAAAAAATTGCTACAATTTAATCCTTACTATGGCTCATGTATATATTGCTAATCGTCATCATTTTGGTTACATATCCTATCTTTGGATGGCATACAAGAAATCATATTTGGTCTGGAAAGCTTGATAGGATATACACTACAGTCGCTTGCAGAGGATATATACAGGCTGGGCCTATGGGGGTCCTTGGTCCCGGGCAGACATCACCATTAACAATTTTCTTTTTTTTTTCAGCTAAAGGTAATGCATATTACGTGATAGTATATACCTATTAGAAGTGTTGTATTGTCGTAGGCTCGGACAGGGTATGTTTAGTGACAGGATGAACGGACTACGGCAGGCAGGATTTAGACAGAGAAAGCCAGCGGAGAGACGGGGGTATTTAAATCCGCGCCCGAAATCCGTGGTCTTGTCAGCCGTGGGACATAATTGGATGAGCTAGGCGTATTCTCTGTACATGGATACAGGAGGCATCTTGACTTGAGGTGGGAAAAGAAACCAAAGAACGACAAAAAGAAACATAGATTATAATAGCAAGGTACGAAGTAGATGGGACTGTATAGTGGCCAAGCAGTGGAAGGGCGTTGTTATTGTGGTGGGGAAGCGGCGACGTGCGAGGACAGTGTTACTAGGAGCGTTGTTACGGCGAAATAGAAGAGAAGGACAAGGCATTTAGTAGGGTGGCATCACGTCACCAACGCCTTAGCCAAGCACGGCCAGGGCGAGGTGATGTCTTAAACGTCGGACTAGGCGCCTATGAGCAAGGCGAATGCAACCACCACCGCTAGACACACTAGCCAGGTGGAGCCCATCGAGTCAAGGTCGAACCTGTCGCCTGAGTCCGGGTCGAATATGCCAAAAATGCTGTTTTCTGGGGTGCCTGGGTTCGAACCAGACCCGCGCGAGACCCACGACAATTGTCCGAAATAATTGTACATTAGCTTGACGACTACGATAGCTGCCAAGTAGGTAGCCAATGCCTTGAAAGCCGTTCTGTTCTGGCTAAGCACATGATTGAGTGTCGTGCCTTTATACTGTGTGGTGCTCATTGAATGTAGTTTTTCCTCTGTAGCACTGAGCAGTGTATGCGAGTGTTTCAGTCCAAGACTGTACGCCTATGTGTAGCTAGTAGAGTTGCCGACTTCTACTACAGCTTCTAGTCTTTGATCGCACTGATGTGTGGTCCTGGTGTGCTGCTGTGATATCCAATCCACAGAGTTTTTCCGTATTGCTTGTAGGTGCCTAGTCTCGTCAACTCGACTGGAGGTATGCTATCAGACCAGTTGATATCTACCTGTAGTGTATTGGGAGTAAGAAACAGTAAGATTTAGGCTCTTCAATCGTCAAATTACTTGCTGCTATGGCCCAGTCTCATACAACCTTATCAGTTGTTGGATAGTCGAGCTTTTGGTTAAACCACACAGTGTTTAGAGTTGGTGCACACATATTGACATTTCAAAACCCGCGAGTACTAGCGAGCACCGGACAGTCCGTCTAGAGACCCTTGCAGCAAACGAAACAGCGTGAAAGCAAGACAATCTGTCCAAGAAGGCATCTATCAGATTATTAGGTGTGTTTTCTTGTTGGCTTTGAAATAAGTATTTGTAACATGGCCGAACCAAGCATACAGAGAACCGAAAATCGAAAAGGTAGCTATCAACTTGTCGCTAAATAGTTGAAGAGGATAGCCATATTAGGGAATAAAAGTCATCGAGACAAAGGAGAATGGGTGTTAAGAGAAATGCGGACAATATAGCAGATCAGACTAAGATAAAAAAAGTCAAGAATGGCCTTGATATCATTGATTTGCCTAGCGAGATACTACACTTTTGCTTTACTTTTTTGAAACCAATTGATGTGATAAACCTATCAGGAACGTGCCGTAGATATAGAAAGGAACTTTGTCCGTATATTTTCCAGAAAGCAAATTTAACATGGATGGAGTTGATAGACATAGAGGAGTCTGCCCTAAAAAGTTTTGCCTCCAAATATTGCGATCTTATAAACCAGGTAAGGATAGTAGATTCATATGCTAACGGAGAATGGCAATACGATATTTTCGAGAAGATCGAAAGATATATGCCTAAGACGAAGAAGATTTTGATAAATAGCGGCGAATCTTCACATTGGCTCAAATATAGATCAAGCCCCCGCATCATATCATTATCTCTATACTATGAAAGTGGCCATTTAGAGTCTACTGACATATTTCTCAAGAATCCAAGAAAGATCAAGCATTCCAAGAAAAAATCCAGCTTGAAAATGTTTGATTTATCTCACTTGAAAGGTTTCAGCAATTTGACTTCGTTGTATCTTGACCAATATCACCTCAGCAGTATGTATGGTATCAATGATGAAGATGAGTGTGTGAGTCTCGTGAATTTGAAATTAGTAAATTGTACCTGGGATTACCCTTTCGACTTGTCGCAGTTCAATAAACATGAAAAACTTAAGCAATTGGACATCTGTTATACCGACAATAATGCATTTATCTTACTGGAGAGGTTCAAGGGATTCTTGGAACATCCTTTGGAAAAGCAAGGGTCGAGCCTAGAGTGTTTATCAATTACATTTTTGCATTACGACAGTTCTTGGAATAGTCCGCTATATTTGAGACAATTAGAGAAGTTCAGCCCCGCGGTACTTCCTGGGTTGAAAAGACTTAAATTGAGTGGCTGGTCAATTGAACTCAAGGACATTTACGAATTCATTAACCTACTTGTAAAGTTTAATTTGTGCTACTTGCACCTTCTGAGTCCCGAGTTTGCCAATCTGTCATCAAGAGCCATAGAAGAGACTATTAAAACGGCTTCGATAATAATACCTTGGATGAATCTCAAACTAACCTGCTGATCTGTATTTTAAGCTTAATATCTGCCACTAATTTTATAGCCATAAAGCTTATAGCTTATTCCTGTATACTAATTTAAAATATTGATATATTGCCATTAGATGGAGATGGATGAGGTGGATGTAACATAAAGTGTAAATGAAAATATTGCTTCACTTCCTCAGCTTCACCTGCTTGATAGTGAGTGTCTTGGGGAATACAGAAACTTATCTCTTTAAAGTCCCCAAGTATTTCAGCATCAATCCTCATCCAACATACCTTCACGAAAAACCAAATCCAATTGATGTCATTAATGTGAACTCAACACACCAGCTCTTACTAGATTACCCAATTGATTCTGTGAAAAATCATTCATGGGGAACACATCAGGTTCTGGTTCCTCAGAGCTATAGGCTGGACACGGAGAAAAAGATCTACGTCAAAATTAACAATTACGGCGACGAAATATTCAAGGCTAAGGACCTTCTTTACGTGAAATTATGCTGGCCAGCCACACTTCCTTTCGAGTTTTCAATAAGCCACGAATTTCATAGGTTGTCCGAAATCTATGATAATCCAGAACAAGATTCTTTTGACTTGTACTTTGTTATATCATACAGGGCCAACTTCATAACATACAACAACCAAGTGCTCTCAAAATCGAGCGATCTTAAGTTTCAATTATACGTAACCAAATTACCTTCGTCATGGCTACCAATTCCTTTAGAGCTATATGACTACATCAGCTACCTTATGGCCCTATTACTTCTAACTTATAAGCATGTCTTGCCATATTACGAAGCGGTCTTTGGTACTTCAGGTATCTGAATTCATCACGTGATATACACACTTCTCAGCGCCTAAATTCTTTTAAATGCTAGGCAAATAATTTAATAGATTGCTCAAGCATTATATATTAATACAGCCGATAAAATATGTCGTATCAAGAAGGTGATCCACTTCTGCCACCTGAGAATACACAGGGAGTTGATTTATCGAAATTGAGCCCTCAAGAGTTGAGGATTTACAAAATGTATGGACGACTTCCTACCACACAACAAATATTAGCGTCCAAATTTCAAGACAAAAAATACTTTGACAGTGGCGACTATGCCATGCAAAAACAATTAGGCGGTGATAACAAGTCCATTCCTGGTAGCTTACCTCTTAAGCATCCAAACGCGGAGAAGGTGAAGGAGATTTACACCAGGAATTCAATTAGCGGTAGTAATGCAGGTGTCATGTACAACGGAAAACTGAACCTCTTAAACGAGTCCACTCCAGAAAATAAAGGTTCTAACGATGAAGAAAGAGAAACAACTAGATAAGTAGATCTTATCATTTTTAAAGGAGGCCTTCTATGCTTTGCGTGGACCGGATTGCACAGGCTTCGTTTTGCACGCCCTCTTCTGACCTCACTCAATTGGACACCAATAGCTTCTACGGCCACCAAAATGAAAATCCAGCTTTCAATCTCCGGATATTTGCTAATAGTATGGAGATAAGTTTGATAGCATATTGAGTACTAGTATCTAAAAGATATTACTAATTTTTTTTTCTTTTTTGGACCACAATTCAAGATATACTTCGATGTTAATAGTTTATACTCTATACGATAAATACTATCAAGGGTCAAGGGATGAATAATCTATGGTTAGTATTACAGATAATGCCATTTCCTGTATATTGTAGAAAGCAGTCAAGTTGAATCTAAGTTACAGCAGATACTTTAGTTTTGGTATCTGAAATGGAGCATGGATTAAACAGAATTCAGTTTAACCAATTCTTACTGAAGTTTAACAGCCATTTGATCCAAAACAGCTCGGTGTCATTTCTGAAATTTAAACTGGAAGGAAACACTTCGTCTGTTCTTTCATTCACGAACAGTATCATCAAGTGTGCCATAGAAGATAGACATAAGAAATACGTCATTAACGAATTCAGGATTTCAAATCCTTCTTTAAAAAATAAGCTGCTACGTGTGACGTTCACAATATCTTATGACACTTTCTACGAATGTCCTGTTTTATACTTCAGAGTTTTTGAAGAAATAGAGACAGAGGATGATGTTGAATATAGAGCCATTCTTACTCTTGAAGACATAGATGAAAACTTTAGTCAAACGCTTGGAATCCACAAAGATGACAGAACTTTTGCGATGGTTTCCTTCGATAGTCATCATATGTTTCCAACCAGCGACATATGGATGTATTTGCACCCGTGTGATACCAAAGAGGTTATGCGCAACTTTAATAATTCTCAAAAGAACTGCTCAGAAGAACAGCATGTTCTTGACTACCTTACCTTGTGGTACAATACCTTCGGAATGGGTGCCATTTTTCCGGCGTTAAGTCTACGAAAACAAACCTTGGCAAAATCATAGTAGCAGATATGATTTTCTTAAAATACAGAGTTAAATGTAACCTAAGTAACGAATATATGCAAAGTCTCTCATCAAGTCAAAATCATACTCTATTGGGAAGATTTCACATCAGTAAATATACGACATGGATAGTTTTCAGTGTACATTCCGTGTTGTGGTTCTCTCAATATTGTCCACTGGAACTTCTTCAATGCCGGAGCGACAACGGGACCACCCTGTGGTCCCAAAATCTCGTTTTTGATGACAGATGGTGAAACACCGTTCAACGTAGACGCTAAGCTGACTTCTTTGGTGGGGTCACTGAAAACAGCCAACTCCTTGGTGCCTTTATCTCCTACAGAGATTCTTGGGTTGGCAGCAGAACCAAGTTGTAATAATCCCGACACTCTTGTTTGATTCAATGCAACCACACGAGGGTAGTTTCTTCTATAGTCCCTCTTATGATATTTGTTATTCACTATGTCTCCGGCTGGAATTGTGATAGGATCCTCGTAGTTTCTAGCATCTTCAATACGTTCTCCGGGTGGTAACTTCCTGTAAAGTGATGGTACTGGGTTACCAGTCGATCTGTTAGGAACCAAGACAAAAAGCTGTCTAAACTTCTCCCATAAGCCAACAGATCCTGATGTATATTTCTTCCAGATTGGCACAGGTCCTCCACTCATATTCGCCTTCTTGATGTTATGTCTAAGTTCTATGATTATACAGTAAAATTTGTATACTCAACTATTGGATGAGTGCTATTTAGCATTTTTGTGACACAAAAAAAACAACCAATCACTTTAGTGTTAACTAAGAGTATTTATATACAGTACTATAAATACATATATTCTCTTTAATGCTAAAGATGAGGAAGATGAGCTCGTGCTGACAGATGAATCGGTGTAGAAAAAGAGAAATTAGTAGTGATATAGTCCGATATTCATATTAGTCTTGGATAACCAGACTTTTAAAATTTTTAAAAAGTTTCCAAGTATTATAAAAAGCCCAAAAAAATTCCCTACAGTTATGCTGATGCTCGAGAGCTGATTGAAAGATATCAATTTCGAGAGCTGAACAAACCTCTTCCAATCTTGCCAAATATTATGAGACCGCAGAAGAAGAAACTACCGACCCACAACCAGGGCGATATCATTTCTGAGGTATGGCTTTGTGGATCGACCAGCGAAATGTAGGCCTTCATGGTAGGGTCTTGGTAGTAGACACAAATGCAAGCCAAGGCAGCCACGGTCAAGCTCGATAGGAAGCCGCTAATGGTGCCATCGAGAAGGAGCCAGAGGCCTGGGTTCAAAAGGGACCAGATCATCAGGGCCTGGAGCGAAGAGCTCCATTCGATTTTGCGGACCGCGTATGAAATTCCAAGGAAAGTTACCAAAGAACGCAAAAGGTCATTCCACAAGTTGTTGTTGGATTTGTCCGTGTTGGGGTTTGAGCTTAATAGTCTCTTTGTCAATATCGGGGGAAGGATGCTGTCCATTAAGGGGAGAGTGAGCCCCATGATTGATCCCTGCAACACCAACGCAATAAGGTAGTCTCCAACGCTGCTTTGAGGCAAGAAAAGTATCCCCCGCAAGGGAGTGCTCACTCTGGCTTTGATAGAGTGCACTAGTCTAGATAAAAACAAGTAGGACGTCAACAATGGCTGCTCCGAGAGTCCACTTGACTGCCTGTTGTGAATGTGCTTTGTCGCCTCGTTATAAAGAAACGCACATCCTGCAAGAACAGCTATTTTTCCAACGAGGTACACCCCACTGTGAAAAACATTCCCCTTCTTATGTCTTTTGTTCTGTGTCTCTTCGACTGATCTGCCTCTCGGCTCCTGACGTATACGTTCACCCACTCGTTCATCCGATGGCATCACATCCAAACTCTCATAATCCTTGTTCAAATCCAACTCTGAATTATCGTTATAAATACCATATAACGATGGCTTGGTTAAATTCACAATTGAATCTGTTTTACCGAGTTTGTCCTGGTTGGACATAGGCGAATCTGCTCGAGATGGGGCCATCATATGTTTTTAAAACTAGTCAAAAAATAATTAAACTTGTGTAGCTATTTTCTCCAGAATTACTGTTCGCTATTATGGCTTTCTGACGCTTCTTATTAAGACTTATATTTACTTCAGCTTAATATTTTCGTTATAGGGTTTTATGCTGGCTTTTTAGTTATGTTTTATTTCGCACCTGATTTAAAGATCGATCATTCATACGTAATTTATCTAGCGACGAGCAATTATAGTGGGAGCGAATATACTAGCATATTTGTACATATAAGAAGTAAGGCAGCATTATACGGTGAGTTCTATGGTATTTTCTATACATTTAAAGTCGTCCAAGGTGTTTGAGACGTATATTACGTAGTTAATGAAAATAATGACATTTTGCTTAGATGCAGAGCGGACTGAGAGACCCCTCAAGGCTGCTGTTTATACCCTTACACCAAGGGATATCGAAAATATGAGATTTAATCATCTATGTATATAAAGTTATCCCCACTGTGGGAGCGGGAAGTAAAATCGCCGCTTTCATCGGTGAGATCTATGATTTCTATGCCTTTAGTTTCTTTGGTTTTAGTTTCTTTGGCTTGAGGAGGAGTATGTGCCTGTGAGGGAGTATCTCCGTGGTCAGCTTCTACGGGGGAAATGTCCAAAACCGAGTCAGGGGCAAGGTCATTAACTGCCTCATCGGCGTCTTCGCTCGGACACCATTTGTTGTCACTAGCTCGTCGTTCTGCGGCCGCCAACATCAACTCACGCAAGCTGCTCCCACTAGTGGGCGCTGACGAGGACCTTCGGGTGGTTGAAATGGATGCACCACCTAGTCGCCTTACCTCTGCCTTAAACATGACCTTGTTAACGGCATCGAGACGCTTATTCCGTATACTCTTGTATCCTTCAAAAGGTCTTCTGATAGTCCCCAATGTCTTCTCCTCGCACACATACTTCGATACGTCTTGCGCGCCTCCTTGTATCTCGCCAAATCTCTTCTCGTAGGTTTCAAGAAGGCGATAGAATGCAGAATCATGTTTTCCGTGAGTATTGTGCACTAGCTCGTGCAACATGGTCCCTAATATGGACTCCATGGGCAAAAATTGTTTATCATCATAAGGCGATCTTAATCGGAGTAAAATCTTCTGTCCTTTGTTTATGTTCAACCCAAGAAGACCCTGGTTCTTAGGGTACATTTCACTTAGCATACCCACCCTTAAATTAGCTTCGTTTAATATAGGTGCTACTTTTGTCGCTACCTCGTGTAGAATATTCCTAGCCAAGTCTTTGTCAGCACGCCGTTTCAAAGAACCTATTTTTCCCACTCTTGACACCGGAGACCAGTCCGGTGCATGATTAGTGGTCTTTTTCGGTCCTCTTCTACCCTCTATAACCATAGAACTGTTTATTCTTCGATGATTCAAGATCTAAACCGTATAATTAGTAAAGTATATAAACTGTAAAGAGAGATAATCATTTTACAGTTTAAGCTTTTGCACCCTTCAATCCTCATGATGCTTCATCAGAAACCCACAGGAATACCAAAAACACAATCTAATAATGACGCTGGAGAATGGTGTCTAGAATAGTTAGGAAGTAATATATAGAAAAAAGGGCCTTTATGTCTTCCCTATAGTGGTAATATGACCATGTGTAAATCTATACGTTCGCTCAGCAGATCTCTTATCAATGTGAACATAAATGATTTTAAGGAGCATACCTAATAGAACAACATATTACATACTTTCAAAAAAACATGATATGTTAAATGCTAGATCTTCATTATTAACATGCTATTAGTTTTGGATGACTTTGGATCTTGAAAAATACTTAAAGGGCTGATTTCGTCGTATGTACATCTCAACTTATGTAACTTTAAAAGAAAATTACTTTGAAAGGTATACAAAACTTAAAATCCCAATACTTACCTACAAAAATGATTAATATAACAATATTATTAGGACTTATCATATTTTTCACAAGCTGTGGAAATTCCCAGTTTATTTTCTTCGAAGAAAAGAAAGCGCCCATCTGCGGACATGACCTCGAACGAGCTGTTCAGGTGTCGGATTTGGTGAAAGGTGCAAAGGATATTCTGGATATAGCGCAATATTCTGTTGGAAAATACGAGGTACCAACAAGAGTGATTGGTTCTGTCGGTCATCATGAAACTTTAAAGTACATTACTCAAACATTAAAGGATTTACAGGATTATTTCGATTTTTACACTCAGGAGTTTATTGCAAAATACGCCAAAGTGTTCGAATATAACCTAACTATCGATGGTTTTCAATTAGAATCAGTTAAGCCCTTTAAGTTTACACCGTCTGTGAACTCGGTAGGTGTTTTGAAAGTGGTTCAAAATGAAGGCTGTCAAATAGAGGATTATCCCCCTGATATTGAAGGGAATGCCGTTCTTATTAAAAGAGGGGGTTGTTCATTTGCAGAAAAATCGAGACTAGCAAATGTAGCTAACGCATCAGTAGCCATTATTTACAATACACAAGATGGTACTTTGAAAGGTACTTTGCAAGACGCAAACTTTGATGTGAATGAATTAACAGCTACTTTTGGAATATCTAAAGAGGATGCTAATAAACTATTATCATTTGCAGAGTCAGGCACTTTGCATTTTAAGGCATATATTGATGCTTGTATAAAAGAAGTATCAACAACAAATATTATCGCCGAGACAAAGTTGGGTGATCATGATAATGTTGTGATGATAGGTGCTCATTCCGATTCTGTTGCAGCGGGACCAGGCATCAATGATAATGGTTCTGGAACAGTTACGTTATTACAACTTGCGAAATATTTGACTAGATTCAAAGTCAAGAACGCTATTAGGTTAGCTTGGTGGTCGGCAGAAGAAGAAGGACTTCTAGGCTCCAGCTATTACACAGAAAACTTGTCAGAGGAAGAAAATAAGAAAATCAGATTGTTCTTAGATTATGATATGTTAGCGTCTCCCAATTATGCGTTTCAAGTTTATGACAGTGACGATGCAAAAAATCCCAGTGGTTCTAGTAACATAAGAGATCTTTTCATCTCGTGGTACGAGAAAAATGGACACTCATATACTCTCATTCCATTCGATGGAAGATCTGATTACGTTGGATTCATCAAAAACTCGATACCAGCAGGAGGAATTGCAACTGGCGCAGAAGGCAAAAAGAGCGAGGAGGAGCAAGAGAATTTTGGAGGGGTTGCCGGAGAAGCATATGATTCATGCTATCATAGTCTATGTGATAACTTAGATAATTTGAATTATGAAGCATGGCTAACCAATACTCGGTTGATTGCTTACTCGCTTGGTACATATGCGGCCTCTTTGGAGGAATTCCCTGAAAGAGAACTTCTATCTGCCAGCTCCAAGGATAATGTAGATCAATTCAAGTATCATGGAGACAGGCTAGTCGTTTAATTATTTTTATCAATTATTTCTTTTACTTATACTATTTATTTCTTATGAGTTTCCAAATAAAGATAATCAAGAAATTTTGTCATGAATGTACCCGGAGTCTTACTTTCTTCTCCTGCGAACTTTCCACATTTATTGTAAAGTTTGATAGCGGCAATGGTAGCCTGGTAAACGTTAACTTTATCTTGGCTCAATCCATCTGCTTTTGATGCGACAAATGCAGCAATAGTAGTACCCAAAGAACATCCTGTGCCTGTTATAGAACCCATCAACTCGTGTCCTCCAGGAATTTTGGTGAATTCAATCTCATTTACTTCACTGAAGTGATAATTAGTGTCTTTGTACGTCGAGAATCCATCAAAAACATAATTCGATACCCCAGTGATTACCACCACTGTTCTGAAGTCCAGGGCTATGTCCCTACCGATTTTAACTATCGAATCTTCATCCAATGTAGCTACAGAGTCCACACCATGCATCAATACCGATTTTTCCAGATTCTTATCCATGTAATTGCTGCATAGTTTCCAGATTGCAGCAACCTCGCCAACATTTCCCTTTATAACAGAGAATTGACCAGTATTTAATAAATCTAAGCAACATTCTAACCGAGGAAGAGTGGCACCAGCAGCTACTGGATCAAATATAACGTGCTTTCCATATTCATTGTATACATTTAAGGCATGCTTAAAAATTTTCATCTGACTTGACGATGGAGTACCAAGATTCAAGACTAATGACAAATTTGGAATATTCATAGTAAAGTCTTTAAATTCTTCAGAGAATTCCGACATAATTGGAGAAGCTCCAATGGATAAAGCAACATTTGCGCTGTAGTTCTTAACAACATTATTAGTTATGTGATGAATCAAGGGCTTATCTTTCACAAGCTGTGTCACTTGTAGGTCGAAATCAGAGACATCGGGTCCATTTGATACGCCATTAAGCCAAGTTGCAGGAGAATTCAAGCTCAGCAAGAGATTTTTAGTAGCCAATCCTGCTTCCTTATTCGCCATAATACATGAGACAACTGCAACTCCGTCTAAAGACCTGTCCTTGATTGAGGTTTGATACATCAACTTTGAGGCATTACTGTGATTTATCCCGCCAATCGCAACACTGCCTATATATTTTCTGCTCTTATCACGTAAGACACGGAGCATTTTTCTTACACCAATGGGTCCAATTCCATTTGGTGTCTTGAGATCTTTTTTGGTGTTGGTCTGATAAACATTTCCTAATCCAACATAATCTGCAACACCTTCATGACACACTTCCTCTGCCTCTGCGACGGTAGAACAAGAGACTCCTATGATCTTGCTTTTGCCTAGAATTTCCCTGGCTCTTTTAGCTGGCATATCATCTTGCCCAACATGAACTCCTTCGGCATCGATTGCTAACGCAACATCGATTCTATCGTTGATTATCAAAGGAATGTTTTTTTCCCTGGTTTTCTTGTGCACGGCTTGTGCTCTTTCTATAAAGTCTCTTGTCAGTAGGCTCTTCTCTCTCAACTGGACGCAAGTGGCACCTTCATCTATGGCTTTTTCAATTTGCTCTAGGAAGGATGAACCTTGCGGAACCATTGAAGAGTCTGTGACTAGATACAACTTTAAGTAATCATTCAGGGGCGACATTCTGACTCGAATTGATACTTGAGTTCAAAACAGTCGGCTTTTCTGTTATAGAATGAGAATAATTTAATTATGTCCATCTTTTATATCTAACCATCATATTGAAGTGTTTTAAGCGCATACTATGAATAAAGGATTTGAGCGACCCGGTTTCTGAACCTTTTTGCTTTAGATTCAATACTTTCATCTGGCCCTTACAAGGACAGATGGCAGTAGTGATGACAATAGTTATGTTATGTTTAAGTCCAAAAATATAACTTTCTGGTAGTATAAATTATAATACAAAACGTACTCTTTTCTATGTATGAATGCTTTTAAAGATGAATGCAAGCCTAACCTAGTTCGAGCATTCGAGCAAGAGGTATCAGAGGCTATGAAGACCAACAAGAAGTAAACGGTCAGTATTCGGGTATTTCGTCCGGGTTGTCGTTCTCTATCTGGAAGTTGGAGTAGAGAGCAGCTCGATCAGTAGTGTTCAATTTATCTTTCATTGAAATCAACATTTGCTTGTTACGTCTTATGGAGAAGTCCTGACACTTTCTGATCGTCCCGCTTATATGCGGACATCGTACTATTACATCCATCCCTTTTATATTGTTCATAAGTGATAAAGCGGCCACAACCATTTCATGATTATTTCGGCTGCATCTTATTATTCCACTAGATGTCTTGTTGCTGAAATACTTCACCGTTAGCAGAATACCCACAGTTCCAGCACCTATATCCCCAAAATGGTCTTCAATTACCTTCCTTACTGTCTGAGTTATCGTTTTAGGGTTGATTGTGCTGGGCGATGCCTTGTGCAAAGAAAGTAAAGCAGATGACTGTGACTCACTAAAATTGTAAAAATCCTCCCGATTACTACCCTTCCCTGATCCGGGCGTAGCAGGGGGGTATAATATATCAAAGAATATGTATCTTTGTTTGAGTCTAACCATATCGATAAATTATAATACAAAAGTATATAGCATTTATGTCTTTACTGCGCACATATTATACAGTCAAATATTTTTCTGTGATCTCTCTAGCAAGAAGAGAGTTTCCACTTATGTTGTAAATCAAAGCAAGGTTATAGGCCGATTCCATCAGTAGGTCATAACTGGTATCAGAAAGGTCTTTATGATAGCTCAAAGCATTATTGTAATGGTAGGCTGCGGCGGATGTTAAGCCTATCATATGGAAGAGTCTTCCAAGATTATATTCAACTTCTTGAAGTTCTGTGCTCGTTGCGTCCTTTCTTCTTAGATTACGGTACTCTAATATGTAGCTTACTCCCTGAAGTAACTGGATATGACGATTGTTGCTAAGTCTTTGCATCGAACGGTGTACATGGGCCAAGCCAAGGACAAAGCAAATCATGGGGTCCTGGTTGTACTCCTTGTACGCTCTATTTAGGTATACTATTGAGGAGACGTAACTTCTGCTTCCTCCTAGCAAGTTTGCGTATATGTAAAGCAACTCTGGGTGTTCATGACTAAGCTTCAAGTCATTAACATCGGCCGTGATGGTCGCCATTCCGGTTATCTTCTTATGAGAGGTAATGGAGTCAAATGCTTTCAATTGACGCAAAAAGAATTTCTGATGGTTATAATTCGCAAACGTTTCCCAAGCTTCACATCCTGACGCAAAACAGAAAGTGAAAAACTTATAAATGAAGGGAGAGAATTGATTGTTGGACAAGAAATATCTCACTTGAGACATAACTACTCCAGAATTCTCACCTCTCAATATGCCGAACACAAGTCTGATCATGTTAAGGAATGTTTCTTTATACTTGTCTTGTATGAACACACTAACTTCTTTCGCAACTTCGATAATCTGCACCGCATAGTCCATGCTGTCATATCGGCAAAGAAAGAGAGCATATTGCACGAATATTGTAAACCACTTATCATAACTCAAGCCTCTATATTCATTGGTCGAGGTTAAGTACAGTCGAGGATAGTTTTCATCGTTCGAAATGCCATCACAAAGATTGTATATTCGAGCCAATTTTTCGTCTATTCCCATCAGCTTCTTCCTCCTATAGAGAACAATACCCTTGAATGCCCTATTTTTATCTCGAGGAAAGAAACTTCTCACACTCATAAACATTTCAATAAGCTGAGAAGCTAATTGCATCCATGCCTTAATCGCGACTTTCTCTTTCTGTTCAATTGCGTCGCCTAACCTCTCCATTCGACGAAGCTTTTCCAATACCTTCCTTTTTGCATTTTCCTCTATTTCCAATCTCTCTTCTTCCGTGGGTTTCTGACTCTTAGTTGACTTTATCATTTGCTTATCCTTGATTAACGAGACTTTGTCCTCCTGATTTTCATCTGTAATTATTTCATTCTTTGATTCTTCACCAGACTCTGTAGTTTTCCTAGTACGAGACACATCCTCTAACAAATTGATCGACTCTAATCTATTTCCCAAATGATAATAAGCCTCAGCAAGTGCTAACTTTGCATCCAAATTATCATAGTCAGACGCCAAAAGAGTTTTATAAGCTTCTTGAGCTTGTTGGTAATCGCCCACTTCAAGGAAGCACTTTCCTAAAAGGGATATCAATTCGGGTCCATTTTGTTCATCACTAACAGATGCTCTAGTTAAGAATGTTAACGCCTCTTCATAGTATCCACGCGCTTCAAGCGATTTGCCTGCTTCAAAAAGCAAATCAGAAATATCGTCTGTCTCTTCGAGTAAATAATCAAAATGACGCAAAGATTCTTCTTTCTGGTCAACACCTAATCTGAAACACCCAAGCTTGAACCTAATATCAATAGGTAGATCGTAAAATTTCTCTTTGGCTCTGTTCTGTTGAGCGGTGTTCAATGTCTTGAGTATTAAGAATCTTCTTTTATCAAACTCGGCATCATCATCAACTTTATCCCACCATGATTCATCTGTACGACTTTGTATCCAACGAGAAACGATTTTTATTGTCTTGATACCATCACGGCATGATTTTAAAGAGTGTTGTTGCATATACAATTCACAAAGAATGTTAAGTTCTGCCCATCCGAAAACAGGGTATTGGTCTTTTGAATTAGATGGAGGGTAAATATTTTTATCCAAGATCGTGATGTATAGGTTAATGGCATCGTTGATTCTCTTTTGTTCAACATAAACACTGGCAAGGTGTTTTACAATATTAGAATCCGTAGGATACTTTTGATGAAGACGCTGAAAACCTTCCAATGCCCGACCATACTGACGTCTCTCTTTATAAAGCAAAGCTCTTTGAAGAATGATATTAGAACTTTTCGTGCTATCCGATTGAAGTGCTCGTCCATAACAATGGATGGCTTGATCCAAATGACCTAGTTGAGTGCTTAATTCAGCAATATTGCACCAAAATTGTGTATCATAAGGTTGTATATGGGCTGCCAATAACCACAAATTACAGCATTTATCCAAATCCCCTTGTTGTTTATATATCTCACCCAAAGTCTTGTACGCGCTGAAGTTTCTAGGGTCCTTTTTGATAACTTCTTCGTACAACTTTAAGGCCAGTTGGAAATCATTCTTCACAAATGCTTCATTTGCTCTCGACAAGTTGAATCGTACTTCAGGGTTCAACTCCCTGTCAGTGTTTCTCATCATTTTGCGTTTCCAGTAAGACTTCGAGGCATACTTCTTCTTATTCTTGCTCCTGAAATTACCAGCATTCCGAAGAGCATCTCGGAAATGAAAGCCATCCAAATCATCACCTTTAGTCACTCCATCAATATCTTCATCATCAGAAGAAACCAAGGGTGAATTGTCATTATTGCTTTCTCCGTCTTTATCATCATCTGAGTGTTCCAAATCATCAAAGTACCCTAATTCACTATCAGAAGAAAGACTCAAATCAATATCTTCTACTTGGTCTAATCTTGTCGCATCAGCTGATTCAAGATTTGCATTTTGTTCTTCAAAAGCATTAGTTGACATGCTTGCAATTCTGTTCCTTTAGCAGTAGTTGTTGTGATCAACTCCATCAAAACATTTTTGTATGTAATCGCGCTCCCAGGCATTGAAATTTTTAGGTTATGGAAAGAGGTTAAAAAGGTAAAGGCGAAATGTTATTGAATTCAATAAGGTACTTGAATATAGGCCTTATAGTTTTATTCACCAACGCTTGTTGTATATTGGGTACACCTTATATTGCCAATTCCGAACGGAGCGTTCATGTTGGCATTGAAACTTGGAGAGAGAGCCCATTCAAGATAAGGCTTCTCGAAAGTATAGCTGGGTTCAACGACAGTTTATACGCCGAGGCATTACATTATGTTATTGGCATATCAGATGAAGAAGATGATCAATCTGATGATGGTGTTTCAGAGGACCTAACCAAGAATGACAGGGTGGTGTATGAAGATGTTTTTACGAAGCTATCATTGTCTAAAGAAGAGAAGTCCATTATAGATTTCAACATAGTGTATAACAAGTATTCACCCCGTATCCAGGCGCATTATAACTACTACACCGAACATATTCTAGCTGAATGTAAGAAGGACTTGGAAACAAAATGCAGAAAAGACTCGTTCGGTACTGAGGTAATGCAAGAAGGGGGTCGAGTTGGATCTTGGTTGGAGTATGATAATAAAATATACTGCTCTGCAGATGACTTATTTGCATTGCAGATCTCTAACAAGAAGGAAGTCGAAGTTGAACCATTTGACAGGATTATTGGAGCCAACAATGATTCCCCTTTAATGGTGTTATATGGTGATATCGAATCCCCATTTTTTTTGAGCATGTTTGAATATCTATTAAGGGAAGCTGAAAACCATAAATTAAGATTTGTTTGGAGATATATCCCACCACAGCATGAAGCTAATGATAAATTGACAGGTTATGGCTCTCTGTTGTTTCTAAATGGAGCAGAAAAGCCTTCGAGCAAAAAGCATAAGCAAGTTACTAAGAACATTGATTTAAAGAAGGATTTTGATAAGATTATTGAGCACCCTGAGGTGAAGGATTTGGCCGAAAAAGAGAGTCAAGATCTTGGCCTGAAAATTGCATCTTTTATTTTCGAAAGAAGCAGATCATTTGATACGCAGTTCTCAGATTTATTAAAGATCTTACAAGATTTGCCCAAATTTGCATCACACTTCTCATCATGGACAGCCTCGAATATTAGAGCCATAAAAGACCATATGTCTGCAAATGATAAATTAGGATTATCGAAAGAGTCTATTGGTTTGTATATCAATGGTTCGCCTATCAATAAGTTAGAACTCGATGTATACAAATTAGTCGATAAAATATTGGAGGAATTGAAATTCGTGAAATCTTTGAATAACTTAGGGTTTAACATACGCCAATCTAAGAAGCTTCTATATAAATTTGCTTTGTTGAGCGCAGTTAAAGATGTGCAACATCGCAAAGGAAATACCCTCTTAGGTAATAATGAAAACAGGTTTCGGGTTTATAAGTACCGCACAGATGATATAGTTAACAAAGGAGGTGTATTCTTTTTTAATGATATTGAGAAGGATCGAGCTTATGAAAACTTTGAGACAGATCAGACTGCAGCCTACTCTAGAGAGTCTATCAGAAACTTGAGGACTGGACATGCTCCTCCATTGAAGGAAAATATCCATGACGTAATTTTTGCATTAAACTTAAGCGACAAAAGTCAATTGACAATATTCCTTACTTTAGCAAGATTCATTTTAGATGAACAGTTTCCAATGCAAGTAGGGTTGATCGCTTTACCTGGGTCCGAAAAAGATAACCACTTAGCAAAGTTGTTCTACTTCCTTGCTGCAAAAACAAACCCCGTAGAGATCTACGCTTTCTTGTACAAGTATCATGAAACAAAAAGTGAAGATGAAGAGATTGAATTATTAAGCAGGTTTAGTGATTTTAGCTCTGATGAGGTAGACGAAGGTATCTACTTAAAGACTCTTGAAAGGTTTGATATCAATTCTCCTTCAATAATCATAAACGGTGTTATAAATGACCTTGATGAGAAATGGCATGTACTATTGGGAAAGCAGGTTATGCAAGATGTCAAGTATTTACAATTTCATGTGGAAAATAGTATGTACTCTGATGAGTCTTTGAAGTCCGTTCTTTACAATAATGCTAAAACTAGTAGAAACCTTCAGGTGGTTCCTCGTGATCCCTTAGATTTAAAATATAAACAGATCACTGAAGATTTGATTCGCAACACTTCTACCTTAAAGAGGACAGGTGCAAGTAACGAAATACCTGTATCTTTATGGATTGTTGGGGATTTGAACTCAGATGCAATGAGAGACCAATTAATCGAGTCCCTAATTTTTTTGAAAGAAGCACGCGGGTTCCCGGCTCAGTTACGTGTTGTAAGCACCACGGTTGGGCTGCTAATAGAAGATTGGATTGAGCAATTTAATACTGGCTCCTTAAATGAAACTGAAATTGATGAGATGATTTTACAAGTTAAGACTGTAAGAACGAAAAAGGTTCATGCGGAATCAAATGAGCAAGTGTTGAATTTACTAAATGAAAATAACTTGCCATCTAGTCATTTGTATCTTTTATTTAATTCTCGCTATTTTAGAGTTTCTAGAACGATTTCAAGCGATGAGTTACTTCATGTGTACGAATATGAAAAGAGTCAAAGATTATCTCAGATCCTAACAATAGTGAATGAATACCATAGCGATTTCCGCTACAAGCAATTATATGATTTTATTCCACCTGGTTATGATTACTTGGATTGGTTTGATCTACTTCTGTCATATTTGACCAAGTCTTTTCATGTTGATGACAGTATGTTTATAAATGACGTGGCAAGATTTGATTTTAGTTCTTTGGATTTCCATAACTCAATCGCATTGTCTCAAGATGATGATAGCAATTTCATAGACATACTAGTGATTATAGACCCGTTGAATAGTGATTCCCAGAAGTTAGTCTCTATTATTCAGTCTGTGAGAGATTTTTCTTTCGTTTCTATAAATATTCTACTACAAAGTGTTGAAAATGAACCAAAGATAAACCCAAGGTTCTACAGAGATTTATATCCTCGTTCTAAACCAGAGTTCATCGACAATACATTTCTGGTTAATGATGTGGCTACCTTTAATAACATCCCAATGAATGAGAAATATTCAAGTTCTTTAGATCTTCCTATAAGGCATGTTGCCGTGCCAAAATTCATCGACTCCGACTTAGATTTGAACAACATCATACCAAGTGAGTCGAAAAGTACCAAAATCTCTATTATTTACCAACTAAAAAGTATTCTAGTTGAAGGATTTGCTAGAAATGTTGTCTTAGATGCTCCAACTCCGGGTATATCAGTAACAATCAAGAACTCTACCCTGACAAAGAATGCTATAGTTATGTCCAATTTTGGTTACTTTCAGTTACATGCAAATCCAGGAACCTGGTTACTTTCTATAGAAAACACTGAGGAAGCAAAAGATTATTACGTGCTTTTATCAGCGACAAGAAACCGTTTTAACTCTAACATAAATCCAGTATCCAATACTAAGTTCAATGTGTTTAGCTTAGATGGCGATTTTTTACGAGTCAGATTAGCCCCCAGTGAATTATCCGAAGGTTCAAAAAAAGCGTCAGGTAGAGGAACAAAGAAATTTTCCACGTTTGGCTCTCTCTTCAAAAGTAATACACCAAAGGAAGCCGATATAAATGTCTTTTCCATAGCTAGTGGCCATTTGTATGAAAGACTCATGCGTATAATGATGGTATCTGTGCGTGAAAACACAGATAGCCTGGTTAAGTTTTGGTTACTCGAAAACTTTTTATCTCCTTCATTCAAAGCCACATTGCCCTTATTGGCGAACGAGTTTGGTTTTGAGTATGAATTCATAACTTTCAAATGGCCAAACTGGTTGAGATATCAATCTGAGACTCATAGGGCCGTATGGGGCTATAAAATCTTGTTTTTGGACGTGATCTTTCCCCAGAACTTGAACAAAGTCATCTATGTAGATGCAGACCAAATTTCGAGAGCAGATTTGAAAGAGTTGGTTGACATGGACTTAGAAGGGGCGCCCTACGGATTTGTTCCTATGTGCGACTCCAAAAGGGAGATGGATGGTTTTAGATTCTGGAAGCAGGGCTATTGGTCACAAGTCTTACAAGATGACTTGGTGTACCATATCAGTGCACTCTACGTGGTAGACCTCAAAACATTTCGTCGCATTTCTGCCGGAGACAGGTTGAGAAATCACTACCAAAAATTATCATCGGATCCAAGTTCCTTAGCAAATTTAGACCAGGATTTGCCTAACAACATGCAGAGATCTTTACCAATATACTCGCTTCCTCAAGATTGGCTCTGGTGTGAGACATGGTGTGATGATAATGACCTATCTACCGCGAAGGCTATCGATCTCTGTAACAATCCACTTGCCCGGGAAAGCAAGATTGAAACTGCGAGAAGACTTATTCCAGAATGGAGCAAGTACGACAATTCTGTCCGCTCTATATTAGAGCACGCTAAGTCATCATCTACTACTACAATGGGGCTGAACTCTGCCTCTGACACTCCAAGTGTTGAAAAAGCTCTTTCTGATCAAAGTTCGGAGACCCACGATGAGTTGTAATGATTGTTAATCCTGTATATAACATATGACTCAACCGTTTATAGATTTCACTAGTTAACGAAAAATACGACAACTCTTAATTTTAGTTTTCGAGATCAAAGTCATAAAGAGATAGACCAGTATGAAAATCTCTGATAAGCTTGAGCAGGCGCATTCGTCATCAAAGCCACCACCAGCTACATTTTCGTTTGAGTTTTTTGTCCCCAAAACGTCTCAAGGTGTTCAAAACTTATACGATCGTATGGATCGTATGTATGATTTGAACCCCATCTTTATTGACATAACTTGGAATGCTGGAGGTCGTTCTTCTACGTTGACTAATGATATGGTTTATGTTGCCCAGTCGACTTTAGGTTTGGAAACATGTATGCATTTGACTTGCACTAACATGAAAATCGAATTGATCGACGATGCATTGGAAAAAGCATATGAATCTGGATGTGAAAACATTTTGGCATTGAGGGGTGATCCGCCATTGGATGGGTCTGAGTCAACTGGAGACTTCAAGTACGCCAAAGACTTGATCAAATATATTCGAAAGAAGTATGGGGATCATTTCAATATTGGGGTGGCTGCGTACCCTGAAGGTCATCCTGAGGAGGAAGACGACGGTACTCTTTTGCAATATTTGAAGGACAAGTGTGATTGTGGAGCCAACTTCATTATTACACAGATGTTTTACGATGCTGATAACTTCATCAGCTGGTGTTCAAAGATTCGCAAAATCGGTATCGATATTCCTATCATTCCAGGGATCATGCCAATATCGACGTATTCAGCCTTCATCAGAAGGGCTAAATGGTCACAAGTTTCCATTCCTCAACACTTTTTGGACGCTTTAGATCCAGTGAGGGATGATGATTATTTAGTTAGAGAAAAGGGAACGCAATTGGTGAGTGATATGTGCAGAAAACTTATTGAATCAGGATATGTCAAGCATTTACACTTTTACACTATGAATCTTGAAAGAGCTACTATCATGGTGTTGGAAAATCTTAACTTGATTCTGTCCATTAGGAGCCATGAGGTTGTTGGGGGCACAGATTTACCTTGGAGAAAGTCGTTACACCCTAGCAGATCGAAAGAGTCGATCCGTCCTATATTTTGGCAAAAAAGAAAGTACACTTATATCTCTAGGACAGCAACATGGGATGAATTTCCAAATGGTAGATGGGGTGATTCTCGTTCTCCAGCTTTCGGTGATATTGATTTGTTTGCTACTGACTTATTGAGGCAATCACCAAAAAAAGCTTTCGAGTTGTGGGGCTGTCCTCAAAATTTGAAGGACTTTTCTGAAATTATTGTTTCTTATTTGAAAGGAGACTTGAAGTCGTTACCTTGGTCTGACAGTCCTATTGGTCAGGATTCTTCTGTTATCACTGATAACCTTGTTCGTTTGAACCAGAAAGGTCTTTTCACTCTCAATTCTCAACCTTCCTTGAATTCGGTGAGATCAGGCGACCCTATTCATGGCTGGGGTCCTAAAAATGGGTACGTATATCAGAAGCAGTACCTCGAATTTTTTGTTCACAAGGATATTATTTCAAACTTGATCGATAAGATGAACTCTTATAACAACTCCCAGGGTGATCACAGTGCTGCGATATTGACATACTATGTTGTCGATGCTGAAGGAAACTTGACCACAAATGCTGGAAGTGAAGATATCAACGCTGTCACATGGGGTGTGTTTCCAGGTGAAGAGATTTTGCAGCCAACAATTGTTGAAAAAGTCTCATTTTTAGCTTGGAAGGATGAAGTATATCGACTTTTGTCAGAATGGGCTAAAATTTACAAGAGTGACATCGTGAGGGAGTTCGAGATTCAAGAAGAAAATGTGAGCAATTTTATCAATTTCTTGAGTAGATTCGCCGGTGAATTTTACTTATGTAACGTTGTTAATAACAACTTTATGGACGATAATAAAACTATTTTCCACTTGATAGATGAGCTTGACATTCCAGATTTGGCCTGAGAACCTTTCCTCTCAGAGGGTCGAGAAGTTTCCCTCGACATGACATTTCATGAAGTACTTGTTATCGTTATGTCTTAGGCGACTTGACACTATAGTCTTGTCAAATTTTTGTCAAATTTTGTTCTGTTTATTTCAAAAAAAGAAAAAGTTGTTTAAACTCAAAACTACAAAGCCCTACACTAACAGGATTTTAGGCACTCAACATGCCTGAAAATAAGCCACTGCTTCAACAACTAGTGGTTAGTAAGTCCTCTTAAAACAGCTTTGAATATTTATAAGTCTGATGATGGTTACGATGATTGCATAGTTATTATGTTTTTCCATTAATTTTTTTTTCATTTCAACAATAGAGATCTTTAGAATCGTTTTATCAAAATCCTGTCAATAGTGTTGCATCCTCAACGGTATGGTTATATAGATATATAAAATAGAAAGGGTTAATATAAAAATTACACTCAACGAAAGAACACTAGTAAACATTTTTTTATATTAAAATGTGTTAACGATTGACACTATACTAATACATTAACGATAGCCATATAACAAATTTAAAGTCTCTATGCTCTAAACGATTGATAAAAGAGCAAGGGACAATGTTGATAAAAGTTTAAGTACTTCAGACGAAGTGACCCTTGATCCAGCTGCTTCGAAGGTAGAAGCAATTGGATTTGAAACAGTTGAATATCCAGCAGACAGAGACGAGAAAACACTGGACTCAGAGGGTGATTGAGTAGATGTTTCAGCCAAAGAAGACTCTGGGGTGGTCTCTGGCTGCGAACTAGAAGGACCTGGAGGTGCCGTAGTTGGGGAAGAAGCAGACTCTGGGGTGGTCTCTGGCTGCGAACTAGAAGGACCTGGAGGTACCGTAGTTGGGGAAGAAGCAGACTCTGGGGTGGTCTCTGGCTGCGAACTAGAAGGACCTGGAGGTACCGTAGTTGGGGAAGAAGCAGACTCTGGGGTGGTCTCTGTCGCTGATGTTGAAGATGACATTGCGGTAGAAGTAACACTTGTCGATTGTAAACTTGATTCCTTTGGTATAGATTCTGATGAAGTCTCAACAGGAGTAATACCTGAAGATGATTCCGTACTGCTAGAGGATAATGGACAATATGTTGTGTAACTTATGACCGTCGAATTAACTGTCTCTGTGGTAAGCGTCAATCCTGTAGGTACTGATGAAGTAGAACACGAATTTTCATGACAGGAAGTTACCGTGATGTGTGTGATCGAGGATACTGTCTTAGGGGTTACCACCAGAGATTGTGACGATGTGGCGTCTGAGGATGAAGAAGGAGATGGTGCTGAGGTTACAGAGGTCGATGAAGACGATGTAACTTCGGAAGTTGAGGATGGAACTGATGTTGCGGAGGAAGTCTCCGAGTACTCAGTACTTGTGTCACTGGTTGAAGGAACGGTCAGCATCGAAGATGAACCTGAACTAGAAGTTTCACTTGACTGTTCTGGAGTAGTCAGTGAAACATCTGATACTGTGGTAGAGCTTGATTCGTGAGATGAGCTCTCAGTAACAGAGGTGCTTTCTAAGGAGCTCGATGGTTGAGTAGACAGAGAAGGAGTAACAACTGAGGACAAAGGACAATATGTTGTGAAAATGCTCTCAACGGAGCTCACTGTTACTGTCTTTTCAGTCACACCTGTAGGAACTGTTGATGTTGAGCATTTATTACTTTCACATGAAGTCACTGTAAGAAGAGTAGTTCTGGATGCATGGAAAGTGCTGTACTCTGTAAGCGTAGGAATAGTAGTTGAGCTTTCTTTTGGTGGCGTAGAAGTACTATTCAAGGAAGTACTAGATTTAATATCTGAACTGGATGATGTACTTGACCAAGTAGAGCTCGAAGGACCACTAGGTATTTGGTTCGAAGAGCTGTGAACAACAGAGTGAGAACCAGTACTTTCGGTCGAGCTTGTTGTCGTTTCTTCTGATGAGTAGCTTGATGAAGAGGCACTCGTGATAGAAGTTTCAGCTAATGAGCTGTATGTCAAACTCGTAGAATAGCCCGAGGGTGAACTTGAAGGAGTACTGGCGGACGAAGATGCTGAAGAGCTCTCTATTGAGCTTTCAGATGTGAGTGGGCAGTACGTAGTCCTACTGGTGACGACTGAATCTGAGGTCTCAGTCACCACCGTTACTCCAGTGTGCACGGTTGAAGTTGAGCACACTTTTGCGCTGCAAGAAGTCACCGTCAACACAGTAGTCTGGGGAGTATAAAGGGTACTGAACTTTGTACTTGAATAGCCTGTCGTTACTGTTTCATTATGTGGAGCCGATATGCTGGAAGAGCTACTCGAAGCCAGTGACGAAGCCAGTGATGAAGCCAGTGATGAAGCCAGCGATGGAGCCAGTGATGATGACGATGTCAGCGACGAAGCCAGTGATAAGGTCAGTGATAATGTCAGTGATAAGGTCAGTGATGGAGACAGTGATGGAGACAGTGATGGAGACAGTGATGAAACCAAACTGTGCAGGCTGGGCGGTACACTAGATTTCAGCCGCGTGCTTGATGTATCAGCGAGCAGACTCGAAGGCAGCAGTACAGTGGGCGAGCTGCTGGACTTCAGCTCGGAAGTTAATGGACAGTAGGTAGTGTAGCTTGTGACATCATCTTTGTCAGTAACAACTACTACTGTGACACCTGTGGGGGCGGTCTTAGTAGAGCAAACCTTGTTGCTGCACGAAGTCACCGTCACGAGAGTGCTGGACACCTCAACGTCGTAGCTTGTCGATGTCGACGAATACTCATTGACAGTATTATTGGCTTCTCTGGGAACAACGTATGCAGCTCCGCCCGACACCAACGCTGCGAGTTCTGTAAGGAAAAGTGCATTTGTTAACTTCATGATAGTTCTTGCAAAACCTCTCTTTATGCCCTTTTCTATTTTATAAGCTTGATATTGGGTTTAGTATCTTCGTTTCTAGCTCAGTATTTTCTGTATCCTCTAGTAATATCCCTATACTGCTGTTTGGTCTGCACTGGCTTTCTGCTCTATATATATGTCCCATGCTGTGTATCATGTATATCCTTCTCATCGTATGCACCTGTTACAATTCTGAAGAAAAATTACTTTGAAAAGGCTCCGAAACACTGTAACGTCCACAGATTTCATATCCTACCAGGGCTTACTTTTGAACACTCTAAACTTCATTGCATTTTAAAACACCATATACTCACTTTAATTCACCGTTTTGGAAATCTGCGACAACTATCGCTACCACATTTGTATGCGAATAAATCAGTCGATACGTTTCTGAAGTCAAAATCTAGACCTAATTCCTCCTACTAAAAGATCGCCTGTCTGGTTAAGGTGTAGTTATAGAATTGAGTGCAGGTGTTATTCTATAATTTTTCTTTTTTGGCGAAATAGTGTTACTTCTGCAAAAGAACTCTCAATCTGGAGTACTTCGAGAAGCGCAGCACGAGATACATGCAAATGAATTGAGCCATACAAACGGACTAGGCTAAACTAGATGGTTAGCTCGACAGAAAGAGTTTAGAATGGTACGATTTATATTATATTGAGATTTAGAGATCCAATGGTGGATGAAAAAAGAAACCAATGAAAAAGAGGACATAATTATAGACAGATGAAAAATTGATCAAAACTGGTAATGAGCGCAGCTACACAACAGGGCCAATGCGCCATACTTCAAGGCCAATAATCTTGAACTTTCCCATGGTATGGGAAGGTTGCAGCTGCGGCCCGCAAAGAACCTCGTTGCCGAACGTATCACAGGGGCAGCTTACACCGTTATCAAGCGCTCTGTCAATCCAAAGACCATTATGGCCACGCGAAGATCCAACAGAAAGACTGTCATGGTTCGAGTATATTATATTATCATTGATTCCGGTGTACATGTAGGCCTTAAAACGGGTGTGTGGGCGACCTTGGGGCGAGCGGTGGGTGTAGGACTCGCACTTCCAAAGGAAACACTCGCCGTTTCCGTAATAGCGCTTTTGGTCCATGGGCCTTGGGGGCTCGTTGACAAAGCAGCCAAACTTGGCGTGAGTGGAGTCCTTGATGATCAAGATGTAGCCCTGAGGTCGGCGTAGTGGGCTCTTTTGGCCCGCCAAGGGCCCCAGGATGAACGAGCCGACCACCAGGGATGCGTAGCCGTCTTGATACGAATTGTGATCATTTCGACCCTTCCGCAGCGACAGTACCACCAGGGCCCGATTGCACCGCTCATAGAGGGTGTTGAGTGAAATTCCATGCTGCTCGATCGAGTACACTAATTCCCAGGTATCGAAGAGTTGTAGTCTCGCTGGTACGAGCTTGCGGATATTCTCTGCCAATTCGCTATCCAAAAGGCGGTGCTTTGTAGAGTCCTTGTATCCTATGAGATCCACGGCTGCCAATGATTGGTCTTCTTCCTCGTGCAAATGCTTTAGGCTGCCGCTGGGCGCTCCTTTTGAGCTGTTCCCCGTATAGTCACTGTTACCACGGTCACTTTCCTTATTGATGTCGCCAGCCTCTTCCTTCGACTTCTTTCTGCCCTCTCTGTCCTTCTCGTTATCGTTATCGTTGTCATTGTCATTATCTGTGTTAGACTGTACTCTTAGAAGTCGGCCAAAAAAGCTACTATGTCTACTATCCACACTCGGGTTCGGTTTCTGTTTCTGGTTGAGCTCGGTCCTTTCATTAAGTTCACTTTCGTTTTCTCTGTCTTCCTTTTCGGATATGTCTTGTTTCTTCCGTATGAATACCATAGTATATGTAAATCAGTTTTCTGGAGTACGGGGGTCAGTTTTACTTAAAAGAAGCAACAGTGCTATCTAGCCTCCTGTTGTATTTCAATTACCACTATGTTCTTTTGTGTATTGAATCTTGAATACTTCTAATGGTATTTAGTCCAACTGTATCTATAAAGCCGTAGAATTGATGTGAGAGAAATAGTCCAATATGTATGATGCTCAACTATATATATAAATTGCTGCTGCGATGAGAAACGACTTTGGAGCGGTGGCGATAAGAAACATTAACATCGCTCAACACTTGGATCAAATACACAAATAGGCCTAATACCGAGTTCGAGACTTCATGTCAATATCCTTGCTTGTGCTATTGAATGTCCAAGCTGGAGCATATGGGGATTTTTCACACTATATGCGAGATCAAGCATGGTATCTCTTAAAGCGAACAAGCGCAACAAGCAAGTCAACACCAATCTTCACACTGTCGATGAACTTGACATCGGGGAAGTGACTGGCGAGCCCGTCGTCAAGACCCGCCATTCCAGCGCACCCAAGCAAGACGCAATCAATATGATCGTCTTTGTATGTGCCATGAAGATGGGACTCGACGACTGCCCGTATGCGCTCAAACTGTGAAGGGTCGCTAAGGCTGAGCACACTGGTGTTCAATGCCTTCGTGCGCTGGAACTTGTTGATGGGAAACGAAGACGCCCCCACAAAGTCTGTAATCGCCTGGTCCAACAACGGCTCCCACTCACTAACGCTTGTAATAATCACCAGCTTCGTGATCAGCGGGTCCAGGAGAGCGTAAAGAAGCGTCGCTTGCATTATTCCCAACACATGCCCTCTCGTGATCTTCGCCAATGAGTGTATGAGCGGATGGTCCGAGTAGCAGCACACGAGAAACCCGTCGTAGCCATCAATGAGCCCCTTTTGCTCCAAATCCGGCAAAACAACCTTCTCCGACTCCCTTGAAGTCTCGCTCCCTGTAATCTCCAATGGTGCTTCTTTTGGCGCTGTGTAGAAATCAAACGAGACGCCTTCTGGCTTCTCCAATATCTGCGCAAAATTGTCCGTAACCTTCTTGGACGAATTGGGGTTTATCACTAATATTGATACACCCATACTGTCTCTGGTTTGTCCTAACACCCTTAATGATACTAAGGTTTCTTTAAAGAAAAGACGATAAAAAAGAAAAATAACTTTTGATGATTTTTGGCCGCCAAAAATTATGTTTTGATCCTCTTAGTATATAAATCCCACTATTATCACCAAAATACAACTTACAGTATAAAGCGATTTTTCTTCAAAAAAAAATTAGACGCTATAAAATGGCATAAATGTTCACTTTGGAAGAAGTTACTGTATGCTATTTGTAGGAGTGATAAATAAAGATAGCAATAAGACGATTTGGTCTAAGGCTATACAATCGTTGGCGGGAATTTCAGACTATATAAAGATTGTGATTAAGAGTGAGACGCTTAGTATATCAGCGGTAAACATAGCGCAAACATCATATGGAGAAATTGAATTTAAAAGGAGCTTTTTCTATCAATACGATGTGGACTTCACGAACGTGATAAATGATGGGTTTCAGTCAGAGGTGGAAGATAAAGATGGGGAGGCAGTCTTGTCATATTCGATGATCGTGAACTCTAAGCACTTGATCGCTCTTTTTAAGAACATTGACGCCCGCGACTTGGAGTATATCTGCTTGCTGGCACGAATTTCAGCAGATGCGCCGGACGCCCTATTATACAAGATTGTTGTCGAGATGAGGGCTAGTAACAGGATCTTGCGGAAGTACCAGGTCAACTATGAGCCCGTATTACAGAACAAAGTGGATCTTTTTGCGCAGTACAAGAGGGACATATACGACCAGAAGATCGAGGTAGAAAAGGGGAAGGAGAATATCGTGCAGAATGGCGTGAAGTACATTATGATGGAGCAGTCTGTGCCACGACAGTTTTTGGATATGATGCCCTCCTCCACTGAAGAGTTTGGCATCGAGGTCAACCAGGAAGATGTCCTTCTCACTGGGTTTACAAAGCTGATCGTTAAAGACAACGAATATATCAAGCAACCCATGTCAGTCACAGTGGCGTTGAACACCGAAGATCTAGTACATTCTAATTTGCATAACCTTGATTCCTCTGTTCGCATTAATTTTAGGTTGAAGTACTTCAAGAGTTTCATGCAGTTGGTTTCTACGATTAATACTAAGTCAACTGGTGCGGTAGATACTCAAGATAATATCAACTCACGTTATGACACGATAGACAATTCAGAAGAATATTTGGAACTATTTTTCAAAAATCCTGGTGACCCCATTTTGTTTGAATTAAAAAGTAATAGTCAACTCACAATCCAGTATATACAAGCGACAAATGATAACAGCCCGGTTAGCACAGACAAACAAGGTAGATCTAAACTGAGTTCCTCCCAAGCTTCCTCGCTTAAAAGGCGTAAGGATTTTAAAAGTACACATGGATACTTCTTGCAGCCATATACCATTCAGAGGCGTGCAGCTGTTCAACAGCGGCTCCCAAAAATCAGCAAGAGTACTAACGGTAACTCTAATAACCACGCTGTTAATAGAATGGGTGGTCCAGAACCTCCGAGGGCAAGACATGTACAAGCTGAACCAGCAAATCAACTATTTGTGCCCGAGCTGGAATCTCAAACACAACACCCGGAATCTGATCCGAATGTAAATTTCGATATAACTTTCTCTGGAGATGACAAGCTTGATATGATAACTTATGGAAGTAGCAAGGACCCCTTGAGTACGCATTTTTCAAACATACATCACAATGATTCAGGCATGGGTAAGTCTGACTCCCGCAAATCGAGCACATCTAATCCTGGCAAGACTAATAAGAGAATAATAATAGATGAAGACACGGAGTACGAAACTGACTACAGTAGCGACAAAGATCGCGATACACGAGAAGAACTCGGACCCACTCAGGGTCCAAAAAGACCTAGGTCTATTCTTGAGTAAAAGTTCCAGTTTTCAAAAGTGTAATTCAATATACATATATTAGTGATTTAATAATTTATACTTCCAGCTGAACGCTAGCGGATGGAGCCAGCACAGCATGTAGCTCTATAAGCAAAACTTTCAGTAGTGAGTCGGAAAATGGTGAAGGGTGAAAAAGCATATCCTCTCGCTGCGGGGCTAGCCAACGCGCAACCACGAATGCCAAATGTGACATTTCCAATCAGCTTTCCGTTCAGATCTCCGTTGACATGAATAGAAACAACCCTCAAATGAGTATCTTATTAGTTCTTTTCGGCTACTGCATTCGTAGGCTCGTGGTCAGTGAGGTTATGCTTAGCCCATCTGAATCCCTGCGCTAATTGGGCCACTTCGTTGACAAAGTGACATCCAAACAACAAGTAATTCTGAGGTTTCACAGCCATCGAGTATTTCATAAAAACCAACGAGTATACAATCAAGGATCCAGTCATGGGTCCACTTATCAAGTCCGGGTCTTTTTTCAAGTCAAGCATCGCTGCTACCGGAATTCCAAAATTTGAAACTGGTCCCCAAAAATGCGTAGTAAAGACATACCTCAATGTTTTCTTTGAGAATATGCTGTCTGTGAATTTCTTGAATGCTGACATATTTGGCCCTTCTTGTATAATTTGTAGAAACCTTGTACTTAAACTTTTTACTGATAAATTGATAGGCTTCCGGACCTTTTTTGATCGAACGAAATATTGTGACACAAAACTCCCCTCCCCACCTTTGGCTCTAACTTTGAAAAACTCACTTGAAATCTAGTAGGCATAATTCTATTGAAGAGAAGTGCTAGTTACAATCATACGTAAAGGAAATAAATGTATATTTGAATAAAACTGTGTATATCATTTAATATTGTCTATTTCTGGAAGGACCTTGAGGATCTTGGGGACCCTTGCGGATCTTGCTCCTCAATGTAATTTTCGGCTGTGAAAGGATCGTGAACATCCATGTCTGTCGATGAGTGTCCAAAGTTCATTTGTGGTTCATCCTGGTTAAATGCACGTCCATCCGGCTGGTAAGATTGATATGAAACAGGATGTTGGAGATTCATATTCCGATGGGAAGGAACCGCAAACGAATGGCTCGGATGAGCTTGCATGAAATTCTTATTAGAGTGATGCATACTTGAGTTACTTACGGGCCACATCTGTGGATAGGAGTTAAAACTATTATCGTAACTTCCCAGCAAGCTATCCACTTGTGGCAGGAACAGAGGTTGAAGTTGTTGCTGTATAGGCGTATTAGCAAAGTCTCCCTTGGTAAATGTACTGGACATGTTAGATGGTGCCAGGCGATATGTTTCACCTCCTCGATCAAATCCCGACAGAACGTCCTCGCTTTCGTTTTCGGCCATTGGTAAGGTGATATGAGATTTTGAACTAATACTGCTGTCTTCACTAGGAGAGCTCATATAATAGGGAAGATTATCGGGATTGGTAATCCAAAAAGGGTCTCGAACGTGAAACCCTACAAAATTATCACCCAAGCCTGCTTCCTTCTGCGCGTGGTAATCGTCCAACTCTTTGTCAAACTTTTCGCGATCATAGTCATGTTGAAGTTTAGTTGCTCTCTTCTGACGAATGAAAGAAATCACTTCCAAATTTTTCTTAGCAAGATGTGTCAAATTCGTAGACCAGAGTCTGTTAACGTCCAGCGATATTTTTTCAAAATTTTTCTCGTACGACAACAACAGCTGGATCTTGTTTTCAAAAACGTCTAGGCATACCAGGTAGTTGATAGGATCATCAGATAACTCAGAATAGTTTACGAAAGCCTTGTCCTTGTAGTGCAAGAAAGTGAACATTATGATGACACCTTGATATATAAAGGAGTTCAAATACGGGTGAAAAACTCGAAACTGTTTCCCTAGCTTCACTTCTTTCAAGTAATTGTAGCTGCTATCAATGTACCTTTTTATCAAGGGTTCAAAAAACAAATCCAAAAGTTCTAGTATTGCATCCAAATACTTCACTAGAGAATTATATATAGATTGAATTATAACCGAAGACTGTTCCTGATCTTGAAACTTAACAATGAAAGGCTCAAATAACTTGGCTCTGTTTATGTAAAAAATTATCAAATCTGATATTATAGAGTACTTCCCCAAAGTTCGTGGTAAATCAAAACTGGGCTTATTAGACTCCTCGTCAATTATATCCTCACTTATGTTGACAGTTTCCTCTTGGTCTTCTTCGGTAGTTAAGAAATATTCAAGAATGTTTATCTCTTCCTCAAACTTAGAATCAAGCTGTAATAGATCCTTGAAAGAAAAATCAATCATGAAATTTTCAATCAACATCATATTTGATAGTCTTAAACATTCCCCTAGTCCACCTTTGAGCAAAACGTGAGTCTTATATTTAGTCATCTCAACATTTGAAATTGCTGCTGCAGAAGATACCATTACAACAGAATTTACCTGCATTGACACTGGATTTGGTCTTCCTAATACAGAGCAAATCTGTCCGCTTATATTTCTCAATGCAAACCACACCTTATATCTAGCTATATCTTCCTCATAGGAATCATTTGAGATAGCTCTAAACTTCCCCATAACATGAATACCTAGAGAAAACGCAATACTGCATGTGTGGAATAGCATCGACCAGCATTCTTCATACTTCTGATGTATGAAGTACCATTCTAAGCACAATAGATACGCTTGAACAGTAGTTATTGATTCTAAAACTAGATTATGTTTAAGAGCCTCGAAGTTTCTGAATAATACGTGCCAAGTTATATGCTTTTTGAGCGTCTTATATTTCTTTGGCACGTCAAAGCAATCCGATATGATGCCAAACTCTACAAATTCTTTTGGCGTCGATCTCTCTATCAGAAGCAATAACATGACATAAAGTAATAATAAATCATCATCATTTTCCCATTCACCATCATTAATGTTATCATAAAAATGCAAAAATTCTGATATCAGTTTCCTAGGTAAAAAACACTCATAATAAGGGCTATTTGAAAACAAGTGATCCAATAGCCTATGAATTGCTTTTAAGTTGAGCTTGTGGAGATCAGAAGCACTTAGGGAGATACCATAGTTACTGCTATCTACCTGGATTACGTGGGGCAACTGTTTTTTGGCAGACATAGCTTTTGCTGCCAACATCTCTTTGGCGTCACTATTATTTGGGGCATTTGGATCATCGAGTTCTATTTGGTCTTCTTCGAGTTTCCCTCCCTGACCCCTCTGTAATATCGAGGACCCATCGTCAGATATGGAGCCAGACTCCTTCTTCAAATTCTCAATCATGAAATTGGAGGACTGAGGGCCATAATATTTGGGCCCAAACTCCGACGTCTCGCCGCTGATCACCACACTCTCCTTGCCTTGCCCTGCCAGCGCACTGCTTTCGTCGAACCTCGACGACCTCTCGAACTTCGAAATTTCGGACTCGAGTTTCTTGTTCTTTTTCCACAACTTGATGTTGTTCCGTGACAATCTCTCCGTCTCCTTCTTCATGGCGTCAAGCTGGCTAAGTATCTCTTGCATATCATAGGGCTCGTTGCTTTCTGTCGGGTCTGACCCAGACGTCATCTCCAGGTCTTCTTTCTGACCCTCATTGATCCTGATGTTTCGAAACGTCGGAGGAAACTGGCACACTATTTCCCTCCGAATACATTGATCGCACGGCTTCCTTTTGTTGCACTTAATCTTTCTCCGACGACAAGAAATACATGATATAGGTAATACTTCACTCATGTATGCAGCAGTGTTCCTTGTTACATAGAGCGATTAGCCTTTTGTTGTCGGGTCTGTTGTTACGGTTTATATCCCGTACCTATGTATGAGGTTTCTTCAATATATGTACCCCTCCTAATTAGGTCTCAAGGTTGCTCGCTGAAGGCTGTTTTTGCTCCGAGCTCCTCGAGCTGTTACGTTTTGTAGAAATATAATGGTTTTCTTCTTCTAATATGGTCTTTGAGACTCCAAGTGTCCTTCAAGTGTTCTTCCAGGGTCGTATCTCGCTTAAATAAACCGTCAGCTTTTGCTCCCAGTTGCCCTGATTTTTTCTTTCGAGACACTTCTTTCGTACCGCACCTCTGCTCGACCTACGGTAGTGAATTACGGTGGGATTTTAGAACGCTTGACTAGGGTGTCTGAGACACCATGCGGACGACTACGTTTTATATTCGTGGTTATATATTGGTACTGGCACAACATACGGACTTCCGTGCATCGTACCGGCTATTATGTTTTCATAATATCCAGAATTTCCCTCATGTATTTGATGCCTCACTCGTCAACCTGTTCAGTTGTAACAAATTTCATTATTGGGTAACACTAACATGCACCTGTTCATTGGAGACATGTACATTTGAATGAAGACACTTGCATGTGCCTCTGCTGATGATGTTGAATGATTTTCACTAGAAGCAGGATCTCGGCCTGCCCGAACCCTGGAGCCATAGAAAGTGAGACATTCTCACCGCCGTGCAGTATTATTGGATAGCGCACACCATGTCTCACTTTGCATAATGTTCCTACGGTGTCTGAGATTACGAGATCTACGGCGACGATGGACTTCCAGAAATCATGACCCTGAGGGCTATAGGTACGTGATATTAGGTAAGATTTTAAATATTTTCTAACAACTGGAGAGACATGTACACAATGCAAGGGATGAGCAAGTTGTCGTTGAGGCTGCTTACTCCCTCTAGCACACCACCGAGCATGCAGCTCACAAAAACACCCTCCCAGTTCTTGATGCTGTCGTTCAAGCAGAACGAGTCGACCAAGGCAAAGCCCACTAGGGTCGAGACGATGAAGGCTGCGGTGCCCTGGACGCTTTTGGTGCCGCCTTTCCACTTGAGAGAGCCGAATCTCTTGCCGACGATCGAGGCCACGGAGTCGCCGATTCCAAGGCCCACGATCCCCGAGTAGGCCCTGTAGGATATGGTGTGGAAGACGCAGTAGTCTAGGGCTGCGGGGATCGACACACCAGTTATGAGGAAGATGTAGGACAAGTTTAGCGGGCCCTTCAAGTCCTTGAAATCCTGGAAGACCACCAAGTGGTCGTAGAACCACTCACCCACCACCGTGAACCTGTTGTATCTGATGGTCTCGACTACGACAAAGATCGCTGTAGCCCCGAACAAGGCAATCAAAACAAACTTTGGCTCTTGGGGCAATCCAGGATAAGACACCATTAGAAGCAAAACGTAGTGCCATATTTTTCTTCTCGAATTGAGTGAAATTTTGTCCGAGAACAGGAACACTACAGGAATAGTGACCATCAATAGCCCCATCCATGTGTAAACAAGATTCACTCTCTCCTGTGACTCCAAGACAAAGCCTAGAAGCCATGAAACGGCATTCTTGTTGTTTAAAACAGGTTCCAACTGGTAGTTAGTCGAGAATACAAATATTCCAACGAAAACAATCACAATTATCCACGATAAGAGAGGTGTTTTTCTGTAATTGATATAGTATTTGAAAAGAGGAAACAAAGCCAAATAGGTAATAATAATACTGATGATTAATTTCTGTAAAATTACTAGTGGCAATGTGTACTCGTCGAATTTGACTCCGTATAGCAAGTTTACTATTATGGAACATAAAATATTAATTTCAGCGTTTCCCAATGTCTCGTTGTTTCCTGACTTGTACTCGGAATGGCTGTTGATTTTTTTCTTCTGTACCAATTCCAAGTCAACTGTGTCATCTTGTTCTATAACCTCCTCAGAGATTTGGGTACGGGGCAGGCTTCCACCCTTATTAATAAGGCCAAAAAGATTTTGTAGCAAGAAGAAAGACGCAATAACGAGCGCCATCTGTAACATAGAGATATCCTCCTCAGACATATGCATCAAGAAGTATGTGAGTGCAGACAAAGCCCTCCCAAGAGGGTGTACAGTGTCACTCGCAAAATAATTGAGCGCCAAGTTGGGAGTGGTAAGAGGCAGATCCATAAAAATGCACGCAGCACTGGGTATAAAGACAGAAAGGATGTGGTTAAACTCAGGAAGCACAGGCAGTGGAAAAAGCTCCGGATCCTTCATGTGCTTATTCCACTGAAGCTTGAATGTCATGAATATAGATACAAATATACCAAACACATTGAACATCACAGGATTCGACCACTTCCAAAATAAGTCTGGCTTGTAAAAGTATACGACTTCCACTATGTAGACGAGAACCAAAATCTGAACTAATTTACATACAGAAAATCCCGCCGTTACGTAGTCCTGAAGACCCTCTATCACAGTAGTAGCCACCTCATCATCGCCCGCTGCACTTTCTGGCGCCGTTTTCTTGGACTTCAGCTCTGTGTTTCCACGAAAAGCGTTCTGGTTTTGCTCATCGTTGTTCTCAGAACTCTGCAGCTCGATCTCCCTTTCATTTTCTTTCTGTGCGAAAATTGCCGCCGTTGACCTCAGTGTATTAGGCTTATTGCCTCTCTTCCCTCTACCTTCACCTCGCTTCTTGGTTGAAGACATCAGTCACTGTTGTTATATGGTCCTATGCCTTTCTCCTTCGAAAAACAGACCGTCTTCTTAACTTTGTTAATATACAGTACATTTACGTCTTATTTTTCATTTTCTGACTTATGTCCCAACCGATAAATACGAAGAAAGGTTGCAAACACCAAGCATGTAGCACTTTACTTTTGCTGGTCAGTTGCAGCAGAACCTACAGTTTATCTTACGTTGAATACTTCTAGTAGGTAGCATCAATGCAGCTGTTTGACAGTAGTGATTCGCTAATCGATGTTTAAGTAGCAGTATTTCACAGCAATATTTCACATAGAAACGAACTTCTCTGCAGCAGAGCATCTTACTATCTGCTACCTCCCAAGCAAAAGTCTGCCCATATTTGGCCCCAGTGGCTTTGCAGGTAAGCATGTGCGATAAATACATGTGAAACGGTAAGTTTTGTTGTCCTGCTGGACAATGTGCCATATGTTGAGCAGTCCGATATCTCCTAGAAGAACTTACTAATCATGAAAAGTCTGGAGAGGGAAGAACTCGAGGCATTTTTTGACATAGTAAACAGCCTCACTAATTAAGATGTGAAGAATGTTCTAGTAGATCAGTGCTCTACATACTAGACACTCAGCTCAATTGTTGTGGGAGCAAATAATGTGGAGCAATCGAAAAGCTGGGTAATGCTCACTAAAGTTATATAAATATGTCAAAGCGCAACTTTGCCAGAACTCATTAATTTTCACAATTAAGCATAAAAGCTATAGTACAGACTATCAAATAACACTTGGTTCACAATGGTTAAAGTATTGATCGCAGTTACATCCTACAATGATGTTTTCTACCCAGATGGCAAGAAGACTGGGTTGTTCATCACCGAGGCATTGCACCCATTCCAAGTCTTCAAGGCAAAGCAATACGACGTGGACTTTGTCTCTGAGACAGGTACCTTCGGATATGACGAGCACTCTCTCGGAGAGAACTTCTTGAATGGAGACGACTTGATTGTGTACCAAGACAAGCACTCTGAGTACAACATCGCAGCCAAGAATATCAAGAAGGCTTCTGAGGTCGATCCCAGCGAGTACTCGATTATCTACTTTTCTGGTGGACACGGAACCGTTTTTGACTTCCCTCAAGCAAAGGACTTGCACAAGTTGACCCAGGAGATATACAAGAACAACGGAGTCGTGGCTGCTGTGTGCCACGGCCCTGTTATCTTTGACAACTTGACTGACCCAAGCACCGGCAAGCCCCTCATCGAGGGTAAGAAGACCACTGGCTTCACTGATGTCGGTGAAAAGGACATGGGTCTTGACGAGGTCTTGAAGCAGAAGAACTTGTTCACTGTTCAAGACGTCGCCAAGAGGTCAGGCAGCGAGTACGTCGCCCCTGGAACCCCATGGGAAGACTTTACTGTCACCGATGGAAAGATTGTCACAGGTGCTAACCCAGCATCGGCTTCGACCACCGCCAAAAAAGCTATCGCAGCTTTGTCGTAAGTAGTTCTCTTAAAGTTATAGTATCGAATTAAGGATCACAAATCGTGCTTATTTCTTTCAGAGAAGCGAAAATATATAAATAAGTCAATTTGATTTACAAATGTATCAAGCCAATGTGTGTGAGGTCTACAGATCTTGTGATATCCAGCCCAGTATTGCTGCTTTTCTCTACATGTATTGCAGCTCACACATCCTTTTAGTATAATTGTTGAAAATTCCAGAAAATGCAAAATTAGAGCCTTTCCATAGAAAAAAGTTGCAGCAGAAAACATAAAATGTATTGTAGTGTACTCAGAACCCCTTCTTTAAAGTTGGAAGGAAAGTAACCGTTTCTATGAAACATCAGAATAGCCCCCCATTCAAGGAACCCCTTTTGCAGGAATCACAAGTAATAAAATGGCTGGAAAAGATAATCTTCAGGTATTGTTCTATGGTCGTGCTCGGGGATAACTCATTCGAATCTGGCTGAAGTCTCTAAGTAAGAGACAGGGAAACCCTTTGATAAGTCAATTGGGGAGTCTATTTCGACATTTCAAAGCATATCAGATTAAGGATGGGGTCTTTCTTAAGTACATTAAACTTCTATTACAAGTCGTTTCTTTATGGGTTGGTGACATCGGGTGCAGGTTTATATGGAGTCATAGCATCTATCATCTTGAGACTTATTGGAAAGAATGAGTACAGTCAATACACGGTTGCGAGGGCATTTTATTACCCCTTCTCGTTCTTGAGTGGTGTTAAGGTGACAATCAAGAACGAAGAGCGATTACACAAGAGACCAGCGGTTGTTATTTCGAACCATCAGTCCGCTTTGGATCTTTTAATGTTGGGACGTGTATTTCAAGTAGGATACACTGTGACAGCTAAGAAGGCATTGCAGTATGTTCCGTTCTTGGGCTGGTATATGTTGGCATCGGGGACTTTTTTCTTGGACAGATCTAGAGGTGATAAGGCCAGAAGGGTTTTGGAAGGTGCGCTTAAGTCATTGAAACTTAACAACGGGTCTTTGTTCATGTTCCCTGAAGGTACCCGTTCAGGAACCAAAAACTTGGATATGTTGCCTTTCAAAAAAGGTGCATTTCACTTGGCTAAACAGGCTGGTATACCCATTTTGCCTATTGTCGTGAGTAACACCTCGAACATTTTTGATGCCAAGGGTAAAGTTTTCAACAGTGGGGAAGTAATTGTTGAAGTGATGGAGCCTATCTCCACAGAAGGCTTGGAGACCAATGAGGATGTAACGGAATTCAGCGATAAGGTCAGAGCCAAGATGCTCGAGCAGTTGCAAGTGTTGGGTTACTCCAAAACCACCAAAAAACACACATGTGGTCAATCTGCTTCATCAGAAGCAGCCCCAGTAGAGTCTGCTTCAACAGAGTCTTCAAAGCTGAATGCCCCTTCAAAGAAAACTAGAAAATCTGTTTCTTCTGAAGATGTATCTGAAGCAACCCCCTTGGTATCTTGAAGTTGATACTACGATGCTACGTGTACACATCGGATTTCAGTTAGTGTTCCTTCCTGTGCTCTATAGTTCTCATTGCTGTGCCAAAACTACATCAATAAGTAGATAAGTAAGATTTTTTTTTCATGTAATTCACTGTTACAATCTGAGATGTACACCGAATTATGACTTTTCAGTAAAGAGCATGGTGTACGACTACACGAGCATGTAGTAATATAAGGGTAGGGTTTCTGTGGTACAAGGGGTTCAACCAGTTTGAATGGCTCAGATATAGCCCTGACTCTACAATGATTCAATATATCAAAAATGTAATTTGATCGACTAGATATAATTTAGTTAGAAAAATTGTAGCCCTAGCCAAGCGAGAGTGATGCCATAATGCATTTCCTAGAATACTACGAGGTGTCCATAAGCACGAGAATTAACCAATCACCATGTATCATTTTCATTCGATCAACACTTACTACTGAATAAGAATTACGATATGCTTTATCTCGTACAGAACTTACTGTGGTTGCATTGAAGTATGGCTGAAGTATTTCTCAATAGTCGTGATTCTTAGTATCACAGTATAACTGAAAAATTTTAGAATAAATAGGAATACACCATGGCATTCTTATAAAGGCAGTAACATAAGGAAGAATTCATAGTCCAGACTATATTTGGCATCATTTTTTTAATATAAAGATTGTATCAGAATGTCCTCAGTCGAAGACAGGTATATCCACTATTCGGATAGCCCTGAAATTTTGTACAGCATAGATCAATGGGAGAAATTAAACTCGAAATATGAAAAATCGCCGGACGCTAAGGTAAAGGAAGGGTGGCCACAATCTTTAGATGGTCCTCGTTTATGGACGGGCGAGGAGTTGAAGAAAGAACCAGATAGGTTTCTTTACGTATTGACGGAGAACGATAAGGAGGAGATCGCGGCAGCAGTCGAGCGCTTTAGAAGCCTGAAGTTGGACATTTCTGAGGTAAACAAGGAAACTTTCAGTCTTGAGAATTTGGGCCCTCTTCTTGAAAGGTTCGCGTATGAAATGTATTTCGGAGCTGGGGTTAGGCTAGTCCGAGGACTAAATATAGACGATTACGATGCAGAAGGTCGCATCATCGCGTACTTAGGAATTAGCAGCTATATTGGAGACATTAGGGATGCCCAAGGACTCAATAGGACATTGACACACATAAAGTCGATCGCACACATCCCCAAGAGCGAAAGGGCTCGTATAGTGGTGAGTCAGCAGACAACAGATCCGCAGATGTTCCATTCAGACTTCGGAGGTGACATCGTCTCTCTTTTTGTGTTGAACGAGCCATACACAGGAGGAGAGTCGTTGGTGAGTTCCACGTACAAGGTCTACAATGAGATTGCTGACCGCCGGCCCGATATTATCGACACCTTGACCAACCCCACCGGCTTCAAGTCGCACACGTCGCCCGAGGGAGGGCCCTTGATCCACTACGTCGACGGTGTGTTGGTAACAGCTTTTTCCACCCGCAGCTATATAGGATTTGCCGAGGCCCCCAGGGAAGACAGCTTCCCCATCATACAAGACCACGAAAGGGACGCTGTAGGCGCCTTCAACGCGATTGCTTATCGCAACACCTTGCAGATTAAGTTCCAGAGAGGTGACATGGAGTACGTCAACAATGTGTTTACACAGCACTCCAGAAAGGGCTATACCGAGCACAACTCCGACAGGAGACATCTAGCTCGCTTGTGGTTGCGCAACTCGAAGTATACATTCGACCAGCCCCTTCCCGAATCCATCAAAAAGAAGCGTGCTGACTTCTTCCCTACTGATTACGCTCAATTCATTCCTCTCACAGAGCTCGAAGAGGACAACCACAAACTCAAGTTCAAAGCTGATACTATAGACAAGGTATATACGAAGCCAAAATGAGAGTCCTCCCTTCCATGTCTCCAGGATAACGATACTTAAATATTGGACACTGGATACAGTGCGATTAATATATGTCCATGAAATAATCCCAACTGTAGCCCTAACTACTTGCACACTTTTACTTCTTTGTCGTTGTTTCCCAGCCGTAGTCTAATTGTCAGCCCTCTATGAACACGACTAGTGCGTGTTGTCTACTAAGCTACAATATCAATGTTTTCAGGCCCAATAACTTTGATATGCGGAGAATACAAGTATCGCAGCTTTCCTAACGTTTTCATCTGAAAAACTATACAAAATACTTATTAGGACAAAATAACAGTTTGCTTGGTTTTTAGCCCAGGTACTTCAATCTTTTTACCATACATGGGCTTAGTAACACTTGAACTATGAATGGGGCCACATTAGCTAAAAAAATACTCGAAGAAAGGTTGGGCTATTTTGGGTATGGTTCCAAGGCTGGCGCAAGTGAGCTTAAGCCTGCGAACCAGCTCTATAGAATCAGTGAGGCCAAAACAGAAAATGAAGGTAGGAAAAGTATAATGGATTGCGAACCATTGGAAACAGATGGTGCTGGACATTTCATTGACGGCAAGGGGAGGAAAATTACGCTTAAGGGTATCAACTTGGATTCAGCCATGAAGCTTCCATCGACTCCGAATACCACCAGTTATTCGGGTAATGCAGACGACCCAGGGGACCAGTTTTACGACGGAGATAATGTTTCGTTTGTGGGCAGACCCTTTCCGCTAAGCGAGGCCCGGGAGCATTTGGAGCGTATCAAGTCCTGGGGGTACAATACAATCAGATACTTGATTACGTGGGAAGCATTAGAGCACCTGGGGCCAGGAATATACGACGAGGACTTCATAGACTATACAGTGAAGGTATTGAGCATCATCCATGATGTGGGTGGACTTTATGTGTTTGTGGAGACACATCAGGATGTGTGGTCCCGTTATTCGGGAGGAAGCGGTGCGCCTATGTGGACGTTTTACGCTGCCGGACTTGACCCTCGTAATTTCTCAGCAACAGAGGCAGCCATACTTCATAATGAGTCGCGTTTCAAGCTGCCAAATCCCAAGGAGCCTTACCCCAAGATGTTATGGGCTTCCAACTATAGACGTTTGGCTTCTATGGTGATGCTTACAATTTTTTTTTCAGGAAAGAACTTCTTTCCCAAGTGCATCCTAAATGGCGAAAATATACAAGATTACTTACAAGGTCACTATTTCGGAGCTGTCTCCCATTTCTGGCGAAGGTTAGTACAGGCATTGCCACAAATGATTTCTAGTGGCTCTCTTTTGGGATTTGAACTGCTTAACGAGCCTAACATGGGTATGATGGGCCACGAGAACTTGAGTGTTTTACCTGCAAATCAACAGCTTCGCCTTGGGACTACACCGACAGCTTATCAGTGCATGAAACTAGGAATGGGAATTGCATGTAATGTACCAGAGTATAAAATAACCGTGATTGGCCCTCAAAAAGAAGGCAACAAAGTTGTAGATCCGAAGGGAGTGAGAGCATGGCTTTCTGCATCAGAGGCAGCTTTTTTCGATAAGAAGTATGGTTGGACAAGAGATACTTTGTGGACTCCTGGAATGTGTATTTTTGCTCTTCATGAAATATGGGCCTGGGACAATAATCTAGATGTCGATTCATTTACTAGTTTGTCTGAAGCGCAAAGGCTTCAATTCAGTCGTGAAAAATGCCATTTATTGAAACCGGATTATTTCAATAAAGTTTTACCTAGCCATAATTTTGAGGCAGCAAAAGGAGCCTGCCTTGACTCCCACTATTTCATTAATCATAACTTTTTGGACTTTTACAAAAGTTTCAAGGACATCATACGCGAGGTCACTCCTAACGTCTTTATCTTAATGCAACCTCCTGTCTTGGAGATACCTCCTGATTTACGTGTGGATACTCGCCACATCGTAGATTCAAAGACTGTTTACTGCCCTCACTATTATGACGGCTTCTCTCTCATGTTCAAGACTTGGAATACAAAATATAATGTTGACACACTAGGCATAATGCGAGGCAAATATTATAATCCAGTATTAGGACTCGTCCTCGGCGAGAAAGCCATTCGCCATTGTCTCCAAAGGCAGTTTATTGAAATATGTAATGAAAGCAGAAAATACTTAGGCAGAATCCCAGTCTTGATGTCCGAGACAGGAATGCCTTTTGATATGGATAACAAAAAGGCTTATGAATGTGGAAAGTATACAGCACAAACTGCCGCGTTGGATGCTTTATCGAGCGCATTGGAGGCACTGAATATGTCACATACTTATTGGTGTTATACAAGTATAAACTGCCATGAGTGGGGCGATCGTTGGAATAATGAAGACTTCTCTTTTTGGTCCTCTGATGATAAAAATTCAAATTTCATTGAAGAGTGTTTGTCAGTTAACAATACTTCCGGAAATTCGTCAAGAAGGAATCTGATTTCTAGTGTGAAGTCAACTTTATTAGCAAATACAAAATTGGGTGACGTTTCAAACGCCAAATCTGCTATAAAGGACAACATTAAAAACCTAGGATTTATGAAGCTAAGGGCGAGTAAAGCCGACTGTTTCAATAATTTTATTGGCACTATAAATGAGAACGAAGAAGAAAGGGATAGTTCTAAAGAAACCTTAATACTAAATTCTAACCATTCACCAGATGGAACTTTCGAAGTTCCCAAATTCAAGCACCCTTTCGAAAAACAAGCAGCTGACATCGAGTGCGTTCAACCAGTGAGCTCATCTATGTCTTCTATATCCAATGACAGGAATATTAAGCGTCTATATAAGAAATCTTACCCAAGTCCAGATGGTGTAAGGGCACCTGGTGCTGTCATCAGGCCATATTTGATAGCAACGATTGGTGACGTCGTGATGAATGAGTTCGATTTGACTTCTGTGAAATTCACTCTCACGATAAAAGTGAAAAACTCAACTAATGAGGAAGAACTTCCACCTACAATAATATTTGTTCCAAAATGGCATTATCCAAAATTGACCTGTGACGATATTAACCTAACCCATGGAACAGTAAAGTATAACGAAGATTTAGAATATTTAGAATGGTATCATTACGATGAAAATGCTTCAAGATTTAATTGCTTTCTCAAGGGAGGTTATGATAGAGAAGAGACAATTGTAATTGGATGTGAAGGAAGGTGGGTGGATTAGTCATGATATGCAAAGCTAGTTTAGTTTAGTTTAAATAAAAGCAGTATCTTCAACAAGAATGCATGGATTGTTTTTAGAAGACATAAACACAGTTTATTTCACGATATATACCACTAACATTTCAAGTTACTTTAAAGTGAATAATTAGCACATATCTTGTCACAAATAAATTTTAATTATTTTATTAATAAGGCGTACGTTTTATTTCACTATTGAACACTGATTAAAAATTTAATTCATCTCTATCCCTTTTAGAGCTCCCTTTTAATTCAGCTTTTACTAGTTTGTTCACATAATTTGCAAAATATTCCACATAAGGTTTGAGACTAGTCTTTTCGAAATCAAGAAACCTTCGATTTTCAATATCACTATCAGATCCTTCGTATTGCTGACTAGATCCTTTGTTTATCCTTTTTGTATCCCAAATTTCGATTTCAGTCTGAATGAGACTTAAAGAGGGAACCGTTGTTGGGTTGAACCCGTATGCATCGTCTTCCTTGTTATCTGACAAATTTTGTAGTGGATCAAAAGGAACACAAATATTTCCTGTCGATGGATGGATACAGAATGGGGATTTTAACAAGTGGATTAGTTGTTTGGTGACTTCTGCATCTAGTCTGGGATACAAAAAATAAATAATGATGTCCTTTTTAGCTTCGTTCAAAAGGTTAACCTGGTTTTGATGCTTTAATGTTTTCTTTGCAACTGCATTTATATCTTCCCATTTTTGTTTCGATGTTGATATTGATGGCTGACTTTTCCACTTTTGTCTCAATTCCTCTTGCAAAGACGTTTCTGGTAAGAATGATAACAATTCCTCGGTACTTTCCCACTCTTTTGAATCAGGAGAAGAGTCGGGTGTAGTAAGCCATAAATCTTGTTCTTCCAATATTATGTCAACAAAATACAGCTTCAAGATATTAAAAGAGCGCTCTACATGGGGATGGAATGGTCTTTTTAAGTTCAACGACTTGGTTCCACGCTTATTTTGCTGCGCATTTAGAAGATCAAGGTAATCGATGATAGCTTTACGGGACGTTTCGTCTAGTTCTCTAGCTGACTTGTCACTTATCCAGCAGTGAGCACCACGTCTACCAGAAAAAACCCAAACCATATTTTCAAACCCAAAGTCGTCTCTCAAAGCTGCAGTGAGGACCCTGGTAGCCACCTGTATGAACTTCCAGCATTTGGTGCAGATATCTGTTTTCTGGCAACACCTTCTTATATCGTCGTAGTCAGTCAAATCTATATCAAATACCAATTCTTTACTTAAGGGCCGCAAAGCCAGCTTGGGCAAGTTCTTGCGCTCTCTGGGGTTAACCGAATAGACAGCACCGACCTCGAAACGCGTGGGGTTGGCAGTAACAACCGATTTCTTGAACTCGTCCTGGCTATTGAACGAGTTGTACCTCTGATATGCACCGCTTCTAAACTCAAACGCAAACTCTCTCATCGTGAATTCTTTTCCTGGCTTGAGAGAGTGATTTAACCACTGAAATATTTGCTTGAAAGGCAATACCCTCTCGTAGTAAAACAACATATCTGAAGATGATGGTTTCTTACTGCCGCGTGCTTGAATCGTATCACTACTTCTAGACTCCTCCTGAGCCACTCCTTCCTCTGGTGACAACGATCTATCCTGACTTGGAGACTCTGCTTCAACTGTCATTATTTATATTCTTCCCTTTCCTAGAAATCTTTTGCTACTACTTTTACTTTTTAATGTTAATGATAAATTTTATGAAAATATTTAATGAGACTTTTAGGGACGCGTACTTAATATCAACTCATCACACTATTAATAAAATTACATTAGGTGAATGTTAGCTAAACTATACAAGGCTGTAAACCAAAGAGACACCTTCATCTCCGGCAGTAGCCACCTTCTTACCATTTTCAACGATTGCGAAGTCCAATATACCCATATTGTGACCCACACCCACGAATACCTCTTCAGTAGTTCTGGCATCCCACTTGTAGATCTTGCCATTCATGGAGGAACCAACCAAAAATGGAGAGTCGTTGATAAATGCTAGCTTCGTAATTGTATCGTCAAGTTGGATGGATCTGCGCAATTTCCATTGGAGAGTGTCGAACAAGAGCATGTCGCCGGAGACGGTCCCCACGGCTAGCAAGTTGACCAGCGGTGCGTTACTCCAAGCCAAGGCTTCGATAGAGAGCTCGGCTTCGTCGTCTGTGTTTTCGAGAACCTTTGTGGAGAAGACGACCTTTCCTGAATCGTTGTTGACGACGGCGAGCTGGCCATCACGGCCACCGATTGCTACCATGTGGTTGTGAGAAGCGACAGAGACCCAAGGACTTTCCACGCCCTTGAACTCGTCCTCTGGCTGGAGCTTGTAGTTCAATGCGCCCGTGAAGCAGTTCCAGCTGGCCACGCTGCCGTCTTCCGATATTGTGAAAAGTGTCAAGTCGTTCTCATCGCTATTTTCCCAGTTGACAAAGACGCCCCCATTACACTCTAGCGAGTGTGAGAATCCAGACATGAGCTGGACAAGCGACTTTGATGTCTCGTCGATCTGGTAAACCCAGACAGATCCATCAAGGGCGCCGAATGCAAAGAAGAGGTACTTCGGATGTACGCTCACCCACAAAACCTCATCAACCTGCTCCAACTCGCCAAACTTGACCCATTTCTCTCCTCCCTTGGTGGCCTTGTGCACTTGCACAAGTCCCTTCATGTCTGCCGTGACCAAGTACTTTCCATCTGCGCTGAACCCGCCGCTAACGACGGACTCCTTATGGCCCTCTATCACTCCCACAAACTTAGGAGGCTGTGAATGCGTCGTCCATAAGTATGCTGTATTGTCTCCACCTCCGCTAGCAACCAAGGGCAACTTGGGGTGCGAGATCACCGTGAACACAGAGTCCTGGTGCTTATCGAAGTACGTCCACGAGTTATTGGACATATCAATCTCCAACGTATCCCCCTCCTGGAGCCCATCAAGATCCATGTCATGCTCTCCTACGGGCTCTGCAGCGTTATCATTATCCAAGATTTCCTCTACCTCATCTTCTCTCACATATCCTTCCTGATCGCTCGAATTTTCCTCGAGCTTATTACCGTCTGTGCTTTCTTCATGCATCGTTGTATCTTTCTGTCTATCTGCCTCCTTTATCTGAACTGGCCCGATAATGTCTTTAAGTTCTTGAAAATACTTTAGTAAGCCAAGTAAGACCGATGAGTTGAAAAAATTATGCCATAAATCTATATGGAGGATTGAAAATGAAGCACTTTCTGGATTTTCAATAGAAAAAGAGCAACGTAAAACTCAACAAGATATCAAGTAGAAGACGAGAAGTATCTCTCAGTATTCGAGCTGTAAGAAACTAGACCTTTTTAAGAGGTTATTTTAATTCCACCCTAGTCATTTGTGTTCTTTTTTCGTTAAAATATTACTTAGTTTGAAGGATTGAGCCTTAGTCGAGATCCATTTCTAGCATTGCATTTGAATTAAGAACTAAAGACTGAAGCAAAAGGAAACTGGCGAGTCATAAGTATAGTGGACAGGTACTATAATTGTTAAGTTACATGGTTATTGCATTGGTTGCAGATGTCTGATTGGATTAGCACTTTTCCTGGGTACAACCAGTTGTTGTCGACGGGCAAGAAGGTGTTCGGACGAATTTTGCAAACAGGCCCCACACCGCAGCATGTAGGTATTGTGATGGACGGGAACCGGAGGTACGCCAAGTCGCATAAGATAGAGATCAAAGAGGGACACAACCGGGGCTTTGAGGCTATGGCGAAGATCTTGGAGCTTCTCTACGAGTGTGGAGTGAAGTACGCCACGATGTATGCATTTTCGATTGAAAACTTCAAGAGGCCGAAACAGGAAGTCAATTGGCTCATGAACTTGGCCAAACTGCGGATTATCGAGATGACACAGCATGGAGAGCTATGCGAGAAGTACGGGATACGCATACGTGTAGTGGGTGATATCTACTTGTTACCTGAAGATGTAAGGGGGATCCTCGAGAAGGTCGAAGACATGACCAAGAATAACAAAAGAGCAGTACTAAACATATGTTTCCCTTATACTTCTAGGTATGAAATGACCCAAGCGATCCGTTGCACCGTGGACGATTCTTCCAAGGACAAGGACACTGTCATTGACGAGGATGCCATAGAGAACCACTTATACACACGCGAGGCCCCTCCTCTAGACCTTCTAATCCGCACCTCAGGAACGCATCGTTTGTCTGACTTTTTGTTGTGGCAATGTGTACCACTGTCTTGTGCTGTGGTCTTCACCGAAAAGCTCTGGCCTGACTTTACACCATGGGACATGTGCAAAATATTAGTCCTCTGGGGGTTTAATAAATACTGGTATGGAAACAGTAATGGCTACAATGTGTCGTCGAAGTCGAATCTCGAGCATGATGACACCAGTTCTCTGAAGAACGACTCAACCATTTCTTCCTCTGGCATGTCTACGAGTTTTGACCGATACGTGCATGACTACGACGCAAACGACTCTGACAACATAAACGATACAAGAGACAGCGAGTCTGCTGTCGATCAGGAAACAATTACTTCTGATGACGATTCAGAATGGAAGAATACAAAATGATAGCATCATAGAGTCTCATTAATTCATTTTAGCACTGAAACTAATGTTTTTCGTCCAATTTAATTACAATTTATTTCATAATTCACACAAACAATGTTTGTTTAAATCATATACTGTTCACATAGTCCCTATATATCATTCTTTATTTATAGTACCTTTGTCGTTGAAATGAAAATGGGCAATCTGGTATCTGGAAATCTGATTCCACGTGATATGTGATTGACTTTGACTCATCAAAAAGTTGTTGCATGCCGACATACACTTGTATGAAATATTTGATCGTATAATAAAAGATACATTCTATAATAAGGTATAATAAAGGATGGATTTAGTCAACCATTTGCCGGACCGTTTGCTTTTTGCAGTTCCTAAGAGTATGTATTTCAGATTTTTTTTTTTAAAACCCCGATACAAGAAGTTGAAAATTTCTTCGAGATGATCAGGTTTGAATGAAATACCCATAGAGAAGACCGGTAACGCTTGAAAAGGTCTCTTTATCAAAGGGCATCTTGCTAACAGGATTTTAGAGGGCCGTCTTTATGAAAGATGTTGTTCCTTGTTAGGTGGTGCTGATATTCAATTCAGAAGATCTAACAGACTTGACATCGCCTTGTCAACCAACTTGCCAATCGCCTTGATATTCCTACCAGCCGCCGATATCCCAATTTTTGTGGGTGAGGGTAACTGTGATTTAGGTATCACTGGATTGGATCAAATAAAAGAGGCTGACATGTTCGACTCAGTTAATGACTTGCTTGACTTGAAGTTCGGGAAGTGCAAGCTTCAGGTCCAAGTGCCTGCCTCAGGATCTATATCTTCTCCTGAACAATTGATTGGCAAGAAGCTTGTCAGCTCCTTCAGGAACTTATCTTCTGAATACTTTTCTAAGTTGGAAAAGGCTGAGAGTGCTGACAAGATGTCTACTACTATCAAATATGTGGGTGGCTCTGTCGAGGCCTCTTGTGCTTTAGGCGTTGCTGATGGAATCGTCGACTTGGTTGAAAGTGGCGAGACAATGAAGGCTGCTGGCTTGAAGGCCATCTCAACAATCTTGGAAACTTCTGCCCATTTAATATCATCCAAAAAGCCCAAGTTCCCAGATCTCGTAGAAAAAATCCACCACCGTTTTGAGGGTATATTGGCAGCTGAAAACTACGTCTTGTGTAACTACAATGCTCCAAGATCCATTCTTTCCACTGTGTTGCAGATCACCCCTGGTAGAAGATCAGCCACAATCTCCGCTTTGGAAAGGAGACAGGAGGACTCTGAAGAGTGGGTTGCTATTTCTGCTATGGTAGAGAAGAAAGCCATTGGTGATATAATGGACGAGTTGAAGAGATCAGGTGCCACAGACATCTTGGTCTTTACAATTGGAAACTGCAGAGTCTAGAAGCCTCTCAGCATCCCAAAACAAAAATAATAGAGATAAAAGATTAGAAATTCCAGAGATACTACAATACTGATTTCACCTATATAATCCCCACAATCGAAGCTTCTCATAATCCGTCTTCAGTGAAAATTTCACCCTTCTTGTCAGCACATTTACGCAGAACTTTCACCAAAAAATCGCTTATTGTATATCCAGGATTTTCGGACAAGACATAGAGCTATTCATATTGTTAGTAGTAAGTAATCTATTTATCAACACTGATATATCTAAGAATCATTACCTTGATCGCTATAAGATCGTACATAGCTGATTTTTGCCACACGCGCACGACATTTTGGTTATTGCCACCAGCGTTCTCAGGTAAATGGAGTTTGTTACTATAAAGTAAAGAGAAATAGAGAATATAAGATGTCGAGAGAAGATCCGTTGAAAGCAGAGAAAGACTTTTCAGTCACTCTTGATGAACAGTTTCCTATCATCGAGAAAGCGAAAGATTACAAGGAAGCGATTGACAAGTACTTGGTGTTAGAGAAACAAACCAGACAGGCTTCAGATTTGGCATCATCTAAAAGAGTATTGGCTAGGATTGTAGATACATTGTTGGACAACAATGACTGGGAGTACTTAAAGGATTTGATTATATCATTATCGAAGAAGCATGGTCAATTGAAGACGTCTATCCAATTTTTCCTCCAGAGAATTATTGATAGACTCGACACATTAAGCAACGACAAGAAAAACGAACTAGAGACCAAGGTGCAGGTGATAGAGGCAATCAGAACGGTGACAGATAAAAAGATTTTCGTGGAAGTTGAGAGAGCCGTTGTATCGAAGAAGTTGTCGGAGATATACTTGGAGAAGTACGATAACTTGGACAAGGCTATTGAAATATTATGTGATTTACAGGTGGAGACCTACTCAATGATGTCGTTTGACACCAAAATAGAATACATTTTGGAGCAGATAAGATTGAACTTACAAAAAAAGGATTACAACCAAGCTAAGATATTGAGCAGGAAAATCTTGATCAAGACCTTGAGAGATTTCGAAAAAGCTGAACTTTACAAGTCTATATATCTCAAATATCTTTTGGAGATCAATACATTCGAGAACGACTACTTGTCGACGGTGAAGAACTTGTTGCAATTAATTGATATTCCACTTGTTAAGGAGTCGAAGGATGAGTATAAAAATTATTTGGTTTCCACCATCTACTACATCGTATTGACTCCTTATGATAATCATCAGGTTGACTTGATTCACCGTATCAAAAGGAATCCTATCTTTGAGAAGAATGTCGATCCTAAAATTTTCAAGTTATTGGAAATATTCACCACAAACGAATTAATACATTGGTCAAACATTGAATCTTTGTACCGTGATGAGTATTTCAACAAGTCACCAATTTTCAAGGATAATAAGGTCAATTACGAAAACTTGCAACACAGATGTATTGAACACAATTTGCGGATAGTAAACAAGTATTACCTGTTGATCAAACTTGAAAGATTGGCTTACTTGTTACAAGTCAGCGAAGAAAAACTGGAAGCTTATGTATCTGATCTAGTCAACAAAGGGGTGATATTCGCAAAGATAGACAGACCAAGGGGTATCATCAAGTTTGAACAACCGAACCACAAGAGTGAGAACATAAATGATTTGTTGAATACTTGGTGTTATGATATTGATACTTTATTGGAGGAGATCGATAGTATCGGCCATCTTATTAATAAAGAAGAAATGATGCATGGAATTAAACAAGTCGCCTAAGCCCAGTATCATTATTTAGTTACTTGTCATAGGATTTATCTTTTAATAAAAATTATATTACATTTTTAAACTATATTTATATATCAACATATTGAGTGTCTCCTAACATAAGAAATAAAGTGTCTGGATAACTTTTCCCTTGAAGTATGATGAAGGGTTACCATTTTTTGTAGCGATTTCACATTCAAAGCAACATACCCAAGACAGATGCTACAATGGCAAGGAAGCCGACATCAAGAGTGGTAGCGCCAGACTTCTTGCTTGATGACTTCTTACTACTTGAAGAGCTCGAAGAGGAATCTGAGGACGAGCCTGAAGAGGAGCCTGAGGAGGAGCTCGAAGAGCTGGAAGAACTCTTATACTTTCCTGAGTCGTCATCATTGTTTCCCTTGGCAACACAAGCCCATTGAGTAGAGGCTTTGAAACCACCGCCTTTTGGATTTGCATCGGCCTTGATGTACTTCAAGGCACCCTTAGGTGTATCGGGAATGGTGCTTGTAGCGTTCCAGTCATCTGACTTTGGGGGGCAGTTAGATTGCTTCAAATCGCTGTGGTAGTTACCATCACCCTGAGGGTTCTTAGTCTTTTTGAGCTCAGACTTTAAGTTGTCGTAGTCATCGCCTGTCTGAATAGAGGTGTTGTCACTTGAGATCTTAACTAAACCAAACTTGTTACCTTCTTGTGAGTACTCATAAACCAAACCACCGGAGAACACGGATGACATGTCCTCGGAGTAAATAGATTCGACTTCGGTGAATGGTCTTGGGGTGACCTTATCACAGCCAAATTCAGAAAAGAACAATGGGACAGAGTAATTATCGAAGGCTTTTACCTTGTCATCGTAACCACTTTGGGTGAAAGATGACCTTCCGCACCATGAGTAATCGTTGAAGCCAAACATGTCGACTCTAGCCATTTCGTCGTCTCCACAGTTAAAGTAGTGAGCAGTCTCGACCCTGTTTTCTTCTACATCAGCAGCAGAGTAGCCAACTGGGATGGCACGCAAGTTTCTATTCTTGATGAATGTTTTGACATCTCTGACAACAGCTTTAACATATGGTGCCGAGCTGGTGGACTTGTCATCGTTGATGACCTCATTACCAGCAAAGAAACCCAAGGTGTTGTTGTACTTAGCCATAGCTTTCACTGTGGCCAAAACTTCGTTCAAGTACATGGTATTGTACGAACACTCGGGGGTGGCTCTAGAAATGGAAGCATCTGGAATGTTAACATCTACAAGCGCATAGATGCCGGCATCTGCTAACTTCTCCATACATTCGTCGTGGTCTGCGGTGTTGTCGACAGAGTACACTCTCACGGTGTTCAAGCCCAAGTCCTTGAAGTACTTGATATCTCTCTCACAAGTCTTGGGGTCCGACAATGGGTCAAACAAGTTGGATGATCCGCCTGGCTGGTAGTCCACACCACGGATGTAAAATCTTTCAGAGCTACCTTTGACGAAAAAGGCGTTACCCTTGACCTCGATCGGTTCGATGGCCTGCGACAACCCAAGAAGCCCTGTGAAAACTAACAAGCTGTTGAATAACATCATGCTCTTTGTGTGTTTTTATGTCTGTGTGTCCACGAATACGTTTTGGGGGGTATCAATACTCTACTGGATTACCGCTCAGTGCAAAATACGACTAATAAACCACGACTATCAGCAGCCTAGTCTATAGAACAAGGTATGAACGAGCGAATTATCGTCGAAATATTCCGACGCTATGATATTAGCAAATCAAACAAAGTGCCGCCTTGAGGTACTTTGTTTATGTTTTAAAAAATTGCAAACGAATGGAATACGTCCTTTATCTTTGATCCTGGTTCCCTCTGTAAACCTTGAATTCCTTGACTGTGAACTGTAAACTCCAATTTGTACCTGAATTATACAGTCTAGTTAGAACGTATTTAAAAAATTTTAAGTCCTTTTAGAAAAAAAAACTGGGTGGTTGTAAATTTATATTTATACTCGGCAGTTAAAATTATCTATCACTATAGGCAGCAGAATATTTAAGGCGCGGAATTTTCCCCAGTATCGCATGAATTTTATTTTTCGTCCTATTTTCTTTGTTTGTGTCGATCGATGGCTTCACGATGTGTTTACTATTGAGCAATACAAACAAACAAAATGTCTAGGCAAATTTGGGCATCATAATACACCAGCCTCGTCCAAGAAATTATAGACTGGATGCGACAGGGTGGGCTGTAGCCATGCAACTTCGGCGTCCAAGCCAAGAGTCGGACACAAAGGGAGAGGTGGAGATTGTATGTGATGGCAAACAGACGTAGGCGTAGGGGCCAAGACCGGTCAGGGGGATCTAGATGGGTTGCCGAAAGAGCGTAGGGGGTGTCCTGGTAGGATCACGTGAGACATGCCAAGATCAGGCTGGGCTCGAGCAACCGGGGCCTAGGGGTGTCGACACACCGCCGTCTCGACGGCGGTGTGTCGAGGAGGCCCCAGGGAGTAGAGGACATGTGGGAAGAGGCGATGCAGAGGTGCCGTGCAGCATGCGACGGCTCCCTGAAGAGCATCGGGGCCCAGCGCGCAGAGGAGGAGCAGGCCCGTGCCAAGGAACACGCGCTCGTTCACGTGCACACTGTGCACGACACGGAGTGTCTAACAAGTAGTGCGTCAACAAACAAAAACGTCCAGTGCCATCGGACCATGTGACCGCAATCATGTGAAATACATCATGTGCATATTCACGTGCACTTACATCGCGTCTCATGGGTCCTGTCTGCCCTCTGCTATACGGCTGTAAGCGGCAGGCCAGCCTGCTCATACGGCCCGACCCACGCAGACCCTAGAGCATAAGCAGCCCTTGGCGGCCGCCAGTGGTGCCGCAATCGCTCGCCGGCCCCGTCGCTGTTGCGGTAGCGTCGCAGCACACTGAAAAATTGTTGATGATTTTGAACATCACACGACTAGCTAATAATTCGGAGACGCTCATTGGATAGAAGCAGGCAATGTTAGAGGAATTGAAAAAGTAGCGATTAAATAAACCAATAGAAAAGGCATAGAAAGCACCTAGAACTTGGAAGATAGTAAAAGCATAGTAAATTAGGATGATTCGTGGTAGAGCATTACGTTCAAGCATTAGCAAATTGACGTCACGCCGTTTTGTTTCTACGTCAAACAACCAAACCGTTTATACAACATTGGGTAACGGGATCACGGTTGCGTCAGAAACCAACCCAAATGCAAACAGTGCTACGGTTGGATTGTGGTTTGGCGCAGGGTCTAGAGCAGAGCACACTTACAGCAATGGTATTTCCGCTTTGACCTCCAAGGCCTTGGCCAAAGGTTCTGGAAAGGGCTTATTGTTGTCGAGCGAGAACGGCAGGGAAACCAACGGTCTTTTGGTGCAAACAACTAATGATAACATCGAGGCAGCCGCCCAGAAGCTCGCCGAGGTCGTCAAGAACTCTGAGGCTCTTGTCAACGAGAACTTTACTGCCGCCAAAAAGGAGGTGCTTGCCGAGGCTAGCGCTCTCGAGTCCACTCCAAGCAGAATGGTTTTAGAGCACTTGAATGCCTCTGCTTTCCAGGGTTACTCTTTGGGCTTACCTCTCTTGGGAACTGGCGAGGTTGTCAACGACTTGCAGGTCCAGGACTCTCTTCGTTTGTTGGAGAGACACTTGGTTGGTCCAAACGTTGTCATCGCTGCCTCCGGTAACTTCAACCACGACAAATTGGTTGAGGCTATCGAGGCTGCAAGCTTACTGGTGCCAAATGGATTGAAGCCTGCCATCAAGCCTGCTGCTTTCTTGGGTTCTGAGGTCAGGATGAGAGATGATACTTTGCCAAAGGCCTACGTCAGCGTTGCTGCTGAGGGTGAAAGCATCAACTCTCCCGCATATTACATTGCTAAAGTTGCTTCTGCCATTTTTGGTGACTTTGACCACCACAAGGCTCAATCTCTCTTCTCCAGTCCAAAGTTGGCTTCCACCGTTCAAGAGTACCACATTGTGGATAAATACACACACTTCTCCACCTCATACTACGACACCGGTTTGTGGGGATTCAATGCTGAGGCCTCTAACATCGAGAGGCTCGATGACTTAGTGCATTTCACCTTAAAGGAGTGGAACAGATTGTCCATCTCCATCACCGACGCTGAAGTTACCCGTGGTAAGGCTGCTGTCAAGACCGCTTTGTTGAGAGAATTAAACTCCCTGAATGCTATTGCTTCTGACATTGCTCACAAGGTCTTGCTTGTTGGCTACAGAAAATCATTGACCGAGGCTTTGCAGAACATTGATGCTATCACCACCAAGGATGTTAAGGCTTGGGCTTCTAACGCATTGTGGGACAGAGACATTGTTATTTCTGGTACTGGTCAAATCGAAGCTTTGCTTGACTACAACCGTTGGAGAAACGAAATGGCCATGATGAGATGGTAAGCGGATCGACTTCCTGCTGACTATTTTTCATGACATTATGATCGAAAATAGTGAAAATACTCTTATAACTGACAAACAAAGCCAAGGACGAATCCTTGAGAAGATAGATAAGCTCTCATCTTATTTCATAATCTTAAGAGTTGCTTAAAGTATAGATTTGATCAGTTGTTTTTATTGTTTATATTTGATGTTGATGTTGTTGTCACTTCCGGGAGTATACTTGATCAAACAAGATGCTTCACTATCTAGTACAGCATTTATATATTTTTACAAAATATATACTTAGATTAAAAAAAATTGGATCTAATACTACACCGTGATGTAACAACAGAAACACATTACCATTATACTGCTACTATTAGTTTCGGTCGCTAGAGCGTCATACTCAACATTGGAGAGTAACACTTGCAATATATCTCAACTAATTATATAATACCACTTTTCTTTAAGTTTTGTTGGATAATCAAGTCTGTCACGGCAGTTAGCACAAACCTCATCGATTTTGTATCAGTAGCACAGGTTCGATGGACATAGATTGGCTTTTTGGTTCGGTTCAAATTGAGAAACACCTTTTCAAAAAACTTGATAGCCTCGTCTACATCGTCAGCCTTGCCATTGTAGCCAGGGAAATATCTTTTCAACGGAGATCGAGATAGTTTGTCCTGAAAAAGGTCAATCTTGTTCAAAAATAAAATGAAGGGGGTGTTCAAGAACCATTTGCAGTTGCAGAGGGTGTCGAAGAGGATTATAGACTCGTGCATTCTGTTCACTCTCTCGTCTTCAAAAAGCATTTGATCGTACTCTGAGATGGCCAAGACGAAGAGGACCGCAGTTATATTTTCGAAGCAGTGGATCCATTTTTTACGCTCCAGCCGTTGACCCCCCGCGTCGAGCACCTTGAACTTTATGGAATTGATGTTGAAGTTGGTCTCGGTGATCCCGGTCGTCTTGATTCTGCCATTGAGAATGTCCATGTCACTACAGACGTAGTTGGGCTCCGCAAATTTGAAAATGTGCTGGAAGTAGTAAGTGGCGCTGGACTCTAGCTGGAACTCGTTAGATCGGTCATAGCATCGCTTGATTCCCGAATCGAGCTCCCATAGCTTGTGGATGGCCTCCGCTATAAGTCGCTTGTTTGGCGCCTGTTGCCCGTTCTCAAGCCTGCTGGACGCATGCGGCATGCCCGAGAGCCCCGTCGTGATCTGGCCGATGTCTGACTCGCCTGCCAGCACCGGCTCGCGGGAGTAGTACGAGTTCAGGTCCTCCCAGAAAGACCCGCTGGCCACCCCCGTGCTGTTGAGTTTCCGCTGCGTTTTATGGCCCTCGCTGTACTTGAGCACATACTCGTTCAAAAAGTTGGTTCCTCCAGCCACACTCGTGTCTATCTGGTCCAATGCGTTCGAGTGGAGCACAATCTGCTTGTACCGAATGAGCGGGCTGTTGTCCTGGTCGCACTCCAATGGGATCCCTAACTTGCGGGCCTGCACTATCAAGATCTTCATCGACTGTATCACGTCCACCCAGATCACCTGGGCGTATTGCATCCTCTCCTGCTGGGTGAAGCCCCCTTTGTGGAGAAGCTTCAACTGCTTCAACACCGTCGACTTACCACTTTCCCCTGCCCCGAGAAGCAAGAGCTTTATCTGGCCCTTCTCGCTCTGCTTGTTCATCCGTAGCCTCTGCTCGATCACATCATTTATCCTTTTATCCTGTAAAAAAGGGTCAAACTCATCTGATTCAGGGAGACTCGCTGTGCAGCCCATCTCGCGTCGATATATATATATATGTCCACTCGATTTCTTTAAATTTCCTTTTACTTAGCAAAAATTACAATTTTGGTACCAGTAGAACACCTAACGACTTGTACCTGTGTCGATTAACGATCCTACCGTTTAATAAAGTGGTTTTCACCATTCCTTCAAATGTGGTCGTTTTATAGTGTCCCTTAGCCACCCGCATTTGAACATACACATTATTCGCAGCAATAGATATGAAAGACATGGATAGAAGCTGTGCTATATGGTAAGGCAAAAGAATACGTAGTATATGAAGACGACTAGAGAGGCCATGAGTAGCAGGTGTTTCAAAAAGCCGTATAAGTTCCACTTTTTCAAGAAAGAGAGGCATTTGTACTTGAGCAGGAGCAAGACGGGGGGATTTTTCAGCGATGAGGAAGTTGCAGTGTAGGCTGGAAGAGACATTGAGGGCACGAAACCGTCGTCCTGGTCCTTCAAGAACTTGGAGACCTTCTTTGAGGTGGTTGGCTCTGACTGCGGCGCAGACAAGGGCAAGACGGAGTAGGTGTAACGGGGGGACTTCTGCTTGATGTCGAAGTAGAGGATGACGAGACCCGACAACACGGCCAAGGCCACGTAGACTGCGATGTTGACGTACGGGGTGGGCAAGTAGCAAAGGTGGGAGTGATAGTCGAGGGGCTGGGGGGCCCTGATGGTGCCCCCAGCCCTCTGGGGAGATGCAAAGGAGATGAGTTGCACCGCTGGATGCCAGACCCCCATGGCCATGCTAATGGACTTGACGGTAATCTCCCTGACCGGTGGCTCGACCGACGAGTGCTTTGTATCGCAGTAATCGTGGTCGTCACCCGAGAAGACAAGGTCGGGCTGTATTTTCTGCAAGAGCTCTGCCGTGAGACCGGGGTCCAAAGCCAGTTGGTACTGGTAGCCGGCAGAGGTATGGAACACGGAGCTCTCTCTGAGCGGACCGCATGTGTCCTTGGCAACGTCTCTAAACAACGGCACATGTGTTAAGAGGACGCGAGGGTTCGTTTTGCTGCTGCTGAGCTTCTCATCCAAGAACTTTCGTGCTTGCTCGTTCACTTCGGGTTTCGACGACGACAACGAAATGGTGTCCAAGATGACAAAGTCGACGCCGTTGAGCGTCACAACGGTGTTAGGCATGCCAAACTGCCGCTGGAACCGCTCTTTGGCTGTTTGGACCACCATGTCCCCGAAGCCTATGTCGTGATTCCCCGGAAGATTCGTCCACAAGTTTCGCCCGCTCTCATAGTCCTTCAGGGCAAAGAGGCGTTTGAACCGCCCAAGCTCTTTGAAAAAGTATTCGTCTGTCGACCCCCGGCCGTTGTCCAAGTAGTCGCCAAGGAAAAATATGTAATCTGGCTTCATCACCTCTGTCATGAACTTGTAGTTCTTGCGAATATATATGTCTGCCGTGTGTTTGGAGATATCCAAAAGTAGCGAGTTCCTCCCGGGGTACGTGTGGTTATCTATGAGTTGAGGGTCTGCAATTAGCATCACATTCGTGATGTTTCTCTCCTCCTTCAACTCGGGCCATCTGCACTGGTGCGCTGTCTTGTAGGGGACAAATCTCTCATGATAAAAGAACACCAACGTCCACACCGCTAAGAGGACAATAAAAACTTGGTGGATACTTCGTAGCTTGGGGAAAATGAAAAGCATCTTCCTATGTTACTTTATCTTTATACAAGTCGTCATAAAGCTGTTTGACACGTCTGATCTGCTCGTATAGTGAAATTTGAAAATACACTCTATTAATGCGTATCTGGTTTTTCTGACCATATTTTTCTATACTTTAGTAGTCCGAACTCAGGAGTTAGTCTTTTAGCCTAAGAGCAAAGCTATGAAGATAGAGGATCAAAGCAGCAGTTTAATATGGTTGATACAGGTGTAATTGTGGCGATTTTAGTCATTTTGGGGCTAAATTTGTTGTACAATTTCTATGTGGACGCATCGAAAGATGTTCACGAAGTTTATTTGAACCAACAATCCAACATTGACGCCACCAAGAAGCCCAATGAGTCTGCTATCTACAAGTCGAACAAGTTAGAGCATCCCACTGGTTTGCGTGTTGGGCTTGACATTCGCTACGACCACTACAAGTTGAGGAACGGTAACTTTTGCGACATATGGGAGCTCTTGATAAACAGCAACAAGCGAGAGAAGCACACGTTCACGGTCAAAGGCGAGCAAATGGGAGTATTTGAGCTCAATTCCCGCGTGTGTAGGTTTGCGCAGTTTCTACAGGACCGTAACATCAAGAAATTGGGCCTCAGCGCCGGCTTATTTATCGCCAACCTCGATGTTTTCGTAGCTTTGGCCGCGTGCTTCATCACCCAGACCACTGTGAGTTTCTACAAAGCTGAGCCCATATCCGACGATATAGACCTACATTTGGCGAGGAAGGAGCAGCAGCACTTGTTTCTGGCTGAAAAGGTATTGTTGGTGGCGAGCGACGAAAAGAACTCTCTCTCGCAGGTGCTTAGCGGAGCGGCGAAAGAACTCACATCATTTGAAAACGAATATAGCAGCCTGAAAGATAGGGGCATTGCATTAGAGTTTGTAATTCAGTCTGCGTCAAACACAGTCAAGAAAACGATTTTCACACAGGCAAATATCGTGAGTGGGATAGCATCCACTATCAAGCACTTGCCTTTATCGGAAGGGCTAAATCACGATGACAAGTTTTTAATAGTTCATACAAAGTCGACGACAGAGGATATTTTGGGCGACCTCGTCAAGATATTTGCCAGCTTAGTTACGAATACCCTGGTTATTGTCACGGGTGACCCATCATGGAGCAATATCCAGAAGTATAAGCCGACTGTTTTATCCATCGGAGAAAAAGCTTTGGCAAATGAGGTCCCTTTGGGTTCTTTGACCAGCGATTTAAGTATGTTCTCGGCGTTCAAATTCAAGCAATCTTTGAAGTTTTTGTCAAGAGGAAAGTTTTTCACAGCAGCAAAGACTCACTTGCGTTTGATTTATGTTCATAAACTGATTGGTGATAAGCCTTTTTTGAATTCCTTCCAATTAAATGAGTATAGGTCCTTGTTAGGCGCTAGAATCATATCAGAGTATGGATATTCGAATCTTGCTGGTCCAGTGATTCTCTCTGATTTCTATGACTATAGGGTGCTCGAACCCAAGAAAGACTTGGCATCGTATGGATGCATTTTCCAATCGCTTGAAATCAAGCTAGTAAACACGAAAAATAACGAAGGAACAATTTACATAAGAGGTTATAATATCGGTAAGGTTATCAGCCATTCCGATGACGGTGCTCCAACTAATAGTCAATCATTAAACAATGAAGGGTTCATGCCTTTAGAAAATATGAAAGGAGTATGGGGAAGTGACGGTTGTCTATATGTATATAAAATCTGAATTAATAATAATATATGTTTTAATAAACTTGAAAAATATGGACTAAGACCTCATCTATTCTTATGCGCCGGAAAGAGATTAAAGTCTGAATCTAAACTATGTACTAAGCTATATCAGTAGACTCTAGGCTTTTTCAATAAAGTGTCAACATCATCCTCTAATACTCTCTTATTAGAAAACAAAGAGGATATATTCAAATTGTCACAATAAAACAATACCTTAGTACCAATTTGGGCAAGGTAGTAGTCGGTGAATTTGATTTTCGTAGAGTCCAAAACTTCTATATTAAACTTGGTCAAAAAGTTACTCCACTTATGTAACTTTGATTGAATGCACCTGATGTCTGTTTCCCACACGATCTCATTTTCGACGACATTATGCACCTTGATAAAGTCATATCCAAAAATAAGTAGCATATTACACCAACTCTCATACGCTATGTTGTTAATGTAACAGCAATAACTAAGCATGCCCAAGCAGTCTCTTTCGATTTTCCTTAAGGTCTGCATATCCAAGTCCTGACCAGTGGAGCTCCCGTAGCAGCCACAAATCTTGAGCCAGGTTCTGAAAGAATAGTTAGCATCTTGATTGAACTTAGATGCAATTATGATCATACCCAAAAATAACCTTTTAGGGCACATCGTCAAGCTGACGTCCTTTCTTCTATACAACTTCACCAAATAGAAACATGCAATCTGTAAAGACTGGATGGTCGTCTTGGACCTTCTCAACAACTCGACTATGAAGAATCTCAATTTCAGCTTCTTCTCGTCAAGGCCAGGGTAAAGGAGCTTCAACAAGTTTATCGACGAGTTGACGAGAATCATGTTGAACTGCGTTTTGTTAAGATGGTCATTATAATACTTGAAATGGTTTGGTGAATGTGCCACTCTTTCTTTCTCAGCGATGACAGGAGACGGGCTTTGGTCCTTAGAATATATCGAGCCTGGGGTAGACAGGTACCCGCCGGTAGACCCACTTGAATCCATTCTGCTACTGAAACAAGCCTTCTAGCTCTGTTTCTGCGACTTAAGGTAGCTTCTGTTCTGAAAGCCAGCTAGCCACCCTAAAACGAAAATAAACGCACACTCTTAATTCATGGTTGCTTCAATAGCCAGCTAAAGCAACCAGATAGATATGTAAGTGAAGCGTGGAATAAAGTAAAAAAACAAGAGTAACAGTTCGTGTTACAAGCGAAACTTAGCGTCCTCAAACGCTCCCGTATGTCCCCGTTGAAAGTTAACGGTAGATGTCAAAAAAAAAAAAAGTCTCTAAAAATAATCCAACGTAAAATACCCTCCTAAGTGAATCCTGTTCACAAATTTCCTTCTAAACCTATCCTGTTTGCTATCCTACCGTGGAAAAAGAATAAACCGAAATCTATTTCCTTATCAAATTTGAAAACAAAAGGTTAATGCAACTCAATAATCCAATGAACAACAAAAAAAAAACACAAAATAAAAAACTATGCCAAATAATATCTCTAAAACTCTTGATAGATGCTTCTAAAACAATATATATATACAAATAGACTCTCTGAATGATATATATATTATCTTATCGTAATAAAATTGTTGATAGATGGATTTCGCAATATATTTATATGTGGGTGCGAAAGCGTGATTCAACTATTACTCATAGTCGAAGGTCGGGAATGACTCAATTTACATAGTACTAAGGTTTAATGATAACGTGCGATAATATACAAGAAAGTATAAAAATGAGTAATAGAGAAAAAAGAACTAACGACTAGTAAGAGATCTAAATACTGAGTCAATTATATCTCTGATTTCTTTGTAACTCACAATGATACAATTTCTTTCATCTCTCGTGACAAGCAAGAATTGCTCATCGATGGCAGCATCCAACTTGTTCAAATTGGTAAGGACCCTAGACAAATCGCAGACCGGATTTCCGAACTCATCGTACTGGAAGAAGACGTAGTCTCTGAAAAGCTTGATGATGTACTTGGGGCCGTTCTGCTGCCAGTCGGGGTCGTTTTCGAACTCTGGTCTGTCGATGATAAAGTTGAGCTTGGCACTGAGACGGAAGAGACGAGCATTTTCGAGCTCTGTGGAGAGCTGGGACTCCATGAAATCGGTCAGGTCTTCCAAGCTGTTGGCGAACAGCAAGAGTTTGGGCGAGAGGTGCTCCCTGGTGAAGGACTTCACGTCGTGGGACGCGGTCACGAGGGAGTGAATAGAGGCAATCAAGTCATCAGAAAACTGCACTGTAGCAAAATTTCGCAAGTTTGCAATGACTGTTTTTTTATCGCCGCTTCTATGTCCCACCGGCAAAGTCAATGCGGCCAAGTCAAGGATCACTTCGCCGAATTTCACAATGTCTTGGTGCTGCAATTCCGCGACGGCGGCATCAAGTCCCTTCTGGTGGATCTCCTCGTCGTCCTTCTCGTAGTTCAAGATGTCACTTATGCCAACACCAGACAACCTGATGCGGTTCTTGTTCGTGACGATAATTTTGGAAGGATCCAAAGAAGATCTGGCTGCGAGCCCTTTTTCGTGTATGGCAGATAGGGCGTTGGATATTTCGATCATGTAGCACCATAAGAGATCCTCTGTAATCAATTCTAACTGGCTGCCTAGCTTTCTGCTTATGTGCTGCTCTGTGAGTGTATTTGAGTTGGGGAAATAGTCATATGCAACTATTAAGGAGGTATTGGAACCACCAAATGCAGCACTAGTGAAAGCGTCCTGTAATTGTACAACGTTGGCAGACTTAACCGATTTCCACTTTTGTATTGATCTGAACGGAAGTTCGTTCGATATTCTGATCAAGGAATGGTTATCAATTTTCCTTAATATGTAAGGGTTTCCATCCACGTTTGAGAATACCTTGAACACCACACTAGGAACACCATAAACCTTGGAAACATTGTCGAACGTGGAGTCGATGGGAACGAGAGAATGGAAGATGCCGACAGACTGAGGCAAGGAGGATCGCGGTAAAGTCTGAAGGGTCGCCTCGTTCTTCTTCTGCAAAGTTTCTCTCAAATCGTTAGGAATAAACATCAGACTCGCATTAATTTCATGGGGTGGAAGAGGCATGGTCAACCGAGGAGGTGGTGCTGGGGCATAGAGGTAGTATTGTAATGGATATGTTGTGGAAGGCTGTTGGTAAAATAAGTCTGCTGAGGAAGGAGTCTGCTGTATCGATGGAGTCAGCTGAGCGGAACCGATAGCACCAGGCAAGTACACATTCGTCTGACTGTTGACCAGCGTCTTCCCTATCAGAGTTTGCGCCATATGTGATGCTGACACAGGCTCTGATGCATGCACATACTGATTAGATGGTGTGAATGACGGGGTGGACGCATTGAACTTCTTGGTCGAGCCCACCGTGTCGTTTCCTATGGATTCAATCCCAGAAGCACTCCCGTCAAAGCCATTTGTACCGCCAGATGGAATGAATACCGGGATATCTTTGACCTTGGGCGAAGCACTGCTGAACTTACCCCCACCCCCTTGCATACTCGACGGCCTGAAAGATGGCGTATTGAGGTTGAACTTCTTTCGGCTATCTGAATTGCCTATGCTGCTATTGCTAACCGTGTTACTATTACTGGCATTACTTGTAGTTGTATTGCTCCCTTGTGACGTCGGCAAGCTGGGCGGTGATTTGTTATGATTAAAAGCACATCCTTTATTCTCATACTTGCAATACCCATATATCAAAATATTCTTACAAAGAGTATCCTTTGCGGTATCCGGGTTTATATTCATTGCCCTTCTTCCTCTAGAACTCTTCCTAGAATTCTTTCTCTGTTGTTCTTCGTTAAGTATCGATGTATCAATGATATCTATCTTTGTGACACTTTTTCGGATACTTAGCTCACTAATCAACTAGCTATATATTCTATGAAAAATTATTTGAAATAAGGAAAAGATCATAGAAGACAAGATGGTTCACGTCAGTATTCTTACAGGTGCTTCCAGAGGTAAGTAACGCATTATTATATCCTATTTCGAATCTCAGAGAGAAAAAGGTTCTAAAGAAGGTGTTTTTGTCTCTTTTGGGACTATTGCAACAGTTTACTAACACAGTTTAGGAATTGGACTCACTATTGCTGAGATTTTGTTAAACAAAGATTCGGGCAACAAACTCATTGCCGTTTCCAGGTCTGAGGATAAGCTCCGTGTCTTGCAAGAGAAGTTTGGCGAAGACAGGGTCGGAATTGTCTCGGGTGATGTTGCTCGCAAGGAGACCAACCAGAAGGCCATTGAGCTAGCCATTTCCAAGTTTGGTCAGATCGACTCAGTTATCGCCAATGCAGGTGTGCTTGATCCAGTCAGCCCTGTGAAGGACGCTGACAGCGATAGGTGGAAGCGTCTCTTCGAGATCAACTTTTTCGGAGTTGTGGACTTGATCCACCAGGCATATCCGGAATTGCTCAAGACTAAGGGAAATATTGTCGCTGTTCTGTCTGGCGCCTCTTCGACGTCCTACAAGGGCTGGGGGGCATACGGATCATCGAAGGCCGCTTTGAATCACTTGATTCAGACCGTGGTGAGCGAAAACGAGGAGATGAATGCCATTTCGGTAGCTCCTGGAGTTGTCGACACCTCAATGCAAGTTGAAATCAGGGAGAAATTCGGTTCCGGAATGACTCCAGAGGAGCACGCTAAATTCAAGAGCTTGCATGCTGATAAAAAACTCTTGCCTCCTGAAGTGCCTGCCACAATTTACGCAAACCTTGCATTGAGAGGCTGGAGCAAAGAGTTGAATGGTAAGTACTTGAGGTACAACGATGAAGTCTTGGCCAGCTACAGTAAATAGTGCTCAAGTTTCATATATGTAAATATTTCTGTTGTCAATGTATATATTTGGGAAAGCTTTGTTGTAGTTCTTTGATATTGTTGCAATAGCCCTGATTATTGGACATAATTCAAGAGAAAAAATCCATGCTCGAGCTTCAAGCTCGCTACATCAAAACCATCAACAAATCACACTGATACTGTGAAGCGTAGAATAATATAGTGACTAGAGTTAGGACGAAATGTTCAGGACTTTTGCAGCGAGAAATGCCTTTGGCAAGACAAGACTGATGAGTTTGAAGGGGGGTATGATGAAGAAGCCCTTCAATACCAATCGTGTTTCCTACAGCACCAGCAGCTCGAATAACGGGAACTTCAAAGGCAAAGTCATAGTGGGCCTAGGTGCATTAGTGGCTGGTACTACTATATTTAACGTATTGTACGAAAAAGAAAAGCCCAAGTCCTCAATTGATCTGTCGTTGGTGAAAAGATCCTTTCCTGATGGAGCCATATCAGTGATATTTGTGCTAGGAGGACCGGGTTCAGGGAAGGGAACCCAATGCGCCAAGCTCGTAAAAGAGCAAGGGTTTGTGCACTTGTCTGCTGGTGACTTATTGCGTGCTGAGCAGCAACGTCAAGGGTCCCAGTATGGAGAGCTCATAGCACTGTATATCAAGGAGGGCAAGATCGTGCCTCAAGAGGTCACCATCAGCCTCCTTGACCGTGCCATCAAGGAAAACTATAACAAGGGACAGACACGTTTCCTTGTGGACGGGTTTCCTAGAAAGATGGACCAAGCATTGACTTTCGAAGAGCAGATAGCCACTTCGAAGTTTACCTTGTTCTTTGAATGTCCGGAAGAGGTCATGTTGCGCAGATTGTTAGAGAGAGGAAAGACCAGCGGAAGAACTGACGATAATATAGAGAGCATTCGTAAGAGATTTGCTACTTTTATTGACACATCCATGCCTGTTATCGAGTACTTTGAGAAAGCAGGCAAAGTCGTTAAAATTCGGTGCGACCAGCCAATCGACGAGGTCAATGAAAAAGTCAAGCAGGCCATCGCTTCAAGAGGCGCTTGAGGTCTTCTTGTGCGGTTTCAGGTCGTATTTAGAGTCTAATCAATCTCAATAGGCTATAAGGTCTTGTAGAAGGTCCCTTGAAAAATGGGTTTTGTGTAATTTAGGATAATACTGTAGGCTAAGTCACATCGCAATAGCTAAATTCATTCATGTTAATATATAATATAATAAGCACCTGAAGTAAACTAAGAGAGCTCTTTAAAATATGTCGATTACAGAGACAGGATTACCTCCAGGTTGGACCATAAGAGTATCTCGTACACATAATACCGAGTATTTCTTGAAACAAAGTACAAAAGAGTCATCTTGGGAGGCGCCTTTTGGAACAGATAAAGATAAGTTAAAAAAATACTTGGAAAAATTTAACTCTAACGGTAAAAGACCAGTAGTACAAGAGGATGGAAAGGTACGTGCCTCACATCTACTTGTCAAACATAATCAATCGAGACGTCCTAAGTCCTGGAAGTCGCCTGAGGGTATAACCCGAAGTAGAGAAGATGCAATTGTCCTTATGAAGCAGTACCAAGACAAGATATTAAAGGGAGAAACTACTCTTTCTGAACTTCTGAGCACTGAGAGTGACTGTTCTTCTCATTCGCAAGGTGGAGATTTAGGTTTTTTTGGCAGGGGCCAGATGCAACCTGCCTTCGAAGATACTGCCTTTAACCTTCATGTAGGCGAGCTCAGCGATATCATAGAGAGTGACAGTGGTATCCACTTAATAGAGCGTACAGCTTAGCTTCATTTCCGTTGTTGAGTACTGGCAGCCATTGGAACTGTACTTTTACTTTCTTTGTTGATTCGCTTCATTCGAAATTTATAGTATCACTAATATAAATATAATCCTTAAAAATAAAAGCTATAAGGAAAGCTACAACAGGCATGTCGGTATGTCATTATATTGTGTATTGAATAGAAGCCTGTTCGATGGTCTAGTATCTAACTTATGGGCATGGTAGTTTAGCTGCGATAACGAATATTTGAAAAATTATAAAGGTTAATCGGACAAATGTTGTGCTTAAATCTGAGATGCCTCCCTTCTTTGACTAGGAGTATTCGCCTCGCCAAGAGTCGCTGTCTCCTGACTCAACTGCAAACGATGCGTGGCTCTTTCTGGAACCGCTCGGCAAATTGCACTCTATACAATGCATCCATCGAGAGAGTGAGTTACGATAATAAAATCTTTAGAACTATTTCCAGAAGATGTTTCACAACAAGGCCAGTAGATCATAAAGATGAATTTGTGGGTAATGAAAGAGAAGTGCTACCTACTAATGTGAAACCTGTCCATTATGATGTTACATTGGAACCACATTTCCAAGACTTCACTTTTGATGGTCACCTTGATATAGATCTAGAAGTTAAGGAGGTAAGTTCGAGTATTACTTTGAATTCTTTGGAACTTGAAATTCATCAGGCAACTATTAATGGTAATGAAATAAAGAAAATACAGTTTGACGAGAATAGACAGACTGTGACCTTTCAGTTGCTTACTGACTTACTACCAGGAGAGAAGGCTGATTTGCATATTTTCTTTTCTGGTATTTTGAATGATAAGATGGCCGGTTTCTACCGGTCCTCGTATACAGAGAATGGTAAGACCAAGTACTTAGCGACCACACAGATGGAAGCGACTGACTGTAGGAGGGCGTTTCCATCATTCGATGAGCCGGCTTTGAAGGCTACCTTCGATATAACTTTGATAACGGATAAAAACTTGGTAGCTTTGTCAAATATGGACGTGAAGTCCACGTCTGTATTGGAGAATGACAGGAAAAGAGTTGAATTCAATACGACCCCATTGATGTCTACTTATTTAGTTGCCTTCATTGTTGGAGATCTCAAATATATCGAGAATAACGACTACCGTGTTCCTATAAGAGTTTACGCTACGCCAGGATCAGAACAATTGGGACATTATTCTGCAGAAATAGCAGCAAAAACTTTGAAGTTCTATGATGAAAAGTTCGAAATACCATATCCGCTTCCAAAGTGTGATTTGGTTGCTATCCATGACTTTTCTGCCGGTGCTATGGAAAATTTCGGTTTAATCACATTCAGAACAGTTGACTTATTGTTAGATGAGCAAAATGTTACACTCGCTGTGAAGAAAAGGGTCACTGAAGTTGTTATACACGAATTGGCTCATCAATGGTTTGGAAATCTAGTCACAATGGAATACTGGGACGGCTTGTGGCTCAATGAAGGTTTTGCTACTTGGATGTCATGGTACGCTTGTGACACCTTGTTCCCTGAGTGGAAAGTGTGGGAATCCTATGTCTCCGACACATTACAAGGTGCGTTATCTCTAGATGCGTTGAGATCTTCTCACCCAGTTGAAGTCCCCATCGTTAGAGAAGATCAGATCGACCAGATATTTGATGCAATATCTTACTCCAAAGGGTCATCTGTGCTAAAAATGATTACAAATTGGGTAGGAGAAGAAGCATTTATCAAGGGGGTGTCAAATTACTTGAAAAAGCATAAATGGGGTAACACTAAAAATACGGACCTTTGGCTTGCTTTAAACGAAGTTAGTGGAAAAAATGTGATAGAAGTTATGGATATATGGACTAAAAAAGTTGGGTTTCCTTTGATCAAAGTCAGAGAGCTTGGTAACAATGAGTTGGAACTCATGCAAAATCGTTTCTTAGCTACGAATGATGTGAAGCCAGAAGAAGACGAAACCATCTTCCCTGTATTTCTTGACTTAAAAACATCCAAGGGTATTGACAAACTGCTTGTTTTGAACTCGAGGTCTGAAAAGATCCAGTTGCCTACGAATGATGGTTTCTTCAAGCTCAATGCTAACCACTCTGGCATTTATCGTGTTTCTTACGAGCCTGAAAGATGGTTGAAACTTGGCGAAGCTGGTTTTCAAGGAAAGCTTTCTGTAGAAGACAGGGCCGGATTAGTAGCAGATGCAGGGTCACTAGCTTCCTCTGGATATATTCCTGTTGAGAACTTTTTCAGCTTAGTTAAATTATGGGAAAACGAAGAGAGTTTTGTTGTGTGGGACCAGATAATAAGTCATTTGGCAAGCATTAAGGCGGCATTCGTTTTCAGTGATCCGCAAATAAATGAAGGCATAGATTCTTTTACGAAAGAGTTACTTAGTGGTATTGTAGGCAAAGTCGGTTGGCAAATGAAACCTACGGATGACGATTCTGCCCAGGAACTCAAAAGTGTGATTTTCACCGCAGCTTTGAGTGCCGGGAATGAGGAATCTATCGCCTACTCAAAGGACTGCTTTAGAAGTCACATTCTGGGTGACAAAGATGCGATACATCCCAACTTGAGAAGCGCAGTGTTTGATGCGGTTGCCAGATACGGCGATGACGAATCATACGAGCAACTTTTACGAATATGTAGAAACCCAAGCTCTGAGATCGAGAAGCTCCATGCGTTGAAAAGCCTTGGAAAAAAGCGGGATACTCAGGCCCTCAAGAGGCTCACTGCATTGCTTACAGACAGATCCCTCGTTAGACCCCAGGACATACATATTCCTCTCGCAGGCATGAGATCGCACCGTAGGGGAATCGAGACCATGTGGGGATGGCTCACCGAGGAATGGTCCAGCTTGCTTGAACAGTTTCCCCCGGGCCTTCCCATAATGAGATACATAGTGCAGATTGCAACATCAGGCTTCGCTTTGAACGAGCAAAAGAAGTTGGTACAAGATTTTTTTGCCAACAAGAACCAAAAAGGATATGACCAAGCTCTAGCCCAGTCTATAGATGTCATCTCAATGAAGGCTGCTTTGGCTAACAATGAAGCTACGAAGTTGCATCGCTGGTTAATCAAACATGGCCATATTTAATTAAGTTTGATTCTGTCTTGCGCATACTTGTAAGACGAAATGTAATACTCTCAATTCCGATCTCAGCTTCATAGTTCCTCGTGCATTGTAAATAGAAGAAAACATTTCATATTTTCTATGTTCTTCCTTATCATTCTGCTTGCCCTAATGATTGCAGTATTTTGTCTATGATTATGGTGCAAATTGGCCCATATAGTGCGGCACTTTAAAACGTTACTATAAAATCAGGCATTATAGTCAATATTAAATTTCAAGTCATTAATCAGATATGAGTCAAACAACGAAACATTCAGACAGTTCACAAACAAATACCGACGGTAGAGAGGTATTACCAACTAATGTCAAGCCAATTCACTATAAAATAGTGTTGGAGCCTAGTTTTGAAACATTCAAATTCAAGGGACAAGAAGAGATTGACTTGCAAGTTAACGAGGAAACAGATTATGTTACCTTGCACTCATTAGAAATTGATATCCACAGTGTCAAGATTGAGGAGGTTGAAGCTAAGAGTATCGTTCATGATGAGGATAAGCAGACTGTAACCTTCAAGTTCGATGATAAGTTGGTGGCTGGCAAGAAGGCGAAACTTTTCATTGACTTCACTGGTGAGTTGAATGACAAGATGGCCGGTTTCTACCGGTCCTCGTATACAGAGAATGGTAAGACCAAGTACTTAGCGACCACACAGATGGAAGCGACTGACTGTAGGAGGGCGTTTCCATCATTCGATGAGCCGGCTTTGAAGGCTACCTTCGATATAACTTTGATAACGGATAAAAACTTGGTAGCTTTGTCAAATATGGACGTGAAGTCCACGTCTGTATTGGAGAATGACAGGAAAAGAGTTGAATTCAATACGACCCCATTGATGTCTACTTATTTAGTTGCCTTCATTGTTGGAGATCTCAAATATATCGAGAATAACGACTACCGTGTTCCTATAAAAGTGTACGCTACGCCAGGATCGGAACAGTTGGGACATTATTCTGCAGAAGTAGCAGCAAAGACATTGAAGTTTTTCGATACTAAATTCGATATTCCCTATCCACTTCCAAAGTGTGATTTGGTTGCTATCCATGACTTTTCTGCCGGTGCTATGGAAAACTTCGGTTTAATCACATTTAGAACTGTTGATGTTCTCATTGATCCAAAAAAAGCTAACCTTAGTATAAAGAAGAGAGTCACCGAAGTGGTTATGCATGAGTTAGCACATCAATGGTTTGGTAACCTTGTTACAATGGATTTCTGGGATGGCTTGTGGCTTAATGAAGGTTTTGCTACGTGGATGTCATGGTATGCTTGTGACACCTTGTTCCCTGAGTGGAAAGTGTGGGAATCCTATGTTTCGGACACTTTGCAGAGTGCATTGTCGTTGGACGCATTAAGATCTTCTCACCCCATTGAAGTTGCCGTTAAAAGATCCGATGAAATCAACCAAATATTCGATGCTATATCTTATTCTAAAGGCTCCTCTTTGTTGAAAATGATTGCCAATTGGTTAGGAGAAGATACTTTCATCAAAGGTGTCTCGAATTACTTAAAGAAACATAAGTGGGGAAATACCCAGACCTTAGATTTGTGGAAGGCACTTAGTGATGCTAGTGGGGAAGATGTTGTGTCCATTATGCAAGTATGGACTAAAGAAACAGGATTCCCTGTTATTCAAGTTAAAGAAATTGGTGATAAAGAGGTTGAAGTTACCCAGAAACGTTTCTTGGCCACTAATGATGTCAAGCCAGAAGAGGATAAGGTTGTGTACCCTGTTTTCTTAAATTTGAAAACTTCTGAAGGTGTGAATGACTCTTTAGTCTTACACTCCAAATCGGATAAAATCAAGCTCTCTTTATCAGATGACTTCTTCAAGGTTAATGCCAACCAATCAGGAATCTACCGTGTTGTATACGACTCTGATCGCTGGGTTAAATTGGGAAAAGCGGGCCTTCAAGGTAAGTTGTCAGTTGAAGATAGAGTCGGATTAGTCGCAGATGCTGGCTCTTTAGCTTCATCTGGCTATATCTCCACTGTAGATTTATTAAACTTAATCAAGTTGTGGACAAAAGAGACGAACTATGTTGTGTGGGAACAGATTTTTTCTCGTATAGGAGCTATTAGGGCTGCTTTTATATTCGAAGGAGATCAGTTCAAAAGTTCTATTGATAACTTCACCCTCGAGTTAATTGAGCACATATTAGAGACTACAGGTTGGGAAATAAAGGATAGTGACGATGATTCTACTCAAGAACTTAAAAGCTCTTTATTTGGTGCAGCAGTTTCATCTGGTCATAAAGGTGCTTTGGAATATGCTAGGAAAGCTTTTGACAACTTTGTTTCTGGTGATAAAAATGCAATTCATCCCAACTTAAGGGCCTCGATATTCGGTGCGGTTGCTAGTAATGGTAAGAAAGAAGAGTACTCGCAATTATTAAATATATATAAGACTTCAAGCGAGGAGGAAGAAAAACTTTCAGCTTTGAGAAACTTGGGTAAGTTCAAAGATCCTGAAATTTTGGACACCTTGACAAAAAGTTTGTTGGACGCAGAATTTGTTAAGCCTCAAAATATATATATCCCGCTTTTTGGATTCAGACAACATAAGCTTGGTATTGAGAAAATTTGGGATTGGTTGAGTAACAATTGGGATGCAATTCAAAAAGCATTCCCTGCTGGTTTAACTATGTTAAGTAACATTGTAACTATTTCAGCTTCAGGTTTTACAAAATTTGAGCAAAAAGCAAAAGTGGAGGCATTTTTCAAAGATAAAAGTACTAAAGGATTTAATCAAAGCTTAGCACAAGTCTTAGATGTCATCACTACAAAAGCGTCTTGGTCTTCTCGCGATTTTGAAGTTGTGTCAAAGTGGCTCAATGATAATGGCTACAACAAATGACTATCTAAGTTCAGGGTTAAACTATAGGTATAACATTGGCTTCCAATGAATTCGTTTGAGATTTAATATCAAATGTAAGTTTGTTTTTTCCCCTTTCTATTAGCGTATTACATTATCATGTAGCTTTTCTTCGTTAGCAATCGGAGGAAATAAAATAAATGGTATTCATATAATTGAACATTTTATATTTTGCTGACATGCCTATCTATCAATATTTTCCTAAATAGTGATACATATCTAAATATGTATAAAACATAAAAGTATCATGCAGAGTAGTTTTCGTGAAGCATGAATCGAAGTATAAGGACAAATTTATCCTCCTCATACAAGAATGTTTGTCTAAATTTTATAATGTGCTTCCATCTTTTGGAGTTGATATTTTCCTTGTCTCTTTTCAATCTATCCCATAAATGTGAACCACCAATATGGTTTTCTATTACTTGTGGAGAATAATTTAAATCAAAGGTGCTGAAAAAAGATGGAATATCATTGCACTTTTGCTGATGAGAAGCCCATATTAATATATGGCCCAAGTATGCTAATACCGAGTAATCAAATATATTTTGGTGAATTTGCTTATTGGAAGGAGTATGTTTTGTATGTGTATTATCTAGAGTAAGCTCCTGTATTTGTTCCAATGTGCTAATCAAGTCTGGATGAGTCTTTGCAACTTTCTTGAAGCCTATAGATTCACGGAGAGCTACCTCAATACAGAGCATGAAAAACCCCTTCTGGTTTTCTAAGTTTCTGAAAAAATCATTTGACGTTTTTGTAACAAATGACAATACATTATTTGCTAATTTTGAAACTGACGATGATGATAATATAATTTTGATTTTCACATCGGAAAGATCAAGTTTTAAGATCTGCTTAGGCGTTAAACCAATAATTGTTTTGATTGGATCTAAGGGAGGTAATGAATCAGGGAAGCTCTTATTCTTCAGCTTTCTAACAGGGCGTAAAAGTATCTCAAAAGGTGAAACTGAACTAGCTGAAGAATTGGAAGGGTCACTGATGTTATTCTCCTCTCCCAGTTTTTTTGCCTTGTCTGGCTCACTTGACAGTGAGCGGGAATTATTGAATTCTTTTTCTTTCTTGTCTGATCTAAAATTTTCCTTCATATCACTGCCATCAGATACACTGGACTGTATTTTATCCTCGACGGTCTTCACGTTGAAATCAGGGTTTCCTTCATCATAGCTGTTGCTGACGGTTTCTTTAATAGAGACTTCTTTTTTGTTACTGTCTTTAAGGGATGCTTTTTTGCTCTTTTTGCTCTTGGCCTTCTTCTTTTTCTCCTCTTTATTAGGAGCACTTTTATCCTTGGTTCCTTCATTAGCTACCTTCTTGTTTCTCTTTTGTTTTTGTTCACTTCTGCTACTTTTATTATCACTTGTGGAGTCTGAGTAACTTTCTATTTCAACTTCTTCAATGAACTCCAATAAGTCACCGTCAAGATCAGATGTCAAATGAAAAAGTTCATCATCATCTTCAGAAGTCGACTCGTTCAAGTATGATGCATCCTTTTTTGATCGAACACCTCTTTTCTTCCCGTTAGAAACTTCTTTCGCTCCCTTAGAGCGCGATGGTGCAGCATCTGTGACAGAACCTCTCGTCAGACTTTTAGCTGCTCTGCCTGCGTTAGGCTTTTTTATGCCATTCTGATCATATTCCTCCTCTTTACTGGGGCTCTTGGTTTTCTTTGGGTTTTGCTTAGCTCTTGGCTTCCGTTCTTTTTGCAGAGATTTTGGAGTCTTTGTTTCTTTAGCACTGTCACCGCGGAAATCTGTCAGATCTGCCGTCGTAGCATCGCGTTTATGGTCCTCAGGGCTCGTCTTTTTAGCCTTCTTAGCCTTCTTACCGCGTTTTTTGGGGTCACTGGGCTCTGCGCTCAACGCCAATTCTTCCAAATCTTTGGTGATCTCGTCGTAAGTCACCTTAATCTGAGACTTGGATTTCTTTTTCTTTTTTGCTTTGTCGTTACTCAACTCCATGGGCCTCAAAACATCATCCCCGTGGTCCGGTGAGTAATATGCCTCTCCTCCTGACTGTTCTATTACTTCGTCGCCTAATAAATAATTCAAGTCTGCTTCAAACGCTTTATCTGCAACATCATTCGAAAACACTTCAGTTTCGACAATTCTCGAGCCATTCGATTCATATTCAACCGACCCATTATTTTGAAAAGTACTCTTGCTTTCTAGTACTCTTGTCATCGGAAGTATATGTTTCCCTTCCTTTTTCTTATTTGTCTATTATATCACTTTAAATAAAAACGACGTGGCTCACATCAAAACATATTTTATGGTGTTACACGACAACCCATGAAACTCCAATGAGATCTCAAATCGACTTCACTTCAGCTACGTAGTGATTTCTACCAAAGACCATCGAGAAGAGACGATAGAAGTTTTAAGGGTTGGGAAAGCTCAATCCAAGACTACATTATATCAATATCAGCCCAAGACTGGGGTTATATAGTGAGCGCGACGATCAAAAATACATACTTTTATTTTGTCAGAAACGTATATAATAAATCAAAACAATGCTCAACGGGGACCAGTTCCATTCGTCTCTTCTTAGTCTAGTCATCATTTAATGATAAAGAGGAGTATTATAAATCTAATTTATAAACTTAGAAAGAGGAGGCGAAAGACTCAGTGACTGATCTCAACTTGTCTAATTGTTCCTTAGTAAATTCACCCTTCTCACGGACAGCGTCGATCAATTCTGGCTCATTGGACTTCAAGTGAGACAAGAAAGATTCTTCGAATTCACCCAATCTGTCGATGGCAACCTCATCCAAGAAACCGTTGACACCAGCGAAAATGATTGGGACGATTTCCTCAGCGGCCATAGGAGAAGCTTGCTTTTGCTTCAACAAGTTGGTCAATCTCTCACCTCTAACCAAGGTTTGCTTGGTGGAAGGATCCAAATCGGAACCGAACTGAGCGAAGGCAGCGACTTCTCTGTATTGGGCCAAGAACAACTTCAAAGAACCAGCGACTTGCTTCATGGCCTTAACTTGAGCAGCGGAACCGACACGGGAGACAGACAAACCGACGTTAATAGCTGGTCTGATACCCTTGTAGAATAATTCAGCCTCCAAGAAAATTTGACCATCGGTAATGGAGATAACATTGGTTGGAATATAAGCAGAGACATCACCACCTTGGGTCTCAATGATTGGCAAAGCGGTCAAAGAACCGGAACCGTGAGCATCGGACATCTTAGCAGCTCTCTCCAACAATCTAGAGTGCAAGTAGAAAACATCACCAGGGTAAGCTTCACGACCTGGTGGACGTCTCAACAACAAAGACAATTGACGGTAAGCGACAGCTTGCTTGGACAAGTCATCGTAGACGATCAATGCGTGTCTACCATTGTCTCTGAACCACTCACCGATGGCACAAGCGGTGAAAGGAGCCAAGTATTGAAGAGGAGCTGGCTCAGAAGCGGTGGCGGCGACGACAATGGAGTACTTCAAAGCGTCATTTTGTTCCAAGGTTTGGACCAATTGAGCGACTGTGGATCTCTTTTGACCAACAGCGACGTAAACACAGTACAACTTCTTCTTTTCGTCGTTACCGTTGTTCCATCTCTTTTGGTTCAAGATAGAGTCCATAGCGACGGCAGTCTTACCGGTTTGACGGTCACCAATGATCAACTCTCTTTGACCTCTACCGACAGGAACTAAAGCGTCAACAGACTTCAAACCAGTTTGCATTGGCTCGTTGACAGAAGTTCTTGGCAAGATACCTGGGGCCTTGACCTGGGATTTAGAGGAAGAGGAAGCATTCAATGGTCCCTTACCATCAATTGGGTTACCCAAACCGTCGACAACACGTCCCAATAATTCTGGACCAGTTGGGACGGAGACAATTTGACCGGTTCTCTTGACTTGAGAACCCTCCTTGACAAGAGCATCGGAACCGAACAAGACAATACCGACTTGGCCGGCTTCCAAGTTCAAAGCCATACCTTTGACACCGGAGGAGAACTCAACCAATTCTTCGGCTTGACAGTTGTTCAAACCGTAAACACGGGCGATACCATCACTAGAAATTTGTTAGTACGTTTTCCAAGAATTGACATGAAAGATCTTGGTATTCCTTTCCCTCTCCCAGCGGTCCCGCATACCAGGGACAAATGATGCGGTTGCTCTTGGCAATCCCGAAGTCCACGAACCAGCTACCATTTCTCCAGATATGTCAGATACCACCACTACAGCCCGCCTGGTGGCAGGCAAAGCAACTGGACACAAAGAAATACACTCAAGTAATCATATAACGGGACAAAAAACTGTTACATACCCAACAGACAAAACTCTACCAGTCTCGTTCAAGTTGGCTTCCTCGGAAACACCTCTGATTCTCTCTTCCAAGATGGTGGAGACTTCAGTTGGTGCAGCCTTAGCAGAAGCATAACGGCGAGCAACCACTTGTGGACGTGCCTGAAAAAAAAGTTAGTATTATGTCTGAAAAATTTCAATTTCGCACCAGGGGGGAAGAAGCTCGCCGGCGCAGCGAGCCGACGAGCAAACCACCCAGCAAATGATCTTATTGTTCGTTCAATTCAGCTGGACACTGTCTGTACTGACGCTTTCCAAGCCAAGCAGGTCAATGCCCCCAAGCGTCGAGAAAAGAGGCAGCGATCGCCGAAGGTTGTCCGCGTCCACCACGCCAACATTATGGCCACATATAGTGCTCCAACAACAGCCCCAGCAGATAACGCTTGCACCCTTGACAACACAGAGCAATTGGTAGCCCTGTGGGCTACCAATTGCCTCTCCGTCGTCCCCCTTCCTCCGACTTTTCACCTATTTCGTGTCCGGAGTACCTGTTTTCCTGCTTGCCGCCCACTCCAGGGTCCAAAATTCCTCCCCAACCTCCTCTCGCCGGAAAATCGCCCCCAGCTACAGCCTTCCTTGCACATCCCCAGTGCCAATGGCATCTTCTCCATCCATTCTCCTGTCCTAACTTCAATTCAAATTCCTCGATTCGCCAATCACCCTTCCATTCAGCGTCAACCAAATCGAACTTCTTTGAAACAAATACTTACAATACGCAATGATCTAGAAACAGCAACAGCTGAGCGAGCAGCAGTACGCAAAACTGGACGAGCTGACAACATTGTAATTTGTTATTAAAGAATAGATCTTTAAACTCGAATAAAAGAAAATTTATATTTCTATTAATTTGAAAGCTGTATTTCTATTAGCCTACTAACCAACCAAGTTACCCACAACTGTGCGAACTACTCGGAAAACTTTGTGGGATGAAAATCGGCGCTCATTGGCCAATTCGACGGCGGGTAACGGATTACCGCATTGGGCACCATTTCTCCGGGGAACAGCTACCGGCGGTGACGGGTAGGTCGTGTGGGAGCCGGGTGTTGGGTCTGGGTCTAAGTCCGGCAGCGCAGACTGTCGCAGGGGGGCAGTCCAGCGGATGGTTGGCACGTGCTAGATGGCACGTGATCATTGCTAGTCCAACTGGCGTGGATGGCAAGGGTCTATCACAGGGGGTTGGTTGGATATGGTCACGATGCGAATCATGTGCTTGGTGGCACGGGATATGTTTCACGTGTGGTGCGTGTGTTTACCGTTGTGTTGAAGGTGAAAAAAAATCAATCCCAGTGGAAGAGAACCACCCCCAGAGAGTAGGATGTTCAAACACACGGTATCGCGAAGCGCTGTGTGTGGCCGCAGGGTTGTAGCTGTGCGCGGTGTTCACGGCGGCAATGAGGACTCGATGTTTTTGTCTGACTTGCTTAAGAGGATCGACCGCATTAACAGCACCACCAAGAGACTCGCGCAGGAAGGGTCGACGAAGCGTCAGGCCGGCGGCCCCCAGGGCAGCGGAGGCCAGGGAAAGACGCAAAGTGCGGCGAGTGCTGGCAAGAAGCAAGGCGGTGCTGGCGCCAAACCACCCCAGAGACAAGAGAGAGTCAAGGTAGCGGACCACCCACTCTTTGGTGGACGCATTGCTGCACGGGTGCAGAGACCTGGAGCAGAAAACCTGGGCGAATATGGAGCCAGACAGCAGGGAGCTGGACAGCAGAGGGCCAGGGGTGCCAAGCGTGCGCCTAGGTCTGCGAGGGATGAGCCCCAGCGCGACCAGGGCAGACGAACCCAGAGCAAGAAAGAGGGCCCCCGAAGAAATGCGGGTCCTAGACAGGGCAGAGGTGGCGATTCGTCCAGTTATGGCGGGTTTTCTAGTCTGCGTGGTGCGCTGAGAGGCTCGCAGGAGGCCCAAGTCGCATCCAAGAAGCTTACGTACGGCCCTTTCCTGCCCCAATTGTCTGCAAACTCAATCTTCTATGGCAAGGTGAGCGGAGTCAACTCAGGCACTTCTGTTAGACTTGCCTCTGTTGCCAAGGAGGTTTTGCTTGAGTCCAACTATCCCTTCATGCTCCCTCGTGACATCATTAACACTATTCGCCCCGGTGTGGCCAAAAACAAGTTCATCTTGCAATCCAACTACTCGCTAGAAGTCGATAGCGACAAATTGCGCTCTAGAATCAATGAGGTCGTGAAAGGAAACTTCCCCTTGGCCCCTGGTAGCGATGCTGGTGCCAATGGTGCTGACAAACTTCCTGGATCAGAGCAGGCCCAGAGATTGTTACATGGTAACAGTTCATTGACAGCTGCGGACAAGACCAAGATTTTCAGCGCCGCTGTTGGGCTGCTCTCGCCCGGTCAGTTGGTCGAGGGCTCTCACTGGATCAAGCCATAATGAGACCCGATCAGAAGCGATCACTAGATTCACCTTGGCACATCGTACATTGCACATCGCACCTTGGTGCCTTATCTTTTATATCACTATATCGTGTACATAGCATAAATCTACAACGTTTTGAACCCCCGGAATAAGCTCCAGGCACTGTATTAATATCAAGTGTGCTTTATTGTTGCTAAAAAAAAAAGGATATTATATAAACGGACATTATATAAACGAATATCACGGACGATTAAGAAATTGAAAAAGGTACCGAACCAAAGGCAGCTGTAGCCAACCAAATCATGAAAGCATCATACCAAACATAAAAACATGCCCAAAAAGGCGCTGTTAGCGCAGCGCCAATGCCGAGGAGGACTCAGGAGCACCAGGCCCCTCAGTACCTGAAGAGCGATCTCGAGTGGATCGTGCCCTTGATCGTACCTTCAATCGTGCCCTCTAGCCTCCTGTCAAGCGTCTCCTTGTACGAAAGCAAAAAGGGCGCCGTTGCAGACAATGAGAGGTATGCCAACACCAACGCAGACCCCATGCGCCCTGTTCTGCCTGCTCCAATTGTAGTCCTGTACATGTGCTTTGATGTCAGAAAAACGGAAAAAAGTGGTATGTTTACAGTTCCGTCAGCCACAAACTGCGTGCTTTCTCGAAACCCAATACCTTGAATGTCTCTACTGGGGATCTCTGTCTACCCAGTCTGCTTCTTACTCGGCGATATTTGTCTTTCTCTCTGGACCGCCCAAACTCGTGTGTTTCTATTTGGTCTGCCCCTTATTCTCTCACAAACCGCAGTAGTGCAATCACCTAAAATAACTGGTGATCCTCAATATATCTTCTGTGAACCAACTATCCGCTTAGACGACGTTAGCTTATACTATGCTTGTTTCCTATAGAGAGTTCTAATACTTAGATCAATAGTGGATCGATCTAAACGATGAGGAACCCACCCGATTTATATTTATACTGCCCTCGTCGTATAGTGCTATACGATAGCATATAACATTATCTCACGTACGCCACATTCCAACTGTGGAAAATAATAGAGGACTGAATTTTGCAACAATCGGGTGATTCTTACGTAAGCGATCCGTCGCACAAATACCCGCCGACGGCTAGACTAGAACCCGACATTCAGCTTGAGTGCGACCAGGGCGCGTGTACACGCGTAACAACGCCATACTACAGCCGCGACACGCCGACGTGTGCATCTGGTGCCGATGGCCGCAAAAGTGACGTAGCACAACCCAATGCGTCGGTTGTCTGGCGCTAAGCAGCGCCGTTTTAGCGCTGCTTAGCGCTGTGGGCCCAACGCTAAGCGTTGGGCACCCAGCGCCTACCCCAGCCGCAAATTGACTAAGTGACAACCGCTAAGCGGATAAACGATAAACGAGAACCGTAGCAACTGTCCCCGGAGCAGCCACGAGGAGCAGCCACGGGTAACAGCTACGGAGCTGTGCCGGTAGCACCCTAGTCCTGCTGGACCTTGGCGTAGCTCGGGGGACGAATACGGCGGTTAATGGCCTGTGCCGCCCACACGGGGAAGAGCGCCACGGCAAGAATCACCATGGTCTGCCAGAGGTACAGAAGTGACGTAACGTAGGACAAGTCGAAATATTCACCGAGGAGCGGGATCGAACCCACGTACACCAAAAAGGTGATGATAAGCGTCGCCAGCATGATGCGGTTCCACTTGTTGATCTGGAGTGCTACCATGATGAGTTCGTTGTAAACTAGGGCCGAAAACGACACGGCGACCATGGCGGTGAAGGCCTTGGCGTCGAGGGACTGGAAGGCCTGGGAGAAAAGCTGGATAACAGAGCCCTGGAAGAGCGAGATGAAGACCCACATGAAGAAGGTTCGGTAGGAGAGCGAGCGGCCCAAGGTGAGTTCGCGGTAGAGCTCTGGGTAGACCCTGGTGAGCTTTTCCTGGATGTCGCAGTCCAAGGTGAGCAGAAAGACTGGCGCCATGGTGTAGACGGTGGAGTAGCCCACCATCAACCAGCCCTGGTACAACGCGAGCGGCTCAAACTTGGAGGAGATGGAGTAGATGGCCTGGGCCACCGAGATGAGCAACCCACGGTGGATCACAAACTGGGCGAGCTTGGCAGACCGCTTGTATGAGTTTCGGCCGTGCCAGAGCAACAACTTCAAGAGGAAGCAGAACTGGTCGACGCTAAAGTCTGCAGCAAGCGACGCCTGCTTTCCTTCCTTGCCCACAATACCCACGCCCACATCGGCACTTTGGATCATGCTGACGTCGTTACCTCCGTCGCCGATGCAGCACACGCGCTTGCCGGTGATTTCCTTGATGGCGAGAGCAACGTCGGCTTTCTGCTGTGGTGAGCAACGGCACGCGATAACTGCGGGCAACTGGAGCACCACGTCGAAAAACTCGTTCCGATGGTACTTCATGTAGAGCGCTAGTGATTCTCCGTCAATAAGCAAGCACGAGTTGCGGTTATTGCGCAAGACGTCCAAATGACCTAGGGCATAGTCTGCATTGTGGGCCTTGGTAATCTGATGGATATATTGCCCGCGTGAGATGATCTTCGCATTGATGGCCACACACTTTGCCGTCTCGACCTTATCTCCTGTAAGCATCCATATCTTAATGCCAGCATTACGAAGCAACTCAATTGATGTCTTGACGTCTTTTTGGAGCTTATCTTCAACACCAGTTAGTCCCTGGAGCTCCAAATCCTTCTCTAGGTAGTAGCTTATAACTCGCTGGACTGCTGCATCTCTATTATGCAACGAGAGTGATGCCTCCTGATATTTGGCCTCAAACTCCTTCAAGATACTAGCTGTTAGTCTCTTACGTCCAACGACCAACGTACGCAACCCTTCGCGCGCCATGTTGCTCGTTTCCTCTTCTAACCAGTCGTTGCTGTTCACGATACTCATCATCACAGTGTCGGCACCCTTTTGCATAAACCACACCTCGTCTCTGCTAACGTCCTTAACTACTATACCCATTCTCTTCGTATCAGAACTAAACGGAAACATATAGAGTATAGTAAATTCCAATACCTGATTGGTAGCCATGTGCAACAACGATATTGAATGACGATCCCTCTTGTGTAGCTTTAGCCCCACCAGCTCAGTAAACTCAACAAGCGCGATTTCATCTGGAGATGCCGCTTGATACGACACTTTCATCTCGTCCTCTTCATCCTCGTACGTAGGAGTCACATTATGGCAAATAGCCAATGTAAGCACCAAGTCACACACACGCCCATTCAAGTCTCGCTTCTTAGAAAAATTACTGTTGTTGCCCTTTTGATACAGAGACAGGTCAATGACGCTCGTCAATTTTGTAATGTAGTCCGTAACAATGTCCATTGAGTCTCCGGCATAACTGACAACTCCCAAATGAAGTTTCTTTAATTCCATATCATTCTGCGTCAATGTCCCTGTCTTGTCTGATAACAAATATTCTATACGTCCGAGGTCCTCAGGGATGGTAGAGGTTCGAACAACGGTGTTAGGTATTTCCCGATCCTTTTGGATCTGTGATGCATACACGGACTTGGCCAAATCCAAATTAACTCTTAAAGATACTGGTATAATTGTCAGGAACAAAATTAAAAACCGAAACACATCAATATACCATGTAGACTTCAAAGGCCACCCGTTACATAACACCAACGCCAAGGATAATACGAATACAACTATGCATAATATCTTGGATAAAGAGTTGATCTCGAATTCTAGTAGACCGACCTTCACTCCTGATTTTGTCGAGTTCATCTGCTGTCTAGTTTCAACACCAGTGTATATGATCATGCCTAATGCGCTTCCCAGGGCCAAGACGGTATTGGTCCACATTGTTTGGTCTATAGAGAGAGGAAACGTTTCGTTAGATATGTTATAAGTGCTAGAATCGGCAAACTGAGAAGGACTGTACACCAATTTACCGGTGAAAGAATGAATAGACTTTGTTGGTTTGCTAACGACGAGCGAAAAGCTGTTGATGAGTTGATCCATGTCTTTTATGGATTGTGTCACATTGCTGGCTATACGGAGTTTCCAATCTGTTTCTCCATCTAATTGATCTGTCTTGATAAATGCTTCACCAGTATTATCTGATGTCTGGATCAAAACCATATCGGCAGGGACCCTGGTATTTTTGTGTAGTCTTACTATGTCGCCAACCTTCAAGTCCTTCGATGCGATGAGCTGAGGCTCATATGACATTGACAAGGGCAGTCTATTAAGAACCTCGTATAATTCGTTGTTCTGCTCCTTATCCCTGCGGCGCCTAGCGATATCATCACCGGCCTCTTTCATCATGGTGACTGTCAACACAAATGTCAACGGAACGATGTAGGACGAAAGATAACCAATCCTCAACTGGGGTATGATCTGTGAGAGGGCCACAAGTAGGAAATATAAGTTGAAAAAAAACTTGAACTGTTCATACAAAATCACAGGGATGAAAGTGAATGCGTTGTACTTGGCGTTTGAAATGCCATTGGAGATGCTCTTCTCGCCAGCTCTGGATCCCTGTCTGGGCGTGACCAACCTGTCTCCCTCGCTCTGCACCGCGGTGCCTGCCTCTAGAGGCTCGATGCTGGGCCGCCCCTCCGCGCTGTTGCTTCCATCCAAATATATGCTTCCTTTCCTCCCCGTGAGAAAGTTTACCACCTTCCGTCCTAGCCTGTCTGAATGCTGTTTCACCTGTCTAGCCGCCGTGTGAAACGAAGATGTCGACGACGAGTACGAGTGACGCCCTCCGTACGATGGCCCGCCCATCAACGGCAAACTATCCTCGGTCCGCTCCATCAGCACATTTCGGCTGTGCTTTACCTCTGGACTCATGTTGCTGAGTGGGATAGCTCCTACGGACCCTTGTGAGTTGTTCCTCGAGTTGTTATGACTTTGACTGTAATTGAACAACGTATTTGACGCATTGTTCAAGGCCTCATCCAAGGAATTGTCTAAATCTTCAAATGATTCATTCAAGTCACCTAAGCTAAGCCTCCTTGTAGAGGCCATCTTGCAAATCTGAACCTTATGTTTGTAGGTTTAGTTTGTTATGGATCTGAATCTTAAAAACTATATAGATGGGTTCCAAAAGAATATAAAATAAAGTCGTGACCTGTCAAATACATATTATCCCTCCATCACAATTATCAAGAAAATTACAAATTGAAAAAGAAGGGAGGGCAGGTTCAAGATGCTGTCTGACGAAGAAAATGACTATGACCTGGGGGCGGCATTACTAGAGGGGTCTATAGCATCACTACTGGATAAGCCAATCAATAGAATTTTAAAATTAGCACTGGAGCAGGCTGAGAAGACTAACACGTTCGCTAAGAAGATATACGAGTTCTTGAGAGTGCAATTTTTTGGGTACCCGAACGAGTTTGAGCAGTTTGTGTGTTCCAGCGAGCCTAACGACTGTGGGACGGTGTCGAAGTATGCTAAGGTGAGCAAGATTGATCTTCGAGACGAGAAGCTAGTCACAGTTGATAATGTGCACTTGAGCACTATTCACATACCGCATCCTTTGGTTGTTTTCTCGAAGAACAACAGCGAAAACGCTGTGAAAGTGAGCGTTGCGAAGGAGCTAGACGAGTCGCCTATCTTCCTCTTTATTCACGGGCTCGGAGGACAGATGTCACAGTTTGAGCCCTTGATCGAGTTATTGTCCCAGTGTCTGGAAATCGTAGCCTTGGATCTCCCTGGCTTTGGTAACTCCAGATTGGACTTCAGCCCGGAAAAAATTATGATAACTGCATTTACTGAGGAGGAGAAGACTCAGATATCGAACAGTGTTAAAAAGTTGTCCCTGGAGGACTTTAGCACCAAAAGCATTGTTCAGATCATCTTGCAATTTGTCCAACAGTATATACCGGCAAACAAAAAGATTATATTGGTGGGACATTCCATGGGCACCCATTTATCTATAAAGGTGGCCAGTAAATTTCCAGCGAACAAAGTTGAGGGTTTGATCTTGTTGTCACCTCCTGCGCTTCATGACGACTTGCTGCAGCAGACCATAGAACCTAGTTCGTCCAATTTGAGTTTATTTAAGATATTTAATTTATTTCCATGGATTTTCAATTCTTTTCGAGTGTGGGATAGACTAGAGGGTTTGGAGAGTCGCAGTGTTCTTAGACAGCTTTGTAAGTCAAGTTCTTTGACAGGAAGTAATAATCATAAATATATTGACTGCCTATATATGAAACTCCGGCAGTTCAGGTGGAACTTAGATATTGATTCTGATATAATATTGAAATATGTAAAGGGTTTTCAAAGAGCAACTTTTTCTGAGTTATTGGCGGCAACAAAAAAATTTGACGATCTCTACAGCAAGAACAATTTTGAAAGAACACTTTTAATAACAGGAGACTCCGATAAAGTGGTACCCTCCAGGGCGGTCAAGGAAATAGATGAGTTTTTGACCAAGTATTATAATCGAAAAGTCAGCTCAGCGATTGAAATAAGTAATGCGGGCCATTCTTTGTTACTTTCAAAGCCGGAGTTTGTTAGCGGTGTTGTGCTAAACCACATCGAGCAGAAATTCCCAGAAGAGCTCAATTTGTCTCCTGCGTGGGTTTTGAAGCTCAAAGCTGAGATCTCTGGTGACAAGTGGGGGCTCAAGAATGAAATGAAATGGTTGAAGCTTGATCCGATATCTTCTAATATCACTCGTAAGAACGGGAAGGACGTAGCACCTTTATTAGGAATGAAAACCCTTCGTGAAGGGGATTCCAAGCACTCGCCTTCTCTCTTGGAGGCAAAGTTCTACTCGCCTGAAAATGGCCACGCTGCCTCAAATGCAATACCCAAGGGAACCTTGATTGCAATTGTAGACATATCTGCTGATATTCCTCCCTACAGCCCTAAAACGTTCAAACACATCAAATACTACAAGTGTGCTACCGTATCTAAGGTGGTGCCCGACCAGGTGGCTGTCAGAAAGTTTATTCTGCTCATAGATGATATTTTAGCATCCAACCAAGTACAAACTCCTCTCATCGCCGTCCACTGTCACTACGGTTTCAACAGAACAGGCTACCTCATTTGTTGCTATTTGATAGAGAGACTAGGCTGGACTGTGTATGAGGCGGTAGATGGTTTTAAGCATGCAAAACCTCCTGGCATCAAACACCAGCACTTCATTGATGCGTTATACGTGAGATACGAAAATTGAATTCCTCAGCCCGGCTGACCTCATGTCACTTACTGTCCTGTCTGTTATTCTATCTGTGTTATATTTCCTTGCTTCGGTTCTTTTATAGAATCGATCTACTATTTGGTTCTTATTAATTATTTTAATCTACGAGATATAAACGTACTATGAAATTTTCTCAAATTGTGAAAAATCGTAAATTTTAACAAATTTTTCTAAATCTGGTGAGAACGAGAACGATCTTGCAACCGATCTCAACTCTTTCAAACTAATCTAAAAGTAAGTCACTATCATCAATATTTTGACTCTTCCTTTCATCTTCACGGAAGTTGTTTTGTTTAAGCAAAGAGTCATAAATACGATAATTAAGGAACATGGGCGCGAAATTAATATTAATAAATTGATTGGTTGATTTTGTCAGAAGGTTCTTTTTGATAATACTACAGTTTGTCTTCAAAGTGGAAGTTTTCATGGGCGTAAATGAAGTTTGGTGAATCCTTGAATGAAGGTTCCATTCCAGAATGGAAACCACTATACGTAGATTATAAAAGTGGGAAAAAACTTATCAAGAAATTGGCAGAGTTGCTAGAAGAAGAGAGAAAAAATAACTTTAATAATAGGGCGAATGACAGGACGCCACTCTTGGAACAAGCAAGGCTCTTGAAGGGCCCTGAGTCCGGATCATTAAGCTGTGGGGATCTTCCAAGCGTGCGAGATTCTGAAGACAAGCAGAGTAGAAAAGAGCAAAGACCGCTGGGCAAAAATTCAATTCTCAGCGCATTATATTTCAAGGGAGATAAGAGCTTGGAGTCGGAAAAAGTACGGTTTATTGAATGGCTAGACTCGGAATTAGAGAAGGTCGAAAATTTCTACGCTCAGAAGGAAAGAGACCTCTATGAAAGATTCTTGATCCTCCAGGATCAATTCTATCAGTTGAAGGAGCATCGCATAGCTTTTCACAGAGAGATAAAAGATAAGAAAAGAAGTGCAGTGTTCGACACAAAGGCACATCCTGATGCCGTATATAGCAATATCAACAGTCTAGCTTCGAGGATCTCAAAGATGGTTAATTACTTAAACAAATTTGAGATACCATCGCTCCCATCCACAACCTTTATAAAAAAAAACCATCCTGTAGTACGGAAGGAAGGTGATAGCCCTTTGAGATCTCAACTGGAACCTAACTTACATACATATGGTACAAGTAATGACCGCATGAGACATGCCAGCACATCCGAGGTATCTTCAAATATATCGGATGAAGCATCTATTAACTCCCACTACCAAAGTGGGGGCATTAGAGCTGCAACTCTCAATCGTACAGGGAACTCACGAAAGGTGTTCAAGAAGGATTACGAATCAAAGCGTAAGCACTTTGGCGTTCCATACTTAACAGCACGAAGAAAATTGAAAGGAGCTCTTTTGGAACATTACCGTGCTCTATCCCTTTTGAAATCATATAGAATATTGAACAGGACCGCTTTTCGGAAGATCACCAAAAAGTTCGATAAGGCCATGTTTACTTCCATATCAAAGCTCTACATGGAGAAAGTGGATAAAAAATCTTTCTTCTATACGAGCGATACGTTGGACAAGATCACATCGCAGGCGGAAGAAATTTATATAATATTTTTTGAAAATGGAACCACAGACAATAAACATGCATTGGAAAAGCTAAAGAGTATATCATATGCTCTCAATGATTCTGATCTGAGAAGGACAACATATTACGCATCTCTGTTTGGAGTTGGATTAAGTTTAGGATTTGCTCTTCCATTATTTATTCTTGCATTATATGTCGCTCTTAGGGACACATTAAATCATAGCCTACCAGAAGGTAAGTTTTTACTTCAAATATGGGGAGGCTTTTTTCTTGTCAACATAATAGTATTATTGTTAGGGTTAAACTTATACATTTTTGAACTATTTAGGATAAACTATAGGTTCATTTTTGAGTTTAATCTAGGAACTGCTTTGAACTTTAAACAGTTTTTGGTTCTTCCTGCTTTTGCCTTTTGTTTATTATCACTTGTTGGATGGTTCAGTTTTAATAACTTTTGGCCCGAAGAGTTCCCTGCTCACTATTGGCCTTGGATTTATTTTGGAGTGATGTTAGTTATATTTATTTGGCCAGGAAGACAGCTTTACTACCCATCTAGAAGATGGCTTCAGGTTGGCTTATGGAGGTTACTTCTTTCTGGATTATATCCTGTGGAATTCAGAGATTTCTTCCTTGGAGATATTATTTGTTCACTTACTTATTCAATGGGAAACATCTCATTCTTTTTTTGTCTTTATGCCCATCACTGGGATGGCTTACTAGATGAAAATGCTTCATCTAAAAGAAGTATGTGTGGTTCTTCTAGATCAAGATCAATGGGATTCTTCAGCTGCTTGCCAACCATCTGGCGTTTTTTGCAATGTGGAAGACGTTATACCGATTCAGGTGACTGGTTTCCACATTTAGCTAATATGCTAAAGTATATGATCTCTACTTTGTACTATTGTTTGCTTAGCGTCTATCGAATTGACAGGATAGAGCGTAATAGAGTCGCTTTCATTGTTTTCGCTTCTATTAATTCTATTTATTCTGCAACATGGGATATTATTATGGACTGGTCATTATTACAAGTGGGATCGAAGAATTTCCTTTTGAGAGATAATCTTGTCTTTAAAAAACCAATTTACTATTACACAGCCGCATTACTTGACGTCTTATTAAGATTTCAATGGATATTCTATGCTTTCTTCACTAGTCAAATACAGCAACTGGCAGTGACTAGTTTTTGTGTTGCCTTAGCAGAGTGTTTGCGAAGGATTATATGGATTGCATTTAGAATGGAGAACGAGCATACAACTAACGTGACTTTATTCAGAGCTTCAAGGGACTCTCCCTTACCTTATGATATACCGGAACGAGTTGAAACTTCCATCAAGAAACTACTAGAGATGAAATACAAAGACTACATTTCCAGTGAAAATATGATAAAGAATGACAGTTCTTTAATATCCGAAAACATTTCTACTGTGCAAGAAGAACCCTCTTCAAGAGTTGGCGATGAAGAAACTTCGGTAGGAATAGAGCCGGAGAATACAAAGAGAGCTAGAAGAAAATCGATTCTCTTCAACGTCACCAATGCATTAAACAAAGCTCATATTAAAGATTTTCAAAGAAAACCAAAGAACCAAATTGAAAATGCAGAGGAACAAAGTGACGATGAAGATGCTCTTGAATATGAATCAGATACTAGAGATGAAGATTCAATGAACAGTGGAAATAGTCAAAGAAATTTATAAGGACTTGAAAGTGCAATTTATTTATTAAAATTTATACAGTGATATGACAAATAGAGGTGTTACTTTATATAAAACAGTCGTAAATCATTAACTTTTAATATAATTTACTCGTGCTTTGATCTTTTCGAATCAGAACCCTCTATGACATCGCCATTGTTAGCCTCACTTGCTGGTCTAATGACAGGAATCGAGAGATCAGCATGAAACTCCTTAATTATTGAATCAACATCATCAATTGTTAAAGGTCTCACGTCTCCTAAGGACTTAATTTTCTCGGTCACTTCTTTGCATTGCGTATCAGATAAGTGCAAGTTTAACTGATCTACTCTGGATTTAATCGCGTTCCAACCTGTAAGTCGATTGGCAAAATGTATGTATCTCGTTAAACCAAAATCTGATGGACTTAAAATCTCATAAGTAGATGGGTTTGCCAAGATGGCCTTAGCATGAATACCCGCCTTATGGGTGAATGCACAGAAACCTGTGATTGGATTATTAAATGGAATGTTCACTTGAACTGCTTCAGCAACCAAGTTTTCAATGTCTCTTAACTTATGTAATTTGTATTTTGAAGTGACATATTCTCTGTCGGCAGCTATCATTCTGGCCATCAAACCACCCAAGGGGGTGATTCCATTTCTTTCACCAATTCCCAATACCGATACATCCACGAGTTTTGCACCAGCCTCTAATGCAGTGTACGCATTAGCGATGGCACATCCTGTATCATTGTGGAAGTGGCATTCGATTTCACAGTTGACGACAGACTTTAAGGTCCTCACCAACTCGTAAACTTGCCTAGGATTTGCACAACCGACAGTATCAGCAATCCCCACTCTGTTAACGCCTATCTTGTCCACAGTTCTGTATATATTCAACAAATCAACCAAGTCAGATCTGAAAGAGTCTTCCGAGGAAAATCTTATCTCAATACCTTTCGACTTCACAAACTCAATAACTTCAATCGCAGACTTGGAGATGTAGTTCATATCTTTTCCGTGAGAAAACTTCCTCAAGAACTGGGAAGTACCAATAACAACATCAACTCCGTCAACCCCTGTCTCAACCGCAACACGGGCATCATCCATGTGACATCTAATATGTGTGAGAATTTTAGCTCTCAAACCTAGTTTACATATGGCCTCACAGTCCTGTCTACTCTGCTCAGAAGCAACAGGTGACGTTAGCTCAATATAGTCAACACCAAAGTCATCTAAAGCCTTGGCTATCTCGATTTTGGTCTCTGTTGAAAAGAAAGCATTAGCAAATTGCTCACCTTCTCTTAAAGTCGATTCAATCAACTGAAATTTTCCTACGTTAGATAAGTAGTCCTCTGGGTTAGGTCCATAAGGATTAGTCTTCACTGCTTCATTTGAACCAACAGCTTCGTCAACTTGCTTGAATCCTTCAGGAGCAGACATTGTTTCTATGTGTATATGGTAAAAAACTGTAATCAAAGGTAAGCAGGAATAAGCTTTTCTGAGAGGATAAGATAGAGATGCTCATTACATAATATATTACACAATGTCAATTTGCAATTAATACCATATAAATTATATATATGCCTTATATAAGTACTCTTACCGTAGTTGAAAAGGGCTCAAGAGAGCCAGATAAGATCCGAAATGCCCACCCATTCCATATAACCGAAAATAAAAACAAAACGAGAGAAAATATTGATTAAAAAAAGAAGTAGAAAGAAACAGAAGTAGTTAGTAATTTTCAATCCTCGATAGATACAAGGCGTATCTATAATCACTGTCATGAGATACGCTTGTGTTTATCGAATCGTAGTCCGAAGGGAAAGGCCTATTAGCACCAGAGATTGGATGCGCACCACTCTCCTCTTGATCAAGGGAGGCGAACAAGTCTGGAATTAGGTCGTCGTAGTGTCTATCGTCTATGTGCGATATTAGCCAGGGGTTTATCGACTTGGGGAGCAAGTTACGGCTAACCAAATTCGAGATAGACTCTAAGAGCTTAGTTTCGTCTTTCACTAGAGACCTGTTTATTCTGAGGCAGGGCACTATTCGAGGATCGTACGACAAAAGATCGAGGTACTTGTGAAGAGAGGCGTGATAAGGAGGAATCTCATCATCCGCTTCATCTTCAGCATCAGAGGAAGACAAGGACTGTGAAACAGAAGCATCCAGATCTCCCTCATCCTCGCTGTTTGCTTCTGTCTGCACCGGACTCATGTTGCGTTCATGAGGGAGCATTATGCGGCCGCTACTAGGAGGACCTGTTGCAGCAACATCCCGTCTGCCGTTCGCCTGAGAAGCACCTGAACGTCTTTGTAGTTCCTCCAAGATGTGCGAGTCGCTATTTCTCTGTCGCAGAGCCTCGTTTCTGTAGTACTCTCTAGCCGCACGGTCAATATCTCTCTGGTCTATTTCCAAGTCAAGGAAGCCCATCGAGAAGTTGTTTCTTCGTTCTGAGGACCGGTTATTTCTATGATAAGCACCATTTGAGCCACGGAGGGACAGTCTAGGCGACTCGCCAAGCTGTCTTTGGCCTATAAGCTCCGTGAATGTACTTTTTATCCCCATTACACTCTTCTATTCACTTATTACCAGGACTTTAGGGAAGCTAAAATTAAATTTTCAGCAATCCGATAAATGTACAGGCATAGTTCATAGGTTGCACTCTCTCTAAATAAAGCTACGAATCCTACGGATCACGGGAATACTAGATAGACATGAAGTTATAACATACATCCAATCCTATATCTCTGTACTTGCGGCAGCAAGGGGCTAAATAATCATATTCAGAGTTCGGCTCTAGAAAGAATGAATAATTCTGCGAAGGCGCAAACCCCGTACGAGGCAAACAGGTTCATTGACAAGGTGGTAACGCATGCCAACAAAAAGGTCCTTATTTCTTGATCTTCTTGATCTCCTCCTCTAACTTGTTGATGGAGTCCTTGTGTTCATCCAATTTTTCTCTCAATTTCTTCAAACGTTCGGTCTCTTGCTTTTTGATGTACACATTCTCTTGTGCCTTTTCTCTATCATCAAATGGGCCGCTGCCAGGGTTGTTGGTCAATGCGGTTCTGGCAACAGAGAATGATCTCACAGAGATTTGAGGGGCACGTCTTGCAACAATTTGGGCAATCATATTGAATGGTCAAAATTTAAATGTCGATATATAAAATGGTTTACTGGCTATTTAAGTATTCAGGTGAATTGCTGTGTGATTGGTCGTAATCTATATACAGGTCTAGACATACCACCATCACCTAGACCTTCTGGATGATCCAAAGCAGCGGCCTAGAAGTGATGAGGACAGTGTGGTAGGAACAACCAGCCATCTGAGCAAGTGTGCTACCGGGAAGCGATTATGTTGGTTTTTTTTTGTAGAATAAATGGACAAATCATCGGAGAAGGAATCACAAATTTCTGGCAGGGAGGAACCTAGAGTGTTTATGCACAGAAGAAAGAAGACCGCAGTTACGGCATCTCTCCACGGCCATGGAAAGCTTACGCTGGTTCTTTCCTGAACACCCAGTCACTTCTCGGGGAAGCACCTGGCCGGTTGAGGTCAAAAACTTGGAGAGGATCTCGGGCATCGTGTACAAGTCCAACGGGTCAACGCCAGCTCTCTCGAACGGATCACTTGACGCATGCTGTCTCTGGGAGCTCCGTCTCTCTCTCTTTTCTATGTCGAGCCTGTTATTGGAGAAGTCGAATGGATCGTACATGTCCCCAGCGGAGAATCTCTTTGTAAAAGACGAATCGACGTGTGTAGGAGGCTGCGTGTTCTCCTGAAAGTTTCTTGCCATCCCGATTACCTGGTTTATTACCGAATTCTTGTTTCTTGTTTCATGGCCCGTCCATGAGCCATCGCTCTTCATTTCAGGTGTAGAAGGTAAACTCTCGTTAAAGCTTCTGGGAGAACAGCTCATCATTCGAGTAGAGCTCACGCTTTTGGCCAATACCCTCCTGCTGAACATCGTAAATGTGTAGACTCGTTGTGCTTGCTTTGGACTCTTTGGTGTTTCGAACTCAAAAATTTTGGATATTTTTTTGCGGTTTTTGTGTAATTTTCCTTGTTTTTTCGAAGTTCAACGAACATCCGTTGAGGTGACTGAATGATTAGCGCAGCTAATACTCTTAAGTAAAGGCAAAAGAGTTAGGCGTTAGGAAGGGTGATTTGAATCCTAGAACAAATATCGAAAGCGTGGATTAAGAACAGCCTTCCAGAGAGATAAATTTATAAAGCTTCTTTAGGGTAAAGAGAGGTACGCTAAAGTGTTAAGTAATTCTGTTTGTAATAGAGAGGCTTATAAATTATACAAGCCATCGACCAGATATTACAGAGGATCATTTCGAAACGTGAAAACAGGTCAAGATTTTGATATATTATAGAGAAAACAGGTAGTATAACATAGAAAATGGGAGAGAAGGGACCGGATCAGTGGCTAGAGCAAATTAAGAAGTGCATTGCCTTATCTGAAGCAGACATGAAGCAATTATGTGAGCTAGTCAAAGAGTTGTTGATGGAAGAGTCGAACATCCAACCTGTCCATAGTCCTGTTACCGTTTGCGGTGATATTCATGGGCAGTTTCATGATTTACTTGAACTTTTTCGTGTGTCCGGGGGAATTCCTGGCGACGACAACAACACAAACTATATATTCTTAGGTGATTATGTTGATAGAGGGTATTTTTCATTAGAGACGTTCACGTTGCTCATGGTATTGAAGGTAAAGTACCCTCACAGAATCACTCTTGTAAGAGGAAATCACGAGTCAAGACAAATTACGCAAGTTTATGGATTTTATGAGGAATGTTTAACCAAATATGGCTCGACAACTGTGTGGAAGTACTGCTGTCAAGTGTTTGACTTTCTTACTCTCGCCGCCATTATCGACGGGAGTATTTTATGTGTTCATGGTGGTCTTTCTCCTGAAATACGAATGTTAGACCAGATCAGAGTCTTGAGCAGAGCTCAAGAGGTTCCTCATGAAGGTGGATTTTGTGACCTCGTGTGGTCAGATCCAGATAATATTGACACTTGGGCTGTTTCTCCCAGAGGCGCCGGCTGGCTTTTTGGCTCTAAGGTGAGCAGAGAGTTTAATCATATAAATAACTTGGAACTCATCGCAAGAGCACATCAGCTAGTGATGGAGGGATTTCGCTACCACTTCAAAGAGAAGGATGTGGTAACTGTTTGGTCCGCTCCAAACTACTGCTACAGGTGTGGAAACGTTGCCAGTGTAATGCAACTAGATGATAAATTAGAGCCAGACTTTAAAATATTCAGCGCCGTGCAAGATGGCGATTTACTCATCAAGAACAATACAAATAAGCAGCAAAGAAGTGACTACTTTTTGTAAATACATTAGGGAAGTACCTATTAATAATTATTCGAACGGATAGATTACGCATAATCATGTGAAACGAAGTTTATGTGATGAAAATTAAGCATTCAAGTTTCCTAGGTATAGAACTCAAATAAGTTGCAAGTGACGTCTTACATTAGATATAAATTTATTTGATAAATTTATTTTTGTTAAAGAGGAGACTTATATTCCAATTAATTAATATGATTAAAATATTCATAATAATGAAACCGATTTTGTACCATAAAAATTGGTTTACTCATATAGCTTTATTTCATACTTTGTAATAAATTTAAATTTAAGATATTCAACTATTCAAGGTGGTTAAGTTGAACAGGCCAGTTTCTATGCCAGGGTTAAGCAACTTAGCGACACTATTATAGTCGTCACATTTCAAGTACTCTTCTTCGGTCACACATTCGTGAGATGGAACTGAAGAGACATCATAAAAGACTGCACCTTTACCTTTGAATGCTTCACCACTTGTAGTAATACCAAGCCATTGACCAGTTTGGAAATCATGTTCCCCTCGGAAAAATTGCACGTCTCTCTTCCTAGCTGCCGGGAAGAACTTGAACTTGACAGAAGAGAACACTTGAACCCTCCCGTTTTTTGGAGTGGTACATGTGATGGAACCCGTAGACGAGAAAGTTAATGATAGACCATCGCTGTTCTCTGCCAAAGTAATCCCAAGTTGTGCTGCTTCCAAAGATACCTCGGGCCCTAGAGATAACTTCACGCCTCGCAGATATTGGTAAGATTGAGCGTGAGTGGCATCTGAGGACGAAAGCGTAGAAGAAATGCAATATGATACAGGAACCTGCTTAAGAGATCCTGATTCACCTTCTCCATATTGCACTTCTGTTAATTCAAGGTACTTCCTGTGTAGTCGCAACCTCGATAGGATCTCTACGGCAGGTTTTTTTAAACGAGATGTACCCGAATTTATACCCTTAATATAATAAACTGAGTTCAGTTCATTGACATGTATAATGTTTTTCTTTAGGACCCTAGGATCCTTTTCTTTCAAAAGCTTTTTCAAGAATTTAGACAGGAAGAGTTCGGATTTGGTTGCGAAAGTCGCTACCTGTGGAGCGTTTTTTTGAGTAGGTCCAAGGGCCAACACAAGGAACAATTGGAACAAACAACTATAGCAAAATATGATAAGACGCATTTACAACCTCTATAACTTCGTACCATGAATTATATAAATACTGTCCTAAAGTGCATTACTTATACTATTTGTTTTGATATGCCAAAAAATAGATAACTGAAATGTGCCTATGTAGGCAGACCTAAAATCGTAACCTTAATTTTTTTTTTTGAAAAAGTTGTTGTCATTAAGAAAGTAAATGGCAGCCATTAAGGAGTATATATATTGAATTTGTATCTACTAATCATGCAATGTAAATCATCGTAACTTTCTACTTTCTACTCAGTTTTCTTTTACGCTTGAAACCGATTAACTTTTTGATATTGTCCGGAAGCAGATCACTCTTTCCTGACTTTGGGTTAGAAGTAACGTTTTGTTGTTTCTCATTCTTACCTTTCTTATCCCTTCTATCTTTTAAGTCATTGGTAGACTTTTTGGAAGAAGTTTTCTCAAACTTGGCTCTCTTTTTGGAAGGCTCATCCTTGGTGGATTCATCATCCGTGTTTTTTCTTTTATTATTTAGACGAGATACGAGTACTCTCTCCTTTCTTCTTTTAACTACTTGAGCATTCTCGATGGCAAACTCTACAATTAATCTTCTCTTTGTGAGACCTTCAGAATTGAGCAATGCCTTCTCTTCTTCAGACATACCTTCCATAATTTCTTCAGCTGTAACTTCATGAGCATTAAGCCATCTTAAGCCCATGAGCGCGGATTTATGATCTCTGTACTCAATAAAACCATAACCTCTACTTCTTCCTGCCTCGCCAGCTCCCTTTACTTCTTTTATAACTTTAGCTTGTCTAACAACACCTGCATTTTTAGATTTCTTCTTAGAAACTTGCTCTTCTTCAAGCTCATGTTTGTGCTTAGTGGATCTGTCAAGTTCTTCTTTAGTTAATGGATGACGTTTATTTTCCTTGACTTCTGATGCGAAATTAACAACAGCTTTACGGCCAAGGGCTTTCAAAGACTTAGAGTTCATGGCCCTTGGTAAATTTCTTATGGCTAATCTTGTCACAGATAAATGTAAAGTTGGATTTTTCTTTATCTGTTGCACTCTTAATTGGTAAGATTTATCTCTCAATTCCATATCTGTTTTTGTGATGAGACTTGCCAACTTCGAATTCTCTGTTATCCTACCTTCATTAAGTAAGAACAAATTACGCTTATCCTTTTCTCCAGGAGCTTTGCCAACTGCCTCTTTTCTCTTTGAGAGATTTCTTTCAGCAAGCTTATTGGCCGACTCTCTATCAACAGAAGGAGTCACGGACAAAACACGTCCTTGGAACACATAGTCCAGGGAAACATCATCAGAGATTAAAAGAGAGTTGGCACTCGTCGATGGAGCGTTCTCAATGCAAGAAATATAAGACTCTTCCTTGTAAAAGTTGACAAATGCAGTTCCCTTGGCTAAATTGGTGGCTTTTTCAACAACTGGTAAAGCATACTTGACAGGACCAAACCTAGAAAAGTGCTCTTTCAAAGATTCTTGAGTCGCATCATACGGTAAATTTCTAACGAATACGGTGAATGGAACTTGTTTGTTCTTTTTCGTTTTTTCAATTTCCTGTATTTCTGAAATCTTATTTGACTCATTGTCTCCTTCTACTTTAGAATCAAGCTCGTCGAATGTCTCTGTATGACTTTCAGCGTCCAGGTCACTTGCAGAGTCGGAATCACTATCACTTTCATTGTCTGAATTGTCACTGGAAGAATCAGCCAGTTTTTCTGTCTCATCGGCATTATCCACAGAGCCATCAGAATTCTCGTCATCCGATTCCATCTCATTTGAGTCAGAGCTCTTCCCGATACTTTCATCGTCTTTATTCTCAGCATTACTGTCATCCACTTCAGACTCTTTGATTTGTTCCCATTTAGACTTTTCCACAGCAAAGTCTACAGCAACTTCACGACCGTGGATCTTCAAACCCACGCTTTCTTTTACTGCCCTCTCTGCAGCAGACTGCTTTTTCATCACAACAAATGCAAAACCACACATTTTCCCGCCTTTCTTCCTGGGAATATACGCATCGAAGACAGCACCGTACTTAGAAAAAAGAGGCTTCAATTCTTCAGCATTCTTGCAAGTCCAAGGTAAGTTACGCACAATAAGACGTGCACGTCTCTTCTCAATGTCTGGCCCTTTGGATACTTCCTTGCTCGGTTCAGCACTCTTGTTTCTATCCTTTCTTTCTCTTCGCTTCGCAACGTCGATCTTTAAAAGCCTTCCTTTGAACTTAGCTTTTTTGGATTCAACCAATGCAGTCAAGGCATCGTCATCCATAGGAAACGAAACAAACCCAAACCCTCTTGATTCGTTGTTATTGTCTGTCACTATTACTGTATGCTTGACTGGAGCAAATTGCGAAAAGAAATCAGATATCTCTTCGGTCGTAGCATCGAACGGTATCGATCTTACGAATAATGTTCTTCTATCTAACCCAGTATCATCGTTACCATTGTTGTTTTGTTCAACCACTTCTTGAGAATTGCTATTATCAGTCGACATTGTACGACTGCTAGAATAGAACAACTTCACTATATCCAAGAGATGCTCTGCTCTTCTCAAAAAAAAAAGTGTTGATACTCTTCTCAATCCAGTTACCCGGCAATTTAATGATAAACAGTAAAGAGATCAAAACACTGATAAAGATTGATTGCAAGGGCGTTAAGGTATATTGTCGAGGTTATATTATGGATGGGCTCAGAGGGAAGGAGAACTATATTTTGCCCAATAATTACATTCCAATTTTGGGGAAGAAGTTTCTTCAAGGAATTTTGAGCCGTCTTCCTCGAAGGTCTTTGCTTGAGTTGGTTCAGGTTTGGCCCAAACTCAAAAGCACACAACCACATATAAGTGACGACTACTGTGAACACGAAAGGAGTGATACGAATAAACGAATACTACATGAGGTTCAGAAGTGGGCCGATGGAAGCCAGAAGATCAGCAAACGAAAGATAATAGACAAAATTGTATTTGAGTACTGGAGACAGGGCCTTAGTTTGCTTCAGTTGTCGCAAATAGACTGCCAGTTGATAGTTGACCGGCCTAATGCATTTCAATGGGCGCACTCTACTGTAAGGGACACTCGTGGGGATGAAGTGGCGATCCTGTTGGATCCCCGGAAATTTCTCCACGATTTAGCCGCAGAATTGAGCCACTTGTACTTGACGTACATCTACGTTTGCCGCCACTCAAAACTTCCCATGGTGATAGTGCGAATACAGCTTTTTGATCTACAGGCTTTTAGTAAGAATGAAGTTTTGGGACGCCCTCACATCTCGTCCCACAGACCATATTTTTTGGCAATTCCCATCAACTCACCTCATGTCATTCATACACTCACTAATGACTTGGCTTCAAATATTATACTTCAGTCTGTCGAAAGGAATCTACCTCATGATAGAAGAAATATATTACACTTATCCACTAATCCAGAAGAGAGACCTGTCCGTTCCTTGGAGTCAATGCATATATTCTATGGTAATTCACGTTTCGGTGACAGTTTAGGTATGTGGGCTCCGTACGCTCAAGGAATAGTTGATGTTCTTCCATTAAGCAGGACCAAGGACCACATTTCTTTATCAGATACTAGTAAGAGACAAAAACCGACATTTTCTGACAAGAAAGATGAATTTAAAGAGATAGCCAGAATAAGATTTAAAGGAGGATTGAACAACGAAGATAATGCACAGTTATTTGAATACCCAGAAAAGATTAAAAACAAACGCTTGAAGAAAGAAAAAGTCAGAAGTAAGTCAGCCATTGTCAACTACCTAAACCGCGAAGAGCAAAACACAGAGGAAACGGAAGAAGGATATGATGACGAAATAGATCCTTACAATCTTGCTTCGGTCGAGAAAAACGAATTTTCTTCAATTGCTCCCGTGCAATATGTCGAATTTTTAGTGAACGAAAGGTTCTCCAAGGCAACTACATCAGGTTCTAACGAAGATGCACAGGATGAAAAACGCTCATCACTTAAACTTAAGTTTACTGGTTCGGATATATTTGCGGGCCTTCATGAGCTTGCTACAAAAATATCAGATAGCAATGATATTATATTGGATCCTTCCAAAGTACCCAGTTGGTTAACAGGAGAAGAAGGAGCACATTCAGGTATGATTAAAGATGGTAAATTTTATAGACATTGAAATTATATAGAAGATTGGTAACCTAGTTTTGATAGATTAGACTTTATAGATTCAACGACGCTGTTTTCTGCACCATTCTTGATGGCATGTTTGTAAATCTGTTCCAAGGATTCCGTATCCTTAAAAGTCACTGCTTCGTTCGACGCATCAAGAAAATCAGAATTCTTAATATATAGCTCTATTCTTTTTGTATAATGTACATTGCTGCAGCACTTTATGTAAAACGAAATGTGTTTTGTTGGGGCTCCATATTCAAAACATGTTTCAACAATCTCCAAGAAGCTTGTACCATTATTAAGAATTAGTCTATCATTAGAAGTCTCTTGAGACAGAAGCACCTCAAAAAGTTTGTCGAACTCTCCTCTCTTGGAGTATGTTTCGACGATAAGAAACCATAATTTAGAAGTCGAAAACTTGATTTCTTTTGCTAATCGAAACGCATACTTTATCTGGTGCATTGTTATTAATTTAACTGAAATATCTTTAAAAGATCTTTCATCAAAGAAATTTGTTTTAAACGTTTCTGTTAATCGTTTCTGAACCTGTAGAAGCTGTAGCTCCTTCTGGTAGAACTTGATTTTTCTTTGATTAGTACAGTTATTGATTAAATTTGACAATTTTTCACTGTAAGTAGCAACATATGAAGATTCTTCATGTATATGATTATTACTCTTCACAAACGAATTGAAATCTTGCTTCGCTATATCAAAGTATTTATCCTGATAATTCAAATAATTTAACAAAGTATCCTTGTTGTAAACACCAAAGTAACGTGTCCAAATATTCTCAATTACATCGCCATTCACATTCAAGTATGAATGAATATCCTCATCTTCTATATGTTCTTTATGAGCTTGTTCATTCTGATTTAATATTTTGAAAAACTTTGACAATGAGACAGTATCATGAAAATATAGCAACAAAAGACAGCATAAATCAAAATCAGCCATTGATAAAGCTTTACGCAACGCCAATTCACGTTCCTCGTACTTTAATAATTGCTGTAGCCTTCTGGAGAGGGAAGGTTCGAGGTTGGTCAAGCTTTTACACAAATCAATTCTTCCCTCTTCATATGCTAAGTCGCAGATTTCCCCGACAGAAATATAGTTACTGTTCGTAAACCTTTCATCGAATAATGATTTGAGTTTTTTACTTATGATGCTATAGAGTGTCTTGTCATCCATTGTTCTTTCTCTTCGAATTTTACTCAAACACCAATGTATATAGACATTAGGTTTATAATTCTGTAAGTGCAACAAATCAATAACTTGCAAGGCAAGGAGGTAGAGGTCCCTTTTTAAAAGCATATTAATTATTTTATCCCATCCAATTTCTTTGAATTCTTCATATGTAAGAAAAACACACGTTTCAGGAGACCTAAACTGATTAAGCACTTTTAAGTAATTGATTGTCTGTAAATATATATCCAGATCGAAGGAATCACTAGAATATGCTTTACCGAAGGAAACTGCTCTTAGTAAAATTTTTTGAGTAGATGTATCAAATTCTTCAAGGGAAACATCCAAGCAAGTTGTTAATGCTTCAGTTAAAGTTCCCTCTGATTTTAATAGAGATATATTATAATCAGATTTTGATGGATGAAATTCAAGGTTTTCAAGGCAGTCTAGTAAAATTCTACTAGGATGGTACGAACCAATCTGGTATAGATCGATACTTTTTTGCGAGACTCTACTCAAAAATTCAACTCTGTCATTAGAAATGATTCTTAAACCATCGACCTCAGTCTTGATTATGGGGACCGTATAGCTTAAGCTCCCTTTGGAATAAATAAAATCGGGTGCAATATTTTCTCCGTCATCCAAAATATCATAGAAAAATGATAATGAATCCTGTCCCGGGCCAATTAGCTTCAATTCGTCCTTCAAAGAAACGACTATAGCATCATTTCCACACCACTCAAGTTGATTTATCGCTGATGGTTCTTTTGATGTATCATACTCTAAAAGCACTTGTCCAAATGCTTTGTCCAATACGAAAATGTTTTGAACTTCCGAGTTTAATATTGCGATCAAGTTCCCATTGGGAGAGCAACATACTTGATCAAATGGTCCCTCTGTCAAGCTGTTATCTATTATCTCAAAAGAGTTCGTCTTGAGATCAACAAGTAAGGTGATGATGGTTTTATCGCAACTAAACAATATCGTCAAACAACCACTTTCGATAGAAAGAGCGCTGATACAATGGATGTCTAAAGCTTGGTCCCGGTTAAGTTTGATCTTGTAGTTGTGAAAGCTGTCTAAATCAGTGATCGTTACGCCATCAAGGGCAACTAAAACTAAGTAGTTCGACCAGATCTTCATAAACCGTACCTGATATACTTCCTCGATATGCTCATTTTCAAGGTCAATCACTTCATATTTACCTGTATTTTCTGACAGTTCTGCCTTCAGTCCCAATGGCCAAGATATACGAGAAACATTTTCTAGATAAATGCAATTTTGGTTGTAGAAATACTCGTCAAAATTTCCTTTGAAGTCTGAATAGTACCTAAACTTCTTACTACTCAATAAAACACATAACTGTTCCCCTTCGAAGCAAAAGTCAGAAATGTGATCGAGGGAGTTGCTGTTATATACCATTGACCATATCTTTTTGCCCCTCATATTGTATATGTCAATTATATTGTAATAAGCTGCTGTTTTAGGTGCCAATCCAATTAGAGTGCTACTAGGGGAAACAACCACTTTATAATTTGAATACAAATCCTCAATATCCCATTCTAATGAGGTATAGCACGGTCTTATTGTGTAGTATACATCTTGTAGCTTCTGCCATTTTAAACTCGGTTGCAGCATTACAGTCTTATATTAATAAACGGTATTAAACTCGTATTAAAGTTTATAGTGCGATAAGTTGAATATTTCACCTAAGATAAAGTCAAGGCTTCCCAAATATCTTTTGAAGCTTCTGCCAGGTTTGAGAAACGGAGCCTACCACTACTATGTCAGAAGAAGAAAGTAACTCATACGTGGTTTTAATATCGAACGATAATTTCAGATTTGTGGTCAGGAAAGACGTGGCTCTGATATCATCAGTTTTACGAAGCACACAAGGATTTGAAGAAGGAAGAACAGGAAAAGTAAAGCTAGATATGGATGGAGATATACTTGAATGTGTGGTGGAGTACTTATATTATCATTTCAAGTATAGAGACGAGGCTGAATCGGGAAATATCCCCGAGTTCAACATTCCCTCTCATTTAGCACTAGAGCTTTTGGTTAAAGCAGATTTCTTGGACATATAAAAAGAAGGAGAAACATTAAATTAGGAGAGAGAGAGTGTGTGTGTGTGTGCCACTCTTGATGCATGAAGTAGAGGGCTTTGATAGAGTTGAGTGTAATATTAAACTAATACAAGAGCCAAGATCAGAATCTGCAATTCAACAATTGGAAATAAAAATTAAGAAGGATTTTGCCGTTGATTTGAAGGGCGGCCCCACTATTAGGAACCTAGTATACCAGAGTAAATAGAGCCCCAGATTACTTTGTAGTTTCAATAGCCATTCGTTCAGATTTTAGTACGAAGATAAATACCTGTATATTATACACATATATGGATTGATTTGCCCTAAATTAATTGACTTAGCATTTCAAGCTTTCATACAAAGGAGAATACACTGACGGTGATGGGTACCTCTTTATTGGAATCATTATCATCGGAGGTCGAAACCTTCATGAACGCAGGGAGTTCAAACTTGCACAACCTTAAGAATGAATGTGATGTGTTCTGCGAGGAGCTTCGATCAATAGAAACTACATTACAAGAACAACTTATCCAAGAGGAAAAAGGAGAGGTTTTAGAACCAGTAAATACCGTGGAGAATATCGAAGATAAATGGGGCAGATGGTACCGAGGGTCTATTTCAGACCTTAAATCATACAATTCCGGAATTAACAAGTTTCTGAAGAACATCCTTAACAATAAGAAGCTTAACATAAATTTGGATGAATGCTATACATACCCATTGAACTTGTACAATTTCCCTGTAGAGCAGGATATGAATGGATTGGATGGGAATTCACTACCAGAAAGTAAATGTGATCAGTTGAAGTTAGTGAAGGAAGAAAATCAAGAGGAGCTAACGAAGGCAATTATATTGCACTTATTAAAAAATGGGCAATGTGATATTGTCAAGGGGATGGTAAACGACATTGATATGGAAAAATACTCTTTGATTGATAAATCATTGCTTGAGAGATTCAAGCTTCTAAACGACATAGTGAATGACATAGTGGTTAATCATGATCTCAACAAGGCATTAGAATGGTTTAGGACCAAATATAACGAAAGAATATTTTTTGACCTCAGTAGGAATAAATCTGATATTTCTGATTATTCTGACATAGAATTCAAGTTTCACATCTTGCAATTCACTTTATTACTAAATGGGAGAGAAGGAGAATCAAACATCGAAAGTGCACTCGCAGCTTATCTCTACTCTAAAGAAAACTTTTCAAGATTTTTCAATGAACATCTTAATGAAATATCTCCGTTAATGACCCTCTTGTTGTTTAGAACAGCAGAGGAACCGACTAATAATAGCACTGACGATAACCTGTCCTTCCGTGGATACATGATGAACATGCTTCAAGAATTCATGTCGAAAATGAAACAATCTTTCTTGAATCACAGTGAATCAAGTTCTGGAGAGTACAGAGGCTCTGAGTATGTGGGTCAGATTCTTTCACACTTTCAAAGCATTCATGAGTACCAGCCCATTTTTGTAAACTTGTCTAATGAGTTTATATCGGAGTACTGTAGGGAGTTGAGGCTATCTAACGATTCGTCACTATTCCAGTGTATCTTGGCAGGCTTCATCAACTTGCCCAATTTCTACAAGTACAATAAGATTCAGTTGAAATTTAACAGATTTTCAATGCTGAGTTCTCAGGGAGGAGGCATCAAGGAATTAGAAAGCATCAATAATAAATCCTTACAAAATGATGAGACAAATTATATGATAGAAGCAGGCTTCAACTATGATCTTCCTTTTCAATTGCCGGATTCTAATAAGTTTTTGTTCAATTTTCACCCAATATTCATATGTCCCGTGTCAAAGGAACAGCTTATACCTCTCACCAACGTTGGTCCCATCTCAGAAACCGAAAAAATTTCCAAGAAGAGACCTATTAACTACCATGTCAACAATAACAATTCGAGAATGGTTAATAATCCAGTGGTTGTTTTAAAATATTGCAAGCATCTTGCTTTGAAAGATAGCGTTTGGCAATTATCTAAAAAAGGTTATGAAATTTTCAAATGCCCCTACTGTTATAAAGAACATAAGTTCTCTGATACTTCCGATGCCTATTTTATAGATTTATAATGATATATATTGATAATGAATTCATTACAAGGTGTATAATGGGTGCAAATGAGTTCACGTGAGATTTTCTTTTTTTTTTTTGTCTATAGGCTTACAGAGAAGAGTATTGAAATTGTATATACTCTTACTTATATGATTCCCAGCAATAGTTTATACAAATGAATAAAGGTTCATCAGATAAGAAGGGCCAGGATCCTGATTTGTTGTTGAAACAAAAGTCAATATTGGGTGAGCCATGGGTCCCTATATATGAGACGGATGTAAACTTCGAATCTCGACATTTTGAATCTGCGATGCACAATATAATAAAACAACCTAATATTAATTCCACAGTAATACTTCGAGCAGATATCTTGAAAGAAAACCTATATGATCCGGAAAAGGGAGATTCCACTTTTGTGAGCAAACTAATAGGAAAGGCACCGGTTGTGGAGTCTGAAAATACGGAAACTGAGGTCTTAACTAGGTACCTAGACGATGTGACTATCAGACAAGCACAACTCGAAGAAAGTGACATCAAGTTCGATGTGAAATGTGAGATTACGAGGAGAATAATCCCACGTAACCCATACAAAGATCATGTCATAAACCAGACATGTTTGATATTGAGTTCAAAAGATGAAAGCACGAAGAGCGATTCCGTTCTAGTTGTTTATATGCCCCATATTAAAGCAAGCGAGGAAATTCCATTCTACCTACCACCTGTATATGGTATAGGAATATTATACCATAATTCAAAGTTGTCTATTCACTACATGCCTTTTAGCGAAGACAGTACTTCTCTCCGTGGTTTAGATGCAACGGAAAGGCCCATAAGAATAGCTTTGCGCCTCTTACAAACTTCTTCAAAGCATTCTTTAGGACAGAAACAAGGGTACGAAAAGAGAGTACATCATGATCTAGTTGTCTCCAAAATCGCATTCCAGAGCAGGTACATATACTTGAAGAAGAAATATTCTTCTGAATTAGTGAATCTGTGGTGCGAAAGTACGGATCCAAAGAAACATGTTTTCGAGGACTTAGCTATCGCTGCCTTTTTGATCGAGCTCTGGGCTATCAAGTATAACTCTAGGAGCGAATTCGAATTCAGAGATTTAGGGTGTGGAAATGGACTCTTAGTTCACATATTAATACTGGAAGGGTATCGAGGGAAAGGTATTGATGCTCGCAAGAGGAAGTCATGGGACAGCTATTCGAAAGAAGTACAGGAAAACTTGCTAGAGCAAGTTTTCGTTCCTAGCATATTGCTAAGACCTCACCCCTCTGTCACCAGACTTGTCCCCGTAGCTAGTGACAATGGCCGTGTCTTTAGAGTTCCAAGTCTCATAAAAGATGATGACAGTTCGAAAAATACCAATGAAACTGTATGCTATTCATCTTCAGCGCTATTGAATTCATCACACGTCTGCACAACAGACGATTTCCCAGAAAACACGTTCATCATTGGCAACCATTCAGATGAATTGACATGCTGGATCCCATTGCTAGGTTTTCCCTTTATGGTCATTCCTTGCTGCTCTCACAATCTCTCCGGTAGAAAGACTCGCTTCTCCTCCCACAGGACCCATACTGAAGCAAACACCCTTAGAACAACTACTCAAACGCTATCGACATATGGCGCATTAGTTGAGCATGTCGAGCATTTGGCTAAGTTGATGGGTTGGATCGTAGAGAAAGAGATGTTGAGGATCCCAAGCACTAGAAATGCTGCAATCATTGCGACTGAGAAACATCCATATCTTAGCAATGAGCCTGCGCTATCCAAACAAACTAGAGTTTTAGACATAATTGCATTCGAAGGAGGCGCCGATGGATGGGTTGAGAGCTCTACTGCCCTCATGAAGAACCCTCCTAGGAATCATTAAATAGACAAATATCGATTATCTTCATAATGAATTTTATAGGTCGTGTATTGTAACTCTTAGTTTGATCGACGCCGTTTTCATGGAGCATTTAATCCAACGTAATTCTATTCTTTTACATCTTGCAACAATAAGGCAATTAAGTAGTAAATATGACAGGGTCCGCTTCTCAGTATGTTCTTATTATTTTCAAATCAGTCTTTATCCTTTTTTTTTCGAAAAATGGATAACGTTGACTTTTCGTGCTCAAAAAAAGACACGGTTGATATTCCAGCACATTGGGTACTAACAATACAGGTTTCAGCAACTCGAAAAACTAGGAGAGGGCACTTATGCCACCGTTTATAAGGGAAGGAATCGTGCCACTGGGCAGCTTGTTGCTTTGAAAGAAATTAATCTAGATTCGGAAGAAGGGACCCCATCGACAGCCATTCGTGAAATTTCATTGATGAAGGAACTAGAGTATGAAAACATAGTTACATTATATGATGTTATCCATACCGAAAACAAATTGACCTTGGTCTTTGAATACATGGATCAGGACTTGAAGAGATATATGGAAACGCACGGGAACCAGGGAGCATTAGAAATCAAATTAGTCAAATCTTTTATGTTCCAGTTATTAAAAGGAATTATGTACTGCCACGATAACAGGGTTTTGCATCGTGATTTAAAGCCCCAGAATCTTTTGATAAACAAAAAAGGCGAGTTGAAATTGGGTGACTTTGGACTTGCTAGAGCCTTTGGTATTCCTTTTAACACATTTTCCAATGAGGTTGTTACTTTATGGTACAGAGCTCCTGACGTTCTTTTAGGATCAAGGTCCTATACAGCATCTATCGATATCTGGTCTGCTGGATGTATATTTGCAGAAATGTGCACAGGTAAGCCCTTATTCCCCGGAACAGCTAACGACGATCAGTTGCTTAAAATTTTTAGGCTCATGGGAACACCAAATGAGCGTACTTGGCCTGGAGTTTCTTCGTACGCTAATTATAAAAGTAATTGGCAAGTGTTTGTTCCTCAGGATCTCAGATTATTGATTCCAAACTTGGACTCTTTGGGATTAAACTTGTTGAGCAGTTTACTTCAGATGAGACCAGATGCCAGAATCACTGCTAGACAGGCCTTGCAACATCCTTGGTTTCATGAGCTTACCAACCCCAATCCCTTGATGCATCATTTAGCAGATCCTTATCAACAACAGCAGCAACAACAACAACAGTCACAGCAGCAAGGATTTTGAATGTGCATAGAAATTAAATACGTACTACACTAAATTCAGTTCATTCTTATTTTTGGTTATTTCAAATGTTTAGTTAACTAATTCTATTTATTAGTTCCAATACTTCACCTGTAGGAGATTGTGTATAGTCCAAAAGTTTATTCATGAAAACATGGTTCTTTGTATTTATTACATACTCCCATAGTTTGAACTTGTCTAAGTCTGTGCATGTGTTTTCGAAAAAGAGTCTCATTAAAAAATCAAGGGCGTGATCGTACAACTGTGTGTTTTCTTCTTTCGAATGAAGACGAAACTCGAAAGCATCAACAATTATGTTTACTGTCAAAAGATTATTACATAGTGATGCCAGCATATGTAACAACTCTTGAGGATCTTCGGAGTTAATTAGGCTTTTCAATGCAGCCTGCAACAAACGCTCTCGATCAACAGAAAACCCCAAACGTGTCAAACGTTTAGAAAACTCTAGACTTTCTTTATATAATGGTATTCGATAGCACCTATCTGGCAAACTTAATGATTGTAGATTTGAAGGCAGTTCGAAATCCGAATCATCATTGTCTCGTACCCCATCAGTAAAATTAAATTGTTCTAATGCTATTTCTGCTTGGTTATCGTATTCAATGGTCTGATTATCATTTTCAGTGCTAATATTTCTATATTTAAGGTCAATTTGATCCATAAACTTTTTGACTACTCCCATCCTTCGATCACTCTCACTATTGATAGAGTCCAAACTCATGGCCAAGAGATGATTGTACTGTAAGAGGTCTAAAACTCTTAACGAAACAAATTTGTAATTAAACAATTTGGCATCGACAGCAAGCCTCTTCTCCCTGTATGTGTCAAGCAAGGATGTGACAGTTTCTATAGTAGAGTCATTTCTCGGTATTTTAGACCGATACTTTCGCAACTTCGTATTCAATTTACCAAAGTTCAAGTTCGTATTCAAATCATAAATAAAATGGATTCTGATTAAGTCAGAAACGAAAGATTTTCTGTACCAGTAGCCGTCTTGCGAATTGAGATCCGTAATTTGTAATAATCTATTCAATCTTTTGTTCACCAAGGGAAGCGAGTTTTGCTCTACCCCAGTGTGTAAAAAAATTTCTAGTATAATTTCATCCGGTAACTTCTCAAATTCTGTTTTGGTCTTTGATGGTGCCTTCTTTTGCTTTTTCAATACCACATGCTTCTTCTTTTTGCTTCGTTTGAGAGACCTTCCTGGTTCAATAAATCCCATTAGTACCAATGTAGCCATCTACAGATTTGCGATGATCTTAATACATATTTGCAAATATACACTACCATACTTAAGACCTATCCCTGAAAGAGTCTGGAGAAGGTAATCACAATCACTGAATTTTGAATACAATATCAATAAAAGGTCGAAAAAGAAGAAAATAAATACTTGCAGTTCAATGATATACGTTTATATATATATAATACTAAAACCTATTTTGAATTTAAATAAGGAAAGACGATAGAAGCCTCAGAAATGTGTGGCATTTTCTAAAACACTCCACTGAGACTAAAACTTACCAGCAGCCTTTTCCTTGAATTGATCTTCAGTGACACCAGCACCCATAGCGGCGGTAGAAGAAACACCACCAGTAACCATCTTCAACAAGCCATCAATGTACTCAGCACCAGACCACTTTTGGTGCTTAACGACTTCGACACCGTTCTTGATTTCTGGCTCTTGGACATCTCTACCGTAAGCCTTCATACCGATAGTAGAGAAACCATTAGCGAAGTTATCAGCAGCCAAAGCGTTAATGTGCAAACCGGCCAAGGTGATAAATTGCCAGACGTAACCCAATTGACCCAATCTCTTGATGTAAGTCTCTTGTTCTTCGGTAGACATAGCTCTGGTCCAGTTGAAAGATGGGGACAAGTTGTATGCCAACCACTGGTCTGGGTGGACAGCCTTGACACCCTTAGCGAACTCCTCAGCTTGCTTGTAGTCTGGTAAAGAGGACTCCATCCAAATCAAGTCAGCGTAAGGAGCAAAAGCTCTACCTCTCATGACGGCACAAGTGGTACCACCCTTGTATCTGTAGTAGCCTTCTCTGGCTCTGGCGACGTCCCAGTCAAAGAAGACATCCTTACCCAACAACTCCTTAGCAAGCTTTCTTGCCTCCTTGTTAGAAGTACCGGAGAATGGGTTGACCTTGTCGGTGAATGTCTTGATGAGTTGCTGCTTGTTGGAGTAGGAGCCTGCGTTGATCTCATCGATAACAGCCTCGTGGAACAACTTCAAACCGGCCTTCTTGGTCCACTCGGTCTCAATAGCAGCCAACTTGTCACCGTAGATACCGTTGGCCTCGGCCTCAGCCATCAAACCAGCCAATTCTGGAACGTCTGGGTTGGTGGCACCAACAATGTAGTAGTGGTCTCTGTGGTCGATGGCAGAGGTGATCAAGGTGGCAGCGTCAGAATCGGTTCTGGCAACGACCAACAAGTCACTGCCCAAGATATCAGCGGAAGCTCTGATGGCGACCAATCTGTTGATGTGCTCTTGAACGGGAACCAAGACCTTACCGGCCATATGACCACATTTCTTAGTACCTGGGGCCTGATCCTCAATGTGGATACCAGCCGCACCTCTCTCAACAAACAACTTGGTCAACTTGATGATGGCAGTGATACCACCGTGACCAGTATCAGCATCAGCGACGATAGGTCTCAAGAAGTCAATGTATGGGGTCTTAGCACGCTCAGACTTCGACAAGTTCAACCTCTCTTCTCTTTGCTTTCTGTCGTGGAACAATTGCGCGAACCACAAGTGTTGCACCTTGTTTGGCACGGTGTCGTAGGGGTAGTCAGCCAAATCTGGGGAAGGCTCGTTCGAGGTCGACGCAGTCGACGAACATTGCCATCCGGAAACGTAGACGGTCTCCAAGTACTTGGCCATCTGGGTGACCTGGACAGGGTCCAAAGCACCAAAAGTGACTGAAGCAGTCTTGTTCTTGTCGTGTTGTTGCAAAAGACCATACAACTTCTTGGCCTGCTCAGAAGATGGGTAGTTAATTTTCAAGGAGCTTCTCTTCTTGACAATATCCTCTGGCTTGTAGATTCTCTTGGTCTTGTTCCAACGAGGGTGCAGCCACCATTGGGCGACTTGCTGAACCTCTTTCTCGTATTGAGACTGTTCCTGGTTGATATCAATCTTAGTGTAAGCCATCTTGATCTATCGATCTATGTACCTTTTCCAACTATGCTAATTCTCCAACTTGTCTAAAGTTGAGATGAAAAATTCCTATGTGTCCTCGCTGTAGTGTTCTTGCTCTTACTAAAACACTTGTACCTCCTTGTAGATATATGCTATCGATCTAAGGATGTATTATATTCACAAAAACTGGAAATGGTTATCACTTTTTCTCTCTTGAAATATGGGGGAAAATTCTCCCTATTTATACTACGTGGTGGAATTTGCTGAAATGACTGGTGGTCGGAGCACCGTATTGAACTTACCCCAGACTTTCCGTTGGCCCATTGAGTCAGAGCGTGCGCTGGCAAAAATATTTAGTAACCTCGGATAAAAGGGGACATTGCCCAGAGCACCTCGTTTATTTCAGCGCCTGGGAGCATCGCGGCCACCGCTCGGTGCTGGCACAGCACCGAGGGAGCTGTCTGGCTGTCATTGGCGATCCTTGGGCCCCGTACTGCCCGCACAACCCACGCTGTCGAGCGTGGGTTGTGCGAGGCCCTCTGTAGCGACTCTGTGCGGCTGGCCGGTGTTACGGGTGGGCATATGTCTGGGGTGGGAGCGTATGAAAGCGTTTTGACCATTTGGGCGACTGGCGCCGGCCCCGAAATCTGATTTGACAGCGGTGTGTCGCACGAAGCCAGAAAGCTAGAGGTCGTCTCCCCTTCCTGTCCCCCACACACTCCTCCTGCGTTTGGCTCGGAAAGTTCTCCGAGCGATGGCTAGCGGCGAGCAGTAGACAGGCGGTCGTGACCCAAGACCACCACGGTCCACCGGAGTGTATAGTCCGTGGAAAAAGTCTTCTGGTCGTCGCTGAAATTGCGCTGTCCTACAATGAACGACGACTGGCGTGGGTGCCAAGGGGGCTCTCGTAGTGCGACCAGAGACAAAAAGAGGCCACAAATACACCAGTACAGTGCCCAACGTCGGTCCAATCAATAGCACCAAAATGTAAGAATGACGTAAAGTCGTCCGGAGACGTGCCGAGACGACAGACTGGTCCTGTGGAGGTTGATGCACAATGATGATCCCCGAATCATAACGGGCGTTTATGCACACGCGACTGAGTCCGGGGAAAAGGATATCTGGGGTCTTAGCGCCGGGGATGCGCCCGACGTCGGCTCCGGAGGCGGTCTGTCGTCTGTGTCTGCTTGACATAGACCCCTAGGGTGGACGGGCGCCACTAACGAGGCACAAGGGTCACGACGGAGGGATGCGTCACTGTTGCTACTCTTTGCCGAAGTTGTGCTCGGATGTCCCTGGCATAGCACTCCTGGCAATAAGGAGCATACCAGAGCCCAGCGGTGCGCCACTGGACTTGAGCTTGCAGCCGTCTACTTTAGGGGCGCGAGACAGGGCCTTCGTGATGCGCCAGATGGGCCGCGATCTGTGAGGTGCTCCCCAGTCGTTGCCAGGCCGGTTGCACCGCCAGCGGCACAGCACGTTTGGACGACGAGGGTGTGTCCGACACATCCAAGCTGTGGCCCAGTTGTCGCGACATGCTCACTAACAGATACAGATGCGCGTGCTCGAGCCTACACGCCGTCGTCCACTTATGATCATCGCGCGACCTGTGGATGGGTTTGGGCCGCGCACGCAAATGTTCCTGATTGTTTTTTCCACTCGACCCTTAGGAAGCACGTCTGGCACCAGACAGTCGATTTGGGTTGAATTCAGCACACAGTGGGCGTGGTTCGATATACATTTGCGCTCTGTTCCGTTTTATAGGAGAGCACTCGCATTGCTTATTTTTCAATCGATACCTGATTTCAGTATTTATTTTTGTCCAGATCTGTCAGGGGTACCATATACGAGCGGAAGCCAGTGAGAAAAAGTCCAGTGAGGGATAGTTTAGTGATTGATAAGTCAGTGGCGTCTTTCTAGTGAAATATTGTCTCTTGAGGGTTTACTGTTCCGTTCCCGACAACACATAGAATACTCTTTACCGGGGGGTTTCGTATCAGGGCGCTAGAAAGTTATCATTTGGACGGTTGTTTATTCGAATTAGCAGCCCATACGACAAGATCATAGAGACAAAAAAATAATAAAAATAATTCAGCACAGATGCTAGCGTGGGTTTCTGAAGGAGGAGGGTACTATGACTACCTTCCAGACATGCACATCGTGGCTAACCTATTTATGACATTCACGCCGCTTATATCGTACGGAACAACGTGTTACGGAATATACAAAAAACAGTCATCCATGGGTTTTTCCATAGATATATGCGCCACGATGCTCATGTCTCTGATCTTGAAGGTTTTCTACTACACCGTCTCTCCATATGAGATAACGCTTTTGCGACAGCTGTTGGTAATGGTGTTCATACAATGTGTGCTTCTCAAGATAGCACTTCAGTTCAGGTCCAAAAGTTATAACCCAGAGTACCTTGAGCCCTTGCCCAGCTTCAGAAACGAGATTTCAAGTTGTAATATTTCGGCATCCAAGTACATGACGACGCAATCCGAGATTGAAGACGATGTTCCTCATTTTGTATTCAAGATGTTCAAATCCTTTTTTATGGTTTGTTTCATCTATATTCAGACCACATCTAAATGCTTCATAAAGCTTTTCGATGTGTACTATCAGAGGCCACTACAATTTTGGCAATGGCCCGATCAAAATGCTTACTGGAATTACATACTCAAGTTTTTTTTACTTTTCGGGGTCCTTACTTTATGTTTTAGAAAAAGCGAGAATTATGGAGTATTTATCGGTTCACTAGGTTTGTTGATTGAATCTCTACTCCCATTACCCCAGATCTTGCTTTTTAATCGTTTAAAATCTGCTGACAATTTCCGCAGTATCTTGCTTCTCAGTTGGTTGGGTGGTGATCTTACCAAACTTGCATATCTCATTTACGGAACTGACAAGGCCTCAACTATATTTGTTGTGGCTGCTTTGTTGCAGATGAGTCTTAATACGGTGGTTGCCTACCAATATATATACTTCAAAAGCCAAGATCGGAGCAAAAAGAATGAATCTTCTCTACCATATACTAACAACGAAGTAAATTAAGAGCTCCACCCAACATGATATGCCATTACAGCTCCTATTAGCATTTGCTTTCGCATGAAGACGCTCTGCTCCCACAAGTATAGTGTTTTTTTATCATTATTTTCTACGTTACAAGAATTGTTATCCGTTTTTCTTTTAATATAGTATGTATTATATAATTGTTTCTTTCTAGTATAAGGTAATAGTATAGAGAAAATAATACTAGAAAAATGGGTATATGATTTTACATAAGGTCAATTGTTCAATTAATACTTTGATATTTACATCATTTCAAGAATTTTGGAATTCTCTCACCAAAATAAATCACAGTTAACTTTCGTAATAAAAGCATCAACGATATGAAATACATGAGTTAACGATTTATAAGATAATTAAATTATTCATAATCATTAAGTATATAATCTGATTCAGAGAGAAAAGTACTATTTATATGAGTTTACTTGGAATAAAAAGGAGGTGGGGTATACAAAAGGTTGACGATTATTAATAAGAACCATTATTCATATGATTATCTGTTTTTGGATGTTTCATATTTCCGTTACCAACATATCGATTTCTTCACTATTCATCCCCCCGTTAAAGGCGAATGACTAAATTCAAATAGTTACATATTCAACATTCTCCTTCGCCTCGTTGATCAAATTTAAGGCCTCTTTTCCAACCAATCCGTGCTTGACTTTAATATGTCGAGAAAGAGCATCACCTCTAGAGAATGTCTTCAGCTTCCCGTTTCCAGATCCTCCGTTTACTCTACCTTCACATATCACACAACGGAAAATCTTCTTCTTTGCCGCATGTATTGTCTCTTGATGTCTAATCAAATCGTAGGGTCTTGAGAATTGCTTATTACATACTTGGCCAGTAGAAGGATTGACCAAATCACATTGATGGTTTGGATTCATTGCTGATATCTCAGCTGCTGTTTTATGGAGTTCATTATTATTATTATTATTATGAAGATGTTCTTGCGACTTAGACTCTTCAAAGTCATTGCCAAAAGTGTACTCATGGTCATGGTCGAAATCGTACTCATGTTCGTAATCGCGATCATACGAGTGATCTTCATGCTTAACTGGTTTGCTCACGGGGGTAACATTGTAGCTCGAAGGTTCAGTAGAAGTCTCCGGCTCAATAGACGTGTTCAAATCCTGCTGGGTGTTTTCGGAAGAATAAAAGGGGGAAGGCTCCATGCTGACGTCATCATCCAAAATCATATCATCGTCGGATTGCGGTATGCCTTGATCAAAATTGTCAGAATAGCCCTGATTTATTTCCTTGGGGTCTATGGCTGTGTCAAAGTACATGCTGCCCTGGCTCTTGTACATCAAGTCGTCAAAGTCATCGAAAAAATAGTCATCATCGTCGTCATCGGAAATCTCTTCTTCCACATCCTCATCAAACTGATCCATGTAACCCAACTGTATGTTAGCCAAACTAACACCATCACTTCCTGCTGGCTCATTAGGGACCACAAAGGCATCGGAATACAAGAAGTCCTCGTTCAAGATGTTCTTGTTCCCAATAAACTGCGAAGGCTGGGTGTCGGGGTCCAACAAAAAGAAGTCCTTCTCTTTCAAGTTCTTCGATCCCAGCATCAAGTCTTCGTCAAGCGTCGTGATGCGCCTCCCTCTTCCCATGTTCTGCTGCTGTGTGTTCCATGTGTCGGGATTGCCGTAGTCGCGGAAGGGATTGACGCCCTCTGACATCTCCGCCGTCCAACGGTCTTCGAAGTCACCGGAATCAGCAGGCATCCCAACGCGAAGCCCGTCAGAGGGGGCGTTGGCGTACGCGCCAGCGCCCTGGCCGCTTACAGCCCCGTTCCAGCGGGCGTGCTGATCGCCCGTGCTGTCGGGAATCGTGAGATAGTTCGTCAAGCTGCCTGTGCTGTTGTTGTTCGCCCCATGCCCATTAAACACCGCATTAACACCGCTCGCAGCACCACCGCTGCTTGTCGAGTTCGAGTGTGTTCTCGTGAGCGGCTTGGGCGAGTCGCTGCGATTGCTATATATATGTGCCGGGCTATTTGGAAGGTGATACAACTCCTCCTCCATCATGTCTGCAATAGTCTTCTTAACTGCCGGCCCAACAACCGATGTCATTATCTAAATGTTTATTACTCTAGTATCCCGCCCGTCTGTTTGTTCGGGGTCGTAGATTAAACTATTATCTGTAATATCTCACTAATACACTTTTTATCGGATTCTTGAGATATTTAAAAGGTTGAGGTCGCGTGCGCCGCTCAATTTGCGATTCTTCTAGTACTTTGGGTGTGACAAAAATACCACAGCGATGATTTCTAATATGCTCACGCAAGCGAAGGAAACGATAGGTTCAGGATTTGAAGATTGTAGGAGGTCTATATATACCGGGACGACAGGAGACGTGGTGTAAGATGTAGTGTTTCGGTATGATATATCTCGGCCGATACTGAGTTAGTTACATTTTGTTTTACGAGTCTGGAACGATTACTCATTCGATGCCACTTCGTACAATAATGAGGCAGTTGCGATTTCAGGCATTTTTTGTTTAGATTGCCCCTTCGGTCGTTGTTAAAGGAAGCAAATTGCTCTAGCGCAGCACCTTCGGGTGCGTTGATAACGGCTCGCGAACCGATCCGAGCGTTTCGACCGAGAGAGGGACAGTTTGGTCCGACTGGAGGATTGCAGGAAGGTTCCAGGATCCCCAATGGGGAGCGGACAATGAGGCATGGGCCAGGGTGTTGGTTTGGGAGCGAGAGAGATTGAGTGAATGAGCAGGCCCACAGCTGGTATGGATGGAGGTGTCTACAGGGGATGGTGTGGGCGAGCACGGGGTGCGCAGAGGGCCAGCACAACAGATAGACTGAGGGTTTCCCGCAGAGCTTAGTAGGGCACGGAGAGGCAGGTTAGGGGTAGAAGAGGCTGGTGTTGTTGAGCACGTTCAGGGCAATGTGCTGACGATGATAGGGATTAAGTCCGTATTTGCCATCAGGCTGATACCCTACGAGGGAAAGCAAGGGTAGAGAATCGGTCGCGCTCGGCCGTAAGTTTACGGTGAGATAAACCCGCGCCAGTGAAGTGGCCTGCAAGCAGGCGAAGAGCTGACCTTGGTGGTACGGAGCCACGTAGCCTGCTGTGCGGCAGGCTACGTGGCTCTAATGCGGCGTTAGCGGGGCCGCAGATTTGCATCTCGGCCGTAGAGCTCGCTGTAGCGAAGCTTCTGGAAGTATTGTTAGCGATACATTGGACCGGACCAAATAGAGAACGTTACACAAAACCACCGGGACTCATACAGCTCTCTACAGAGAGCAGGTACAGCTGGACAGTGATGGATTGGAAAAGAAGCAAAACAGATGGGTGGCTAGCGCGGTTAATTTTGTTAACGTGGCTACGTAGGATATATACAGCTGCGTTGCCCTAGAGCGATGACTTGGAGGGCTGCGCCGGCGCCCTGCCCTCGTTTAGGACCTTTTCGATACCTCTCTTGGCCAAGTCGGGGTCGAGATAGTAGTAGTCCCTGGTGGGCAGGAAGTTCTCGTCGAGGTCGTATACGAGAGGTACTCCCGTGGGGACATTGATATTGGAGATGTCGGAGTCGGCGACGTTGCTGAAGAACTTGATCAAGCTCCGGACGACGCTACCATGTGTTACGATGAGTACGGTCCTGTTTTCCTTGACCAAGCGCTTGTCTAGTATCTCCAGCTTTGTGTACGGAATGAGCCTGTCCATGACCATCTTGAGGGACTCTGTCTGAGGAAGACTGCTTATGGGCACGTCTATGTGGCGGTATCGTTCGTCGATTGACTCGTCCTTGCCCTTTTCTACCGGAGGCGGGAGTCCGTTGTAGTCTCGGCGCACGTACTTGTACTTCTCGGGGCCCAATTGCTTGTACACGATGGTCTTGTCGACGCCCTGGTAAGCCCCATAGTGTCGCTCGTTGAGCCTCCAGCTGCGCACCACGTCGCACCACTGGCGCCCAAGAACCTTGAGTATGATGTTGCCCGTCTCAACTGAGCGTGTGAGCTTGGATGTGTACACGATATCGGGCTTGAACCCGTTTCGTTTGATGAGCTCTCCTGCAACCCTGGCCTCGTACCGGCCTCGCTCGCTGAGTGGGATGTCTATCCACCCACAAAACTTGTTCTCGTGGTTCCACTCCAGCTCTCCGTGTCTGAGGATAATCAATGTATGCCCTGTCATGGTGCTGTGTGCTATAAATGCGTTTCTTGGTTCCAGGCCCGATAGCAAGTGTCGCTGCTGACTATGTGAGATGACCTTTGTTTTAGCTCTCTGCACCTATCTGAACTCCTGGAAAGCTGTACTCGCTGTGAATTGGCTCGGAATACTCTGATGATACCTGCCAAATATCACAAATGATGCAAAATATGACCTTGTTTCTTTGTCTCCTTCTTTTCGGAACACTGCTGATCTTGAACCTGCTATCATCCTGCCCTTCCCTGGTACTGCCACGCCAACTATAATCACGCGCATCATAATCACGTGCCGACACTTACAGAGGTCCCTGCTTCTCCCCCCAGATCAAAACTAGCGCTAGCAGACACCGGTCTGGATGATAGAACGGGACGTGCGTAGACCATGTACTTCGAATTTCGCACGTGATGTGTCATCCAAGATGAGCGTGCAGCATCGTTGAGGTATACCTATATACAGTACGATAATACCATCCATCTCAGACACTTTTCGAGGGGCCTCGTGACCTGAATGACACAAAATCGACCGTTATCTGCTCTCGCTCGCAGAGTTCTTTAGGGCGGAAAAAAGAAATCGATGTTACATTCGACTTCTCATGTAACATCACTCTACATAAGGATGCAACCCATGATGAAAAAAGTGCTCTATGGGATAAGCAGAACAACAGGATGTGCTCCCTATCACATATAAGGTTGACAATTTCGATTCTGTAGCGAGAAGTATTCTCTTCTCTTTTCCTCTTTTTTTTTGTAGGGCTTTTGAGCATCAAACTCGGAGATTGTAGCGAAAACACCTGGAAAGGACATCAAGACATAACCGCAGGAGCCGTGAAATAGAGTGAAAAGTAGAAGGAAAAAGCCAAAGCAAGAAGTAGATACAAATAAGAGGTTCTGGAGATATAGAAAGACCAGTATTGAGTTTATACCAGTGAGCTAAAGACATAACTTTAACTCAATATTGCAACGAGTGAACGTTCGCGATGATAAGCACACAGACAGAAGTTCGTGGTGAAAATCAAAAAGTGATATTTTCCAAGCCACCGAAGGAACAGGTCTCGATCAAAGTCATCCGGTCGTCAGGAATGCCGTTATCCAAGTACATCAGTAGACCATACAGCTGGGATGAAGTGGTGGAGATCGTAGAGAGCAATCACTTGGAGAAATTTGCTCGTTCATATGAGAGCACAGAGAAGTATATCAAGTTCAAGCTGGATCTCAAGGAAAAAAACATTACAGTATACAAACACTTGTTGTTTAACGAGTTGAAATGGTATAAACCGGAGGATAACGGGGGACTTCTGCCAGAAGAGGTGGTGGCACGCCAGATCCCGGACAAGGACATAGTGGTCAAGGCTTCGGGCAAGGGTCTCTTTGAGTGCGAAGATGACTTGAAGATCTTGCCCAACCATTTCGCATACTACTTTGAGTCCGACGTGGCACATCTCTGCGTGTGGTCGAAGAGAAGTATCGACGCAGACCCCAACTCGCCCCAGGGGGATATTTCTCCCTCGACACGCGCTCTCATAGAGCGCTACGTCGTTAAAACGTTTGTGGAGGGCCTTGGAATACCGCGTAGCAACATAGTTTGGTTCAAGAACTGGCTTGCTCTTCAGTCGGTCCAGGCCATTTCCCACGTGCACATCGTGGTGAAGGGCATTTCCCAGGACCAGTTGGACAAGATCTTGTACACACCTGGAAGTGTGCTCTAGAGACACCTTTAATACCCTTTTCACAAACCGTATGGCCGGCTGGAGCTGCGACGGCCCAGATCCTTTATATCCATAGAGTGTACCTCAATAGTACAGCTAGATTTTTCATTTTATATTGCATTATATAGGAATTCATAACTTTCTCTCACGCAGCCTCTCTCACGCAGCCTAGTTAACAGATAAAAATGCCCATAGTCATCACTCCGCTGGGGGCCAATGTACAACTCCTACACTCAGGTGTCAAAACTAATATTTATTATACATACATCTTGCCTAAACCCACTCAGTACGTTTCCGCACCGGTTGATTCATACACAAGGCGTAAAAAAACTAAACTATGAATATACCGGAAATAAAATGATTCGACCGTTTACTCCTAATAGAAAATTTACTAACATTAACATCATCCTCACAGGCTCGTTTAACCTCCGAAACCGTACAAGGTTCTACCTTGTCTCTTCAAAGCGTAGACGACATCCAAAGAGGTCACTGTCTTTCTCTTGGCGTGCTCGGTGTATGTAACAGCGTCTCTGATGACGTTTTCCAAGAACGACTTCAACACACCTCTGACTTCTTCGTAGATCAAAGCAGAGATACGCTTGACACCACCTCTTCTGGCTAATCTTCTGATAGCTGGCTTAGTGATACCTTGAATGTTATCTCTCAAGATCTTTCTGTGACGCTTAGCGCCACCTTTTCCCAATCCTTTTCCACCTTTTCCTCTACCGGACATTTTATCTTATTTGCTTTACTTTTGTATTACTGTGAATTACCTAAGTAAAAACTGTTAATAAACTAAATTTAAAAATGATGGGGTTTATTACTTATATATACCCACTACCTGTGTTTATTAAATTAAGTACAAAACTTATGTTATATTTTTTTACTAAGGGTTATTTTGCCTCCCTCACTGTGTACGGGGAGGCAATTAATTGTTGCGCCAGGTAACTCTCGGAACCTGCTTAGGATGCCCCAAAAAGAAAGAGGAGCCCAGGGAAGACTCAGTGACATGAATTTCGCAGGTGCTGTTTTTTACTATACTGGTGATTACTTAGGGGATTATATTTACCCAGCGCACTATGAATTTCCCTATAATATCTTTGCTTTTCGCCCTGTGGTAAGACGCTCGCAATTTGCGCTTTTCCACTGTGTGTAGCCAGAGCGCACTTTTGTTAGGGAGCAGGGTGCGGTTTGTGTCACGCGCTGCGCAGAGCGGGCTGCGAAAAGATCGCTCTGCGGCTGCAACTGTACACCTGCATATAAACTCTTCCCAGGCACCAGAAGCATGCTGTATGATGTGCTGTGGTATACACGCGTTGCGGTGTATACCACAGCACAAGATAGAGAGCGCCTGTACAGGATCGTACTGGACACGCACGACCTGAACCGTGTTGGTGTGTACTGAGGACACTGCGTAACGGATGGCACGGCGCCAATGGTCTTCTCGCAGGGCCAGAAGGCTGCGTGCGACTGGCGGCGTGCGCAGAATTACGCTGGTTTCGCGGGCGGCGTAGATGTGGACACGAGAGTGCCGCACACGACCTGGCTGTAAACATAAACAGGGAGCGGCCTTTGTATATAAGGTCGCAGAGACTACCCTTTGGGACATTTTTAATCAATCAGTGTACCAGAACAATATGGCTAGAACGAAGCAAACAGCAAGAAAGTCCACAGGTGGTAAGGCCCCAAGAAAGCAGTTGGCCTCCAAGGCCGCCAGAAAGTCAGCTCCATCTACCGGAGGTGTCAAGAAGCCCCACAGATATAAGCCTGGTACCGTCGCTTTGAGAGAAATCAGAAGATTCCAGAAGTCCACTGAGCTTTTGATCAGAAAGTTACCTTTCCAAAGATTGGTCAGAGAAATTGCCCAGGACTTCAAGACCGACTTGAGATTCCAGTCTTCTGCCATCGGTGCCCTCCAGGAATCCGTTGAAGCTTACTTGGTTTCCTTGTTTGAAGACACCAACTTGTGCGCCATCCACGCCAAGAGAGTCACCATTCAGAAGAAGGACATCCAATTGGCCAGAAGATTGAGAGGCGAGAGAGCTTGATTGACATAGAGACTTGTTGATGAGGGCCCTTGGCCCGTTATGAGACCATACCAGAATGAAAACAAGAAAATCACATATTATGCTGCTGTGCCTTTTGCTGGGTTCATGATTGAATGTCTGCAGTTATGGTGTCAGTAGTAATGCCAAAGCACTTTCAGTTCTCAAGAGTGTACAGCTTCTTTTGTATATTAAGTAGTTTAATGTTAGTTTTTAATGTATTTGCATTTCTACTGGAATTTGTAGCAATATGGAGGTTTATTATATCTATCTGCTGATACTTAAGAGGGGTTAATAGGGGAACGCATCGGGATCGTTCTCTAGAGTGATTCCTAGGGCTTCCTGCTCTTTCGCTTTCTTCTCGAGGAATGGAATAATAACATCTTTGAACTTAGACAAACCACGATACTCCTGAACATCTTCTGTCCAGCTTTGGATGGCACTGAGGAGCCTGACAGGAATGTTGGGTTCTTCGGCAAGCGCGGCGATGGGTGTAAAATAGGTCCTCACTGTGAAGATAACAGCTCCCGTCAAGGGAAGTCTTCTGAGCAGCTGCCTTTCGCTTCTGAAATAAAGTTGTTCTGGCTTGGTTGCAGGTGTAGCAGTGTTCCAACCAACAGTCTCGGTGTTCTCATCACCAATGGAAGATGACCATCCAAGACTGTCATCTGTTTGGATAAAGTAGTTGTTTCTCACCACTGGTTTGTCGCAGGTGAGTCTGGTGAAGAACTTCTCCATTCCAGATTTCAAATGCGTCTTAAACTTGGGGACATCTCCACTAGTATGAATAGTGTCGAGTGACATCTGATACTTGTCCCTAAACCTCCAAAAACCAGGTAATATGATAGCTCCACCTTTAAGATAATAGTGTCCGTCTGGACCCTCCATCATGATCGCAAAGTCGTCTTGGATTAATTTCGCAGCAATTAACAGAGGGTCTTCATCCAGCGAATTCTTGCGGAAATCGAAACTCTCGCCTGTGACTATGTTATCGAGCCCTACTTCTGTCTCCTTGAAGAGCGTAGGGTATCTCCTGGGAAGGTATTTCTTGAACTCAGCGAGAAGTTCGTAGGCCGCATCCCATGCTTCGGGGCCAGTCTCGTACAACTCCGAGCCACGCTCTTCAAGTCTCTGCAACTTAGCATTGTGGAACTTGTTCCACTCGTTATCCAATTCGATCCATCTATCCCACTCCATACTCCTGATTCCCATTGTTACATTATACTTGTGTTTGAATGCACGATAGGGTAATGGTCTGGTTTTCTCTATGTCCCAGTTTTTATGGGGTTGGGGACTGGGAGTACTAAACGAACGATCTGGCACCCACTGTCCAGGCTTCCTGTTCCTGTTCGGGTCTGCAACTTGTGGGATTGTTTTTTTCTTGTTAATGCCGGCTTTTAGTCCTCGCTTCACTATCAAAGACCTGATAGCAAAGCAAACACTACCAATGAGCACAGCAATCTCTAAAGTTTTGTAGTTCAGAATCAAAAACCCCATGGCTGGGTTTTCTGTTAGATCTATTACCTTAGCCATATTTGAGTTCAAAAATATGTCTTTTTACAAATATACTACATTGATCCAGAATATATCTATTAAATACTTTCATTATCACCAATCCTCAAGAAATAGTACTATCGCGATCACTCACCCGATATGGAAAATGAATCCTAAAGTAAATTATTAGCGCTTTTGAGTAGTCTTTTCCATGGAATGATACCATAGAACCGAATTATCACCGTAATCAGGAGGGTTCAGACACCACTTGTGGTTACTGGGTGCTGAATAGTGTTGCGAATGGATAATGTAGATTCTCTATACTAAAAGGAGCGTATAAACTTACTCGCGTCAACAGATCGAAGTATGAGTGACATGACCCCTAAGCAGGGGGTAGAAACGCAGCAAAGAGACTTGTTTGAGCCAAATTCCATAGTATGATAAAGCGGAGAGCAATTTTACCAAACAAGTTGTACAGAGAGTTGTTGGAAACCAACAGCGCAGCTAGGAACCAGTACATCAACGGAGTGAATGACGCAACTCTTGTGAGGATTTGAACGTGCCAGAAGAAGAAGGCACCAATCAATAGCAAGCCATTAACAATGATGACAGGCAAGATTTCTTTGACGGGATATTCGACCGTGAAAAATCTCATACCGAGAGCTAGTATCAAACCCGTAGGCAATGCAAATAGGAAGTTAGGTATATTATTTGGGGTCCAGTAGGAGAGAAACCCGTTATTCCAGTAATGTTTCTGGGCGTAGGTGAAGAGCGAAGGCATAAAATAGTTGCACCACTCTCCTCTTTGGGGACAAAAGACCCTGTACGCGTGCCAGTTCTGGACTATTATGGCAATGAAGAGCTGGGAACCAGCCACAATCGAGAATACATAGTCGAGATTGCTTTCAGGTGTTGTGTAAAACTCATAAAGGTCGTAAAGGAAAAGGGCGCCCAATAGTATGGAGTTGGCTCTTATTCCGAACGAGATGGCGACCAAAGTACCCGACAAAAGGTAGAGAAATTTATAGTGCCACTGCCCCTTCAAGGGGAATGATTTGCCAAACGTATTCACGTTACTCTTGTTTAGCGAAACATCACGTAGATATAAAGCTGAGAACGAGACTAAGGCACATATGCTTTCTGAGTAAGGAGCTGTCAAAAACACACCAGCCGGAGACACGAGGGATATCAATGAAGCAAGATGAGCGAGTTTTGTAGAATTTTGCTTGAACAACGTGGAGTAGCTGAACACTGACTTTGTCAAGAAAAAAAGAAGAACGCTGCTTGCGACGTGACAGAAGTTCGAAATCACCAAACTCAAAAGTAAGTTTATATAAAAGTTCGGGTTTTCACCAGACACAGCTCTTACGAGCCTCCACCACAAGGGTGAAAATACGAATTGATGTTCATATTTGATTTCGTTCGTGAATAAATCCGTGAAATAGACCGCATCCCAAGTAACAAACTTTTCAACTACGTTCTCTATGAAATTTTTAATAAAAGGTATCCTTGTAGCAATTATCACATCCGATTTGTCGTTGATGAATTCATTCAAGATCAATTGCGATGACGTATCAAATTTAGTTGGCGTACAATAAATTATGATGACCTGTGTGACCTTCAATAATGCTGCTGCTTTGAGTATCGACCATATTTCTTTCATAGTAAGAACCTTAGCATTAAGAAAAGGCGAATGAAAAGAATCTAGTTAATCGACACGAATCCACAGTTTGTATTGGTAAAGACTACTGTGACGTAGTATTGTCTTTATTTAGTTATAATGAATAAGAAATGACTTTGAAGATTTAGTTTCTTAAACGAGAACAAAATTCTATGATGGGAAAAAAGCTAATAGATTCTGCAAAAATCTAAGACTCATTAATATTTTTAAAGCCGATAACACGGGAAGAAACTTGAAGTAATCAATGAATAAACATCGTTTTATTGACTATGATGGATAAAATTAATAATAAAGATAACTATAGTGGGATAAATAAAAAAATAAAATAGCACTTCTATTGTAATAAATATCTAGGGAAATTATTTCACACCAAATTGTTTTCCAAAAGCACTGATTATTCCCTCGACACTTTGAGGGTTAGCTAGGGTACTAATATCACCCAATTGATCGGCTTCTTTTGAAGAAACCTTTCTCAAGATTCTTCTCATAATCTTGCCGGATCTTGTCTTTGGCAAATCACCAACAATAATGACAGATTTTGGTGCTGCAAAAGGACCTATGTTAGTTCTGACTTGCAAAACTAACTCCTTTCTCAAAGCCTGCGATGATTCACTCAATTCGTTGCCAATTATATTCTTGGATATCTCATCCTTCAAAGCAACATAAGCTACAACGGACTGTCCAGTCAAATCATCATGAATACCAACAACAGCTGCTTCCGAAACAGCAGGGTGTTCGACCAATGCAGCCTCGATTTCTGCAGTAGAGAGTCTATGACCTGACACATTGACAACGTCATCGACTCTACCACGAATCCAATAATAGCCGTCATGGTCTCTAGCAGCACCGTCACCAGTGAAGTAGTAACCAGGGTAAGGCTTCAAGTAGGTGTCCATGTACTTTGTGTGGTTCTTGTAGACAGAACGGGCCATAGAGGGCCATGAATCCTTGATGGCCAATACACCTTCTACATCATTACCTTGAATCTCGGTACCTTTAACAGGGTCAATAAGACATGCTTGAATACCGAAGAAGGGTAAAGAGGCTGAACCAGGCTTGTTTGGAGTAACACCCGCAATTGGGGCAATGAAATGAGATCCTGATTCTGTTTGCCAATAAGTATCACTAACGTGACAACGTCCCTTACCAATTTTCTCGTGATACCAAGCCCAGATGTCTGGGGAAATTGGTTCACCAACAGATCCTAAAGTTCTCAAGGAAGACAAGTCGTATTTATCAATTTCATCCTCACCAGACTTTCTTAATAATCTCAATGCTGTTGGCGCCACGTAGAAGTGCGTCGCCTTGTACTTCTCGACAATTTGCCAAAATCTGCCAAAATCTGGATATGCAGGGGTCCCTTCGAAAACGATAGTGGGGACACCAAGAGACAAGGGACCATATAATGCGTAAGTATGACCTGTAATCCAACCGACATCACCTGCTGTGAATAAGATATCCTCAGGGTGGATGTCAAAAATATACTTCGTAGTGAGAGCAGCACCGAGTAAATAACCACCAGTTGAGTGGACAACACCCTTAGGAGCACCAGTTGAACCAGATGTGTATAACAAGAACAAAGGATCTTCGGAGTTAACTGGTGTAGGAGGCAAATAACCAGGGAACTTCTCAGTTTCCTCGTCCCACCAGTAATCACGGCCCTCCTTTAATACAATTGAGTCATTGCCAGTTCTCTTATACACAAGCACTTTTTCTACGGATGGACAATTAAGTAAAGCATCATCACACAACTTTTTGATGTTGACAGTTCTTCCTCCACGACGTCCTTCATCGCATGTGATCAACACCTTACTGGAAGAGTCAGTGACACGGTCTTTGATGGAACCAGAAGAGAAACCAGCAAAAATAACTGAATGGATAGCACCAAGTCTTGCCACGGCCAACATAGAGATGATAGCTTGAGCAGTCATAGGCATGTAAATGGCAACGGTATCACCTTTCTCAACACCCCAGCTCTTCAAAACACCTGCAACCTTACTTACTTCACGCAAGAGCTCTGAAAATGTGAGGATCTTAGATTCTTTAGGGTCATCAGCCTCGTAGATGACAGCAGGCTTATCAGGGAAAGCAAATGCGTAACGATCGACACAATTATATGATGCATTGAGTTGACCATTAATGAACCACGCAACATCACCGTGATCCAAAGATCCAGCCTTAACATTGTCAAATGGATGATCCCAGTACAATAACTCTTTGGCTTTTTCACCAAAAAATTTCACTGGGTTCTCAACGGACTCCTTGTACATCTTCTTGTACTGATCCAAATCCTTCACATGCCCTTCTCTTGGCTGCATAGAGTAGAAATGGTCTGGTGTGTGGTGCAAAGGCACATTGTTGGCCTCGTGTACAACCTTGTGAATATGTCCTGTTGTCATTGTTGCGCTTTCACTTAGTAAATACTATGAGTGATTTCTTTTCGAAAAAAGGCTCTCTGTTTCAAAATTGACCCCTATAACTCGAATTTCCAGGAAAGAAAACTCTATCGTGTCCTGAAAACCTGTTTTAACTATACCGCCGTGTATAACGATCTTACTGCAATTTGACGACAAATTGATAATTTTTCAATGCGTGTCGAATAATTTCTAAAAGCTTCAAATCCCGTGCTACTATCTCTGCAATCAGTTTCGATTCTTAAGCTCACAGGTTCCTCTTTCGTTTTCTCAATTCGTCTTGATGTAGTCCAACTAACCACTGTTCCAGTATTTATCGACAAATCTTAGCGTTAAAAAATTATTGTCTATCCTATATGTAATATTCCTATCACACTGTAATTTTTCCTTGCACTTCCTAGAGTGTTCAGCTGTCAATTCTTAGTATTATTATCTGGCTATTCGGTATCTATGTGAACAGCTTTCTTTATACACCTTAACAAAAATATGTGTATAACTCCAGGAATATTGTCGTATTATAAACGAGCGCTCGCACCGGTGATAGATCACATTTGGCGGCTCAACGAATTTGGGTGCTTTCGGTAATAACACGCCCACATTATCCAGAGGCCCTGGATGGGTGTACCCGGCCGGATATGGGCCTGTGGGATAGAGTCAGAATATAAGACCGGGGGATGTACCCAGGACGTGGACAAAAGGAAGCGATACACATTGAGCAAGAAAAAGCCATCGTTGCCAGCTAAACCTGGGGAAAAACCAACGCTTTAGACGGACTTTTCTCAGCGAATGAGGATACCATAGACTCCAATCAAAAAGAATCATAGATGTTGCGAGGGAAATAGACTCCACCGCAACAGGCCAGGAAGCTGTGCGTCAGAACACGCCAGGTCCTAACCATGTCTCTGGTTGGGTTCTGGCCGATATCTGATGAGAGAATATGGTGACAAACTACACAAGTTCACGTAGCTACTCTGTGCAGCTAACGCCGCTTACACTACAACTTGTATAGTAAAAGCGAGGGTCGCTCTAGGTCTCAAGCACTGTTTCACCGCAGATGTAACTACTATAGTAATACAGAGTAGCACATGTGGTGAGTACAACTGTAGAGGAGATCTAATACCACCAGACGATATTCTTTCCTTGTTCGTGCATCTAGAAAGCAGTCCAAAGGACTATATGAAGACTGCGAAACGTAAACTGTAAAACAGATTGGCAAGAGCCTGTGGGAAACCAGTTAAATTGGACCTAACATGTAAAACACAAAAAAAATTCTTATAGCGTACCCCATACAAATGTTGGTGGATGTCCAACATTTGGTTGTTGGCAACATAAAAGTCTAGGGCGGTAGAATTGCGTTATTTCATATACACATATTTTCAGTTTTGTACTACGTAACTGAACCACCAACATACCGGAAATCTCTGCACCAGGTTTGATGCTAGTAGCTACAAGCTGTAGGAATATCGTCTGACAGAACAGAATAGGGGATTAACTCCTATTTTTGAAGACCGGTGGTACTTGCTTACGCTCAATATGACTGTAGTCGGTCTGATGCATCCAAGTACTAGGCTTTATCTGTATGTAGCTCTAGTGTACACGGCGCAGCCTGGCTTCTGGAAGAGTGCCGGGTTCACTATGGACGAGAAGGAGCGTTCCATTTGGGGACGGAGTCAGTTTCAGAGTAAACATGGTTCTCACACGAAAGGTTTCAATTGGCACATTCACGACTATTTCTGACTTTGTGCAGAACCAAACACAAACCCTGAACCGAGAGTAATATCGATGTCAAAATTTCAGGACCACTAGCTACATACTACAGCCTTCGTAAAATACCGATTCTGTTCATTAAATACACATCTAGTAATATACTTCTAAAATGTAGTTGGACTAGTTTGCAACTCTATATAGCTAGACCTTTTGATAACGTATAGCTTTTATAAAATGCTCTATAGCTTGCCGCAAAAGTTACTATCAACGAGTAACACAGAAGTAAGATACAAATCAAATTAAAATCACACAACCGTCAAACTCGCTTAATCATTTATCATCCGAAAAAACCCCGCTTAATCGACCTCCTCAACAGTTGGGCCATCTGCACCGGCATCAGGAGCAGCACCACCTGCAGCACCTGGGAAACCACCTGGGGCAGCACCCTCTGGAGCAGCACCGGCTTGGTAAGCCTTAGCCATAATTGGGTTAGCCTTACCCTCCAACTCCTTTTGCTTGTCAGAGAACTCCTCCTCGGTAGCGGTCTGGTTAGCGTCTAACCACTCAATGGTCTCATCAGCGGCCTTGGTGACGGTCTCGATGTCAGTAGCCTCCAATTTGGACTTGAATTGCTCCTCGCCCAAAGTGGACTTCAAGGAGTAAGCGTAAGACTCCAAACCGTTCTTGGCTTGGACTCTCTTAGCTTCCTTCTCATCTTCATCCTTGAACTTCTCGGCCTCGGAAACCATTCTCTCGATATCTTCCTTAGAAAGTCTACCCTTGTCATTGGTGATAGTGATCTTTTGAGTCTTACCAGTACCCTTCTCGACAGCAGAGACATTCAAGATACCGTTGGCATCGACATCGAAGGTAACCTCGATTTGAGGAACACCTCTTGGTGCTGGTGGAATACCACTCAACTCGAACTTACCCAACAAGTTGTTGTCCTTGGTCTTAGCTCTCTCACCCTCGTAGACTTGAATCAAGACACCTGGTTGGTTATCAGCGTAAGTAGAGAAAGTCTCGGACTTCTTGGTTGGAATGGTAGAGTTTCTTGGAATCAACTTGGTCATGATACCACCAGCAGTCTCAATACCCATAGATAATGGAGCAACATCCAACAACAACAAGTCTTGAGTCTTAGAAGAAGTGTCACCAGACAAGATGGCAGCTTGCACAGCAGCACCATAGGCAACAGCCTCATCAGGGTTGATAGACTTATTTGGCTCCTTACCGTTGAAGAAGTCAGAAACCAACTTTTGAACCTTTGGAATTCTGGTAGAACCACCAACAAGGACAATCTCGTGGACTTGACTCTTGTCGACCTTGGCATCTCTCAAGACCTTCTCAACTGGGTCCAAAGTGGATCTGAACAAGTCTTGACACAACTCCTCAAATCTAGCTCTGGTGATAGAAGTGTAGAAGTCAATACCCTCGAACAAAGAGTCAATCTCAACGGAGGTTTGAGCGGAGGAAGACAAGGTTCTCTTGGCTCTCTCACAAGCGGTTCTCAATCTTCTCAATGCTCTTTGGTTGGTAGATAAGTCCTTCTTGTTCTTTCTCTTGAATTCGTTAACAAAGTGGGTAACCAATCTGTGGTCGAAATCTTCACCACCCAAGTGAGTGTCACCAGCAGTGGACTTGACCTCGAAGATACCATCCTCAATGGACAACAATGAGACATCGAAGGTACCACCACCCAAGTCGAAAATCAAGACGTTCTTCTCTTGCTCGTCTTTCTTGTCCAACCCGTAGGCAATAGCAGCGGCGGTTGGCTCGTTGATGATTCTCATGACGTTCAAGCCAGCAATCAAACCAGCATCCTTGGTGGCTTGTCTTTGAGAATCATTGAAGTAAGCTGGAACGGTGACAACGGCATCGTTGACCTTACCACCCAAGAAACTCTCAGCAGTATCCTTCATCTTGACCAAAATCATAGAAGAGATTTCTTCTGGGGTGAAAACCTTGGTCTCACCCTTGTACTCAACCTGGATGTTTGGCTTACCGCTCTTCTCGACAACCTTGAATGGGAAGTGCTTGACATCTCCCTGAACCTCAGCGTCGTCAAACTTTCTACCAATCAATCTCTTGGCGTCGAAAATAGTGTTCGATGGGTTCATAGCAGCTTGGTTCTTAGCAGCATCACCGATTAATCTCTCGCTGTCTGTGAATGCAACAAAAGATGGTGTGGTTCTGTTACCTTGATCATTAGCAATGATCTCAACTCTGTCGTTAGCGAAGTGAGCGACACAAGAGTACGTTGTACCTAAATCAATACCGACTGCCTTAGACATATTCTAGTACTTTTCTATGTTATATTACCTTAAAATTAATTAAGACTATATTATTGTAAATAAAATCTTTTCAATTGGCACTTGCCTGAATTTCTTCCATTTTTATACCATACTTTTGGGTTCCGTATTATTATGGATTCGTCGATGCCATTACTTCCATAAAATTCGAAAACCTTCGATAGTTCTATTAGTCGCAATCGTGCATACAATTTTTGGTTTCGTAATGCTTTTAAGATATCGCTGCCTAGGGACACGATGATGCGTAAGGCACTAATCCAAAGGTCAGAACATACTAGAAGCGGCGCACTGGATTTACAGATGTGCACATTATATGGTCTGCTCGATATTGGTGCACTTGGAGTATTTTAAGCATTTTTAATCTCAGTGCTGCACTCAGATTATCGCCAGAGACATAATATGGGAAATTTTTCAGCCGCAACGTATACGTCAGGTTTCGAGTAGATGCTTACAAGGAATGCCTAGAGAGCAGCGGAAGCAGTTTGCAGCGCATCGCTGCTGTTCGGATGCTACGGTTTGACAGCGGAGGCCCTCGATAATTTTATTGCAATGATAATATACTAGTACATAGAAACAGGGAAACAAGATTGTACAATGGTGGCTCAGCTGGGACGAGCCTGTCTCGACAGACGGTGCTCCTCTGCCGATGCGCTGGCAAACCAGCACATGAGCAGAGAAGCAAAGACTGTGGATCAACAGGCTTATTGCAGTTTTTCCTTTGTGTAGTCGTTGACCAAGTAGTAAGAGCCGATCTTTCTGACCACACCCTTGACCTTGATCCACGAGTCCTTCAATGTGGGGTTGTTAGCCTTGTTAACCTTGTCGTCGAGGGTCAACTCGATGGTCTTGAAGTAGTTTCTGGTGAAGACGGACTTTTCGAATCTTGCCTTGAGGAAGATACCGTACACCAACCATATAAACAAGGATCTCTTTCTGAAAGTGATGACACGGAGAGTCAAAAAGGCGAAAGAGTAAATCTCCAAAATACTGGCCAACTGGATGGACCTGCTGTTGTTGTTTGTGATGAAGTCACCAACCTTCTGGTCAATACCTTCACCAATTCCAAAGATAGGGAACAAGACGCCCTTAGAGTATGCCAAGATGTGGAAGATGGAAAACAAGGCGAATGGAAGCAAAGGCACAAACACGTAGGCTCTCAAGAGCAAAAATGCAAGTGCCAATAAGAAGTACTGACTATTGTCGTCTTTCAAGAGCTCAGTGTGCTTCACAGACTTCTTCACAACCAACTGGTATACCAAGATACCAAAACTCTCGAGGATACCTAACAAGGCAAAAATATACCAAAACCTATGGAAACAGCTGCTTTTCCTTACATATGTCAATGCATAGAAAAAGACACCCAAAACGGTCACTACATGGCCAACAAACCAGCCAAATTGCAACGTCTAGTAGATGTTAGTATACCTTCCGAATTTTTCCTTTGTTGTGCACAGCTTCCTAAAAAAAAAGCCGTTCAAATTGTTCTATATTACATACCTGTACTACCTCAGACAACAGTTTGGTGTCCACATTCTTAGCGGTTGTCTCCTTCTGGGCTTCTTGCTCAACTGATTCAGCAGCGACTTTGCTGGTATCTTCAGGACTTTGTTGCTCTGACATTTTTCTCCTTTCAATTTATACTTATATCACCTGTATCTCTAAGATAATATACTAGCCACTCAATTGTTATATTCTATCACTATTTTTCAGCAAAAGAAGTCCAATAAGTGTTGAAAGCTATTTATAATGATAATTGCCTTTAGTTCCTTACACTGGTCCAATTGATATCTTCTATGTGCGAGAAGCTTGCTGTCTACTGGTCACGAGACCATTTCTTCACTTACACAAAACTGCAGATTCTTTCCAGGCTGTAACTATTATTAACCTGCGTAGAAAAATGCTCAGTTACTATCGACAGTTGTTTTTCATCTGCGTATATGAAGCTCGTGGTCCCCTAAACAGTATCTTACATGAAAGACGTCTCATAGAGCACTACTCGAATCAAGATACTAACATATATTAAGTTTTAAGATTTACGCTAACTTCCACTTCTGAGAAAAAGTTCCTGTCTTGTACCTACAAGGAAGTTCTTGATAGGATCATTTTCTAAAGTTAGACTAAAAAAAAAGAATAAAAGTAAGGTAAATAAAAATAATATAATATAAAAGCTTTGTATATTGGACCGCTTCGTGAACGATTTTCGTTGCGGCCACACTTTCTAGAATTAAGCGCCCTAGCCTCCTATCCTCCAACCCATTTTGGGGGACTAAGAATTATTTGCATTTGAATGAATGTCTGAGAATTATCTTAGTAGAGTTTTTTCGCCAACATACTGCACAACAGTATTCATACGATTGATGAAGACGTCACGTTGCTGCATCAAATCTTCACTTATACACTCTTGACCCTTGTAACAAACTTACAACCATCAATATTGCATTTCCTTTTTCGATTAGTCTCGTTTTCTATCAACTAGTAGGCTCATTTCACTTATGGTATTAAAGCTTCACCTTTCTTTCTTCATTCGATATTTCAGAAAAGCTTATTCAACAGAAATCAACCATAACTAGTTCCTGGCATAAGTTAGAAAGTCCGTGTAATATGCACATATGTCGGCTACAAGTTTCTCTAGCTAGATCAACGCAAGAAACCTTTACGACTCTTAGTTGGGGCAGGTGCTGGGGGATCTTGAGGCAAGCTCTTTTGTTTCTCTAATTGTTGTTTTTTCTCTTCCAACAACTTGATTTGTTTTGTTAATTTATCCTTCATTTCCTTGTGTCTAGCGAAAAGATCAGCTTCCGATCTTTGTAATTTTTTCTCCTTTTCGGATACCTTTTGTTGGAAAACAGCCTTCATTTCAGCCTCCATCTTTGACAACTTAGCTTCATGTAAGGCCTTCTCCTCCTCTTGCCTAGCAAGAGGATCAAATTCCTTGAATACGGAGTTGTCTTGCTCGATTCCCATATTCAAAAGCTTCTTAGTTCTGTAGTTTTCATACAAAACATCTGCTGTGTGCTCTTTGAGTTCCTCCATAAAGTTTCTGATTAAAAGTTGACGCAACTTGATAAAGTCACAGTGTTCTTCATTGTCAACCTCAATCACACCCCATGGATATGCTCTACCTCTAACGACTCTACCATCAGGGGTACGGACTTCTTTCAAAGAACCTACAGTTGCAAATGGAATTCTGCTCATAATACTCTTTGTATTATTGATAAAATCCTCGTCTTCATTCTCGTACTCATGGGGCTTGAATGTTTTTATGCCCTGGAAGTCGATATCATCCAAAATTCTTCTCTTGAAATCCTGGATTTCCTCTTCTGTCAAGGTATCTGACTTGGCAATTATAGGGATCAAATTTACCTTTTCATGAACCTGCTTCATTGTGGCAATGTCCAACGCTCTCAAAGAGTGACCGGTTGGCTCAATGAAGTAAAGAAGCGCGTGTATTCTGTTGTCAGTAATAGCGGCTCTGGTGATTTTGCTCTCGGCTTCCAAATGAGAGTCAAACCTCTGATTGATTTCGTCCACAATTGGCTTCCAGGAGTCTGTGTTGTTGAGCGAGTCGCCAAAATGAGGCGTAGTTACCACCGTAAGCTTCAACTTAACTCCATCCTCATCGACATCAGCAGAATGGACCTTAGTTCTAACAGAGCGATCTTCAGTCTGGTCCTCGACGTCGGCATCGGCGTCTGGGCCCAAAAGCTCCCTGTTGAAAAGGGTGTTGATCAAGGTTTTCTTACCCAATCCACTTTCTCCGGCAACCATGATGTTCAAGTTGAATCCTCTTCTAACTGACTTTCTGTGCCACTGCTTGGGCAAGTTGGCGAACCCAACGTAGCCGTTCAACTTACGTTTGATCACTTTGACATCCAGAATGATGTCTCTAGCACTGGGTTTGCTGTTTTCGTACGCAGAAGACACAGAGTGCCTCTCGGAGTGACTAATAGACTCGGTTTCTGCTACATAGAGTTAGTATTCATCATAATACTGGATTCTGCGCTTCTGTGCTATGCATGTTGAACACACAGAGCAGGGCTTTCCTTGAAGCCGTCAGAATTCAACCTCACTAAAAAAACATACCGCTTGCCATCTTTCACCTATTCAACACGGATCTTCTAAGTAAAAAACCTTAACCAATTGTACTTAATCGAAACAAACAAAAAAAATTATCAGAACGAAAATTTTTGCACTCAATTGCTATAATTCCGCTTTCTGTCAATACTCTTCAATTGGAAATCGTATTCCTGCTTAGGCTGTTACTTTGGTTCTTTGACCTTTTAATCACTAAATGTATGTCTGTGTTTATTAACAAAGAAATACTTGTCGTTCATTTTAATCCTGAAAAACACAAATATATATACGTGTCAAGCACATGACCACAAAGATACCGGTGCGATTTTTGTCTTAAAGCTCTATGCTACTGACTAGCCATGCTAAGACATACAAGCAGTACAAAAAGAAGAGGTAGTGACGTGGGTTAATTGGTATCTTATATTTAGATCTATTTACACACCGTAGAGAATTTTTAGGGTTCGTGATTGAAAAGTTTCAATGCGTACCAAGACAGTAGTATGTCAGAGCCCGAACTGGAGTGCAGTCCTGCTAGAGGGCGAACGAAAGGTCTATGAGCACGCATAAGGAGGGGCCTGAATGGTGCTCAAGAATTGAGGTTTGAGGGAAGATGTAGGCAGGCAGAAGGATGGGGCCCGGTGAGCGCAATGAACGGCGTCTTCAGGCCTTCGGGAGGTCTTCGAGCAGCTTCAAGAGAAACTGAAGCCCGAGACGGGCGAACTCAACCATGTTTTCGGCCCTGTCTGTCCTGTGGGTGTGGTGGGTGCTGGAAAGTTCCCCGTTGGGGCCATGGAGCCCCAAGTACACCGCACCGACCTCGACGTCCGCGTTCGCCGACCGGCGCAGCTCGTCGATCTCCAAGTGCAAGTTCGTGGTGGGCCCTGCGAAACCTGTCTCGGAGAGAACGTAGGTAGAGCCCAATTCGTACTTCGTGGTACGAGCAAGCTTCAAGGCCACCTGCTCGGAGGGCCCCGTGTACGTGCTGATCTCGCTGTCGCTCCAGCCCGAGAGCTTCAACCGCTGGCGAAGCGAATACACAAGCTTACCTCCAATATAGAAGTCCGAAGCACCAGGAACAGAAACCAAGTATGCTGATAGTAACCCGCCACATGCCGCCTCCGATACCGCTAGCGTTTGCTTTCTCAGTCTGAGAATTTCAGCTATCTTGTCCACCACCTCTCGTATATCCTGAGGGGGGAATGACATCTTGTAAGCCGTTCAATGACCTGTAATTATAGTGTTCCAATTCTATAGTACCTCCTGGATACATGGCACGAATCACTGTACCTTGAAATCTGACGAAATGTACCAAAAAACTGCGTGTGTGTCCCAAAATATCAATGAGCAGCTGCCCTTCAGTGGCAAGCTTAAGATATATCAACGACACTCATACAAATTCTGGACAGTGGATATAGCAGAATTGGTTTTTACAGGGAGCATAGATCACAATATGGTATCCAGCACTATAAAATTCAACGCCGGTAAGGTGCAATATGACGAAGAGAGCAAGAAATGTACACCCCTCCCACACAAAGGCTTGATCACTATAAAGCCCAACGCCGACGACGAAGACTTCTACGATTTCACATGGAACCCCAAGTCAAGCAACAGTGGTAACATAGAGAAGGATGAGTTGTTGATAATACCTGGAGATGTGAGCTTCAAAAAAGTTGAATCTTGCAAGACGGGACGAGTTTTGTCATTGACGTTTTTGAGTTCGGGCGCCAAAAACCTCTACTGGCTTCAAGACGTGGGCGACGACGACCAGCTTGACAAGCTCACCGAGAAGGACCAGGAAATAATAGACCGTGTGAACGCCTTGGTGGCGGCGACTGGGGACGACCAAGACGAAGATGTCAAAACGTAAGTATCTAGTTGCGGCTAGCGTGCAACGCTAGCCGCTTTTCTCTGGTCATATAGACTTAATACACAACGATTTTGCATCATGGAACAGCATATTAACATGTACAGATCAGAAGTGCTGGCGCAGACGGCGCCCAGCGGTCCTCTGGGCGCCCAGAATACCGCGTTGCGCTTGCCCTTGGCGTCCCTTTCCCATTTCTTGACCCCCGAATTAGTTTCTGAGCATTTGGACACCTTGAGCGACCACGATGTCGCCCGCATATATGGCCATTTGCTCCCTGAATCGTTCCCTCGCACTAAGCAGTCTGTTCTAGCTCTCATCAGGGATCCTTTTTTCCAGCAGACCTGCAGCAAGCTCGGCGACCTGCTCAAACAGGCAAACGGCGCAGGTTATCTATTAGCCCAGTCGTTAAAATACGAATACCAGGGCGAGGGAATCGAGCCCTTCCTCTCCGGGCTTAGGAGCAAGGCTAGGTCGGACTCCGACAACGCCTCTGATTACTAGTTACGTCTGGCCACTTACATTGTGTCCGTGTATGTCTCAGAATAAGGCCATATTTTAGAACCAATATTGCTACTTGCTTAATTCGCAGCCCAACTTCCATTTTTATTATTTAGCCTACATACATGGATTCATCAATATGCGTGGCAAGAAGGTGCGTACTACATGGATGCTGTTATATAACGTTCATAGCAAGTAATCAATATAGGAATCTAGAGTGTTTCACTTGCTAGAGCAGGATGATCCCATCAACTCTAAGCAAATTAAGATCATGTGAGTACTGTATATTGCAAGTCTTTTTTTTCCTTTCCTTCACTATATCTTAATATCAGGTCAGCATACTAGTCTGAACAACAGTAAAAGCCGAAGGTAAAAAGCGAACAAGTATAAAGAAGCAGCTCGCACCGAGTCTGGCAGTAGAAAACAGAATAAAGTTTGTGTTAAAGTTTAAAGTTTACTGAAGACCTTGGTTTACTGAAAGGTTACATATCAATGGTAGCGTGCTACTAAAAAACATTATAGAAGTATTAAGTAAGCACTATTAAAGCATAAGCATGAATCCTTCACGGGCCGATCCAAGTCTTGATGCAGAGGTTAGTGTGTACAAGGGGCCTATAATGTTGAAGAGAGCAAGCACTCCAACGACAGAGGTGTCGAACTTCGAAAGTATCTCACCCACTATTTCATCCGCACGGGACGGGGAGTCCATAGAGAACCACAATGGTCACGAGAAGGATTTGAGACAGAACTTGTTTGGGAAGATGAGTGGGATATTGAGCAGGACGTTGTCGAGGTCTCGCGAAAGCTCCTTGTCGTCGCCTGTGCCCGATAAGGAGCAACCATCTAGTGTCAACAAAAATGGTGCTAAGCAGGAGCAGAACAAGAACTCGAGTGAGGTGCACCAGAATGTGAAAGAGACAAACAGGGTGATTCTTGAGTATGATCCCATGACAAGGCGCAAGGTATTGAACACTTACGAGATCCTAAGAGAAATAGGTCGAGGCGAGCATGGCAAGGTCAAGCTCGCTAAGAACCTAGTTAATGGAGAGCTTGTTGCGATAAAAATTGTCAGCAAGAAGTCAAAGAAAAATCGACCAGCATTTCGTTTGCGTAATAAGGGGGAGTCTGGGTCTGATTCGAAAGAATACGAGATAAAGATAAGGCGTGAAATAGCGATAATGAAAATGTGCCACCACAAGCACATCGTGAGGCTCAAAGAAGTCTTGGATGGTTTCCATTCATACAAAATTTACCTTGTTTTGGAATATCTAGCGAAAGGCGAGATTAAGTGGAAGAGAAACTTGAATCAAGAAAGAACCGTCGAAAATACAATCAACGAACATGATATCCCTTGTTGCAGCCACAACCGGGCGAAGAGCATTGACGGTACTACCGATGAATATAATGATTTGCTATCCGATGAGTTTTCTCCAAATTTAACCTTCAAGCAATCGGGAAGAATCTTTCGCCACGTCGTCTTAGGTTTAGAATATTTGCATCTTCAGGGGATAGTTCATAGAGATATAAAACCTGCAAATTTACTTGTCAGTTCAGATAACGTTGTGAAAATCAGCGACTTTGGAGTTTCATTCGCCTCTTCGTTGGACAAGCAAGACGAAGAATTGGTTGACGAAGTAGAATTAGCCAAGACAGCAGGAACGCCTGCATTCTTTGCTCCTGAATTATGTCAAACAAACTTTACGTCCTCACCCAATGGCAGTAAATCTGTGTCTGCATCGTCATTGGAGATTTTGAAGAATGATCAGCTCAAGATTACATCATTACTCCCTAAAATAGATTACAAAATAGATATATGGGCATTGGGAGTAACTCTTTATTGTCTATTGTTTGGAAAAGTTCCTTTCAATGCGGATTCAGAGTTCGAGTTATTTCACGTAATTGTGGATAAGCCTATTGAATTTCCTATGGATAGGTTCTCTTTCAATTCGGTTTCTGAAGTTTCTGAAGAAGAATTCAGTTTAGCAAAAGATTTACTATCCAAAATGCTTACCAAAGATAGCAGAAAAAGGATTGAAATTGAAGATATCAAAAAACATCCATTTACGCTACTTGAATTTAACGGTAATGAAAAAGAGATTGATGAATTTTTAAATTTCAATGATTTAAAAGAGTCAAACAATCTCTCAGATAAGGATGATGCAGCATCGTTGAAGAGTTCTGCAGTAGGAATTGGGAGCAGAATCAAGAAGAACTTAGCACAGGCAATGAAGTCTGGAGATAAAGTTGAAACTAGAAAAATCTTACTGGAAAATATGGACAATATAAGTTTTGCCATGTCAGATGAATCATCTAGCGGCACCTCCAGATACAATTCAAGTTTAAATTTAGATGGAAGTGGTACTCATCCCGTTCTTTTATCAGAGGCCGCTTATGTGTCATCTCCTCCCTGTACTTCGCCTAAAGAAATAAACCTGAGATCACAGGATTTCTCATACTTCGCTACAACTCAAGATTCGAATTCAGCACATCTAAGAAGAGCTATTTCTCCCGGTATACCATCACCTTCTATTGCTGGCTCAAAAGAAGTGAAGACACCAAATAAACTACTCAAAGAAATTAGAGATACAGAATCAGCTAACACTAGCCGGAGAGGTAGTTCTACTGGAACTGAAGCTGTTCAAATTGAGACGAAAAGAAATGTAAGTGGAGACTTATATTTGAAAAATCAATCTATTGTTGACACATTCAAAGATATTCAACAACAAGATGACGAAAGGCGTCACTCTAGCGCTGTCGGAAATATGCAGACGAAACAGAAAAGCTATTTATCTTCCGACGAGTCCTTGGGACTGGAAATTCAAGATATTCCTGTTCAGTCCAAGCCTGTTGTTAATTTACGGGTGGGTCCAATAAATACTGGTAAAGAAGAATCTGAATCTTCTATTATTTCTTTGCCACTCACTGAAAGTTTTGCTTCTTTGGACAGTATTGATGATGATTACTTGAATTTAAAATATCAAGAATATGTTAACAGCAATAAGGATATAAAATCTATTACACTTGATAATGGGCATAATTTCTCAGAACCTGCATTAAAAGAAAGTCATAATCAAAATCCAAATGTTGATAGCATCAATGCAAAGTTCAAAAGCTTTAGTTTGCAAAACCTGATGAGTAATAGCCCTCTTAGAGGACAGGGGTCAAATAACGATGAAGATATCGCTCCTAATACTGTTTTAGCGGATGATGCTTCAGGTAAATCATATTCATCATCGTCTTATCTGTCCTCTAGCGATGATGATAGCGATGATGATGATAATCTCACGTTAGCTTTCTCCTCTAAGCTAGCGCCGCCTTCTAGGCCAAAATTTTTGTCTTTGAATGCGAGAGCAAAATCTCATGATTCTCATTTTCCTCAAAAGACTAGAAATCATAATGAGAATCCAGGAAGAGTTCCTTTCGTATTCCAAGATAACTTATTTGAATTGGAAGATGTCCCAGCGGGTTTAATGTCCAATGTACCTAGGACAAGCATATCGGCGGAAGTCAAGAGTAAGTCTTACATAGACTGTAATGCGAACCCAGAACTGGCCAAGAACCATTTGGTTGCAAATGAAGATGGTGTTAATTTTACTGATAAGTATTTCTCATCTACTAATGACTTGAAAACTAAAGAAAAAATTCCAACGATAGAAATTGGTCCATCGAAAGATAAGCCGACTGAAACAAAGAAATTGTTCGCAAATCATAGAGATAATTATCTTTCTAACTTTCGCAGTGGAAATAATCCTTTTAATAATCATTACAACAAGGACCCAATTTACTTCCCCTTTCCTCGTGCATTACATAATGTTGAAGATAAAGAAAGTAAGATCAAAACAAATAGCAAGCAAGATGTGAGTGCAAGGCCAGAATATAACAGGTCCAGCTCGGTCAATCTTGGCTTGTTGCTACGTAATAACCAGATTCGAAGAGGTGATGAAGATTGGTAATTACTAATATCTTAAATAAAATTGTATTAATTATTTAGCAATAACAATGCTTCCATAAACCTATATTGTAAGAATAAAATTGAAAAAAAAATAAACCCAACCCATATAAACCTATTGTACTGAATAAAAAAAATCCCGATTCCAAACAAAAAATGGTCTAAGACTCTTCGTGAAAAGAAACTTATGTATTTCTCCAAAGTATTCACCTAAGAGATGTATTCATCCTGATGGAATACTTAAATTCAAACTAACTGTAATTTTTTCTTAAGCACGGATAAACGATTCCCAATACTTACTATGAACTTCTCTATCATTGCTCTGTCCTGTTCATCTAAATTATCCCCATCAGTAACGATTTCATCGTCTAACAACGCTTCCAACATCCATATGGCTGTACTATATGCTAGCTCACATCCCTTAAGATCTTCTTGTACTAATTCGTTAACCGCTGCGTTACGAGATATCTCTAATGCGCGATCGAATATTAGCTTTTCAGCTACCAATTTTGTAGTAGACGTCTCAGTGATGGAGCCAGTATCTTCATTCAACCTTTCATCGGATATTTGCTTCAAAGCTTCCTCCAACCTGAGCTTTACGAATTCTGCTTTTTCAAGACACTCATTAAACCTGTCTCTAATCCACTGAACTAGCTCATTGATCTTCATTGACACGTTCATATCATTCTCAGATGCATTCTTCATAGCATTTTCACTAAATAATTCGTTGTCTCTATAGCTCTCAAACTTGTTATACCACCATTCACTTGCTGCAGTCATTCCCTTGGCTAGAATGGAGAGTGCTTTTACATATAAAACGACTCCTTCTTCGCAAATACTTTCAACAATTTTAGGAGGGAGCATATCGTTCTGATGTACTAAATCATCATCTAATCCGTTTGAAGAAGGAGGAGAAGGAATCAATTGGCTGAACTTCACATCAGCAAACAAGTTGATCGCATGAGCTTTGGTTGCAATTGCCTCAAGCTGGGCCAACACTTTTTCATCAGCGGACATATTAACCTGACCCTCATTAGAAATTGCATTGGCAACAGTAGAGGAAACAGGCAAGTTCAATTTGTTTAATAGTAGCTTGTTGACAAAGTTAGGATTGGAAATAATAGTAGATATTGAGTTCTTTTGGTTACTTCCCATGCTTGAATTCCTCCCTTCTGAATTTATTTTATCATTGGAACCGATCAAGCCTTGGTTAGGTGATGAGGAAGAGCTTGGATTTACACCAAATAACCTATTAGAAGCTAAACCAATAGCCTTACTCAAGGCATTGGTTGGCGATATCGAAATTGAAATCCTACGCTCTAGACCTCTATTACTTCTCAGTCTTCCATTCACCATATATGGGCGGCCAGAATGTTGCTTCTCATCATATTCTTGATTTGAATTGGAGTTACCCTGTGAACTCTCTCCATTGGAAGTATATCTGGGCGTAATGGCAACAGCTCCACTGCCCGCATGAGCCAATTCATCTGCAATTGCATTCACTTCTACTGCTCTTTTCTCAACCATAACATAATCCTTCTCAAACATTGAATCCTGATCCTTCTTGTAGAATTTATTGTACTGATTTTTATCATTGAAAGGAACAATTGAATCACCAACAGGGCTATTTTCAGTTATTATCTGCTTAATAGCATCATCACGTCTTGTTCCCTCCACAGGCAGATATCTTACTAAGTCTTTATCTTTGTCTTCAGTTGATGGAGGAGGAGAATTCTGGTACGTCAAAAATTCTTCATGTATTTTATTCAGGCCCTTTTCGTGCCTGGTATCTTCTTCATTCAAAGCAGTTAATTGCTTCGGTACCACATGAGACTGTTTACGCGAGCCTTTGATTGGAGATATATACTCACTAATAAACAAATTTTCGTCCATGTCAGACCTATCCAAAGGTTGATCGTCACCTTCTAACTCATTGTTTATCAAAGTATCATTAAAGAATTCGTTGAAAGAAATACGCTCCGTAGGATTGTACTTCAAAAGAGAGCGAATTAATCTTTTTAAAGGTTCAGGTACCTGAGCAGCCGAAGGAAATTTTATCCTGTCATTAGACTTTTCGATATTCTTCAAGAGCTGTATATGGTTATCGGCTCTGAAAGGAGGTTTCCCAACTGTCATTTCATAAAGTACAGCACCAACTGACCACAAGTCGGCCTTTGCATTGTACTTCTCGTAACGCAATATTTCTGGTGCCATATATAATGGAGAACCGCATAGAGTTTCAGCCATAGAAGTTGAAGGTAAGAATCTTGCAAAACCGAAATCAGCAATCTTCAACACCGGTAACTCCCAGAGACCGACGTATCCAGCGTCCTCGAATTCTTGTTTGGAATGCATTGGTGGAGATAAAAGTAAATTCTGTGGCTTTATATCTCTATGAACAAGACTTTTATTTCTTAAGAACTCAAGCGCAGAAGCTAGCTGTTTCAAAAAATGGAGAACTAATGTTTCATTTAGCCCATGAGACCCCTCAACAGAAGGATACCGCTCCAATAGAGAGGATATAACTGGATGTGTTTTCGCCAACACCTCCCTTTTGCGTATAAAGTAAGAAAGGTCGCCCATGGAGCAGTAGTCCATGACCAAATGGAAGTGTGACGCGGTCTGTTGGTAGTCCAATAGCCCCACAATGTGAGGATGCTTCATCGTCTTCAAAATAGATATCTCAATCTCCAAGTTCTCAACTAATTTCTTGGACTTGAGCTTAGACCTCACCACAGACTTTATCGCTACAGCCTCGTGTGACCTCCGGCTAGAGCATTTGTAAACAGTGGCAAAGGAGCCCTTCCCTATCTCCTGTCCGATCACATATTCTCCCACGGTCCGTGCATGGCTTTTCTCTGCTCTTTTGCTTGATTCGCCGCTGCTCGTAGACATGTTCAATGTTCTTTGCCGCCGGCTCCTGGTCGCTGTGCGCTTCTAATCAGAAACACTTGTCGATTCACGTCGTTAAAAATCCTTGATGATAAGCCTTTCCGCCTCTCACCTGGTCCTACCTGTTTAGTTTCTCCCGGTGATTTACTCTCGTCGTCTGAATAAACCAATCTGGTTTCCTTGTCTCCTAAGCGGAAAAGGATATTTACGTGGTCCGCTTATCAAGTCCTCTTCTAAATCCAGATGTGTTCTTCTGCCGCTTTTTTACTATCTTAATACCAACACTTACTAGTCACTGTAATTCTATACCTTGTACTCAGTGTTATATCTACTAGACAATTGCCCAGTATTGAATAATCAATATAGAGATTTTGTTTTATCTTATCGCTCCTTGATATCCACACCTATGAGTAATATGAAGTAACAAGTGACCTCACATTGTAACGATAATTTGGTGGTACGGCATATACAACTTAGTGTTTAGATTGCGATTTGTTGTACCTTCTGGCGGTTAATAGTTACTGAAGAAAGAAGGTTAAAGATATTGATATTAATAACAAGAAGTCAATTGAAGGGCATCTAAAGGGTATATCAGAGAGTAAGAAGCAATGTTTGAATCGTTAGTTGCTAATTTGGTGAACCGATTTTTGGGATCATACATAGAAAATTTCGATCCCAAGCAGCTCAATATAGGAATATGGAGCGGAGATGTCAAGTTGCGTAACCTCAGACTCAAGAAGGAGTCGCTAGACAAGTTTCGGTTACCGGTGGACGTTAAGTTTGGGCACTTGGGGGAGCTCACGTTGCAGATACCCTGGTCGAACCTCAAATCCAAGCCTGTGAAGGTGATCATCGAGGATGTGTACTTGCTTGCTTCGCCTGTGCTCGTAGACGAGTACGACGAGGAGGAGGAGAAGCGCCGAGGGCTACTTCTCAAGCGAGAGAGGCTTGAAAACCTCGCTGCGCTAGAAGCAGCCAGCGCGGAAGGAGCCCAGAACGCGGACGGCTCTCGAGACGAGACCTTCACGGAGAGTCTTGTCACCAAGATAGTAGACAATTTGCAGGTCACGATCAAGAACATACATATAAGGTACGAGGACGAGTCTTTGTTGACTGAGAACCCTTACTCGGTAGGAATTGTGCTCAATGAGCTCTCGGCAGTTTCAACCGATGGAGACTGGACTCCCAGCTTCATATCCATCACGCAGGCATTCACGCACAAGCTTTTAACACTCAAAAACTTCAGTTTATATATGAACACGTCGTCAGATTCCTTGTACTGTGAAGATTTTGAAGAGTTGTTGAAAACCTTCAAGAGTTTGACAGAGCCCGAGGAAGGGAAGCAAAATCTCGAATACTTGTTGAACCCCATCTCTGGTGAGGGCCGACTTACTGTTCATAAGCGAGGAGCGACTGATGAGTTCCCTCACGCCAAGTGCGAGCTTTTTTTCGACGAGTTTGGCATTGATTTAGATTCAGATCAATACAGGGATCTTCTCTGGACTACCTCCGCCTTCCGTTGGTACTTAAAGACACAGAAATTCAAGAAATTTAGACCAAAGTCTTCTGTAAAGGAGAGTCCCAAAGCATGGTTTCAGTACGCAGCGAAATCAATTCTAAACGAGATTCATGAGAGAAACTACAAATGGACCTGGGAATATATGGCCACAAGAAGAGACCAGAGAAAAGCGTACATAAAGTTATGGAAAATGAAACTATTAGACCAGTCTTTTTCAGCCGCTGATGAGAAAGAGTTCAACCTGCTTGAAACTGACATACCTTTTGAAGATCTCAAATTTTATAGACAGTTAGCAAGAAGCGAGATTCACAAGCAAAAGCAGCAAATAGTTAATCCAGGTGGCGTACAATCAACCCAAAATTCTGGCGGTTGGTTTTCTGGTTGGTGGGGTAAGAGTGGGTCAGATGCTGATAATACCAATTCTGACTTCACTTTAAGTGAGGAACAGAGAAAGGCCCTTCATGAAGCTATAGAATATGATGAGAATAAGGTCTTGGCGGAATCTTTAAATATACCAAGAGATAGGACGAAGTTTGAGATATCGGCTGTTTTAAATAAAGGAGGACTTTCAATCAGAAAGTCCAGGAAGAGTCCTCACCTTGCAGAAATAATTTTTGAAGGTTGTTCTTTCAAGTTATTTCAAAGGCCAGACTCATACCTTGTGGATTTTCAATTGGTCGAGTTCAAGGTTGAAGATGGTACTAATTCCACTTTATACAAACATATTGTAAGTGTAAAGCACCCTCATTTGGATATGCATGCGACTAGCCCAGAAGATAATTCTCTGATTGTCTCTTCAAGAAGCGACCCTTTTTTCCATATATCTTTTGAAAGTAACCCAATTGATGGAAGTGCAGATTCAGCACTTTTAGGAAAGTTAAAATCTATGACAATATTTTACAATCCGCACTTCATCGAGGAAGTCATTAAGTTTTTTACGCCTCCCAAGGTTCATTTAGATACAGTTGGTGCTATAATGAATGCTGCCGAAGCCACAATGGAAGGTTTAACGGCACAAACCAAACTTGGTTTACAGTATGCTTTAGAAGAACACAAAACTATCAACATCAAGTTAGATTTGCAAGCACCTCTAATTATCTTACCTCTTGATCCAAATGATTGGAAATCTCCTGTTGCAATACTAGATGCTGGTCATATAAGTGTTGTCAGTGATTTGGTAGAGAAGTCAAAAATTGAAGAAATAAAATCGAAGCAAAACTATACATCAGAGGACTGGAAACAATTAAACAATTTGATGTATGATAAATTTAGTCTAACTCTCCTGGATACTCAGTTTTTTGTGGGACCAACAATAAAAAGTACTATGCTTCAACTTCATTCCGAAGAGGCTCATAAATCGACCTTGATTTTGGACAAACTCAACCTAAATCTTTCCTTCGGTGTTTCTATACTTCCAGAAGCACATCTGTTGGCTAGGTTCAAAATTGGTGGTGAGGTACCAGAGATAAAGTTAGTATTATCTGATTTTCAGTATAAATCCATTATGAAAATTATCGACGCAAGTATTCCCTCTTTGCAGCATGATGACATAGATGCTTCAAGTATTTTTGAGACCTTTCAAAGCCAGGATAAATCTAAGGTGAATCATTTAGAATCTTCTAATGAGCCCTCGAAGTCTGATTCAAAGTCCAGTTCTTTCAACAGTCAAGAATTAGGTAGCCTACAACGTCTTTTTGAGCTCAGTTTCGTCGTAGGAAGAGTTTTTTTATCGGTTACTAGAACAACAGATATTTCAAACTTTAGTAACGATCCAATTACTGATTTAGTTGGTGATTCTTTGAATTTGGAGCTTTTTAAAACATCAAAAGATCTTGAGTTAATACTTACTCTTGCCAGTATTAATATGATAGATCACATTGAGAAGTCAGGTGTTCCTGAATTCTCTAAATTAATATCTTCAGATATATCGAATGGACCTGAAGATGATGATACTCATGCACATAAGGATCTATTTAAGTTAAATTACAAACGCTCCTCTAGAATTTTGGAAACAAAAGAAACGGAAGTTGAAGTTTTTGACCAAGATGTAGCCGTTGATTTTGCTACTGTTAAATTTATTATTTCTCGAAAATCGATTCTCAGTATCCTCAGTTATATTTTGAATACGTTTCAAGATCCAAATGAGATTAACAACTCTGAGAGCCCTAGTATTTCCAACTACAGCGATAATGAAAACTTAATTCCTGAAAGGATAAATGTCAATGTCAATTTAGAAAGTATTATCATGGTGTTGAATGAAGATGGATTGAAATTGGCAACATTAAAATTAAGTAAAGCTAATTTTCATGTATTTATGCTTCCCGAAGAATTAAAAGTTAATGGTATGCTTGGTGCTCTTAGCTTGCACAATGATATTGATCTGGATAACTCAAAGACTTCTCCTTTTGGAAACCTTGTAAGTATAGAAGGAGACAATTTGGCACGCTTCAAGTACGAGACTAGTAACCGCGAAATTCACAATGTTCCCTACAATACATATATTGAGTTTGGCACTGAATCTGCAAAGATAAACTACGATGAAGATGCGTTCAGTAAAATCTTGTCTTTTGTTAGCAAATTTCAGAGGATGAAAGCTATTTATGATAAAGCTAGAGATGCTGCGATTAATCAAGCGAACCAAATTGATTATGCAAACAAAATCAAGTTCGATGTATTGATTAAGGCTCCTATAGTGGTTTTCCCTCGACTTGTTGAAGAAGAGAATGTTTTTGATTCTTTAACAACTCATCTAGGGGAAATATATGTCACGAACAGCTTTGAACCTGATTCTAATGGTAAAGTCCAAAACTTGATAAATGCTGGAATTAGAAATGTAAGTCTTGAGTCAGTTTTTCATTTTGATAATATCACTCAGCAGTCGCAGATCGTTGATGGTTTAGATTTATCCTTCGATGTAAATTATTTGGAGGAGGTAATCGAGGACAGACCAATATTTTCAATAGTAGGCAAAATGCCTGATCTTAATATTCATCTATCAGATTTACAATTTCAATATTTGGTCGAATTAAATGAGTCATTACTCAAATTGCCTAATAGTATTACTTATGAAGATGATGAGTTTTCTTTAGTTGATATAAAGAAAGATGCGGCCATTGCTAACGCAGTTTACTATAGTGACATTGAAAGTAATGAGACCAAAAAAGCACTGCTTTCGAACGAAACAAAATCAACAGAAAGGAGTGTATCACCAGGTCACGAAAAAGTTGACTTTAAATTTTCCAGTCCAATCTTGTCTTTAACGTTGTATAACAACACCAGGAATCAGGAAGATATAACTGACTCAAAATTAACTTCTTTTACATTAAATGACTTGCAGGTCAATTTCGTCCTTAACGAAGATACACATTTTTCAACTGATGTGTCTGTTGAGTCCTTCGTGGTAAAAGACATGCGTTCAAAAGCATATAATAAATTTACAGAGATAATTCCATCGATATCTGATGGAGATAAGCAGTTTTATTTGAAAGTATACTCAAATGGATCAGTTGATGATAAGAACATCACGGTAATTCTCAATGTGGATAGACCGCAAGTAATTCTTGCCCTCGACTATGTATTTGAACTCCAGTCCTTTTTACAAATAGGATCAAAGGAATCTAAACCTCGTAAGCTTGTCGTTCTGAAAGATAACAAAAGTAAACTGAATGATAACGCATATTCTCTGGCCCAGGAAGCAAGTAAGAATCTGACTACGAATTTGGGATTTTCTATAAACATTAATAGTCCCTCGCTTATCCTACTCGCTGATTCCTCAAGGCACAATACCGAAGCAATTATATTCAAGGTCGAACTGCTACTTCTAAGCAGCCAAAATATTATTTCTTTAGCAGCAAATAATATTGGAATGTTTTTATGTTCAATGGAAGATACTGTTGATAAACGATTAAGGATAATTGATGATTTTTCAATTTCGTTCGCCTATGATTCAAGAGGATCTTCTGAATATAAATTTCTTTCTAGTGTTCAAGCCTCAGTGGATCCAATGTTGATACGAGTTTCCTTGAGAGATATTAGGTTGGCCTATGGAATTTTTAATAAGGCGTCAGAGCTATACAATCAGTCAAGACTTACCAGTCAGAATGGCGAGCAAGAAACTGCTCAAATATCTGAATACTCTAGAAGTATAACTACAGACTATGCACCTTCCATAGTATCAGGTTTGTCAAACGAGACTAGAAATGATCCACAAGATGAACAGATAATTCCGGCTGTTGTGAAAGGAGAAGAGCTCAATGCTGGTTTTGGTGGTTTAAGATTTGTTTTAATTGGTGATATCCATGAACTTCCTGTTTTAGATATGAATATCAAACCTTTTGAGGTAAAAGTTAATAACTGGTCTACCGATTTGGCTGCAGAAACTCATCTTGAGGCGTTCACTAACATCTTCAATTACTCGAGATCTACTTGGGAGCCTTTAGTGGAAACATGTCCCATATCGATTTATGCGTCTAAGAAGTTCACGCCATCACCATGTGTTCAAGTTGATGTGGTTTCCAGAGATTTGACGGAAGTCAATGTCTCGTCACGTTCTGTTGCTCTTCTTTCGCATGTATTTTCTGTTATAACAGCTGATGAAAGTCTAAAACCTAGGGAAGAAGATGAACCATACCGTATTATCAATAATACAGGATTTGATATTGAAGTGTGGAATGATAAACTGAATAATATTGATATTTCGAGAAAGCTTATAAAAGACAATGAAGTTGCTCCTTGGTCTTTCGAAGATTGGAGAAAGATCCGTGAAAATCTAGATACAGATAGTAGCCTGGGTTATTTAGGAGTAAAAATTTTGGATTCCCCGTATGAAAGTCTTGGAGGATTATCTGCTAATGGAGAAGGAGAAGAGTTGTTTGTTTTATATCCATCTGTCCAAGGAGTTCATGATCGTCTCTCTTGTGAAATCTCTTTGAGAGAAGATAATATAAAAACTATTTTACTCAGATCAACTATAAAGGTGATAAATGATGCTGAAGTACCTTTGGTGATTCAAATATCAGGAGAAAGTCAAAAAGATATTCTCCTTGATTCTAAAACATCGAATGCTTTACCAATAGATAAGGTTTATAATGGCTCATTTAAGCTAAAGCCCAAACTTGAGAAATCCTATGATTGGTCCCCTTCGTTGAATTGGACTGATCTCTCAAATGACGGCATGGCTTTGTCCTGCAAATCATCGTCTCAAGTTGACGATTCATTTTATATTCATACAGATGCGAAGTATGATGAAAATGAGCCATTGTGCAAAATATATCCTCATATGACACTCATAATATCAGCACCTATAGAAATTGAAAACTTACTCCCAGTTTCCTTTGGCTATCGTTTGTACGACAAAAATACTAAAAAGGACTGGTGCGGTTTTGTTCCTAAGGGCATGAAAGAATATGTTCACGTCGTTAGCCTTCAAAGTTTATTGTTACTTAGTGTTGAGCCAAAGGATTGTGGCTTTGAGAAGTCCGATTTTGCTATCATAAATAGCTTACCAAACAGTGAATTCAAGAAGGAAAATGTCATGACTCTAAGACACAAAAATGGTCAGATATTAAGGCTCAAGATTCATTATCCAAGAAGGGGTTCAGAAAAAGCCAGTTTGAAAGTCGTGATTTATTCTCCTTATGTGATTCTCAATAAAACGAACGAAGATATCATTGTTAGCGAAAGGGGCAATATGATGAAATCTAGCAGCAAATCCTTCAAGCCCACTGTGCCAAGTATGTTCTCTTTCTTTAAGGATAACGATACTTCTAATAGAGCATTGATCAAAATTAATGACACTGCATGGACATCGCCTATAAGTCTTGACGCAATTGGCCAGAGTACTGCAGCAAAAGCCCAGATAAATGGAAAGCAGTCTGAAATGAATATTGGTATATCCATTGGTGAAGGAGAAGGAAAGTATAAATTATCGAAGGTGATCACTGTTTCACCAAGATACATTTTTAAGAATGGATTGGCCGAGGAAGTAGAAATCGTTGAAAATGGTTCTACTCGACAAATTTCTGTCGATGCTGATGGCCTTGTCCCATTGTATGGATTACGTCGTACTGAGCAAAAGAACTTAATGCTTAAGTTCCGTCAAGGTAGTTCGTGGACATCTCCATTTTGTATTGATGATGTTGGTCAGGTTTTTTTGAAAGTTCAAAAGGAGAACTTTGGACAAGTCTTATTGAAGATTAGTATTCTTTTAGAAAATGCAACAATATTCATCCATTTGGAAGATGCTAATAATGACTGGCCTTTCTCCATAAAAAATTTTAGTGATCAGGAGTTTTACATATACCAGGGTGATCCTAATATTGATGAAAATGGAAACGTGGCCAAACGTGATGTACAATATAAACCTATTTTTTACAAAATTCCTCCAAAGAGCGTTATGCCATATGCCTACGACTATCCTAATGCTTTAATTAAAGAGTTGATTATAAGAGCTCGTGGTCGCGAAAGAGCCGTCAACTTGGCTGAGATTGGGAACTTGAAACCATTCAGGATACCTCCTACCCAAGACACCGAACAAACAATAGTTGATCTTAATGTGGTGGCTGATGGAACTAGTCAGTCCTTGATTATTTCTAACTATGATCCATCTGTTAGCTTATATAAGTTGAAGTCTGACAAATCGCTGGTATCCTTATCACAACAGCATTTTGAAGCAGTTGAGAAAGATGAAAACTATCATACAAGAATCGTTACTCGCTTTGAGGGTTTTGGTGTTTCATTGATAAACACAAGATCTCAAGAGTTATGTTATATTACCCTACGTGGAATAGAAGTGAGATACAATGAGTCCGATCTATATCAAAATTTGAGTGTGAAATTAAAGTGGATACAGATTGATAATCAACTTTTCGGTGGTATTTTCCCTATAGTACTATACCCCTCGGTGGTTCCAAAGTCTGGTAAAGAAATGAACAATCATCCTTCGTTTTCTGGGGCAATCTGTAAAATTAAGGATGATTCACACGGGACTTTGATGATAAAATACGCTACAGTTTTAATGCAAGAGATGACAATTGAGATTGATGAAGATTTTTTGTTTGCATTACTTGATTTTGCGAAGTTTCCAGGTGCCAGCTGGAACAAGTTGCAAGAAGATAAACTTTGTGAGGATGTATTGGAGTTACCTGAACTAGTCAACTTGAAAGATAGTATAGATGTGTATTTTGAAGCATTACATTTACAGCCTGCATTGCTTAATCTTTCATTTGTTAGAACTGAGAGAGTCAATGTTGATGATAGGACGTCTTCTCAAAATACGCTCATGTTCTTTTTCAATGTTTTGACAATGGCTATTGGAAATATAAATGATGCACCAATAAAATTAAACGCTTTGTTTATCGAGCATATAAGACTACCACTACCATTATTAATGGAAGCTGTTCAGACTCACTATGGACAAGCTTTCTTTTATCAAGTTCATAAGGTGCTCGGATCTGCTGATCTTATAGGTAACCCAGTTGGCTTATTCAATAATATATCGTCAGGTGTTTTGGATATTTTTTATGAGCCTTATCAGGGGTTTGTCATAAATGATCGTCCCCAGGAGCTTGGAATAGGTATCGCAAAGGGAGGGTTGAGTTTCTTGAAAAAGTCGATATTTGGATTTTCTGATTCATTTGCAAAGGTAACTGGTTCACTTGCTAAAGGACTTTCTGTTGTTACTTTAGATAAGCAGTTCCAAGAACGCCGAAGACTAAATCAAAGAAGAAATAAGCCGAAGCATGCATTGTATGGATTTGCTTCAGGTGCAAACTCATTTTTTGAATCTGTATCATCAGGCTTCACTGGTTTTGCTACTGCTCCCTTAGAAGGTGCCAACAAAGATGGGGCCTCCGGTTTTTTCAGAGGCTTAGGAAAAGGATTCGTGGGACTTCCAACAAAAACAGCAATTGGATTGTTCGATCTTGCTTCTAATGTGAGTGAAGGCATAAGAAACACTACGACTGTCTTCGACGCAGAAGGGTTGGATAAGGTTAGATTACCACGATATATTTCACTGGATCAAGTTATTAGGGAATATGATCCAAGAGAAGCACAAGGTCAATTTTGGCTAAAGACAATTGATGGTGGCTTATACTTCAGTGAAAAGTATCTTGCGCATCTTCTTCTTCCTGGTGAAGAAGTTTGTGTCCTTGTTACATTCAAGAAGATTATTCTCTTTCAAATTAATACATTGATGGCCAAATGGGTAATTCCATTGGAACAAGTTAAGTCAATTTCAAACGAACCTACTGGTATCCTGATAATATTGAAAAAATCTAACGGACCATTCATTCCTGTTCCAGACCGTGCTAACAGAGCTTTTCTCTACAGAAAGATTGGTGTTGCTGTGGAACAATATAATAAGCATTGTCAAGTGTTTTTATAATTTAGCATGAAAAGTATATAAAGCCATGTTCTCTATAAAATCCTATTTTGAAACATCTTCATAGCTTTGCCACATCTATTAGGTAATTTTTGCATAAAAGTTATCGCGTCTTCTTCTTTACAACATTCAAAAGTTAACTTAGTTACAGCCAAATAACTATCTAATGTTTTCACTAAAATGTAGTTCGAATCTGGTCGTAAGCAGAATTGACCTGGTTCTTTTAATGATTCGTTGGAATCTTCGGTATATCCGAATTCATTAAAGACAACCTTCTTGAATCCATTGGTGGATGTGCCTTTTTGTGTTTTTTCATATGGCAAAAACAGATAAAGATTTCCCAACGCATCACTTAGCCTTTTTATCTGACGAGAAGACTTTCTCAGCCAGTCTATGCTTCTGTGTGTTGGCATGAGCTTCTTTGCTAACGAAAAATGAGGTAAGTTGTCCCTAATCGCAGAAGTCTTCCTTTCGAAGCTACGTTTCTCGAGGCACTCAACCAATAAATCCCCGCCCATATCGGCCAATTTAGACTGTAGAGAATCAAAAGTGTCATTATCCTCAATACAAACTTTCTCCGATTGCAGGATTACTTCGCCTCTGTCGAATTTAGTAGGATGCAAGGTCTGGACTGTCACTCCAGTGAACGCATCATCGTTCATTATGGCATATTGTATCGGCGACGAGCCCGAGTACTTAGGCAAAAAGGACGGATGAACGTTCAAGCCACCATACTTCATCCCATTTATAAACTCTCCTGGGATTAACTTGCCGTACGAAACTGCTATTCCTATGTTGAACTGATTGAATTTTGCAATATTAATAATGTCCTCGTCGTTTTCAGCTCTGTGGACTCGAATCTGTGCATTCATTCCGTAAGTACCAATTGGAACATCTACAAGCTTCTTCAATTTCCTTCCCGTGGGTTTAATGCTTCGTGTGATGATATCGATTGATTTTACACTGTCTTCATCTCGTTTTTGAAATTTAACTATTTTGTCCAACACTGCTACACTGAAATTGTCACTTCCAAAATATGCTATTTTTAAAGGCTCTTTGGTACTACTGATGCATCTTCTACTACCAGCTAAGGCTGTTTTTCCATATGGACCCCTTGTTAACTTAATCATTCCATGCCCTACTTAAAGATCAGTGTCCCTGAATAAAGAATTGAAAATACGAGTCGTGTAGATATGTAAGGGCATAATGGGCGATTTTGCACAGTAAGCATTTCCAGTGTTGAAATATCAATGATTGGAACTAAAACACCACGGTGATAATGGTTAATCGAACGGCGAGGAAGGTTAGTGTGTTGATGTCATGTACATTTCTAGGACTCATATGTGGTACATTATACTTGTATTCTTCATATGGACCCCAGTTGGCTAAAGAATTAAAGTACAGCGTGACAGAATCGTCGAGCATAGCACTTTCAGGAACAGTAGGAGTAGCTATTGCTGGTCCCCTAGCGGGATATGTAATTGACAGGAAAGGCTATACAAGGTCATTGATCTTGGGAGGGATCGCTATAATTATAGGATACGAGGGTCTCAAGTATCAGTTTGATACGAAAAAGACGCTGTTGCTCACATCATGCAGTTTGCTATCTCTTGTAGGGATAGGGTCTACTTTTTTGAACTCGACATGCCTCAAATGTTGTGCTGTGAGCTTCCCTAGTATACGAGGCGTTGCCACCTCTCTTCCACTAGCATTGTATGGCTTGAGTGCGCTATTCTACTCTGCTATAGCCTCGATATTTTTCCCAGGAAACACGTCCAGCTTTTTAGGCTTTTTGTCTCGTTCATCTCTTGTCATATTCTTGATCTGTGCCCCTTCGATTATGTACTGCGACAAGGAGCCCTTGACGAGGAAGAGTCATCAAAGAACAGTGTCTGGCTCTGTGGAGATGAGTGCGCCTTCAACGCCAACTTCTGGGAAACTGTTTCTCCCTAAACGAAGCGAGTATCACAAGTTTGAAAGTACGATGCAAGACTCTGACATTGGAGGTATCGAACTCTTGAGGTCGCATAAGTTTTGGCTCATATTTATCTTGACGGGTTCGTTAGCTTCGTTGGGCCAAATGTACATCTATTCAGTTGGTTACATGGTCAAGGCTCTAGTGAACAAATCTGTTGCTCAAAAGGGTTTAAGTGAGATCAATCAGATCAATGAGATGGAAGCGCTAATTCAGCAGCTTCAGCAATTCCAGGTTGGTTTGATATCGGTTGCTAATTTCGTAGGACGCATCTTAGCTGGAGTGCTTGGAGATGTGATCTCGCAGTCCTTTGGGAAGTCTAGGACCTGCTTGATTTTCTTACCATCTCTAGGTCTTATGATCACTCAAATACTAGCGCTCCTTGTTGACAACGAGCGTGGGCTCAGTACTATATCGCTCCTCACGGGCATAAACTATGGTTTTACTTTTTGCATTATGCCCATTATTGTAGGGGATGCCTTTGGAATGAACAAATTTTCTTCCAACTGGGGTATAGTGGGGCTTGCCCCAGTCGTTCCCTCTTACTTTTTCACTCATTTGTTCGGTACCATATATGACAAGAACTCCTTTTACAACGAGTTCCAAAATGCTCGTATTTGTTCCTACGGAAATGGATGTTATGCTTCAATTTTCAAATTGACATTGGGTGTCACTGTGTCTTCTCTCATCTTAACTTGTATACTAAACTTCCGTTCCTTCATGGGGCCCAATTCATCAATAAGGCCCAAGAAGCTACCTAATTAGTGTGATGACTTGCATAATATATAACCTACTCTTTCATAATCAAGATAATACAATTCCCTGAAATCTTACTGTACTTACTGTAGAGTATGGGCTTTTGTATCGATCCAATATCAAAAACCGCAAAATGCTCAACAAGTGCACTTTACTTTAGTATGGACGCCATGAACTCTAGGAAGGAGCAAACAAACGGAAGCAACTATAAGAGCCAGGATAAGTTTCGAAACGTAACTCGTTCTAGCGGTAGCAGCAGTAGCTCAGATCAATCGGGACGCTATAAAAGTAATCGCAAACAGACCAACACTAAAAACCATCGATCATCGAAAGAGGATGCGTCTGGAAGCAAATCAAAAGTCAATTTAGACGAGGAAAAGATCAGGCAGAGACTGGAACGGTTCCTGAATAAACTGGTTGCTGACAAGGGAGACTATGGGCTCGTGAGCAGAGGTGAGGATACCAGGTTACAGAAAAGTTCGAGATTGCGGCATGAATTCTTCAACGAAATCCTAGCATCGTTTCTACAGTACAACAGAGAGCACTCGTCCGCCCAGATCAATGTCGACGTGAGCCAGTTCATGAAAAGTGACACCCTGGAGAACGGAGAATCGAGCTCGGGAAAGGAAAAGACCCCCAGCATCGCCCAAAACTTGATGTCTTTGCGAAAGCTCAGAGAAGCTCTCCTCAGCACAAATGCAAACAAATTCACAAAAAACGTATACTTGTGCTCCATCCGAATCTCTTCCGTGATTGGGCACTATCAGACCTATGTCCCCAGCATACTTTTCTTGCTAGAAGACAAGCACCGGCATCTATTGTCCAACTCCGAAAGACGTGAGATTGCGACACTTTTGGTGCTTCACGAAGCTCACTTCACTAAAGACAACACTAAGGCATTGCGACTCTACTTCGAGCATTTGGATGGCCATGACGCAAAGACCCTTCAGGTGCTCGAAGCATGGATCGAAAGAGACTACTATTCCTGGATCAAGTTGTACAATACCGAGACCGACACTGCGAAAACTGTGATAATGAAATTGGGCTTGGATCGAATGGTGCAGCACATAAACCTCTGCTTCCAAATGTCATACTACACTTACAGTCTCTCGGATTTCGTCAATGTTTATCTACCAAACGGCTTCGGCATAACCGACTTCATTGACCTGTATAAGCTAAGCTGGAAAATAGCTGGTGAAAATCTAATGATTAAGGAGCGTAGTAACTCAAAGTAAGACATATATATGTATATTAGCGCGACCGTATTTAACGAAATAATAGCCTACTTTAAGTCAAAAACCATAGAACTCTTCTTAATCTAGACATAGATATGAGTTCTGAGGACAAGAAATGGAGCGAGAAGCTACCAGAGGTAATAAAAATAGATGACATATCATCAGGAAAGATCGACGCTAAGCTTATATACCAAGAATTGGACCGATTAAAATTTGAGGTGAACATATTGAGGAATGATTTGTCACTATTTTTACAGTCCTTGGGGCATATTCCCCCTAGCACAAGCCAAATGGAGTACTACAAGGTAGTCACGTCCCGTCTAGACACTTTGCAGAAATCCATAAAAGAATACTGTCGGGAGTACAATCGAATGCTTCCGATTATAAACCTCGCTCAGATAAAACTAGGAAACGAAGTGGAGACTATATCCAATAGCCAGAAGCAGGGCGGTGTCCAGGAGAAGCAGGCCAAGACGAGTCCCAAAAAACAGGTTGGCGGCGGCCCTGTAAAGCGCCCTGTGCCCCAGAATGGCTTGAACACAAATATAAAGAACGGCTTGACTCCTGCCCAGTCAATAGAGCTTTAAGAAGCCTTTTGTGCATAACCCGAGCAGTGGTGTGGCTATATCTACGTTTCTGGACTTCTACAGGTCCTGTAGTCCCTTTAGGGCCTATTCCACCGTATCATCGGGTTCATCAGTTTTTGGTGTTACCCTGAACTGACTCACATCAATATATTTAAAGATCAGCGAAATGTCAGCTAGCAGGGTTTTTGGAACTAGATATATTCAAATACCATAAAGAAGTAAAGATGTCTGCTACCTTGAAAGCGACTTTTGAGAATTGCAGAAAGGAAGGGCGTAATGCTTTAGTGAACTTCATCACTGCGGGCTACCCTTCTATTGATGACACAGTTCCTATAATGAAAAATATGCAAGACGCCGGAGTTGATGTGATCGAACTAGGAATCCCTTTTTCAGATCCCATTGCTGATGGAACGACTATTCAACATGCAAATAACGTTGCCTTGGAAAATGGCATTACTGTTTCCAAGTGTTTGGAGCTAGTTACTAAAGCAAGGTCAAGCGGTTTGACTATTCCTGTCATATTTATGGGCTACTATAACCCAATTTTAAAGTATGGTGATGAGAAAATGCTTGAGGATTCAGCCAAGGCGGGTGTGAATGGATTCATCATCGTTGATTTGCCACCAGAAGAGGCCATTCAATTCAGATCATTGTGTGCCAAAAAGGGTTTGTCCTACGTTCCCTTAGTGGCTCCTGCTACTACCGACGAACGTTTGCAGGTAATCAGTAAGATTGCAGACTCTTTTATATACGTGGTTTCAAGAATGGGTACAACTGGTGCGTTAACAGAGATCTCGAGTGATATATCTAAATTGTGTGATCGTGTGAGAAAATTCACTGGATCCATTCCATTAGCGGTAGGATTTGGTGTCTCTACCAGAGACCACTTTTTGTTAGTTGGAAAGGCAGCTGATGGTGTAGTCATTGGTTCCAAAGTTATTACAGAAATAGCTAAGGCACCAGAGGGCAAAAGAGGTGAGGCGGCGTACAAGTACGTTAGAAGCATTTTGGGCGATAATTATGAACCACATGCTCCACAGACATTCGCACCAAGTGAGATTTCCGAAGTTGCGTCCAAGGATCAAGTTGTTCTTGACGAAAAACATAAGTACAGCCCTCGTTTTGGTGATTTTGGTGGACAATATGTGCCTGAAGCATTACATGCTTGTTTGAGAGAGTTAGAATATGGATTTGAAACTGCTGTAGCAGACCCAAAGTTCTGGGAAGAGTTTAGATCTTTCTATCCTTATATGGGTAGACCCTCTTCTTTGCATAAGGCTGAAAGATTAACAGAGCACGCCGGAGGCGCCCAAATCTGGTTAAAAAGAGAAGATTTGAATCACACAGGTTCTCACAAGATCAATAACGCTATTGCGCAGGTCTTGATAGCTAAAAGGTTGGGCAAACTGAAAGTTATTGCTGAGACTGGTGCTGGTCAACATGGTGTGGCAACTGCGACTGCCTGTGCAAAGTTTGGAATCGAATGTAAGGTTTTCATGGGTGCTGAAGACGTGAGACGTCAAGCCTTGAACGTTTTTAGAATGAAGATATTGGGTGCAAATGTTGTTCCAGTAAAGAACGGTACACAAACATTAAGAGATGCCACCTCTGAGGCTTTCAGGTACTGGGTTTCTAACTTGGAGAACACTCATTATGTAGTTGGTTCAGCTATTGGACCTCATCCTTACCCAACTTTAGTCAGAACTTTCCAGAGTGTTATAGGACAAGAGACCAAAGAAAAGTTCAAGGAATTGAACAACGGTCAATTGCCTAACTATGTTGTTGCGTGTGTTGGAGGAGGATCAAATTCCACTGGTATGTTTTCTCCATTCGAGCACGACAAAGAGGTGCAATTCCTTGGTGTCGAGGCAGGTGGTGACGGTTTAGATACCGAACGTCATTCTGCTACCTTGACTGCTGGACTTCCGGGTGTGTTCCATGGTGTAAGAACCTACGTTTTACAAGATGATGATGGACAGGTGCATGATACTCATTCTATTTCCGCTGGTCTTGATTACCCTGGTGTTGGTCCAGAATTATCATACTGGAAGAATACTGGTAGAGCTAAGTTTATTGCTGCCACAAATGCTCAAGCTTTGCAGGGCTTCAAGTTGTTGTCCCAGCTAGAAGGAATCATACCCGCTTTAGAATCTTCCCATGCAATATATGGGGCCGTTGAATTGGCAAAGACCTTACCAAGGGACCAGCATATTGTCATTAGCGTTTCCGGTAGAGGTGATAAAGATGTCCAAAGTGTTGCTGATGCTTTGCCTGCCTTAGGGCCACAAATTGGCTGGGATCTCAGGTTTGAAGCTGATCCTTCTAAATAGGACAAAAACGAGTAAGTACCAAGGCATTATATGCGCTCTTTATTTTCGGTTTGGTACACTTCCATAATTTTATATATATATTAATTTACATCTTTGATTAATAGTAAACAACATGAACTCGGGGGTAGATGGGCGTATTAATCATCCTCTTGGTCACGAAAGTTCCAATGACTTAGTGCTTGAATTGGCAAAACTTTTGGAAATAAAGAACATAGACCTGAATACACTTAAATTATGTATAAAGTTACTCGATGAGGGTGTCGACCCTGAGAGATTGGCAACAAGTATTACAAAAATTAAGAAGGAAGCAAGCCTGATAATCTGATGCAAAGTTAAAGTCTATTAAGGCTATAAATTATGTTGGCTAATTAATTGATATCAAGCAAATCCTTTCTTTCTTTTCTTTTTCAAGCGTCGTTGACTCAGCGACCCTGATTGCGAGGATCCGCCGCGCTGTATAGGCTGTGAATTCATCCTAGAAACTGTATTTTGGCTGGCTGGATTCTGGCTTCTTGAGCTTCCCCCATGATCTACTTGGGAGGATGCGAAGAGCGAGTCTGTTTGGGAAGATACCATATTTGCTCGCTCGTTCAATTGCGATGTTATCTTAATCGACGGCATTGATGACATTATGTCTATGTTTTCCTGGAGTTGCGACCCAGCTAGAGAATTTATTTCATGTGATGATTCTGCTGGTTCTGACCAAGAGTTCAATATAGTTTTGATCTCACTGGAGGACGCATTGTATTCGTCGTTGAATATTGTTTCGAAATTTTCTTCGTTATCGCTCTCTTTTACTTTGAGCTTCAAAAGACTTAAATATAATAATACTGTGGCTCTTTTGGTCTCTATCAGGCTAGCGGTAGATGGAGATAGTCCTTCATAAAATTCATTTAGAGCCTCAAATAAGTTTAATAGTTCAGTTCGATCACTAGAATCCTGAGGAGAATGAATGTCCATTACTTCTTCTCTGAAGGTTGATATCAAGTTAGATATCTTTATGTTTCTGGAATGGTAAAAATTAGATAACTGCTCTAACATAGAATCAAACTCAGTAATATTAGCAATTTTCTTCGGATAGGTATTGGAAATATCTATCAAAGATGCATAGTCTTGTTGTGAAAATTGACTGATAGAATCAAGATATTTCGGGACTTCACCTAACTTAAATGCATACTCCTGTATTTGTTTTATTTCATCTTCCTCTGTTAGTATATCATTTTCAAGTAACACCTTCTGTAAGAATTTCAAAAAATCTTCCTTGCTAAATCTTTTGAAATATTCATTTTCTTTTCTATTATTGGGATGAATGTAATTAATTGAATCTGTGCTTGAACTTAAATCTGACCTATTTTCGTATAGGAGCTGATTACTCTTCATTTCCAATCCAGGAATGTCTGCAAAGCAGGTAACTGTTAATCTGTGGTTATTGTTCAAATGAAATATTCCGTAAACTTTTGCATCTTCTGAATTTTCCAGCGACGAGTCGTTATCGCTATCTTCAGTCAACCCAAAAAATTGTGAATTGAGTTCTACGATGAAAACACTTCTCAAATTGTTCTGACTGATTCCTGAATTTTCCGTTCTTTCTATGAAATAGGGGTCCTTCAAACTATGGGGTTTGCCATTTTTGATCCCAAAATTATATATCATTATTATTGGAGAAACAGCTGAATATATGAGGCAGATAAAGCTCATCTCTTCCTTATTGAACGTAGTTTCGGTAAATGACATCTTTAAAGAAAGATCATTATCGTCCAAGAAATGCTTCCAAGATAATAGCCTTTCTAGAGACGTGCCAACTCGAAACCAAATGATCTCTTTTGAAGTGAGGATAAATAAGAATCTATTGTCTTTAGAATAATGTACATCTTGTAATGTAGACCAAGTGTTCGAAGTTATGAGTTTTTCGCCCTTTAGAGATCTATCTATCTCAAACTTAGTCAGCGAAGATCGAGAGAATGCTAGTAGAGTCTTATTATTATTGCCCCAAAAAATCTTTTTCCAGTTAGATAACTCTAAAGGGTCATAAATGGAAGAATCGAACGTGTACGCTGAACCAAGACCTTCGCTGTCTTCTTTGTTATCGAATATAACTCTCGTCAAGCATTTGTGTTTGGAGCCGTACTTTATTTCCCAAACACCAAAGTTGCCTTTAACATCTATCACTGCAAACCTATTTTCAGAATAAGGGTCAAAAGAGAAATGAGCGAAGTCAAACCCTTTCAATGCATCATGATCGATCTGCCCGATCATCTCGAGGCCAAAACTTAGCCCATTTCCAACATTATCGGATGCCCGGCTTGTCAAAACGAAGACCCTATGGTCTGTGCGGGCCAAAATTATTGGAATGGAACGTTGCATATTGGAAACCTCTTTTGAATCCACTTGTTTTATCGACTCTGATAGAGTCACCTTGAACGGTCTGCCCAAATCTGGGAGACTTATTATGCCATGATAAGTACCTTTTTTAGAGCTAAATAGTCGATGTGTAGATCTTTTCATGTCTGATAAATTCAATATGCAACCTGTTTCGCCTGTAACATAAGCAAACACCACGAAATCACTCCCATCGGTTCTCTTCACTGTAAAAGTACAATTCAATGAATCGTATGTTGGATCATACACTTTATCAGATAATAGATATTCCCCTTCTATCGCATGCGATTTGAAGAGGTCCTTAGGAACATAGGTGCCATTTCTTGTCAAATACTCCAAGTTATCAGAAACTTGGTCAGCCAACAGATAATCTTTCTCGTCTCCATCCCAATGGTTATCCTCCTGCTGCTTCACTAACACCACCTTAGAGTTCTTCACCATGTGTAAATTTACACCTCTATTTCGTAGCCTTGGAAAAATTACGTGAGGATGAAATTCGACGTCTGATTCATCATCAACGTTGACTTTCCTAGACTCTATTATTCCATTCCCATTCACTCCATAGCTTAGCTGAACTCCTAACCCTTTTTTATAAGGCCACATTCACATACAAATGGCTTACTGTCTTCTTGTACTATCAAAGAAAGATGAGATGCGAAATGCATACTAGTTAAAATCTCATTTCCATTCTGAAGCCGGAATTTTACAAGCTCAACATCATCTTAGCATTGGACAGTTGTATAATATAGATTGTGAGAAGTGAACTCAAGATGTACAAAGGGGCTTTCTCGCTATTAACATGCTTATTTTTGTTCTATGTTAATATAGGACTTGCACTAGAGTTTAACGTTCATTCCTCGAACGATTATGAAAATCATAATAAGAGCCTTGCAGAAGAATACCAGCAGTTATCGGATGATTCGTTACTATGGGCGCCCTATAGATCAGGATTGTATTTTGGAATCAGACCAAGGCTACCCAAATCCCTTTTGTCGGGATTACTCTGGTTTAACGTGGATGACTACAGTGGAATTGGAAAGGTCAGACACTTATACGAACAGAGTGATAATATGAAAAAAGCGAATTGGGTATCCTATGATCCCCGAATTGGTGGAAGAGAGATAATAGAGGATACTGAAATGCACATCAGCGTTGTCATTGACTTTGTTAAAAGCAATGATGGAAAATCTTGGGGAGTTAAAGTGAAGTCGATACCTCATAAGGGTTATGAGAATGTGAGGACATCTTTTGTTTGGTACTCAGGACTAGAAGGAGAAAATCCTGAGGAGGAAGGACCAGAAGAGCAAATCATTAGAGATAGTATTTTAAAATTAGAGAACAAAAAGAACATTGATGGGTATAGTGAAACCCTAAAATTGACTGGATATTCTCGGGACTTGGACCTATTTGAACTTGCGATTGGCAAAGGGCCCAAGACAAATAAACACCCTGATGAAAGCGTTCTTGATCCTGAACTTGACCCCTCGAAAACGCACCACTATAGTTTGCGTGTGCCAGATGACAATGTATGGAAATCAAGAGATATTTTTATGACATTACTAGTGGAATCTGTTCAAAGGCTTACTAGTGATGGACAGGATTTGAAAGATTTTTCACCCTCGCAAGCTCTTATACTCCGTGACTTGCAGGGATTTGAAGGTAATGTTCATTTCGTTCAAAAGGTGTTTGAAGGTAAGAGTGAGTTTCCCATCATCTTTAAAAGCGTTCAAACCCCGCCAAATGACCAAATAACATTCGAGAATATTGACACCAAAGTAGAAAATGCCTTGAAATCTTTCGACCGTAAGTTTGAAGATAAGATCAAGCTCGAAAAGCCATTTAAAAGTAAAAAATATTCTGAGTTTGCCAAGGAAATGATTTCTGGCCTATTAGGTGGGCTCTCTTACTTTCATGGTGACCACTTAGTTGACAGAGAAACGAAGTTTGATGAGGAAACTTTTGAGTCTTACACATTATCTGGTTCGTCTGAAGGACCACATGAGCTATTTACGTTTGTTCCCTCCAGACCATTTTTTCCAAGAGGATTTTATTGGGACGAGGGATTTCACTTGCTCCCAATTTTAAAATACGATTCTGATTTAGCCCTTGAAGTGATCAAATCGTGGTTCAACTTGATAGATGACGACGGCTGGATTGCTCGTGAACAAATACTCGGTCTGGAACTGAGATCTAGGGTTCCCGAAGATTTCCAGGTCCAAAGTCCAGAGGTAGTCAATCCACCTACTTTGATGCTTATTTTAGAAGAGCTTTTAGAGAACACTCAAGAAGGTGGTTTAGGAAACAAAGATTCCTCGTATAATATTGAAGATTATGGAAAACAATTTGGACAGGAAGACCTTGGAGAAACTATAATCAATAATCCTGAGCTTTTACAAACATATGCAAAGTCCATTTATCCCAAACTCAAGTCTCATTTTGAAATGTTCCGTCGTACGCAGAAAGGATACGTGGAAGAGTTCGATAGAGGCTCAAATCTGGAAGCGTATAGATGGAGAGGGAGGACGATAACCCACTGCTTTGCAAGTGGCCTTGATGACTACCCTCGAGCATTACCTGCTGATATCGCAGAATTGAATGTTGATCTATTATCCTGGATTGGGGTTATGGCCAAGTCAATGAAAACGCTTGCACGTGTACTCAAGTACGACCAGGACCTCAAAGAATTTTCCACGATAGAAAAGAATGTTGTAGAGAACATAGAAGAACTTCATTGGTCGGAAGCAGATGGTGCTTACTGCGATCTCTCTGTGGACGAGTCAGACAAAAATGTCCACGTCTGCCACAAGGGCTATGTATCGTTGTTCCCATTTTTAACTCAGCTCATCCCACCTCAGTCTGTTGATCATTTGGAGAAGGTCGTTTCCTTAATATCGGATCCTGAAGAACTATGGACTGAATATGGAATCAGATCCTTGTCAAAACAAGATCCCTTTTATAAGACAGGCGAGAATTACTGGAGGTCCCCCATCTGGATCCAGATGAACTCTTTGGTTCTCTCTAGTTTGATCCACTATTATGATGTCTCTGCCTCTTACATGTCCAAACCATTACGCACAAAATTCTCTCAAGTCTACTATGATTTAAGAGTAAATTTGGTGACGAATGTTTTTAATCAATGGCAAGAAACTGGTTATGTTTGGGAGCAATACGATGATGATACAGGTAAGGGTAAGGGTGCTAAAAACTTTTTAGGCTGGACATCTACAATACTATTAGTTATGGGCTTCCCAGAAAAGCTCTAACCGCGATTCAGTTTGCAGCCACCTTAACATATTTATATATTTATATTATATATAAAACATTCCTTTCAAAAGAATAGATTCAAAATACATTATAGTTTTTTCATCTCTAACATTGGTATAGTACTGGAATATAGTTAAATGGCGAAAAAGAAGGAAGGAGCAGCGCAAGCCTTGAAAGGCGAGGAAGCAGAGGAGTTAGTGAAGAAGTATTTGAGAGAGCAGTACAGGCCCTATTCGGCAACCGATTTAGTTCAAAACCTTCATAATAGAGTGAATAAGTCAAGTATGGCTAAGTGTTTAGAGAATTTGGTGGCAGACGGGGATGTAGTGTCCAAAACTTATGGAAAACAGGTGTATTACGTGTGCAAGGAAGAGCAAATCAATGAAGAGACATGCGAGAGTAAATTCAGCAATGGGAGTATAGAGCTGTTGAAATCTTCGGTTGACAATGTGCGGGAGGAAATAAAGAAACTACAAGAAGGTACGTTGCCTCGCGGTGAGACATTTCAAGCTTTTGAGTGATGAATACTAACTCTGCAGAGTATGGCGCGTTGGTTGCCACCCCTACAAGCGAAGCAGCTCTGAAGCAGATTGAGGAGCTTCGTGAGATGAACAAGTCATTGCAAGCGAAGGTGGAAACGTTGCAAAAGAAACAGGGCGAATGCTTGGTGACCAAAGAAGACATCGACAGAGCTCGTGATAACAGCAGAAAACTTGAAAAGATCTATAAGGAGAGAAAAAAGATGGTAAGTACTTTTTCCTAGTATTACTGGGCCTTTAGCGGTTGGTACTAACAGCGCAGTTGGATAATTTCTTGGACCTTATGAAAGAGTCGATGGATGATTATGGCAACATATTGGTACGTAACAATTCAGAACATCATCATAAAGAACCTTACCTGTAACATTTATACCTTTAGTTGCGGGAGATACTAACATGTAGATTCAAATTGGCATAGATACGGAAGAGTTGAAGGAGGTAACAGTTGGTTGCAAACTCAATCATCGCAAGTAAGTTATAGCTGTTCGCGATAGATTTAGTAGTGCATCTACTTGCAAGATATTTAGATTATGATATTCATTTATCTCCACTAGTAGAAGGGTAGCATTTAAGAATGGATAGTTTAACCTTTCCTTCAGGAAACAGAATCTCGAAGGAGAAAATTGATCAACTAATTCTAGAGTATTTCATTCAAGAAGGTTATCAAGATGCAGCCTCAAGTTTTGCCAAAGACATTAACGTATCGTTAGAAGGAGAGAGAAGCGGCACTGGTTCAAACAAGAATTTTGGAAAGCAATTGAAGCGTATTGAAGGTAGTCCTTTGGGAGAATATATATCTGCTGTGAATAACGCTTTTGTTAAGAAAGTCGATGATGGCCAAGGTAGAGTATTGTTGGAGCAAGGTCATAGCCCCAAGCTTAGCTGGAATTATTCTGCAATCACTCGTCGGAAAGAAATTAAGTACCTAATATTGAAAGGTGCTACAACGGAGGCCATCCACAAGATAAACGACTACTTCCCCACTGTTCTCGACTCAAATAACCTTTTGCATTTTATGTTATTACGACTCAACTTAATTGAAATGATACGAAAGCACAAACTAGACAGTTCGTCAAACGCCAACATCGACCTAGAAAAGAACTTCCTTAATGAAATACTTACCTTCGTAAGAGAAAACTTGATCAATAAAGTCACGCACTCCGCCAGACTTTTAAAGGAGTTGGAATTAACAATGAGTCTTTTGTGCTTCAACTTCGATACTTCCAAAAGTATAGAAGAACAAAAAGACTTACCCGATGAGCTCAGGGCGTTGTTCAATCTTTCTATGCGAATGCTGTGCTACCGATTAGTAAATAGAGCTATTCTCAATCTTTACTACAAAGAGAATCAAGATGAAGAAAATATTACAAAAGGGGTGATAAAAGAGAGCCATGGTACTTTGGACGCATTTCACCTTAAGACTGGTCATTCATTCTTGGGGCCCAAATCTATCCTGTTGGAATTTGATAGTTTCGACTATCTTGACAAAACGAGAAATGAAAGTAACGAATTAAATGATGAAGAGACATTGAGTGATGATCTAGAAGGTGACCAGTCAGAACTAACATATGAAATCAACAATGATGAGAATGTTGAATTAATTTTGAATCCATCGCTTAACAATGAGCTCAGCGATAAAAAACAAGCTGTCCAAGATGATTTGCAACATTTGTCTTTAGAATCCAAACTTGAGCGTGTTTTGAAGTTATGGGCGATAGTAGAACAAAGATTGGTGGACTTGAACCACGAAACAACTAAATCTTACGATCTTGGAGAGAATACTTTGTAGGAAACTCTTTTTATATCTCAATATATAATGATACAGTCTATAACATTTCCTGTCTCGATCCTGGTTTGGCCAAGATACTCATTATCTCGGCTTTTGTCTACTTCGTTATTTCTATTGTCAAATAGTATTAAATCACTCTCTGTGTAGTCCCTGTCTAAATATTTTTGGAACAACTTCGAAGTCTTGAATATGTGTAATATTTTACCTTTAAGGTGAAGAACAGTAGAACCGTACTCCGGTTCAGCGTTCATTTCAAAGTCCTCCGGGCTGAATTCAAAATGATACTTGACAAACTTTTTGAACTTGAATAAGTCGTTTCCAGCTTGTATTTGGTTGTTATAACTCCAAAGGTTTAGTATGGAAGGTGTAAACGAATAGTACTCTCGTAATCGAGAGACATTTTTCTTATCTACCATGTTAACACGGATGTAAACATGGGCACAGTGGATTGGTATCTCCGTGAAGATATCCTTCGCGTGGTATTCCCAAAGTCCAAGGTAAATCCCCGACCAGTATATCGTTTCATAAAATACGACTATGAAAAATGTGACTGTTAAGAGTTCTGTAATTAGTTTTCCCAAATTTGTCAGTAACAAAGAACATGTAAAAGAACTAAAGCATATCTTCTCATCTAGCCAGTTTTGAGCTAGCTTCAAATATATCAAACAATTCATTTTGTTGTTAATGTCTTCAACTGTGAAAACAGTAGTATGTTATTTCGGAAATGCGATTTCGACTCTCGATCTTATACTCAACTACCAACCAAGAGGAGTATAGGCTGTAACTGATAAACCTTATTTTCTCCAAACAATGTCAATTGTTAGTAAGGCATCTCTGGCAGTCCTGCCTTAGTAGTCCTGTTGGTGTTGAGGCCGTGACTGGGAATAGGCTGTCTAACGGACTCTAGTGGCTTCAAAATTTGATAATTGTGCCGCCACCAAGCACGTCAAATAAGCTCGTTTGATATCAATCACAGAGGTACATAGTTTTGGAATTAATCTTATTCCACGAGTAATACTGACTATATCAAACAACTATAGGAACCAATATATGGCTTCAATCAGCCAATTTGCATCTCAGGTTTTCTTACCTACATCTGAACCTTTATTGTGTGAAAACGACTGGAATTAAAGAGGGGCTTGATGGATGTTACTTCCTATCCATCGATATAGTGGAATGTTTATGATTCACCTTTGGAGTGTAGAGTTTAAACTCTTCTTCAAAATAACCAATTTTCCTTACCAACTTTTAAATGGTTGCAAGATTTTACAATATTTCGCTATTTCTCATATTATATTCATATTAAGCTGCTTGATACAAAATATTCAAATGTCTAACATTAAATCATTCGATATAAGGAAGTTTTCTTCCATGAAGTTGCTATTTGACTCAAACTTGCCTAGAGATGTCCACCAACAGGAAAATCAATGGATTCATTATCCACAGAGAACAGATATATCACTTAGCTTTTTGCAATATAGCAATGAAAAGGACAAGACACATTTGATAGTGGGATGGAAGGGCACAGTTTTGGTACGTTTATTCACTTTTGGTGTTTACATTTGAAAGGGCCTGTCTATACTAACAGAGGAAGGAGCTGGTATATGTTTATCAGTCGAATGAGAGTGTCAACACATTTATAGCGAAGTATCCTATACTTGGGTTCAAACAAACCAGCAAGTTTGGCACCTTATTTAAACGATTCCAGGTGAGTTTCAGCAGCGAGGGGGAGTACAGACGGTGCTGTGAGTATATTGGTGGTTTAGGGATGATTCTCAATAAACTTGATCTGGACCTCAGTTTGGGCAGCCAGAGGGAAACTTCAGACATTCGGCCTGACCCTCTAAACGTGTATCATAGCCAGACGGGTGGAAGTGCAATTAATAGCGCCAATGTGCAGCCAGAGGCTCTACAGCCCAATTCACTATTTTCAAACTACATGCCTCCAGCGTTTCCCGCTAGCCAAAGCGTCTTTACTTCTATGCCACATGGCATAAGCAACAGTCAGGATCAGAGTTTTGCAAGTAAATTGGAGCTAACTAAAGAAATCTCCCAGCAAGTTTCCCAATCGCAGGGTGTTCTTTCCATACCGCAAAATCTGCAGCCGATCTACCCTTTTTTTCAACACCCAGTCCAGATTGCTCCTGGAAGCATTTCAAACTTGCCCAATTATCAGAATCTGCTTTCAACAATGTACTCTCCACAGTTAACAAATCCTGCTTCGAGCTCATTGTATCAACAAGGGATTCCAGACCCCTTTTTGAATCATAAGTATTTTCCAGGTAGCAGAAACGAAGAAATATCCAACACAGCAGAGGGAACGAAGAATCTGCGTTTACAATCTTCCCAGCAGAAGGATATTGTTGCAACTATATCTATGAACGAAAATAGGACTGCACCAATTCGTAATATTAATAAATTATCTGGCTTGGATAAAGTAGACAAAAACCCCGTTGTCAAAATAGAGGATAGTGATATTACTATCGAGGGGGTCAATAAGAGTACAAAGAAACGAGTAACCAAAATGAAGTCTTCTTCGAAGATGAAATCGTTCAATAATGAAACTATATACACATTGGATAGAACAAAGATGAAGCGCTTGATAGAAAAAAAATTGAAAGATCAAGATTTTATAAAATTAGTGGAAAGAATCGATCTGATTGTTTCGCAGCCATAAATAATGTTAAATTCTACCAACGGGAGTTTTATGCCATTCCTTGATAGTCAACCCATCTTCCAAAGTGACATCCTCTCTAACTAGTCTATAACTATAGAACCATGGGAAAAAATAAAACTTCAATGCCCAGCTTATAATAAATGATGAAATGGTTAATAGGGAAATTATTGCGTATGATGGCCAGGATTCCAAACCAGCTGGATTAGGGTTCGATGAAGAAAAAAAGGGAGATATGATAAGGTAAGCAGATATGAGGATGACAAATGAGGTTCCAGCCATGCTTGCTCTTATAGGTGCTCGTATCTCAGGGTCTCTTTTACGAAGTATGAATACTCCCAAGGCGGTGAAAAGCAAAAATACCTGGGTCAAATATCCTTCCAACGAGATGAGGTAATTATAAACGTCCGCTTTTGGAAGAAAAACTATGAGGGTTGAAATAAACGCACTAAGTATGATTGTAGGGAGAGGAGTTCCAAATGGCCAGTTCGAGGCCATGTATCTTGAAAATGGAAAATGCCCTTCCCTAAAAACCTCTTGACTCAATCTTGAGATAGTATATATCACCACAAACACGTTACCACCAGATGATAAAGCTATCGAGGTGGATAAAATATATTTGCCTATCCTTGTTCCAAAAACTTTCTCAAATAATATAGATCCCACCAATTTTCCACCGTCAACAAATTCGCTACCTGGGATAACAACCAAATAGGCGATATTCATCAACAAGTACGAAACGAAAACCATTGACAATGAGAGGGGCCCCGCGATCCTGAGAGTTCTCTCTGGATTTATCACTTCATTAGTCACAGTATGCACCGATCCCCAGCCAGAAAATGAAAAGGAGGCTTCTATGATAGCACAAGTAAATTTTGAAACACTAAATTTACTAGTGTTTGAAAAGAAATTTTCCCAGCTAAGCTGTGGATCTATATGTGTAATCAGCAGGGGAATAAGAGCCAGATAGACACTGGTTACAATGATGACGAACAAGAGAAACAACTTCAACGCACCCAAAAAGTTCTGCACTCGGACACCATGATGCACGCTGTACCCATGAATTGCAGAAACCACATACACAAGCCCAAGCCCCACTACTCGTATTTTCGTTTCGCTCGGCGTGATATTTAAGGTGTGCAAAACATATTCACCAAACACAAGCGCATTCAGAATACTAAACCCAAACAAAACAGAGTACGCCAGAAAAACATATCCAGCAAGCATATATGGTTTGGTGTATATGTATTCGAAAAAGACCTTACTTCCACCGCTCCTGGGAACTAGCGATCCAAGCTCCAAGTAAATATACAATCCGCTGAAGGCCACCAAGGCCGCCAAAAGCCACGCCAAAAGGAACAAAAATGGCGATCCGCCGGCATTCTCGTAGATCTTCAGCGACGTTGCGAAAATACCCGACCCTAGAATACGGGAAACAAACAAAACTATGGTGGAGTATAGCCCCAAATGCCTTCCTTGTGGAACATCGTCTAATTGTGTTAAGTACGAGATGTCCGTCTCATTCTTTCGTACGCCAGGTAGCAAAGTATCCTCTTCATACTCTAGATTGTCATACTCTTGAATATCACGGGAAGAGACTATAGTATTTTGATCCTTAGAATCCCCCATTATTGATGTTGATAATTATTAATCTATTCTATATTTTTAAACATTAGCGCATTTTTACTATGGGTTGTATGTGGTGGTGGCTGATAAGGCGCGATAGCGATAAGCTTGAAAATTAACATAGTATTATATGTCAACTTACTTACTAATTAATCTATGACATAGAATATATAAAACAAAGAAACCTAGATATGAAGATAACTGCATTGCAGTGATGACCGTGGGCTCACTAGGTAATAATTAACAGGGGAAACAGAGTTGCATTTTTTTTTTCTCATGGTGTTTCGGTCTCCTGATGGTTATGGACTAACTCAAAAATTTAGTTATTGGATTCGTGTGCCTCCTTGGCAAGTTTGATTAAACTCTCAAGCTCACCACTATTCTCACACATACTGTAGAACAAAGAAGACTTGTCGCTGATAAGATTGTAAGGGGTATCATATTCGACTACTTTTCCAGCATCCATGACAAGGATCTTGTCATAATCAATAATGGAGCGCAAACGATGGGCAATTGTCAAAATCGTCGAGTTGTTGAACTCTTCTCTGATGGTTTGCTGGATCATGGCGTCTGATTTGTAGTCGATAGAGGCAGTGGCTTCATCCAACAAGATAATTTTTGGAGATCTCAAAAGCGATCTCGCAAGGCACATCAATTGCCTCTGGCCCTGGGACAAGTTGTTACCACCCTCAGTGACAGGAGACTCAAGGTCCAAAAACTTGTTTTGGTTTTCTGAACTGTTTTCCTCGGATACATCTTTTTTCAAGTCTTCCAACGAGACCAAATTGACTCTTCTCAACGCCTCGTACATCTGCTCATTGGTGTACTGGTCGAATGGATCCAAATTGGACCTTATAGTACCCGAGAACAAAGTGGGGTCTTGTGGGATGATGGTAATTGCTTGACGCAAATTCTTCAAGCCAATCTGCGTGATATCAATACCGTCTATGTGGATGCTTCCGCTATCTGGATCCAAAAACCTGAAGAATGCAGTAATGATGGTGGACTTTCCCGCACCTGTACGGCCCACAATACCAACTTTAGAAGTAGGCTGGACATCGAAGTTCACATCCTTGATAACCCTAGGCAAATCGGGAGCATATCTAAGAGAAAGGTCCTTGACACTGATTGCACCATTAATAGGCCAAGAACTTGGGAGTTCGAAATTTTGGTTCTCAGAAGGTGGTTCTTGCTCGACATCATATAACTCTTGCAAACGCTCCACAGAGTTCATGTTCATCTCAATGTTAGCATAAAAACGGACAATCCACAATGCACCCTCAGAGAAAGCAATTGCATAAGACAATGACAAACCAGCCAAACCAGCATCAAGCTTTCCGATCGATAATAAGACGAACACACCAGCAAAAAACATCACCATAGATCCAACTAAATCACAACGTAAAGCTAACCATCTATTTGCAACCCACAAGTAGAAGAATGGTCTGTTGTTATTGTCAATCTCTTTCAAATTTATTTTCATAAATCTAGTCTCAACACCATAAGCTCTTATAGTTGCAACACCAGTCAAAGATTCCGAGAAGTGTTGGTGGATTGGGGACCTTGTAATGGATTCAAATCTTTTCAATTCCCTGGAAAGACTGATATAAAGGACAGCAACCACGTAGTATAAGAACATAATTAAGAATGCAAAAACCAAGAACCCTGGGGTAATAACTGAAATAAGGAAAAGAGTCGAAATACATGAAACTAGACAGATAAAAGTACCCTCTGCATATGGAGTTAATTCTTGATCTACCGATTCCACATCTTTCGAAAATCTATTGATCAAACGACCAACAGGAGTTTTATCAAAAAATCTCAACTTTGCCCTTAATACAGTAATCAAAACCTTCTTGAAAATCCTGTTTGATGCATTGATACCAGTTTGGAAAGTAATCCAGACTCTAATGCAAGCAGTCAAAGCGTAGAAGAGACCAATAATACCGTATATGGTGATATAATACATCGTTCCGTGACTTTCCTTAAAGGTGGTGACTGAATCCTGAGCAGCAGCAACAACTTGGTATGCTCCTGAGAAAAATTTAGCCACAGGTAAGTTCTGAAGGCCACTACTCTCCTTGATATTACCGATATTAGCTAAAGCAACTTTACCAACAGAAAAAAGTGCGTTAAGTTCACTGTTAAGAGACCAGTTTCTCAACCACCATGATTGATACATATAAACACCTTGAGAAAGAGCAAAAGTTGACAATATTGTTATCCAAGTAAGCAATCCACCAAAGTTCTTCGCATATCCAGTATACACGCTAAGAGCAACAACACCATCGGATTTACTTTCTTCCTCAATTAATTTGCCATCAGTTTTAACAATTTCTTCCTCCTCCTCAGCATTTGCAATAGAATGTAACTTTGCATCTATAGTCTTTGCCTTGGCTTTCATTTCCGAATTCCTTTCTTCCAAAGTTTTCAAGTTACTATTAGATTGGTTCCTTGAATTAATGACGGATGACTTAACAAGATCATCATCACCCAACTCTCCTGAATGCAATAATTCTTCTGGTGTACCTTGCGCCCTGACTCTACCATTATCCATAACAACAACCCACTCAGCACCTTGAATAGTTAATGCAATATTGTGAGAAACCAAAATGCAAGTTCTGTTAGCCATCAAAGGACCCGAAATACAGTTTTGATATATCCATAAAGCAGTGTGGGAATCAACAGCCGATAGGCAATCATCTAACAAAACATGTCTCGAATTTGAGTACAAAGCTCTCGCTAAAGATATTCTTTGCTTTTGACCACCGGACAATGCGATACCTTTTTCTCCAATTTCTGTAGCATCACCAGCACCTAAAATTTCTAAGTCCCTAGTCAAGCCACAGGCTTCAATAACTTTGTTATATCTTTCCTGATTGTAAGGAGTGACAAATAAAATGTTATTACGAATAGTATCATTAAGCAACCATGCGGCTTGAGAGCAGTATGCAACAGACTCTGTGAGACCTGTTCTAGGATCAACTACCAATTCTTCTCTAGGAATCACACCAGGCAAAAAGACTTTACCATCGAGTAATTCCATTTCACCCAATAATGCCAACAACAACGATGTTTTACCTGCACCAGTCAGACCGATAATAACATTAAGCTTTTCGGGCCTGAATGAAACATTGAGATCTCTCAACTTAAAATCACTATCAGATTTCGAATTCCATGAGAAAGAGGCATTCTCAAATCCAATCACAGGAGAGTTAGGCCCAGGTTTCTGACACAATTGACTATACTTATCTGTTTCTTCCTCTTCCAAAAATTCGGCAACTCTATCTAAAGAAACTTTTGATGAAATAACAAAAGACGTCATATCAGATAATTGATCAAGAGGAGATCTCAATAAAGTGAACAAAGACAAAGCAGTGAAGGCAATAGGCGCGGTCAACTCATTACCTTCTATGACAGTGTAACAGTAAAAAGAGAATAATGTCACCAAAGTGGGAGTTATAAACCAGATAAAGGAAGCGGATATCCATACCAAAGTACGAAACTTCAATTGTCTTATTTCCTTTCTTCTAACCTTCATGATATTTTCGAAAAAGTTATCCTCCCATGCAAAATATTTAATAATCCTGATACTTTGTAATGTTTCATTCAAAATTTGAATTCTCTTATCAGTAACATATAACATTTTCTTCTGCAATTCAGAGGTCCATCTGGCGAACTTATAATTAATTGGTAATAAGACAAAAATTGAAGCAGCACCAACTAAAGCACTCCAGCCTAACAAATTGTAGAGTAAAATAATGGCAATAAAGATCATAATAATAGATCCCATAAAAAAATGCAAATAGCCACAGACTTCAGTAACCTTAAAAGCATCGACGGACATCAAGTTGATAATTGCACCTAACTCGGCAGTACCACTTCTTTCCATTTGGTCATCATCATCGTCTTCGTCTTGCTTGCTCTTATTCTTATTCTTATCTTTTTTATCGTTCTCAGAACTGGCATCTGAATCTGATGCATCTTTGTCCTTGGTCACTGTTATCTTCCTTCTCAAAGCCTTAGCATATATTTCACCTATAAGGATTGCCTTCATTCTAACACATATCCTTCTGCCAATAAATAAAGCACAACCAGAGGAGACACTGTCGAGAAACTTGAAGAAAGGCATTAAAAAAACGAATGTCCATGCCATACTCTTTGGGGTATTCAAAGGATGCTCAACGTACTCTAAAAGCTGTTTCAACAATATGGAAGGCACAAACACTAAAATAGCCTCTAACACGGACCAAGACATCTGGAACAAAAACATCCACTTGAAATGACCAAATAACTTGTAGGTGAATGCCTTAGTTTTGCTGGTCTCGAAACTCTTCAAGACGTTCAAAGCGTAGTCGTCCACCCTCAAACCCCAAATCTGATCCAAGGTCAAAGTGCTTCTGTAACATTTGTATATCAACGGATTAATCCACGAATAGGTAATGAATGAGAGAACGCTAGATACCGTCTCTGGAGATGGAGTGGCGCCATCGGAAGTCAAATATAATGAAGATGGCTTATCTCCTACTTTTGCTGTGAAGTTCAAGAAAAATAACAGTATGGATATCACAGAATCAAGTAAGTAATACCAGTATTCATCTTCGCTGTCTGTGTTTCCTATCAAAACAGTTCTTAAATTGAGAACTGTAGGTATAACGTTAAAAAAATATAAGGTGGTAGAATGAATCCAGAGGTTGGGCAACCTCACATTGACACGCCTCAAGTTGATCACCCTGATTGTCACAATGGCAAACAAATACGTCCAAAGTAAAAGCTTCACTATGGGGATCCCAAGGTCAAGCTTCCACTCACGGCGGACCAAGGGAGTGAATAACCACAACGATAAGGCTACTTCTGCGCCCACCAACAAGAACTCTAGGCACACCCTCAAGCGCTCCGTTCCATCCTTGAAAACCTCTTTGACTGTTCCGTGGGGAGTTCCGTCCTCGTTGGTGTCCGACAACTTGGTGATGTCGAAATGCCTAGCCTTGATGCTGATGCCGGTGTCCTCTACCTTGTTTCCAACCGCCCCATATGCGTCTGAGTTGGCCAAAAGCGGTCTCTCTTCTTCGTTGAGCAGCAATCTCTTTCTTTCACGGAGTTTCGATGACGTTCCCTTGAAGGCAAGAACCCCAAATGAAACTAACGTGATAACGCCCGGGTACAAGAGTTCAAAGAATTGTTCTCTCAAACACTTGCTAATATCATTTTGCCCCCATAGTGGGCAACCTTTACTACTAGCTTCCATTAGTGTTTACTACGAACCTTCAATATCAGGGTATGTAATAATCTTAGGAGCAGAACGCAATAAGAAAGATTTTCCACTTTAATAAAATGCTTGAAATTAAATGCGGCGCCGCATGAGATTAAGGCAGCATTTAATTACAGTTTAACGCGGTCAAATCAGTCATAAAACAGAACAGAGGTAGATAGGACTAAGCTCAGAGTAGATTGGTCCTGTGGACGTTCTACGCAGTGAGTCATATACCAGTACGGGATTATTTAGTTATAGGATTGGAGGAGTTAGTCGAAAATAGTCACAACGAGCGAGAGAATGAGATGAATATGGGAAAATTACTCATTAATCCCATGCAACACAAAATCGGACAGAAGAGTACTGAGCAGTCTATCTCGGTGCTATCAGTAAATGACAATAGCAACGGTGTTATGTCTGCGAGTGAAGGGGCAGTTTCTGGACAGTACGGCAATACGTCCGGTGTGCCAAGGTGTGTCTTGGAAATGAAAAACCATTTTAGGAATAAAAATGTCGTTTTCTGGAAAACTCGCCTGGCCCCTTGCTGAGTGCTAGGAACGGTGTTCAGCGCTGGCAGGGAGAAGGACCAAAGGGTGGCGAGCAGTAACACCCGAAAGAGCCACAGCTGCTAGCAGCAGCGTAGCGCAGCAAGTGTTGAAGCGAACAAACTCATCGGGAGATAAGATAGAGCGCCTGACGGAGACGACATCTGTGCGACATTCGGCTAAATGGTAATACGAGGACGATACTACAGTTGAAAGTGAAAATTTCCTTTATTAAATGCACAATAAAAGGTAACCAGAAAGATGTGAAAATTAGAGAAACAAAGGTTTGAAAGAAATTAATCTTGGGTCTTTTGGGTACCACGCAACAAACCGGTTCTTCTAGCGGCAATCAAACCGGCCTTTTGACCTGGAACAGCACCTCTAGAAATTGTAGAAGCCTTACCAATGTGTTGATGGTTACCACCACCATGAGGGTGATCGACTGGGTTCATGGCGACACCTCTGGTCTTTGGCCAGGAGTTACGCTTAGCCTTGTATTTGTGGAAAGCTCTACCGGCCTTCAACAATGGCTTATCAATTCTACCACCACCGGCAACGACACCAATGACACCTCTGGCATCGGAAGAAAGGACCTTCTTAGCACCAGATGGCAACTTGACTCTGGTCTTACCTTCATCTGGGTTGTGGCCGATGATAATAACGTAGTTACCAGAGGTTCTACCCAAAGCACCTCTGTCACCGACCTTCTCCTCGACGTTGGTGACAATGGTACCTTCTGGCATAGAGCTCAAAGGCAAGATGTTACCGACGTTCAAAGAAGCCTTCTTACCGGCGTAGACAAATTGACCAGTGTACACACCCTCATTAGCGATGAATGTCTCCTCTCTCAACTTGTACTTGTATGGGTCACGGAAAGCGACCTTAGCTAAAGGAGCACCTCTACCTGAGTCGTGAATGATTTGCTTGACAATACCACGAACATAACCGTGACGTTCAGCGTAGTCCAAAGTTCTCAACTTCGCAGCACCTTTTCTCAATCTGGTGTGTGCTGTGAAGATGGAACCAGCACCCTTTCTTTGGTTACGAATAACTCTACCTATTAGATGTTAGTATTCAATATCTCTTTCAAGCCAAATGAGGTGTACCGCGGGGGCGGGTTTCAAGTCTGTATCCTAAACCATTCTGTATTTGATGGACTATCCTAACACTATTCTTATAGTAATTCTACCACCAGCGCATATATGACCCAAAAACACTTGTGCCGACACTATTAGACATCGGAGTAACTTCAAATCACAACATGTGCTTCAACTTAAAAATATGAACCTCTATTGCAAACCCATGCAAGCAAAAAAATGTGTCACTACAAGTTCCGATGTGCACCACGTCCAGTATAGATCAAACCATAACCTCTGCAGTAGACCCTTTCACCACTAAATGATAATCACATACCCATTATTGATCAATAAAATTAATAACAGTGCCCGTTGAGAACAGCTACTGATCGTTAAAAGCAAAGGTTCAAGTTAATGGTAGCGGAAGAATTTTTCACTATCCTGCATACAAATGACAGTCACTAAGCACGTGACAAGAGAGATCTGGCTACATGCACTCTGGTACGGTGATAAATACTTGATTTACTATAGGCAAAGATATTTACACCAACAAGACATCAATTGATCCATTTATAGCGGAGACGGGGCGGATATGTATGGGAAAATATGTATGCATGAGCATTATTTCGAAATTACTCTTTCTTTTCCTCGCTGGATGACTTGTCCTCCGATTTCTCTTCGGACTTGCCATTAGATTTTTCGGTAGGTTGCTCTACTTTGTTTTCAGAGTCGACCTCCCCGTCTTCCTTAGAATTTCTCGCATCAACAGCAATATCCACAATGATCTGTCTACCGTTCAATTCCTTCCCGTTAAACTCAGCAATAGCCTTTTTCTGGACTTCTTCACTTGGGAACTTGATGAAAGCAATTCCCTTGTTGAAGACGGTTCTGCCCTTCTTTCTCTGTCTCTTTAAGATGTGGAAGGGGACTCTTTTTGTAGGGACGTGTATCCACTTGGGATTGTACTCTTTGAAGATTCCGTTCAAAGTCTTGACATCAACTTTGTAGTCCAAGTTGGTGATGAAGATGGTGTCTGTGGAGAGCTCGCCCTCTGGGATTTTGCTCTTGGGCTCTTCGGACGATGACTTTTCTTCCACAGAGTCGGACTCGCTCTTTTTGTTGTTCGCTTCGGAGGAAGAGGCACCCTTGGTGTCCTTCTTCGGCGTTTGCTTCTGTGTTTGCTTCTGCTTCTTGGCCTTTGTTGCCTTAGCCTGCGAAAGCTTCTCGGCTCTCTTGGCTTTGAATGCCTCTACCTTCTTCTCCTTCTCCTCAGGCGTAGGCACAGGAAGCGCTCTCTTCACGTATATGTTTCTTCCCTTGAACTCCTTGCCGTTGAAAGCCTCAATCGCCTTCTCCGACTCCTGCTTGTCCTCAAACTGCACAAACGCAAAACCCAAGTGCTTCTCCACCTGCTTCTTGTTACGCGTGTACACCCTGCTTGGAATATCCACCTCAACCCTGCATTTGTTAGTACTTGTTTCGCATTCTGGCCTGCGTTGTAAAATCGTAAACACTTACACTTTGAGTCCCTCAAAAAATTCCTTCAATTCCTGCTCATTGGCTGCATAATCCACATTTCCCACGTAGATTCTCTCTTCAAGGTTTGGCTGTTGCTTTGTTTCTTCGGTAGACATCTCGCTTCAACTTTTTTTCAATAACTTCTGTAGATAGAACTTCAATTCCAATTTCAATTTTATGTTTTCAAAGACTCAATACGTCACAAATATAAATGGATTCAACTTTTTAGGCTTTTCTTCCTTTCAGATCTTGTCTAATTTCTTTTAATCAGATTTAACTTCCGTTGTTTTTTTTTTTCTAAATGAAAGAGAATTACAAGTCTTTATATTCTGTAAGGATGGCAATACTTGATCACCAATATGAGCGCGGTCGAACTTCAACGAACTGTTTTGGTAACGCGGGCTCAAAATCTTTTGAGCTTTTAGCAGCTTCAGTTTCGCTACAGCAAGACATGAAGCAGGGGCAGAGGCAGCTAGGAGGGGAGAGGGCCGTGTCTGCGAGCAAAGCTTGTGGAAAGCGGCAGCGCTAGGGGCATTGAGCCAGGGCAAAACAGGTACGAGCGGACGGAACCATTATCACGTGACAAGAGGAACAGCGACACGAGAGGGCTGCGGAGCCCGGGCAGGGTCTACGAGCAGCCTACGAGCAGCAGCCGTGGTTGGCGGGCAGCCAGGTGGTAATTCAATATCTAATTACTATATGCACAATATACCGTAGGTGGGATACGGGGATCTTGGTGGATTTTCTTTTAAAATGAACAAAAATAGATAAAACACACGGAAGACGCAATGGCGTGCTACACCTGCGCTGGCAGGGGACGGCGGGCCCTCAGCTGCGTGCGGCAGAGGCTCGGTGGCGAGCGAGAGGCTGCCGCAGGTCGCAGGGTACGGCGGGTGGACGCACGAAACGTAGGCCCGGTCATGAAGGTCTGAGAGCAGAGCCGTCTACTTCAACTTGTAGAACAACCTTGGGGCGGCGCAGTCATTGATGCAGTGTTGCAAGTGGAAGAACTCCTCGACACAGTCCTCCTTGTATTCTTGGTGTTCGTAGTCCTCCAGCTCCTGGGCCTTGGTCACTCTCTCAACACACTCCTCGTAATGGTGGACATATGGCTTGCATGCGGGCGACTGGGCACACTCAGCACGCAATGCGTCGAAGGGATCAACAGCCTCCTCGTCATCGTCATCGTCGTCCTCATCGTCCTCGTCCTCGTCCTCATCTTCTTCTTCGCCGTCACCACCTTCTTCCTTGGCTTCTTCCTCACCGTCATCTCCTTCAGCATTCTCTTCACTTTCAGATGACTCTTGGCTGTCTGAGGATTCTTCGACCTCGTTATCTTCTTCTGGCTACGTATGGTTAGCATCCGGAAATCATCTTACACTGGTCTCAATATCAAGAAAATTCAAATTACTTACCTCCTCAGCGTACGCAACTGGAAGAACCGTTTCTATCAAATCTTTCAAGAATGACATTTTAATGTAATTATATCTGCTTCCTCTACTTCTAATGCTTGCTTCGGCACACCTCTATATTTGTATTTTTCAATACTATTCCTGAACTACTACTTTTCACTTCGATTAATGAGAAAAATCACATCTGTCATTGGCTGGTCAAATTAACAAAAGTTTACCCGGACAGAATTTATGATTGAGAAGGTTTCACTAGCATAGTATCGGAGATGGAAGATAGAGATGGGCAGGTAGATGGAAGGGCGTTGGTTTGGAATATGGATAAAACTGAGTGAAATGGATAGGTAAATGTATTTCAGGTTTACGTAGTATTATATAATTACAAAAGCGGAAACTCCAAAGAAGATTAAGCAGTAACAGTTGGGTCAGCCTCGAGACTCTTAACTAACTTCTCCTTCTTGGAGTTGGCCTTGGAACCCATGATACCACCACCCCAGTGCTTTCTAGCATCTTCGTACTTCTCGATGAAGTTGGCGTTGATGGTGGAAACCAACTTGGCCAACTCAGCTTCGTCTTGGGAAGCGACCTCGGTCAAGGCAGCGACAGAAGAGGTCTTCTTGTGGACCAAGGTACCTAATCTGGCCTTACCCTTGACGATGGCGTATGGAACACCCATCTTTCTGCACAAAGCAGGCAAGAAGATGACCAACTCAATAGGGTCGACGTCGTTGGCGATCAAAACCAACTTGGCCTTCTTGTTCTCGATCAAAGAGACAACGTGGTTCAAACCGTACTTGACAACAACTGGCTTGGCAGAGACATCCTTGGCGCTCTTACCCTCAGCGACAGCAGCAGCCTCCTTGGTCAATCTCTCCTTCTTCTCAGCGGCGGTCTCTGGTCTGTACTTGTTGAACAACTTGAAAGCTTGGGCAGCAGTGTTCTTGTCCAAGGTGTTTTGGAACTGAGCGATGGTTGGAGGAACCTTCAATCTCAAGGACAAGATCTTCTTCTGTCTTTGCAATCTAACGTATTCTGGCCACTTGACGAATCTAGACAAGTTTCTCTTTGGTTGAACGTCTTGTCCAATACCAAAGTTCTTTGGTCTGGCCTCAATCAAAGGGTTCTTGTTACCGGTGCTCTTAGCGCTCTTGGCGGCCAATGGTGCTGGCGCAACCTTCTTAGTCTTTGGTGCCATCTTACTGCTATGTTTCTTGAGTACTATGAAAGAGTATCACCTTTTTCTCCTACTTCTTTTTCTTACTGTGCGAAGGTGAGGCCTCTGAAAAATTTCCTCATCTTCGGGTTTTGTGTAATTTATCGAATCCACGTGAAAAACACATGTTATGAGTGACTGCTTTATTGCTGTTCCATCTTGCTCTCGGCAAATGCAGTGTTGGACTGATAAGGTGCACCAGCAGCAACCGTATTATACATCTGGAACGAGGCAGCTCAGATGAATCAGCCGCACAATGGTCTACATTATCAAAAACGGTTTTCTTGCGTCGTAGTGTGATGAATATTAAAAGTAAATGTAGAAAAGCTATGCCTTCAATAAGTGTTGAAGACATAGGTATTAGAAGTATAAGATATCATATATATGCAAATTAGTGGCAGACCGCCCTCTTTTCTAAGGGGGACCCAGAGGTGGGAGCGAATGTTCACTCTAGACTCAGGTCAAGCCACCTGGGGTTACACCAGCCTTTTATGGTGTACTGACTTCTCGAAGAACCTGAATTTGGACTTAAACCATTAGGACGCAGCTTGCTGCTATTCAACACTCCAGCGGGCTTGTAAGATAGGTCGTTGTTGGTATTGCTGTGAATCCACGGCAAGATTTCGCTGTCCCGTCTTATGAGAGAGTGTTTATCATAGGGATTGCTATCGTCGCCCATGTAAATGTAGGCAGAGCCATCCACCAGCTGAGCAGGCAACTCGTCCTCGCGAGGGTGTAGAATTATATTTTGCCATAACTTCTCCTGGGACATCTCGGAAATACGGAAAAGATCATGGGTATCATGGAAGCCAATGAGCCATGGCCGTCTTCTAACCATCTGTATTATTTCTGCCTCTGTGTGCACGTTGGGAAGCAATCCAACGTTTCTAGCGAGATAATCCAATGCGTACATGCGAAGAAACGCAGCATTTACTCTCTGGTCGCGGAACCTGGACACCTTTGTTGGAGGCTTTTCAAAGTAAAAGTCATCAACCGGGTCTCCCGTGTAGTGGCTGTACGTCACAAGCTCCTGGTACAGCTTGACGTGCCGGCTCTGGCACGCTTCTTTATCTATGCCGTGCAACAATTTGTTTGACGGCATGTCTTCCGCCCAGCGGGGCGACAATCGGGTAGAATACGAGGTTATTAACTGCGACGATTTGTCGACAGACTGGCACACAGCTCTGAACGAGCTCGTCAAGTTCGACACCAAGTAATGCTCAGACACAGATTGCAGCTTGCGACACCGCTCGTCCTTATTGAGGGCACGGACAAGGCTCTCAGCTGTGTTGCTCGAAACCCTTCTTCCGGCGTGGCCCAGGCCGTTGCGCTTGTCCCCCACAACGTTAACAGCAAGGACGTGCGGGCTTGCCACCGTCTTATTCAGCGCCATACACAACGAGCTCATGGATGAAAACGGGCTTAGCGACATCGAAAAAGAGTCCGTGTACGTGCTCACGCTCGACGCCGACTCAACGTACTCGTCCTCGCCATCCGACATCTTCTCCTCGCTCGGAGTGCTACTTTCACACAGCTCGTCCAATAGCGGGTGCCATCCGCTGTCCCTGGCGATAGCCGACTCTCCCAAAACCCCCTTTGTGTAGCTTCCACTTCCACTCTTTGATCCCCCAGGTATCGGCAGTCCCACATACCGCAACCCGCCGATACTCATTGATTTACGAATACTTCGTCCTGTTCGCTGGTACTCTTCATTATGCGTATGATGGGGTATTGGTATGGGCTGTGACCGTAATATGCTATTATTTTGTATCATCTTTTAACCTTTCAACTCTCCTTTCAACTGCAAACAACCTCTCGTTTAAGAAAAAAAAAACAGATCAAACTTCAAAACTTATAACTAATAAATCCTTTCGATGTGCTTCTATCATTGAATGGCCCTCAACTATTCCTCTGATCCTTATTTCGCTTCTAATTATCTTTAAAAAAAAAACTAATATCTAGTATTTTAAAAACTTATGAAGATAAAACGTCAAGTATAAATGTGCCAATGATAAGCTCACCAACTCCTTATAATAGTGTATATATATAAAAAAAAAAAAAAAAAAAAACCGTTATATTCTGATCAGTGATGACAGAAGTAACTGTGTAGCCATATAGAAAGAGAAGTAGCACTCTATAAGCGATATGATCATATAGCGAAGAGACTTGGTGTAGCATAGTGGCCAAAAGTAAGTGCAGAGGATGGATATGTAGTTACATAGGTAATTTTCTTATCAATGCATTAACGTGTATTAGCAAGGAGGATATGGAGAATGAAAAATATGGGGATATCGAATAGAAAGGAAAAACTGAAACAGGATTATGAGGTGGAACCAGGAAGACTTTCCAGGTGGGCCTCGAACCAACTAAGGAAGGGATGAATGCCTTGGGATGAGCAAGAACGAAAGTCGGATATGAGCACCAGCGGACATCACGGGCGAGCAAGGATTAACAAGTGTGCAAAGTGCCAAAGAATTGACCTGCGGGGGCCACGGCCACGTCATGGCGCAACGGGCACTCTAGAGGAGGCGTCTAGAGGCCGAAAAGTTCTGCTCGTAGTCAAGCAGATCGACGTCGTGCATGTCGGAGAGCTCGAAGTCTCTGTTGTCTACTAGGGAATACTCGTTCATCGGGGCCTTCTGCGTGCCGTAAAAGTCGTCGAATAAACGGTCTATATCCTCTAGCTCGACGCCCTTGGTTTCTGGGTAGAAAAAGTAGACCACCACGATGGAAAGGATGCAGCTGATCATGGGAAAGAGGTACATGATCCAGCCTAGGTTCTGCTGGAGCACCGGGGTCAACTGGCCGACAATGTAGTTGGCGAGCCAGTTGGTTGCCGTGGAGAGCGACACACCCTTGGATCTCACCGCAAGCGGGTACACCTCAGGCGGAATAAGAAAGCCTATGGGGCCCCAACTGTAGCCAAACGATGCGTTGTAGATAATGACAAGAGAGGCCACGATGTTGGGGGTGAATGATTTGTCGAGGTACATAAAATACGAGATCAACGCGAAGCAGGTCGCCATGGAAATACCACCAGTGATGAGAATGGGCCTGCGTCCCCACTTGTCCACAAGGAACCAGGGAGGTATCGTAGATAATAGGTATACCAGTCCGTTGATGCCTGTCATGAGAAGGGCATCGGAGTCCTTGAAGCCGGCCTGCTCGAAGACCATAGGCGCATAATATGATATGATGTTGATACCGTTAAACTGGGCAAACGCCAATGCAGAACAAGCAATGAAAATACGGAGCAGATAGTTCGAAAACATCTTGCGCCAGCTGCGTTCTGACTTGGGAATGAGCCTTCTCTCGCGTAAAATGGAGTCCTTGATCTTGAAAAACTCCTTGCGGGCCATGTCTTGGTCTGGCGAGCTGTCGTAGAGTAGACACAACACGTGAAACCCTTGCTGATCCATGTCCACGTCCAAGAGCCACCGCGGAGACTCTACAATGAAGAAGCCTCCCAAGAACAATACGAACGCAATCAATACCTGTATGAAAAGAGGGAGCTTCCACGACAAAGCAGCTGCAAAGGAATAGGGTTTCTCACGAGCATCTCCAATGTTTTGAATGAAGTAGCAAAAATAGTCTACCCACACACTCAACGCGTAGCCTGCAATGTTTCCTGTGAACTCTCCACACACGAGCTTACCTCTATCCTCCGGGGGAGATATTTCGCATTGATAGGAAGGCACAATCGTAGACAATATGCCCACACCAAAACCACTGAAGACTCTTCCTACAGCAAACAAAAATAAGTTTCCGGCAAACGTCTGCAACAGACCACCAAGTATGAATACGGCCGTTCCTATCAAGATTGTACGTTTGCGGCCCAACTTATCGGATATCCTCGACACGAGAAGCGACGATATCATCGCTCCGACCTCGAGAATCGCGATCATAAGCCCAATTATCGTGGGGTTAGGATGCTTGAAGTACGCCTTGAACGTAACAAACGATAAAATCCCCGAGCACACCCCCTGCTCGTAGCCGAAAAGCGAAACAAAGAGCGATACAAACGCCGAGGTGAAGTACACCAAGCGAGTGCCCTTGAACTTGAGCCCCAGCGTGTACCGCTTAGCGTCAAAGTCTATGTGCTCGTAGCGGTTGCCCTCCACATCCTGAAACTGGCGAAAACCGTTCTCCGAGTCCTGCTTGGTGGTGGGCGACCCGAAACGTACAGGATCATCCTCGTCGTCGGAGCTGTCTCGGTGCTCGACAAACTTCTCTCCAGGCCGGCTGGCCTCTTTGTCATCCCCGAACCCTGTACTCAACCGAACGTCTCCGCTCTTCAATAGCACCTGCTCGTGTCCCCCCACCGTCTGGTTCCAGTCCAGCATATACGTAGGGGGTACTCCTCCTACCGCCTCCGCAGGAGCCGTTAATGTTTCATCGTCTGACACACCGTCGCTGTGGTCAATCGACCTGTCTGATAATGACACCATATCGTACAACAATCTCTACTTTTCACTTAATGTCCGGCCTATACCATTAAGAATCATTAAGTGTAATGCCTTATTAGCCTTTAACCTCGTCCCTACACTAGAATAAAAGAAAAAATGGCCAATGTCCGTTTATAAACATACAATTTAGTTATTTTTTCTTCGCTTACTGGGGTAATTATATGAGCGCAACCTAACCATATACTATATAGATACACTAATTTCGCATTATTTGTAGGGTCCACCATCGTCCGTTACATTTTGACTGGTCTCTTGACTAACCTGTTGTCTAGCATCTCAGCTAGCTATTTAGCTAAAGTCACTAAGGTTTCCCCTAGCAGTAAGTCTACGGATACCTCCCCAAGTAATTAACTATCAAATGATTCCTCACTACGTGAAAAATCCGGGGGAAAACTTATTACTTCATATATTACATTAGTGAGAACTATTAGTGAATATTAACAAACGTATGCTCCACTACTTAGACACCTTCTTGATGTAGCTTTCGATGTAGAATGCAGCGAAAAGAGCAGTAAGAGGGGTTAAGTAGGCAACATTGATTATTAAAGGTAATGCCTGGTTAGACGAACTGATACAGTTGACTAAGTTCAGGGTGGAAAAGTCAGTATACCACACAAAGGCGTGGACCACGGCCAAGGAGCCTCCAATAACAAACTGGGTGATCTGCAAAGAGGTCAACGCACGCTTAAAGATGCTGGGGACCCTGATCTTGAGGCACGACAACGAAAAGTAGAAGTACATCAAAGAGTGGATAAAGGAATTGAACACCACAAAGATCCAGATGGGAGGAGACTGGTACCTGATGCCAGCCCACATGCACAACATGGCGCCCGCGTGGTGGTAGCTCTGCAAGAGCGACGAGGGCTTGCCCTTCAAGAGGATGATGGCAGTGTCGACCACCTCGTAGAATTTGGAAGCGTAGAACCAGAACCCGTACAACTGCAAACTGTCAAACTCGTGGATGTTGCTGAACGAGCCGTACTTCAAGTCGCACACAGTCTGGAAGAAGTTCTGCACCTTGCTGGGCGAGCTCGTGAGCGGCTTGATGATCTGGACGTTTCTGTAGAGCGACCCACACATCCCGACAAACGTCCACACGGAGTACACGCAGAGAAACACGTTATGCAAAAACACAAAAATGTTGAACAAGTACGACTGAGCTATCCAGTAGGGTGCAGCCGGGAGCCTCTTCAACTCGCTTTTGTTTAGCTTCTCCTTCTTCTGCAACTTCTGTGTCTTCTCGGCCTTTCTCAACTGTCTCTGCCTAACAATCTTGTTGGATAAGTGTACTAACGAGAAGTACACAACCGCAATCGTCATCGGCGTCGAAGGCTTCATGCATACCTTATACAACTCCTGGAGAACCTTGTTCTCGAATGGAGCTTTTGCTAAGGGGACGTCTCCCTTTGGCAAGTTCCATATACCACCTTGTGGAAGACCAAACCTAACTACGTTTTTCATCCTTGACTGTCTTAACCTGCCTTTAGCTGTCAATTGTCTCACAGAACGCTTCTTCTTTAACTAAACTTTTTTACGTACATAAACTCCTATTTATATGCTGCCCAACAACCTAAGCTTGGGATCTGCTTTTGTTGGATATGCTGAAAAATCCAAGTTCCTTTTTTTTTTTTTTAACAATTGATAGTGTTCTAACCTGCACTTTGTTTCCAGCTAACCTGTAAAAACTGTTCCAATAGATAATGAGATGAGGACAGCAATGTTCAGAAGAACAGGAGCCAGCCCCCTAGTAGCATACACAATTGTTCATCATAATAAATGTTGCGATTGTGTAGGAGCAGAAACAAGTGTAACCAAACTGATATCATAATGAGGCTGCGGCCGAAATTGAAAAATTTCTGGTTGCAGCTGTAGAAGGTAGGGAATAGCAGTAGAGACTGTAGGGAGGCCGGAATAGTTGGAAGCGCAAAGGACTCGCTCCTAGAGAAGTTGAGACGGTGCACGCGAGGCGGATTGCGGTCTGCAAGCCTTGGAATAAGTGGTAGGGAGGAATTAGAGTAGCTAGAATTGAGTTGATGGTGAATTTATTAGGCAAGAAGTGAAGCACCAGGCATATATACGGTATAAGTAGCATAGCTAGTGAGTGAAAAATGCATGCGATATCAGCACAGTAGGCAGCAAATGGGATGCGGAACACTGGCGCGGGCTGGGGTGTGTGTGTCTAGAGCGCCCTGGCCTCCTGGCGTAAACGGCTACCTACTGGCTGGCTGGTCTGTGAAGACGTGTGCGGGTCTTCGCGGAATATGGGCGTTGCTCTAGGTACGAGAGTAAGTGTAGAAAGCGTTGGTAGCAAATGCAGGAGAAGGACCGGCCAACTTCGAAGGAGAGGGTGCCTTTATGGGCGAGAGGGTCCTTGGCGCAGCAGGCATGTTCAACAGATTGCTTGTCAATGGCTGCAACTTTTTGGTGGGAGACATCACGGGACCGTTGGAAAGCGACTCCGTAATGTGCAGCAACAACACATAGCTCTTGTCCAAGATAAGAAAACTTTTCTCCCTGAGATAGTGGGTGAGGTCAGAGATGGCGATATCCAAGTTCTCTTGCGAGAAGGCGCTCAAGACTATCTCATGGTGGGAGTCGACGGTTTCAGTAGATATTTCGACGTCCAACACCAACCTGAACGGCGTAACTACCCTGTGGAGAAACTCGCTGTTGTGTGCAGATATCCACTGGACAAACTTGTCAGGAGCGTAGGGGAGATTGAACTTGAAGTTCTTGGGGAGTATCTTTGAGAGTGCCTCTGCGCACACCCTGGACTTATTCTCTGAGCCCTTGATCTGTATTGTGAGTTTGTTCCTTTCTCCAAACTCTTCTATTGTAGATGGGAACATGATATACGTGTTGGTGTCCTGCTCTATCTTGTTAATTACTTTCAAATTGTAGTCCTTGTTAATGAGAAGAAGATAGTGAGACTTCCAGAGGTCGAAGTATGTGGTGTTGTACACGGTATTCCCGTTTGCAATCGGCTTGTTCTTTAGGCAGCAGTTGGTCACTAAATTCTCCAATTCCAGTTTAACCAAGCCAATGTTTTTGCCGTTCTTCTTGGGGCACTTTATCAAAACATTGGATTGGCGATGAAACGTGTAGAAAATTCTGTCTTGTTTAAGACTGTTGGTTGTGAACTTAATAAACACGTTGTACTTTTTCATAATGGACTGGATAATGGAGCCTCCATTTCCAATGATGGACTTATGGAATACCTCGGGTATAAACAATTTGAGTTCGGCCGGTAACTCAAGTTGTAAGAGCTCAATTCCTTTCATTAGATCACCCAACACCATAGTATTATTCTTATGCACCACTAGATCGGCAAAGAAATTATATTCACTGAAAGGAATGAATTTGATATCACTAGGATTGCTCAATTGATTCAAAATCTTGTTGATTTTTCCGTTCTTCTTACCGCTTAAAAACTCATGCTGGATATTATTGAGCTCGATTCTCACTGTCAATGTCAAATTATCAAGCAAAGTGCTCAAGAAATAAAAATTTGAATTCATACTTGATAATGTCAGTTTCAATTCCTCACTTGTTCCTTCAATATCAATACCATGGTTGTTGTATGTTACCACAACAGCCTTGTTTAGCTGGCCAAGGTTAATGAGAAAGTGCTCCAATTCCTTACTATAAATATTTTCAAAATTGAAAGAGACCTTATAGTAGTCTGAGAACAATAAAGTCAAATCATATATTGTCTCATTCAACTCCTCTTCAGACTGGCTCTGAATGATTATCCTGTAATCTCCTTGTTCACCAAGAGGTGGTAACTGAATATATGTACCATGCTTAAGTATTATTGCCAAAAGTTTTAAATGATCAAACCTGGTAATTAAATCTAATTTGGTCTTAGTAACCAAAATTTCTTTTGTGAACAAATTCTCCTCATTCTGTTGCAAGATGCTTTCTATGATCTCACCTACAATCTTCTTGGTTTGCAATATTTGATATCTTTCCTTCGCAGTGATCCAGATTTTCATACTTCCTGTGCTTGCTAAAACCTCAGAATTGAAAAGCAAAGGCATAACATCAGGAATATATATATTTGCCTGTGTCTGCTTGACTATCTGAGTAAAGTTCAGGAGTCTGGGACCTCCTATTATGGGTATCAAAGAAAGATCTGTATCGATGGCATCCACATAGGATCCATTCAACAACTTGTCGATAGCTATCTTAACTCTAGTCTCAGTATGGGAAACTCGGTCCTGATTACCCACAATGTAGACGTAATAGTTATTGCTCGGGACAACAGCACTTTTGAAATCGGTATCAGATTTGTCCACAATAATCTCTACATTATCGCTTTCACTGATATGATTCAACAACATCAAAAAATGAGCTCTCGTGGCAAGATCTAATATGCTCTCAAATTCACTGTCAGTTAATTTGATTTTCCGGAAGCCAATCTGATAAAAACTCTGTAATAATTTTGCTCTGGCATAATTTATGTAGGAAACTTCTCCTCTTATAGCAACTGTCATAATATCACTGCCTATCTGAGGCTTTAGGAGTTCTGAATAGTTTAACTTATCCTTGTTAATGAGCTCCAAGCGATTCTCAATGGCTCTCGAATTATCCATTATTTGGACATTCTTTTGCAAGCTAACTCCATAATCTCTCCATAATCCATTATCTGTGCTGAACAAGGAATCCAGTAAAGAGTTTATCAAGTACGAGTACTCCAAGTTGAATGTGACTAAGTTATAGTCCTCCATGTTAAACCCTTATATGAGATTACTATTCCTCAATTTGTTCTTAGTTTCGATATGAAATTTAGTGCATTTGTATATTTTCAATTAGTGGGATAGCCAAACGTTATAAATTACGTCCTGCGTTGTTTTCATTAGCATATTTACAGTAATATCTCTGCAATCAAATCTGGTGTATTTACGTCTTCATTGAATCTGTCTAGAAGAAAACTATATTCGGTATTTTGTCAATAGTAGAATGTGTTTATATACAGTACAATAATGCTCATCGAGAATCCCTGCCGATTAGGCGAGCAGCTATTACCAGGCTAGCAGAAGAAATTATAGGAGCAAATAGCTTATTATGGTGTCGGCTATCGTTTAAATCGTAGTGGAAGATTAGAAGTAAGTTCTAGTTTTATATAGCGTTAAACTGCCGATTAAGTCTCTTAGAATCCCAGACATACACCTGCTCATCCCAACCTGTGGAAACCACCCATCCCGGCTCTCCCCAAAGACTGTAATCGCAGCCTATGACAAATTCCTTATGGAGATGCATTGTTCCAAAACAAGTGACCGACGAGAAGTTGGAAGGCTGTACATAAGGGACATTGACATTCTTCCAAACCTTACAAGACATATCATAGGATGCACTTGTTAATTCATCTGCTGCGTGAGGCGACCAGATGACTTTTCTGATTGCAAACTGGTGCCCTAGTAACTGTGTCAAAGGAGTCGCCATACGTGCTCTATGTGCTGTTAGCAGGGATTGTGAGTTAACGGTTGGGAGCATTCTCAAGTCCCAGATATTAACTGCTTTATCAGAGCCAGCTGAGGCAACGATGGTAGACTGATACTTATTCCAGTCGCATGACAAGGCTTCAAGACCTCCATGAGCTACGAAGTTCATTTGAAGCGGCGATGGTGCCCGTATGTCCCAAACCTGTAGGTGTGAAGATCCTTTACAGCTCAAGACAGTAGACGGTGAATGAGGGGAGAATGTAGCATTGTAAATACAGTTTGTCGTATCTATTCCGTGGCCTCGGGATCCCTCATTATGCGACTTGGGGACTTTTATGTCGTTCAATTGGACTCCAGTCGAGGAGGGATGGTTATCCCCATGCAAAGTTAATATAGAGGCCTGTCGTTGTGGCGACCATATTTTCATAGTCCCATCCCAAGACGAGGAAATGAAATTGCCTTTGTCCACCTGGTTCCAGTTAATAGAGAAAACTTCCTTGGTGTGCTCTTTGTAGTTCTGCACTGGAAACTGGGGAACCATCATATCAAATATTTTAATTGACCCATCTCCACTAGACGCAGCAACCTGGTTCTCGTGCGCTTCACTCCAAGCAACGTCAAATAGCCCATCCTGTGTGTCCCAAAGATTTTGCTGTTTTATTGTTCCATCTGGTTCAATATTCAATACATATAAACGGCCATTTCCAACAAGTCCATAGTTAGCTGCCGTTGCAACAGCTAACTTATTATCAAAGAAGGGTGAGTATTGGACTCCATAACCGTTGTATCCAGCTGTTCTGAAGCCAAGCATTTTGTCCCTTGTGAAGAAAATCCCCGTGTTGAAGAACAACCGATGATGTACACCCATTAAACATATTAGCTACGTAATATACAGGAAAAAACTTAAGCACCTCCGCAATGTAATTCTATACCTTAATGATGATCTCATGTATATTTATTCGTATGGGCGCTATTTACATCATATATAGACAATTGCAAGGAATATTGATATTATCTATAAAGTAATGCATTTATATCACTGAACGTAGAATAAATTGTAGAAATTGAGAGATGTGAACATCAGCATAGTGAGATATAGATTGAGAAAAAGAGCGAACTTCTACACATCAAATAGCTTGCAGTCAATAAACTTAAGCAAAGGCTGATATTTCTCATCAACGCTCAGGCAGTCAAGCAAAGAAAGGCCGATCAAGTCACCTAGGACCAATGCAGTCTTCTGCTGGGTATACTTCAAATAATCAAAATCGTCATCAGCAGAGCTAATTTGGTCTTCAATGGCTATGTTTTCTCCTAACTGTAGAGTATTAACTCCTGTTTCAATGCTATAAGTACTGTCTATTCCTCGTTCCTCTGTGGACGATGCCAAACCATCTACTGTTGCATCTACAGTTTTCAAAGGTCCATTTTGAATCAACCCCCAAAAACTCCAATATATTTGTACTGCAGGTCTCCAAATAACGCATTCGTTGAACAACTTTTTGATTTCGAACTCAATGTAATCTGTTATGTTTTTCTGCTCATTATTAGATCTTGTCTGGTATGTAGACATAGGCGACTGGAAATCATACTCAACATACGCCTTTAGCATATTCAACATCTCCACCTGCGATGGGTACCTCTCATGGTGTATATAATGGGGCAATTTGGGGTCATGGTAATCAGACATCCATTCAGAAAAGTGATTAGCAAGATCAAACGCAGGAAAGTTGGGGCCCGAGTATTCAAAGTCAATAACTACAAGACTGCTATCTTTATTATTAGTAGTAGACTTTATGATTGGAGCCTCCCCAGACCCTCCTGGGGCGCTCTGTTGAGGGGTCGTGATAATATCATCAGGGTTAAATTCTCTCTGTAATAGAAGATTTCCATACTGGGCGTCGTTATGACAAAATTTATAATTGGAACTGAAAGAATCAGTGTCATAATGAGAGAAGAGCCACCGCTTATAATTTTCAATATACTTCTTGAAATTTGAATAAGAAGTAAGAAAGATGCTTTCTTCGCTAATGCCATTTTGAATATAGTTTGGTAATATATCTGTTTCAAAAGACTTTGACCACTTCTCGATAAGGTTCCACACCAAAGGGAGAGGACTATCAAGGTATTCAGGGTCAATTCCGACCTTGTAATGGAGGTCTTTCATTCTTCGCCCAATCATCTGAGAAATAGCCTCGTTCCTAATACTGTGCTTATCCAAAGGGTCAAAGCGCTCCATAAACTGCTCAAAACGCCCATTAGTGAATATCCCTAGAAGCTTGGGCCCTATGCTCTTTTGCGAAAGCTTTACCAACGTCTTGAGTTCCAGCTCACGGTCGATTATAGATTCGACGTTCTTCCCGTAAACACGAAGCAACAATGAAGGAACCTGCACACCTCCAATGTCGCTCTCGTCATGGTACTCTATCTTGTAGATGGAGTTGGTCAACGCCCCAGAAATACGATGAACCATGAGCTCAGAGGGAACCAACTGGCGTCTGTGCCATTTACTGATTCTGAGAGCCCGGATAAGGGCAATCACGTCTTCCTTGAAGAAATCGATGGGCATTGTGTTATCTAGAGTAGCTTGTACTGTAGGCACAGATTTATCATTATCAATCTGGGTATTTGTCACAACAACTTTATGTATTGAAGAAGAAGATAACGATCTGCGTCGCACAAAGACTGGTCTTCTACTAGAGCTTGTTGATCTTGGTGTTGACACTGAGTTTCTGTTTCTTGACCTAGATCTCGATCTTGATTGACTACTTGAAGTCCTAGAATTGTGCCTGAGATCCATTTTGTTGCTCAATCCTTGTCGTCATTAATCTACTTTAGTAGTGCCAGAATATATATAAGGATATAGTACAAACTTTTTCAACTGAGCGATCAAAACCTTTTGTTACTATACAGTCACGATATCGACATTCATCACTCGACATTAAAGAAATAGTCGCCGGAGAGTTTAACCTCACATTTTGGAGCTTATAACCGTAGCATAGAAGTAGCATTTGTTGTTTCGAGATATTTCTAGACAAAATGTTGCTGCTTGTGGGAATAACAGTGGGATTTTTGGGTATCTTGGTTCTTTGGATGCTAAGGGCTTATTCCAATCTACTTAAGGACAGGGCTGAACGAGAGGAATTGAAGGTCAAAACGCTCAAGAGGGTGGAAGACTTGCTTAGAGAAGCTGATTTCAAGAAAAATTTGGGAAGTGAGCTTGGCCTAGTCCAGACTGAGCTTTCCTTGTTCAAGGATTCAGACTGTGAAAGGGTAGCTGAGCTAGTTAATTCAGCCAAGCTGAAGCAGGATTTGGGTCAGCAGCCGCAGAGTAGATTTAAAAGCGATATTGCGAACAAAGGTGTCCAGACAGACATTGCAAATAATGCTGTAGGTGACAGGCGTCCCAAGCAGGAGTATCAAGAGAACACGAAAGGCTTTAGCAGTGGCTTTGATATGAGCGCAAATTTGTCAGAAGAGGTCGAGAAGAACACTGAAGCGCCCCAGCAAGGTTCTAGTACCGAATTAACATCGGACGGGGACATCTCTGATCTAAAAAGCCAACTCGACTCTCTCAAGCTGGAAAACGCTTCTTTGGAGAAGGAACGTCAAAGGCTCGAAAACGCATACAAGTACGAACTAAGTGCTGAGATTGAGCGCCTTATAGTCTCTAGGGATATAGTGATTGCTAATTTGAGGAAGGAGAACAAAACCCTTGAAGAAAAATCAAGTAAAACAGCAAATTTCACCATCTTCTTAGAAGAAGAGAACAATAAGCATAAAGATATATTTAAACTGTTGCATCAAGAACTACAAAACGTAAAGACGTCAAAAGATAAAGAAAAAGAAAGCATAGAAAGAGAGTTGTTGCATGTTAGAGCCGAGTACACGGAGAAACTTCAAAAAGCGGAAGCTGAGAACGGCGTTTTGGCGCATAAATGTACCAGTTTGAGCGACGAGATAGCAGTTTTGGAAGTCACCAAAATACAAGAACAAAAGAAGTTAGCTGAGCTTAAACAAGACATGGACCTTGCTGCAACCAAGCATAGCAAAGAGTTGGAAGAATTATCCCAGCGTAATGTTGTGAGTGATAAAGAATCCGAGCAATTGCAATCTGACTTAAATGAGCTTCGTAATGAAGTTATCGGCCTTAAAACGGAGTTGAAGCTGAAAGAGAACTTGGAGAATGAGGCTGAAGAGCTTCGAGAACGTCTTGCCTCTTTGCAGCTTGAGGTAGACGAAAGGCAAAGTTCGTCCGTTGTTTTTGTGAAAGAATCCGAGGACAAACTCAAAGAACTTACACATGAGAAAGACAACTTAGAAAGTACAATCGAGTCTCTAAAATCTAACTTGGCAGAAGCGCTGTCAAAACTCGCTGTGAAAGAAAAGCAGCTCGAAGAGAAGGAACTCGCCATTGGTGAGAATCAAAAAAAATTAGATGACCTTCATGCCTCCGAGTCATCCTTGAAGTCCCGTCTTGACGACACACAGAAGTCATTGGATGTCGTATGCGAGGAAAAGAAGGCACAAGAAGAGAAACTTGTTGCGCTTGAAGACTCAAAAGGCATCGACGAAAAATACGAAGAGCTCAATTCCTTGCTAGCAAATCTTATAGCCGAACACAATATCTCAGCTGCTGCAATAGTGGATAATAGCAAGAGCCCAGAAAGCTTTGAGTTTGTTAAACGTGAAGAAGCTAGAGAACAATCAGAAGAATACGAGAATATCGGATTATCCAATGTCAAATTATCTGCAGGAACACATTTACACTCTCCTCCCAATGACAGCCCGGAGAGTCTCAATAGTGGAAAATCGGCTAATGCTCAGTCAAAGGCTAGTTCACCAGAAAAGACGACCGAGATAGACGCTGATCCACCGTCGGATTCACTTTCGAGGGGAAAACTTATAGAGTGGTTTATAGGAAATATTGTAGAATCGCTAGAAGTGGTGAAGAGCAGTCTTGATGAGAAGGAGCAGAGTCTAAAGGAGATGTCGGTCAAGAACGATGAGTTAGAAAATGCTCTCCATGTGTCAAAAGCTCACGCGCAGGAATTACTGGATAAAAATGGTCAACTCGAATCCTCTTTTGAGCAGAGCACAAAAGCCTCTCAACAATTAAGATCAGAAATCATACGACTTGAGACAGATATCAAAGAAGGAAAGAAGGGTCTCGAACTACTCAATCAAGAAAAGGCTGCTGCGGAGAGCGCTTTATCTGCTTGCCGCAGCGACCTGGCAGCCAAAGAGTCCGAGTTGAGCTCATTACGGGACGAACTTGATACTGCTAACCAAAGTGTCGCATCGTCCAGTCAGTCTGAGAGTGCTGAGCCTCTCAAGCTGCAATTGCACGAGTCGCTAGAGAAAATCGAGCTCCTCACTAGACAGGCCAGCTCCTTGCAGCAGGAAAACAAACAACTGATAGAAAAGTATCAAATTCGGACCATCGAACTTGCCGCGCAGTTAGACAGGGCAAATGAAAAAATCGAAAAGCAGCACGCCATTCTTGCCAGAAACTTCGAGCTTCTCAAGGAAGCCCGTTCGAAGACTGCATCTCCTGTATCCTCTCCGTCTCAAAAGTAAATGTTCTCATCATGCTTACTATGCCCCCTGTATGATGGCCACTTCATGATGGAGTTATTCGGATGGCACAAAACGTCTGTTCCTTGTGCCTTAGCTATTTATAAATCTTGCCGCATTTGGTGGTGAAATTTTCGGGACCACCTCTAATATCGGGATGCTTGCGTATCCACTTAGTGGGGGTTTACCGCGAAGCATATATTCATATTCATCTCTCCTTGTATTATTGTTGTCTATAGAAAGTTCCTTGTACACATAAGGATAAAATAGATATCATTTCTAGGCGTTACTAACACATACGTTAAGATAGACATCAGGAGCATCAAAAGCGCCAAAGTCTTGAACAAGTCCAGGTTCAGAGGAGGGATTTTTTTGCCAGATTCGTAAGCACTCTTTTTTCAAAGAAGTCCATCGCTGCAATTATTACCTATTTACGATTGGCATAAAATATTGAAGTATTGGGACACTAGCATCCGGGCGCTAGGTGTAAATAGACAGGACTTTCACTCGAGGCATTATCGGTCGTTCAATTCATTTGAGGATATAGAGGGCCAGGAAGTGACCTGTTGGAATAATACAGGATAACATGGTGGGAGTTCTTTCGATGACCGGAAGCATAAGCCGGAGAAAAAGCAGCGGGAAGCTTGACCGTGCGGCGTCATCGGATGACTTTCTGTCCAAAAGCTCGACGTTGGCGCCGGCTGGTGTGTTCGAGTCCCGAAACACTACACCCTTGGAGAGAACCACACTTGGTGTGGAATCCTCTAAAGACCGTAGCGAGCTCATTCACGCCTTATTGAAGCGGTACAAAAAGCTTGAAGTGGTTCTTCCCCGTTTCAACTCAAAGACAAATGGTGCGTTGAAGACAAACATTCTAAGGAAAAGTGTCTTGCCCTTCCTTCGCTCCTTGCAGAAATACGACAATATGCTACTTTCGGATATCAAAACCTACAAGAGTTTCACAAGCGTTAGTTCGGCTGTTTTGTTGAAGTGGTGGCGGTCTCTTCTTAATTGCATCAATCATCATCCAAGTCCCCAACACCAACAAGTGGTTTCCAGTAACGACAGAAATGCATATCTAGAATGTATATCTAGAATAATAGAAAGGCAGGACTGGCGATATGTTGAACCGGATATCGAAGCAAGTTTTCAGTACCTTCTTTCTGCTACATTGGAGTACAGTATTCACAAGCTTCAAACCTTGAAAGGTGTGCCCTTAGCAATATCTGCTTTCATAGGTAAAGTTTTTGCATATTCATTCTTTTACTTGGACAACGTGAGTACCGCTCTTCTATTTTTATTGAATGTCAAACAAAGTATGGTAGAGTCCATTTCACTGCAATTTGATCATAACATTCTTGAAGAAGAAAATATCGTCGGTTCATGTTTTCCCTCTCGCACTAGACATTTGATTAACCACAAAGGCATGGAGCATTTGAATCGAAAACAAAAGGTCTTCATGAATACCATCCCTCCACCGAAAAATCCTGTGAAAGGTATACGGGGCCCTAATGAGTTTTGGGTTAGACGATGGTGTAGCCGAGATAGTGATGTCTTTTGTTCTTTTTTTGTCCATTATATTAGTATCTTGGGTGTGTATCTCAAAGATAGAGTTACAATTTCTCATGGGGTGCTACTTTTATGTCCTGGTTTCAAAGTAATATTTGGACATATCAATCAAATTTTTAATTTGGCCCTTTGGGGCGTAACAAGGTCAAAAATGGGGTATGGTGCGCTAACATTAGGTGGCTCTATGTCACTGCAGCAGGCACCAGGACGTGATAAAAACTATAAATCTTCGATGTATTCTTCTACACCAATGAAACCTAATGAAGTTTACTACGATGCGATATTAAAGTTTTTCCGTGTCATGAGACATATATGCTACTTAGATACGCTAGTCGGCCCTGAGCTTGTATATTTTGTCGATGAGATAATTGCTAGTATGGCAAAGCGCACCCCTGTCTATGACTATATCATGAATGGCTTCATTTTGAACCTTGTGCATGAATATGTCTATTATGTCGGCGACGAGATTAACTGGAACTTTTGGCTCGGCTGCATATATATGTCGGTAAACAAAACCGATCATATTCAAACATTATTGAAAAGTTTTGCATTTTTATTTAACATATGGGATATGATACCTGACGAGTATTTTCCTGATTCATCAAATTTCTCCTCTCCTTGGATCACCAGGACAGAGGAAAGTTTAAAGATGAATTTCACTTACTGGCTTCTATCTGAAGATGTATGGGACAGATTTTTAGTTCATTGGCATCCAATTGTCAGATCATATTATCTAAGATTAATAGTATGGCGTGTGATAGGTTATGAAGGATTGAACCCGCAGTATTCTTGCAAGTTGGTTGAAATTATTGACACTAGACTCAAGCACTCTTACAGCAAGTTGATCAGTATTACCAAAGGACTCGATCAACAAGACTTAAATTTTAAGCCTGATAGCCCTCTAGCTAATAGAAAATTTGGAATTTTGGCGAATACAAGTCAGGAAGATGTTTTGGTCTTGGCGGAGCCGGATGTTACTGGTTTTACAAAACCAAGCGAAGTTAGGAAAACACATCCGTACGAAATCTTTGACGAGGCGATTTACAGCTGCTCTTCTTTACCAGTTTCTCCTTCGATAAATGGAAGAACAAATGAAGATAGAGGTAATTATAATAGACAACCAAGAAATAATTCTTTAGTTTCTTCAATTGGGAAGTTGTTCAAAATACTTTCAACTGATGATAAGGATGAAACTAAGGATAAGAAAGAAAAGCATGGTACCCAAAAAAAATCTTCCTCGTATACTTCCTTGGCGACTACTTTTTCGAGTAAGTCTGACTCTTCTTCCCCCAGTGTATTGTCTTATGGTTCAACTCCTACTTCTACTACAGATCTTTCAACAGACTCCAGCTTAAAATCTGATTCTGACTCTTGGAGTATGAAGTCCAGATTTTTAGATCTGATGGACCTGCGAGAAATGAAGCCCCCAGAATTATATAAAATGCCACCCGAAATCAAACGTCCGTTGTACAAATTTTCAATCGTTGTTGACCATGAGTCTATGAGTCGAAAGTTATTTATAACTAATAACAAAGGTGGGTTTGTTGAAAATCATTCTAATGCTTCAAATTTCCCAAATGAACCTTCATTCCCTCTATCTTCTTTCCTATTAGATGTGGACCCTAGAAATGAGCAGTATATTCTAGATCTGGACATATCTCCTAATGACTGTTCAAGCCAAATGAGAGTCCATAACTTTTCCAGCTCTAACAACAATTCCGCCAAGTGGATTAACATCTTAAATTTGGGAAAAAGCATAAATGAGTGGAACTCCATTTGCGCTGAAGTAGATAACTACCTCTCTGAGTTAATGGTGTCTGATAAATTTGATTCAATTCTACATGCTGATGATTCATCTGCATCTATTCTGTTAGGCAATAGTATGGTCGCCTTGGATACCTTAAAATCTTTCACGCCCTTTATGCCAGTTGACAACTCCATTGAAATAAAATTTTTAAATGCTGGTTGATCACTATACTACCATGAATTGTTCAGGAGTAATGTACATAATAACCAATAAATTGATTTTAAATACGAATTGACATCTAGAAAGCATATATTTGAAGTTACTTTACATATATAATATTAATCGAAATCAAACGATACGTTATGCCTATATGTATCTTTTAGTGTAGTCTCATGTGAAGATTAATCTATTTTCATTTCGATCTTGGCATCTTGTTTGGAATATATTATGAAACTTACAAGTAGACAAGATATTGTACTTGGAATCCAGAATAATGTCACGCCGATCAAAAAGGATGAGTAGTAGTATTTTACCATGTAGTGTCGTATACCTTCCCATGCAACCTGGAATATCAAATAGCTTTTATCATCGTTAGTCGTTATGTTCTCATCTATCTGTACCTTTAGATCCTTTGTCCTTCGCTTATTCTCCACACCTATGTCTGCCACGCTCAAAGTAAGTAGTGGGATTTCAGCTTGAACAACCTTATCCAAGTTCAAAAGTATGGGGGGGAACCAATGTCTCCATGCAAAAGGTACAAGTGGATTATTCCTGTTGTACAATGAGCGAGGATCGCAGTTCAAAAGGTACCTAGTCTCATTTAATGTTTTGCCTTCCAGTTTCATTTGGAGGTGTATGTTCTTCATGTCTCCGTAAAAGTCTCTAGTGCAATAAATGTCTGTCTTTAAAGACGCAATGTATCTAATTGTAGGGTCATTGTCAAGAAGGCTTTTGACGTGATCGAGGTATATTTCGTATTCCAACCCTTTATTCGTTGACAGGAAAGAAATAGGGAAAACGATTGTCGATTTTGGTATTAATACCTTATAAAAACTTAGATATGATAAGACCGCAATAGGAAGCAATACTGCAAATATAGATATCAACAAAACCAGTATGTAGAATCCTTGCCTAGTCACTGCTAGTGGGAAATTAAGACCAAACTTCATGGCTATCTTTAAGGCCCAAGGTCTGTAGTAGTAGTATATATCGACCTCTATTGATTATTGTATATTGAAAATGATTCTGATATTGTAATAGAAAATGAGAACTTTAAACCCCAATCTGATACTTCGTCAAAAACTAAAATATGGACATTGATTTAGAAGGATGGTATATACAAAAGTAAACAGACTATGTACTACCAAAAGACTCTAGTTTTATATAAACTGAGTAAAGACCTCATGTCGATGATTTAAGAAAATTCAAAAAGAAAGTAATAAAACGGATTAATATAACAATCATGGCAATATAAAGTGAGTTCAAAACAAGAAAAAGTAGAGGTACAAGACCGTAAACAAGACGAAAAAAATAGAAAATAGTGAAACAATAATGCAAATTAATGAGTGGTGTGTCCTCTGTGATATTTCAAACCATTCAAATTCTTGTAACGTCTACCACATATTTCACATCTATAAGGTTTATCCTTCTCCATTCCGCTTCCATCCAAGTAGGGCGTGTTTGATTCTGGATCTATAATAGATATTGAGCCATCGGGGTTCTCTTTCAATGTTTGGTTCTGATGACCATGTAGACGATGATACTTCAATCCGTTCTGATTTTTATAGGTCTTTTCGCATCCTATAACAGGACATTTGTAGGGCTTCAGCTCGTTGTTCTCCATTACGTACAAGTGGCGAGCCGGATCATCAATATACATGGCGCTGTCATCATCCATCTGAGGTGTTCCAGCTTCTGTCCTCGACGAAATACTAGGGAAGTTAGGGGAGTGATGTACCTGATGCGGCTGTATCTGCTGCTGATCGGGCAGGGTCTGCGACAATGGCAGAAGGTGTTGGTGTAGATTCATTGGATTGCCCTGATTATGGTTTTGATTGTTCGGTATTGGATTATTCTGCGGTATGGTATTATCGAGTCCAGGTTGGTTTAAGGCATTCTGCTGGATATTGAAATTGGTATTCATATTGATGTTGGGACTGTTGTGAGGATTTGTGTGATGGTTATTGAGAAATACGTCTGTAGTTGACACAGTCTCCATTACGTTATGTACATTGTTTCTTGCATTTCTATTCCTGTTGGAGTTTATCATATGCTGATCCGGAGGAGGCGATGAGCTTATATGAGCTTCCTCGTAATGGCGTAAGAGATCATGTAAGGTTGGAAGTAGCTGGCCGCAGCACAGATAGTCCTTACAGTAATCCGCCTCCAAGTCGGGAAGATATGATGCTTGTACTGGTGGCGATATGGATATACTAGACGCTTGGTTGCGAACAGAGCCTCTCCTAGGGTTTATAATGTGGTGGTGGATTTGAGGCGCAAGGTTATTATTGGGATTATAAGCACTACCGAACATCATAACCTCGTCCTTAAGCCATGATCCTATCGTGACCGAACCCCAAGACACACCACCCATGCCCTGCGAATGTGCTATGCTCTCACGTCTTAGTCTTCCATTGCTGAATATCGATGGTTGTCGCTGGTAGCTGATGTCGATAGGCTGTATGTCGTTCCCTCCGTTATTTCCAGGAATGTTGATCGCCGATGACTCGGAGTTGTTGTCAAATATCCTGGTATTGAACATCTTCAACGGCTACCTTCTGCGCTGTAACTGACCTCCGTCTGACGAAACTGCTACTCTATTCCAATTGATTATTGCGGGTCTAGCTCCTCTAGCCCGTTTCTTTTTCTATACGCTCTCTATTCCTTCTGCTTTCAGTGGTTGGATTTCGTATGTCTTCTTCTAACCGCTGTAAGTCTATTTATGATTCAGGCTCCTTCTGCTGGCCACCTTGTGTCTTGAAGACTAAAGCACTATTCCTTATTACTAACGCTGGGAGTGATAGTGTAATACTTGGCTTACTTTTTGGGCTGTCCCGTTATTAACTGATATTTTGGCTGCGCACTACATTGGTTTTGTGTCATATTTCACCGTTCCTGTTCCATGGTCCCATCTTGGAACACTGGTTAGGTTGCTAACGGAACTAGGATCACATCCAGTAGTCCTAGCGCCGCTCGCATCTTGCCCCCTGCAGTCATATTCCAGGACCAGCTAGAGCCCAAGGTCGCATCACGGGGCTGGGTCTTCCCAGCTTGACACCTACAGTATCTAGTCGCACTTCTACATGATCTGGCTCCTCGCCACAGATTTATTAGCCAAGATCTCTGAGCGGGGGTCTACCGACATGCTTAGACTTATGCTAACGGCATCTAGAGAATGGCTCGCCTATGCGTTAGCATTCCGGCCCTCTTCATTGGCCTTTTGCCGAGCATCCATCTGTATAATTCTGTTACCCGCACACAACCATGACATATCTTATATGCCGATCTATGGTGTTCGGGTTTTAGTTCGGGCTGTCCCAACGGTTCGGAGGACACAGAGCGAAGGCGCAGACCCCTGGACCGGCGCTGCGTTGACAGAGCGGCGATGGGTCGTGTGCGCGTATGGTGATGTGTGTCGCATGATATTTATGCACGTGAATTACGTGTGATATAAATTTGATTTCATGTGCCGCACGTCGGTAACAACTGGCTGGCGAGAGACGGGTGGGCATTTTGTCACGTGTAGAGTCTTCTTACCACGGGCATATAGATCCGATCAGATAAAACCGATAACGGGCATGAGAAGTTGCATAGAGACCATAAGTAGACGAATGGGATCTTGTACCTACTTACCCCAGGCTTAATTGAGAAGAGAAAAGCGTATTAGAGACGTACACGGTTTAACGGAGAAACAGCGTGTCAAGAAAAATCATGGATCAAGGGCCGAAGAGGAATAAGAGGACATGTTCTCCAACAAACTCAGAATTCAAGAGGAAAAACCGCAGATCAATAGGTAAGAGACGTGTCAGGATGATAGACCGGTTACCTTTGGAGATAATAGAAAGGGTCTTTGAGCACTTGGACCAGCAGGATGTGTTGGAGATGAGTGTGGTATCGACGAGCTTTAAAGAGCCTGCCGAGCGCAGGCTCTATCGCTCGATAACGGTAGATGGGACTTATGGAAGCACTAATGATCTGGACGGAAGCACAGTCGTACGAGGACTTTATTCTCTCGGTGCTCTTTTTCGAAGGCTCGTTGAAAATGACCTGTGTGCATCTATAATACGTCATTTGCGCTTCAAGTCGCTTCCTGACATGCCAGAAATTGAAGTCAACCGATACTTAGAGCAAATATTTCCCAAGCTTTTGCGTTTGGAAAGCATCAGATGGTCGGTTGTCGACACTTATCTCAGAAGTGATTTATTTCAGTTGGCGCCCATGAGCAGACTATCGGTATTGGCAGCAAATTTCAAAGACTTCGGGCTGATAGATACGTTGATACCCTCTGAGCTTTCGCACCTAAAAGAGTTGGCTATTGCGGGATTCAATAGCCGCAAAAGTCTTGAAAAAATTGACTTACTGCGCTGTCCTAATCTTGAAAGGTTAACGATCCTGAAAAACTGTTGTGGAAGCTCTTACCAGTTGCCTGACTTGATTGAATTTGATCCCATGGAGACTGGTTATCTCTCTAAAATCATAATTAATGTGCATTTAAAGTTGTCCTCTTTGGTCTTGAAGGACATCACTCTTTGCTTTGCGGATGCTCAAAGTCTTGCAAGTAGTGTTGATTTTACACGGTTGCGGGAATTCTCCATAATAAACTGCAATGAGGTCTACTTTGACGATCACTCTCTCATCAGAACTACGCCACCTCCGGTGTCCTTTCTAGATATAATGGCACCTCTTTTGACAAGAGTCTCTAAATTGACCATTGACTTGAGTAACGAACTCCACTATAATGAGAAGACGCTCAGTCTTATTAACTCGATCCCTTCTTTGGAGTCTCTTAATGTATACTTCAATTTCAGAAGCAATGAAAATTTGAATTATTTCTTTGTCAGGCTCATAGATGTTTTATCCAAGCATCCCTTGAAGTCGTTGAGCTTGAATTTTAGAGTTTCAACTACTAGCAATACCAAGTTGAACAACGGTTTTTCTGTTAAGTCGCTATTAGGTGTCCGCAACCTCAAGTCATTAGAAAACCTCAAACTTCCTTTAGAACAACACCAAATAGTGGACCTGTTTTCGATAATCTCTGGGCTTCCCCGTCTACAAAATTTATGCATTCATATACCAGACCTTGCCGTTGAGACTCCTGTTAATACCCTAATCCATCAGGACTACTTCTATTTACCCTGTCCATGTACGTATGACTTGAAAGCTTCGATGCTAAGTCAAGCAACAAACTATTGTTTGGACTACAAGAGCTGCAACAAGAACCTCGATCTTGTTATGTTCGAAAATTCAAATGAAGCTTCATTCACATTCTCATGCAAGGGTACAGTAGCACTACTCGAAAACATGTCACTACTCAACCAAACTTTATTTTAAAATAATTGAATTTCAATAATGAAGACAGTTGTCTACTTTAGTAATATTTCTGAAAAGGATGAAAAGGATTAAAAGATTTTATAGATTGTCTACAAAATAAAATAAAAATTGTAATCACATTTTCGTACAAGGTCTTTTCTAGCTTCACTTTATTTGAGGTGTATATTTTACTGAAATGTGGATTCTAGCGGTTGTATATCCATTTATTAAGGACCATTGGCTCTTCTAAAATTATTATTATCTAGCTGGAATCACTTCAGAAATCATCACGTCTGATATAGAGGTAATGATTAAACAACTAATTGCAAAAATTGAGTATTTGCGACAAAAACATTTTTAAGGACTTGTATTAAGAGAAGATCAAAAGATAAACGATAATACCTTCTGAACTTTTTCTTTCTTGAAAATAAATACTAAATAGCATTATATCATTACCTAAGACTTAAAGTATTATACAATTATGTAGAAAAGAAACTGTTGAGTTCTTTTTTTTGATAAAAAGGAGCTAGGAGCTAAGGGGGCTAGTAAGACCTACTTTCCAAGCATAGGTTCCTAGTACTAGCACAACAGAAATATAGCTGACACCGACCGAATAGAATGTATATATATACGCATGTTTTAACCTTAATGCCAGTAGTTCTACGACAAACGTGCTGACTGTAGTTAATGCTCCACAAAAGCCATCACTTAAGCCCACTAAAACTTGGCAGACTACTGCGTGTGTAACCAATCTACTTTTATCCAGATTCACACCTCTCGAAAGCAACAGAAATATAGCCAAGAGTAGAGTTCCGCCAATGTTAGCTACAAAAGTCCCTAAAGGGAAATTTGCAATTTTGTTATTCAAATACTTCGAAAGATAGAAGCGCAATAAAGCACCGAAAGGTGCAAATAGAATGGAAAAGGTCCATGATCTCCAGGAACCTTCATTCTTAACTGGAATCAATACAATTGTGACAATATAGGCGGCTATGCCCAAACATGACGTAATATAATACAAGGCATCATAAATTCCCGACGAAACCTGAGGGCAGTATTTGTCAAAAAATTCAATAATATGTTTCCCGACATAAAGCCCATTCAAGGATGCAGACAACTGAATAATTACCACAGCCAAGAACTCCATTATTCCGTATGCCTGATTAGGGTAGTTATATGATATGCTTGGTTCCAAGTCAGCGGACTTGTAAAACGCTTCGAGGATGAATGATGAAAACGACAGACATGTTCCGCACCAGCCTGTAGTTAATGCAATATAAAGAGGGAGCCCACTCTTTGCAGAGACCCCCTTGGTTTTGATGGGTGTTTCCCAGAAGTTATAGCTCGATGTCAAAATCCCCATCACAATGCACGCAGCATAGTTGGCCCAGATTACCCCAGACAAATACGAGCCTTTGTAGTCAGTCAATTCCATGAGTCCTCTCCGTGCTAGCACCCCAAAAATAGATCCAGACCAGATTCCTATGACGATCTGTCCCTGAGATGTCACTCTTTTGTTAATCTCAGCTCGTTTCTGCTGATTGACTGTTTGGAAGCCCTCTGGAAGGGACTCCGCTAATGACCCGTCTTCTGCCTCATGGAGATAAGACTCAGAGCGGTCACCCAGAGACAGTGCATCTATGCTCCGCATTTAATCTTCAAATAGTTTGTTGTCTTCACTCTCTCTTGGATGTTGTTGAATAGTATGTACTCCAGAACGCATTAATTGTTAATGGATCACATGACTCATTCGTTACTAACCGTTGATAATGTAAACCTTTGCCAGAAGCACAGAGACTAAACGACTCGACTATTCACCCATAGGCTCACTCGCCGACATAGAAACCATGTGCCACGCTACCACAAACTTTAAATCGAGTGTCAATTCTGTCTTCGACCCATTTTTTATCAAGAGTTGGGGATCACTTTCAACTTCTATCCATCACTATAAGGATGTTCGACACTTAAATATCTAAACGCAAGATTGACACAGAGTAAGCTGAAATAACCACACAGAAATATTTCACATCAATTTGGCGTTTCCATGCCGTTTTCTTATTTTGCAATGTGCTAGGGATATATCAGGCCGAGGTCGTGTTGCTCCTTGATTTGCAGCAATAACACACTTTGTGGGTGAAATTGCTACGAAAAAGACAGGTAAAAAACCCACATCGTTTCTACCGCTACTCATAGGTATTATATCAGTATCTCAGCACCCAGAAAAATCTTAAAAGACGACTCTTTTGGTTTTTAGCAATTTTGAGTGGGTTACTGGAACATACGATTGATAGCGAGCGCAACATAATTTCACAAGGGTTAATAAAAAAGTAACGGCAAAACACTACGGTATTAAATCAGAAAGAGTAGGAAGTTAGGGAGATTACATATCTATAACGGCCCATTATAATTTGGAACGTAGAGAATTGAAACATTGGAAGAGTTAAGGTTGAAAAGTATGCTGCAGAGCCCCACAGAACTCCACTTGACAGCGGAAGAGATCAGATTAGAGGAGAACAGGAAGAGAGAAAAATACTGGAAAAAATGGGGCCCCTATTTATCAGAGAGACAGTGGGCTACCGTTAGAGAAGATTATTCTGCTAATGGAGATGCTTGGTCAGATTTCCCTTTTGAACATTCGAGATCAAGGACTTATCGATGGGGAGAAGACGGTTTGGCTGGTGTTTCTGATACACATCAATTCATTTGTTTCAGTATTGCATTGTGGAATGGCCAGGATAGTATTTTGAAGGAAAAGGCGTTTGGGTTGACGAATTCGCAGGGAAACCACGGAGAAGATGTGAAAGAGCTTTACTATTATCTTGATAATACCCCTTCTCACTCTTACATGAAATACTTATACAAGTATCCTCAAGCGGCATTTCCATATGAAAAGCTAGTGGAGGAGAATGCGAAGAGATCGAGATTGGAATCTGAGTACGAAATAGCTGATACCGGCGTATTCAATGACAATAAGTACTTTGACATTGTCTTTGAAATGGCCAAGGGTGACGATGATCCAGATGAATTATTGTTTCGTGTTACTGCGTATAATCGAAGTGACGAGACAGCCCCCTTACATATCTTGCCTCATGTCGTTTTGAGAAACACTTGGGCTTGGGGAACTGAGGAGCTGCAGAAGAGTAAGCCACTGTTGAGTCTTTCTGAGAAAGGTCTGATAGTGATTGATCATGCCAGGCTCGGTAAGAGGTACTTCACTTTTGCTCCAGCGCCCGGAGTGACGGAAGACAGTGATGATGTCTATCCAAAACTATTATTTACTGATAACGAGACAAACACCAAACGACTTTATGGTCAAGAAAATAAGGTCAAATATGTGAAGGATGCCTTTCATGACTATGTGCTCGACAACAAAACGGATGCTGTCAACCCAGGAAACCAGGGAACAAAAGCATGTTCCTGGTTTGAATTTAATGACAGAGGGGGTGTCCCTCCTGGTGACTATGTTACAATTCGTTATAAGCTCAGTAAAAAAGATGAAGATATCGATGAATTAGATTTTGATCGTATCATAGCTAGGCGTCAAGATGAAGCAGATGCCTTTTACTGGAAGATAACTCCATTGCCTATTAGCGATGAGTTAAGATTAGTCCAAAGACAGGCGTTCGCAGGTTTATTGTGGACCAAACAATTTTATTACTTTGTTCATAATTATTGGTTTAAGGGCGATCCAAATACAGTAAAACCTCCTCAGAATAGAGCTAATGGAAGAAATAAAGATTGGAAACATTTGTACATTGATGACATTTTGTCAATGCCTGATAAGTGGGAGTATCCTTTTTTCGCAGCTTGGGATACTGCATTTCACTGTATTCCTTTGGCCATGATTGATCCTGAATTTGCCAAAAGACAAATTGATTTATTAACGAGAGAATGGTACATGCATCCGAACGGACAGATACCTGCTTACGAATGGAATTTCTCTGACGTTAACCCCCCAGTTCATGCATGGGCAACATACAGAATCTTTAAGATCGAAAGAAAGATGTATAAGCGGGAGGACTTAGATTTCTTGGAAGCAGTTTTTCAGAAATTATTGTTAAACTTCACCTGGTGGGTGAATAGGAAGGATCATGATGGAAATAATGTGTTCGAGGGCGGCTTTCTTGGACTAGACAATATCGGTATTTTCAATAGATCTGAACCACTTCCCACAGGAGGAAACTTAGAACAAGCAGACTCCACTGGTTGGATGGCTTTTTTTTCCCTACAAATGTTGAATATAGCATTAGAACTTGCCAAAACGAAACCAGTTTATGAAAACATTGCAAGCAAATTCTTCGAGCACTTTATTCTCATTGCTGACGCAATGACGTATAGGGGTGGTGATAAAGATGACACAGAAAGATCATTATGGGATGATGAAACTGGATTTTATTACGATGCTATTAGTTTTAGTAGTCACACCCAAAAGTTACCGGTAAGATCATTAGTTGGATTAATTCCATTATACGCTTCGCTAACATTGGAACCAGTTTTATTGGAGAAGTTTCCTTCCTTTAAAAAGAGATTGAACTGGTTTATCGAAAACAGAAGAAAGGTTGCAGAGAGAAATATTGCTTCTATGGAAGAAAGAGGTGTCGGAGAAAGACTTTTGCTTTCACTTGCAAATAAAGACAGGCTTGTTTCCATTTTAGAGAAAATGTTGGACGAAGATGAGTTTTTTTCCCCATTTGGAATCCGGTCTTTATCGAAGTATCACGAGAAGCAACCGTTCTCAATGGATGTGAAGGACGAAAAATATGTTGTTCAATATTTACCAGGTGAATCTGATTCAGGTATGTTTGGCGGTAACTCTAATTGGAGAGGCCCGATTTGGTTTCCTGTCAACTTTTTGTTAGTTGAGGCGTTGCAAAGATTTTATTTGTATTACGGACCAGATTTAAAGGTCGAATGCCCTAAAGGTTCTGGAGAATACCTAAACCTCGCGCAATGTGCTCAGGAAATCCAGCACCGTTTGATGCATTTGTTCTTACACGATGAGAATGGAAAGAGAGCATGCGACGGTGAACATGAATCAATGGGCACAGATCCATTATTTGCGGACTATGTTCCATTTTACGAATACTTCGATGGTGATACAGGTAAAGGATTAGGTTCAAGCCATCAGTGCGGGTGGACTGCCTTAGTTGCGAAATGGATTCACGATAACGGCGTTTCTTGCAGAGTGCCAGGGACCCCTAAAGCTCCTAGAGAGCCTAAGTCATCTGTCTATATGAATAATAGCGCAACTGTGGCAGAGTTGGATCCAAGCGACGAATCTCTTGGGCACATAAAGCAATATTTGCCCAAGTCTGGACCATTCCCCGGTCGTTTGATGCGCAGACGCACAAGTAAATCTTTATTGAACATGACAATAAATTCTCTAGATTTGAATGACGAGGAGTCTCTTGCGAACAGAAGAGAAAATGTGGAAAGATTGAAGACTGGTGCCCACACCGACGCTTCCACCGCTGATACTATATCTCCAACCAGATCCGTAGAATCTGGCGCTGACAAAAACCTTGCCGTCGACGACAACTTGTTGTATCAAATCAGAGCAGCTTTCAAGAAATACAAGTCCAAGTCTGGTGATGATCCAAACGATGTCTCTGGCGATGAATTTGAGACAAGGAAAAATTGATTTTTGCTTTTTATTGCAGTAGTCACTTAACTGTTCTCTATTATTTATTTTATTTCAAACATCTTTATGATTATCTTAACATCTCATCTAGTTATAATGAAAAGAAGATCTTTACTGGAACCCGTAGTTGGAACTGAGACTTCTTCCTGCGCACTACAAATTTAATATATGAGGATAAAATATAATTAACAGAATTAACTGTTAAAATAAAGACAAGGTATAATGTCAGAATTGTTCTCTACTTATGAATCAGATTTCCAAATTTCATACCAGGATGCTTCCTCGAAGTTAGCGCAAGTGCCAGCTTTGAATGGACGTAAGTAAATTTCGAATGAGACACTCTCACGCATGCATGACATCCCATGTCTAATTGTAACTAGAATACTAACAGGCACCAGAGGAAAGGAAACTGGTATTAAAGGCAGTTGAGAATGCTACCGATGAGTGTTTGGAGCTTCTTGAACAAATGAGCATCGAGGTGCAAAATATACCGTCTACGGAAAGGGCGCCTTACAACACGAAATTACGCCAACACAGGGCACAAGTCGACCAGAGCAAAAGCAGACTCAAGGAGTTCTTAGATGACCAAGACAGAAACGAACTATTCGGCTCTAGGTACACCGACAGCGAGTCTGGTGGCGATGTCGAAGGAGATTCTCAACGTAAGAAATTATTGAGCAACAATGAGTCGCTCGAGAGAACTTCGGAAAGATTAAGAGACAGCCAAAGGGTCGCAATAGAGACAGAGTCTGTAGGGGGGAACATTCTCAACGATTTGAGAGCCCAGAGAGAACAGATATTGGGTGCCAGAAACACGCTTCTGGCCGCAGACAACTACGTTGACAGATCCGTCAAAACATTGAAGTCGATGAGCAGAAGGCTAACTGCCAATAAATTTATAAGTTACGCCATTATAGCTGTGTTGATCTTGTTGATCTTGTTGGTTCTTATCAGTAACTTTTCCTAGATTATTTTCGTGGTAATTATCGATTACTTTTTACGCTTATGTCTTGTTTTCTTTCTATAGTTTGAGTCTATCAAAAAATTGACACACCAGAACCTAGCTGGGTACACATACCTCCTTACTTAGTCCTGGAGTGTCTTTCTTTACTTCTTGTGATATGAAGAGATTTAGTACGCCAATAATGTATTGCTTAATTATAAGTGAGAACTTGAAAATTGTAGTGAAAAAAAAATTGATTGATGTTATCGTTGATTAATACTGACTCATATTTATTTATATTAATGTACTTTTTGACATGATCAGAAGTTTGGCTAGATTAGCTAAGGGACCTAGTGTCAGGATAAATACCAGAATAGCACCTATAACTCAAAGAATATGCATGCAACTCCCTCGTGGATTTCATGAGTCAGCAGCTAGATACCACGGACACATAAAAGAGCCCAAACCGGGAGAAGAGCTTAAAATCACGTTTATCACCAAGGATGGTAACCAGCTCACATATGATGTCGCCGAGGGGGATAATATACTAGACATAGCGCAAGCTCACAACTTGGACATGGAGGGAGCGTGCGGAGGGTCCTGTGCATGTTCTACGTGCCATATCATAGTCGACCCTGAGTACTACGATTCGATCCCGGAGCCAGATGACGACGAAAATGATATGTTGGACTTGGCCTTTGGCTTGACGGAGACGTCGAGACTTGGGTGCCAGGTTGTGATGACCAAGGAGCTCGACGGAATCAGGGTGGCACTCCCTGCGATGACCCGTAATCTACAACACAAGGACTTCAAATGAGCTTCAGACATCGGCCCGGAAATCACATTGTGGAACTGATCCATTTTTATGCTGATGCGTTGTTCATCGGCCCGGTCGAAATCTCATCTCCATGGACATCTCGACTGCTGTCCCCTCAAAATCTATTTAAACGCCGTCTGTTTTCAGGATTGCACAATTATATAAATAACTGGAAACCCCTGGTATAAGTTATTATCCTTGTATATATATGAATACATATCCAGTATCTTTCAAGTCTGGTGCTTCTCTTCTACTAATACTTATGATTGTGCTTCTCTTCTACTAATACTTATGATTGTGCTTCAGAAATGATTCAATCACGTGACATTTATTGGTGTTTACATTTTTTGATGATAGTGCTGTAGAGTTGTTTGTATTAGCCTCTAAGGAATACTTGTTACCCTCAACCACATAGTGACAATAAAGTATAGGTATCGCTTGTTCTTGCGAGATAGAAATTGGCATTGCTCCGCGTATCGATTGGAACAAATACTCTTGCTCATCTGTTAGAGGTGGAGTGAAGCATAAGCAGCGTTTGTTACAAAGGTGTTTGAGATATAGGCTATGGTGTCACCTCCAGACAGAGACCCAGAGGAAAAATATAAAAGCTCCAGCCGCAAAAAGCGGGTGCTTCAGAATATTGTCAACATACCTTTGGATAATAAAATGGAGAAAATCGATAACGGCCGACAGTACTTAGGGTTTGACATGGCGAGAATAACATTCCCAGGAGGGAAAGACAGCCTGAAGACTAATATTCCTGCTCCTCCTAAATACGGCGATTTGAGCTATCGTCGTATCAGAGATAGGAGTAGGAGAAGCAGTAATATACCAGCACCGAAAAGCGCCTCAAGATCAGATTTAGATATAGACCATGTACATAAGTTGGTTGGTTTGAATAAGACATTTAGCGAGAGGGCAAACTCAGAGAAGGGAAGCAGGCCAAAAGAATCTGCCTTGAGAGCAACCTTGAGGAATATGGACCGAACCACTTCCAGAGAAAGGGGCCCTCAGGAGGAGGAAGAAGAACATCAACTTGATTCTCAAATACATGAAACGAACCAGAAAATAGATGAATTAGAGTTTCTAATCGTGGACTTGAAACGAAACCAGAAGAAACTTTCAAGTCGAATATTGGAAATAGACCAAAATGTGAGCTCACAGAGAAAATCTTTTAGCATGATGGAAGAATCGGTCATGAAAAGCGTATCGCATAAGGAACAACTCATTAACATTCAAATAAAGGAATTGTCTAATAAATTATCCCACGAATATGACGAACTTAAGTTTCAGCTTCAGGACGAGTTAATAAAGGCTAGATCTTACGAGGATACTACGATACAAGACGAAATAGAGAAGATAGAGAAGGAAATAAATTCCTTGGTATCTAAATTGGAAGAACGTAAAGAGCATAAAAGAAAAGTCTTAGAAGAAGAGGCAAAACTGTTGGATGAGAATTTGGAATCATATTTGAAAGTTAAGGTTGAGGAAGTAGATTCCCTTGAAGCACAATATAAGGAAGAGCAAAAGGAATACGAGTCAGCGGAAAAAAAGCTTATAGAATTTAAAAAGAAGATAGAAGAGATAGAGCAGGATAATGTGAAGATATCCAATTCAATATTGTCCTTAGAATCAAACATGGAGAATTTTGCAACAATACGATCAAACCTACTTTCTGATCTTTCTGTTGAAGAGACAAAGCTCCGTGACCTAGAATTTGTTAATGGTTCCTGGGATAAAAAGCTTGCGGAGGCTGAAAATTCTTACAATAGAAAAGTCAATGAGATTGAAAGACACGAACAATTCAGAAGAGTTGTTGAAAATTCCATTATGGATCATAAAGGCAAAATACGAACGTACGTAAAGGCGGATGAAAACAAAGTAACATTTGAGAGCGAATCAGAAATATCATTCAAGAACAGACGCTTTGATTTTGACAAATGTTTTGTTCTGTCAAGTGAGAACGGAGCCATCATAAAGGAGTTCCAAATGTTAACTAATATGTCTATTTCAGACATCAACACGGCAGTGATATTTACTGGCAAGAGGCATGACAACTTAATGCTTGACTCCTTACTTTGTACTGCCAAGGGATTACTAGGTAAACGTGATAATTTAAGCAGTAAGAATTGGAGCTATAATTTCTACTTACAATACGTCGCTTTTGGTGAATCTGCATTGGACGTGCTAAACTCTTCGACAGCATTCAAAATAGATATTACTGATTCTACATTGGATGGAATAGCAAGTCAAAAAATGCTATACAGTTCAATTGAGGATATTATAGAAGTAGTGGAGAATATCAAGTTTCCCAATCATTGTTCACTGGAAATGTTTATCATAACAGTGGAAGGAAAGAATGAGACACAGTTTAAACAGTTTAGTAGCTATGTCACATTCCTTGACATAACCAGAAATAGGTTTGAGATTCAAAAGGAATTGCTATCATGTCCAAAGTTAGGCGACAATGGAAATGGACAATTGAAAATAATCGATTTTGCATTTTGGAACAGTAAATGTTTATTAATCTCTGATGTTGATTCTAACAGTGACAGTGATACTTTGGAGATGCTAGAAGTACTCGAGCTTGTCCACTCTACTGATTCATCATATAAAAGAAAGAATTGAATGTCATATAATACATACAGATAACTCTACATACGTGCACACACTAATATATATATTATAAATACACTCATTAGATGTATTTACAATTAATGGAGTAGTTAAAATCGTTAGAATGCTTAATTGTAAATTTTTCCAATTGACAAAATGGCAAAATAAAAGAAGGTATTACATCGTGGATATCAAATCATGAAGAACCCATTTTAACTCATCTGCAGTGCCGATATATGATTCATTTGTTCGAGAATTAAGAGATGGCCTTTGATCGGTATTACTCCCTTGTTCAGGAGGTTTCTTATGGGAATCATTAGAATCAAGATGACAACTTTTTGCATCAGAAGAGTTTGTCCCCTTAGCATTTCCATCAGGCAAAGAAGCTGACTCACCTTTATGCTCTGTATCAATAACGTTACTGTTTGGATCCTTTGCTGACCCATTGGTGACAATAGATGGTTCAATTTTCAAAGCACCATTCGAAGTTTTTTCCATCAGAGCCGGCTTGGGAGGTAGCTCATAATCCATTTCTCTAGAGGCAAGATCATCATTCTGAAGCATTACATTTGAGAGTCGCATTTTCGGACCACATGGCTCAACAATATAAGGGAAGATTTCAAAAGTATTGTACATGTCTTCAATACTCAAAACAACTTTCTTCCTTTCATCATTTTGATCCAGGTGATCAATTTTTCGCTTCTTAGGAGAATTATTTCCATTTACTTGGTTTAATTCAGCACCTAATGAAGTTGCAAGGATCTCATTAGTAGTATATTTCTCTTCTCTATATCGTGCGACGTCTATTGAGCTTTCAATAATATTCTTCAAGTGTGTCTCTAGACCCAACAAAAGCACCTCAAGAACTTGAGGATTAAGACCACCAGTCAAGCCGTGTTCTCTCATCGTCATTATTACGCGTCGAGACAAATTGTCATAATCCGGAATCTCGTAAGTTTCCGTCGCGATAGGCGTATTGATACCGTTTACAACGTCTTGTTGCCATTGAACAAGGTTATTGACCTGCAACTGCTGCTGTTCCTTATTCTGGATCATAGGAATTTTTGGCAACAATGCCTGTCTTGATAGAGTGATTGAAGCATTTAGTTTGCCCTTTTTACCACTATCCTTAGTAATGCTTTTTATTCTACGTCTTTCTCTTATAGGGAGCGCCATAATATTTTGCTTAAACTTCTCATACTGACTAGACTTGACATTCCTCGTTTTGGCCTTCTTGTTCCAGAATGTTGCAAATTCGTTGTGGAAGTCTAAGGGTCCATCCTTTAGCGAGTTCAAAAAGTTCAAGAGAAGCAACCTATTGTGGTATTTTCTCAATTCAGCATTCAATATCGGCGTGATAGTCTCAATAAGCTCGGGGCGTGAGAGCTTTCCTACAAGATAGAGACTCAACGACTCGTGGTACTTGTCCCAATTACTGCCTAGCTTGGACTGGAACTCTCTTATTAACCTTTCTAGCTCGATTCTACCCCCATTATGTGGCTTAGATCCCTCCACAAGCGTTGCACTTGACATGTTCCTGACAACAGCAGATACAAAGCCTCCACCTAGCTAGTGTCTATTATCCTCGAGCCCTCCTCTGGCCTATTAGGAGCGCACGCTATGAAAATCTAGTTCGGTGGTTTATGAATTACTTATGACAGCTTCGAAAAACAGTCAAAAATAACAGCCCTGAATAACCTTATTATATCCACCTAGCTCGGGTGCAACACACTCTATTAAATTCTATGATTGATTGATAGATCGACAACGATAACGATACTCTGTTATAATCTCTTCTTTTTTTTAAAGTACTATAGTGAAAATCTATACTGAGATTATGTCCAGGAACATCAAAATTCGAGGTTTAGGACATTTTTCAGTCTCTACTGGTAGCTGAAAACTGGGGATATATTAAACTATAATAAGGATTATGTCTATCTGGATCTTTTAGATTCTAAACTTGGTGTATCAGAAGTAGAGGTGAAAGTTCCAGAACTGTCTTTATCTAGATGCTGGATAATGACGAAGATCAAGGCGAAGACGACTCCTAGGCCAGCGACCCCTATACCGAACCAGAGAGCAGCTCTATAAGATTGTAAGGTATCAGAGCCATTGGATTTTGCCTGTGTTTCTACAGTAGTGGCTATTCCTAGGAACAAGGAAACGGAGTAGTTTACCACGGTACTAACCAAGGAACCGGCCATACCCTGGTGGTAGATGGGCAAGAAGTCGGAGAGGATCAAGGAGGAGGCAGGGAAGCTCCAGTCCATGCCCCAAGTCAAGATGAACATCTGGCCCATTGATATGCGGAAGTATGACTGATTAACTGGCATTACTGAGAGCATGATACAGCCGCACATGAATGCTATCATGGAAAATGTGATGATGTACGAGGGCCTGACTCTGGTGATAATCACGGAGATGGACATGGAGGCGATGATACCGAGTACAAAGAATGGCATGTAGGAGAGGCCAGCTTCTATGGCTGTGTATTTTCTGAGCACAAGGATGATGTTCCAGTAGTAGTATTGCCAGATGCCGAATGACCCCCATCCCAAGCTAACGCAGAGCAACACCAAGCCTATTTTCCTGTTGAATAGCGACCTTGGTAGCAAGGGGTAGTTTGCAACTTTGAGCTCGACGTAGAAGAAGGCAAATACGCCCAAAACAGATACAATGAGCAACACTATAATGTAGGGCGACTCCCACCCCACAATGGGGCCATGATTCCACACGAAGTTCAACAAGATCAAGCTTGCAATTCCAATGCAGCTTCCAAGGGCATCGACTCTTTGAAGATAGTCGCGTTTCGAGAAGCCCTTGAAGTTCTTCTGCGGGTCAGGAGGAATAGCATAGTAGGAAGCAGCGCCAAATACAAACGTGGCTATTCCCTCGGCCCAAAACTGCCAGGGCCACCAGGCATACTGACCAAACACTGCGGCCATTAAGGCGCCAATGGCAGCCCCCAGGGGCCCAGCTGCACCCAAACAGCTGAATGCTATGTTTTTCCGCTGTCCGTTGGCATACAGACTTCCGAGAACGCCCATCCCACAAGGTAGCAAAAGAGCAAAGCCAATACCCTGGAAGGCCCTGCACACGATGAAGAAGATCAAGGACTTTGAGTAGTACGAGAAGCCCGTGATGATGCTCCACACGGTAATCCAGGCCCAGCCCACCAAAAAGACTTTCTTCAAACCAAACAAATCTCCTAGACGGCCCGACACCAAGATGAACGTGCCGACAGTCAATGCAAAGGATCCCATGAACCAAACCTTTTCCGATTCCTCTATCTTGCCCGTCTGCTCTGCGAACGAGTTGAACAATATATTCATGGTACTCATGCACATTGTGACACCTCCCTGGCACAAGAATTGTGCCATACATACCAAGAACACCGCCATCACCTCTTGGAGGCCTGTCTTGAAGCACGCTGGCCTTATTTCCATCTCAATAATGCTTATCAGTGTAGATGTAGTTTTTGCTGAAAAATAAAAAAGTTCTCCAGAATATACGGCGATGAGGGCTGCGAGACACTTTATAAGCTAGTTTGTTTCGAAATCAACCAGACACAAATGTCACCGAGGCAATGAGGTGTACTGGAGACGTGGTACTATGAGGGATCTTATAACTGATCCATACGATATCCATACGATCGCTCATCATATGCCTCGTAAAAGAACTCGATGGGTTTTTCACTTTGGTGCAAAAGTGCAGCGGGCCGAAAAGAGAATACACCCAAACCCCACACTAGCATACGAGCATACGAGCAGCGGAGCATCCGACTCAGCCGTAAGAAACCAGTGAATACGAGCGCACAACGAGAGCAGAGCCAGAGCAAAACCAGAGCAGACCGGAGCACAGCAACAGCTGAACGAGCCTGCGGAACTCAGGGCCGAATAGCAAGTGTCTACACCGTGCCTGTGGCAGAAGGAGTCATCATACATTAAAATACTTATACGCTCAGTACCCAGCATGGTCAGCACCCACAGAGAACCGGCAGAGCACCACACGAGGCACCACACAAGGCACCACATAGGGGGCCTGGAGGGACCCTGACAGCCTGAAATCAGGGCCCTGCAAGACCCTACAGACACAAAACCGCAGCGAAGACAGCACCACGCATCGAGCAACACATAAACAGCAACATATAAACAAACAGCTCCACCACCGTGGCACTCTTCAAAGGGTAGTCGGCGTGTCTGGCCCAGCCGGTTCCCAGCCCGTTCTATATGGGGTGCAGTGAGGACGGAGAAAAAAACCACACCTCGAGCGCCGCACTAATACACTATGGCAATCACAATGAACAGCCGTTGATAGCCGGAAAAAACGATAAGAGCGTTGTAGACTTGCACGAGCCATAGTTTACGGACGGCTCGAGCAGCGTGTGGCTGCTGTGGAAGCAGAGAAATGGCGCCAGAGATCAATGGACATCGATCCGCTGCATCGGGCGCGCTGCCGCTGTAGGGAAGGAATGGCAGCGCGCCCGTGGGCCCTGGCGACCTGGCGGGGCGTGCGCTCCGCGGGCGCCGGCGCAGAGCCAGGCAGAGCACGCGGCAAGCGCCCCTGGAGCACCGCCAGCGCTCGCAGTGCGCTGGCGGCGCGCTAGCGGAACACAGGGAGCGCCAGCAAGAAATGATCGGTCTCCAGCACAAACTTGGGGTTCGCGAGAAGCTCGTCGGGCGCAAAGTCCACGGGCGAGAGGGCGTTCTGCGCTACGTTGCGCACATAGTAGTTTGCGTAGAGCTCCCATAGCACGCTCTGGAGGTTGTCGATCTCGGGGTCCGACACAATCACAAACCGAAGCCCCGTGGCCGTCTCGAGAAGATGGAGTCGAAACCGCCCCGTGCTCAACGACTTGAGGCTGTTGCGCGCCTCTTTGTCGCCTAGCTTCGACGCTATATTCTTGAGCGAGTAGAGCATACCAAACATCAACTGCGCTGTGTCGCTGTCGTTGTTGCGGTTCGTGGCGTCTCCCTGGCTGTACTCACGGCTATATACGCACCTGCAGTGTCTGTCGAAGATGTAGAACGAGTGCACGGTCATGGCGCTGCTGTTCTGCTCGCGATGTTTATCTATGTCTCACTATCTATACCTGTTATCTCGCCCCTCGTTATCGGCCACGTTCCGCCTATCCTGACAACAATCCGCTACTGTTTCTGTTATTGATTTCCCTCTCTGGTCTAACCACTCTAGCAATGATTCATACACAGACTGTGGTTATGACTGATTCAAATCAATTTAAAATGCCTAGTTAATTAGTCACTCGTATAACCACTATAATTAAAGTGGTGGTGGTGGTGGATTTTTTTTTCAAGAAAAAAAAAAAAAAAAAAATTCAAGAGTCATTTTTCGGTGCTCGGATTAGCCACAGTTTACAGTTGCAAATTATATATAAGGAGAAAGTTTTCATTAGAAATTTAACAACGGTATTATAATCCAATTATTATAGATTATTCCAGTTAAAAGTAAGCTAGAGACCAAGGGTAATAGCTGTAAAACACACAGAAACATTCAATTGTGTGATAAACGGAAAAAACAAGGAAATTAAATTTTGGACTTCAGATCAGTCGGAAAACCACCATAGTAAAGCAAGGTGGAAGACAGATCAAGCCCCTACTGAGCGGAAAGTAGAGGCAGCAGAGACAGTGGCGACACACACGTGTGCGCACAGACAAACGGCACTTGACTAAACAGGCGCTGAAGCATTTGGACGATTTTTGGCACGGCGGCAAGCGTTTTTAGCAGCAGGTAAAAGCGGTCGTAGCACATTGACAGGAACACAGACGGTTTTCAGACGGGACTCGATGTTTCAGGACTACTGCATGGCGCACGGAAGAGAGTGCCGGGACGGATCGCTTTACTGCAGCGATGACTGTCGGGACGAGGATGTATTTGGGATGTTCGAGGCCGATGGCATGGACAACGAGAGCGTGGCCGACAGCGGGTTGACCAGGTCGCTGCTGGGCTACTTGTTGTACGACTGCGTGTTCTGCAAGACACGCCATGAGCCCCACGAGGAGTGTGCGGGCCGCCATCTCGATGAGTATGTGTGGGGACACGGGGGTGCCGACGCCTTTGCCGACCTGGAGCCTCTCTCGGGCACCATCTTGGAGACGCTCCAGCTGTCCGAGCTGAGGCCGTTTGACTCGTTGCCCTTGGCCGGCAACGACTTCATCCAGTCGAACTACAGAAAGTGGGTTCTCAACATAAGCCCCCGCTGATCTGAGACACTGGGCTCTGCACGGAGCCCCGTTCTCTTGCTCCCATTGCATCGCTTACGACTAGTTTCATGATTACTATTTGGCTATTTTTTTTCTCCTGGGTTGGTTATATACATGGTTCAGCACCCTCTGGGCAGCTGGCCAATTGGTTTGGTTTTGGTTTACATATAATGTTTTGCTACATCACTAACATTTATACACAATAATGCAATTTATATCATTAATATTAATATACACAAGTCTATCAAGCTACACTTTCATGAAATATTGCTACTATGGAGCAGTTTTTGTACAGGTAAAAGATGCTCTTAGAGGGAAATTATCAATTTTTTTTTGTCTTCGTAGGTTTCTAGTGTCCTCGCGACTCACCCTCGCTTGTACCGTGCCCGTACATCGGCTACAAGATCACGTAACTGTTGGACACCCTTGACGGGTGCACTAGGTGGGGCAGGTTTTGCGAACTTCTTCGTTTTCGGTGATGCAAATGGGGTGCTTTCCTCTATCACGCCAGTCCCGAGACCGGCTAACAATGAGTCATTGAGAACAGTTCCAACTGAATTGGAACTCGTATTGAAAATTCCAGATAGGTTGGAGTTGTTCATTGTAGAATTCAACAACAGATTTTGCAAGTGCCTGTTATGTAGAGCAATACTTCTGTTCGAAACGTTGGGACTTTGCGCAAATGATGAGTTGGAGCGCAAGTGATTTTTAAGGTACTCATACTTTTTGCTGAACTTCCTCAGCTTGGGTCTGACGACATCAGAAGACAGGGGGGCAGCGGGGGTAGGTGTGGATGTAGCTACGGCTGCGGTGAGATTCGAGTCCTTGCCAGTGCCAAAGATTTTTGCTTTTCTAGACAATCCCTTTTTCGTTAATTGCCCTGAAAATCGGTTCGCCAAGCCATAAAACGCCCCAGTCAACAGGAAGTTTATGTCATTATCGGCCAGGCTCATATCTAGCAAAAGAACTTCGCATAAACTTGGCTGTTTTGCAAGCTCCTGTAGGTCAAGGAGCTCTTCAACCCGACCAAGATCGAGCTTCTGACCTGAAACGTTCCAGTATAGCACAATGATCTGGACCTTAAACAATGCATGCTTATTTAAAATGGCAACAAGTTTCCGTAACACAAGCCCATCTCTTTTCAACTTCGATTCCAACGACAGAAACTTGGAAAACTGGACCTCATTGAGAAAGCCGCATTCGAAGACCATGAAAGCAGTATCGGAAAAGAATGATTTATTTAGATCATTGTTCGGCAAGGACGTGGTATAAAGATTTAATTTATCGTCCCTGACAGAATTACAATATACTGTTTTATCATCGCTAGTTTTTAGAGCTAATTTGGCATGGAGCCATTTTGAACATGAGAACGTCCAGTTCTCCACCACGACCAAGAATTTCAAGTCGACTCTTTCACTTTCAATCGGAATTGAGAAGTTTTTCGAGCATTCGAATAGAAACTGCTTGAAATCTAATGGCTCCCATAGTTTTCTGATTTCCATTTGCTTCTTGTTGATATATTCCATAGATTCTTCAGAGTCAAAATGGAGACGTTTCTTCTTATTCGAGCTTATAGAGCTAAAACTTGCATTGCTCGAGTTTCTTTTATGTACTGGTCGCTGAAATGAAATGCTATGCAACTCGTTGATCTTTTCCCTCTTCTTCTTGTAGTTGGAAACCAAACTTTGGCCCCTGCCTTTCAATTTTCTAATCATCTTGATTTTTAGATTTTTCTCATAGAACCTCTTTGCGAATAGTTCAGCACTAGTACGGAACACCAACTTTGATATGAGTTCATTGTAAAACTCAGAGCCAATCATGTTTATGACATCCCGCCTTTTGGTCGCTGATGCTTGGAAATCAATAACATTATTCAACAACTTGCCAAGTTCTCTACCTACCAAATCAGAAACAATATCATTATAAACCAGGTCTAACGCGTTACTGAATAACGGTTCATCAACAAGTTTTTTGGGTTTTGAAACTTCAGGTACCTTTGGAGTTTCAGGCGTGCTCTCTGCCTTTGAAATCGGTAGAGAAAATTGCGGAGAAAAAGCTGACAGCGGAGGGCGATGACTAGTGGCGTTAACGTTATTTTCAGATAAAATATCATTATCACTTGTTGCTTTTCCGAAGTTGAACAGTAGTTTTTTCTTACTCTCAAGCGGTATTTGTTGATTCTGACCTACAGCAGCCGATCGGTCTGCCACTGGTTGAAAGTTGAAGTTTAAACCTGGAGTAGACTCAGTCCCACTGGACCCAAAATTGAAAGAGACAGGAGACTTTTGCTCATTTGATGCTGGTTTATTCAATGTTTGCTGAAGAGTCGTTCGCTCGGATATGTTCTGAGGAAGGTTGAAAGAAGGTACATTTTTTTGGTCACCCTTGTACAAATCAAAGGTACCTGGTAATGCGGAGGGAATACTTGAAGCGTTGTTGGAATTAAATGTGAAAGTGCTTTGTGCAGCGGATGACGTGGGAGTCATACTATTTGCAGAGGAATTAAACCCTGTTTTCCTAGTTGGTGCAATAGGTAAGGATAAAGAGTCTTTCAAGTTAAGACTTTTAACCTGTTTTCCACTATTTATAAACGTCCGAATGTCCTTACCCTGTATTTTATCATCTAACTGTTTTGAATAAGTTTTTGTTAATTTAGGCTTCTCATGAAATGAGTTCAACTTATACTTGGCTTCAAGCTTTTCTTTATTGAACAAGTCTATAAGAATTTTATTGTCTTCATCAAAAACTGTATCAATTTCATAATATTCAACAAATGCTACTAGCTTCTCCAAAGAATCGAAGCCTAATGTTTTTTGAAGAATCTCAGCAGAGTACGCTCTTCCCTTCGTATGATAACATCTCGACATCGACTTTAATGCGTAGAATCTTATTTCATTAAATTGGGTCTCAAGAAGACAACCAACAAGAAATGGTGTTTCATCACGGTATACTATCTCAAAAAACTTCAGAAAAAGGTTCAACGCACCAACCAAGTTTCGGTGATTTCGCTCAACTATGTTATTTTGGGATACTAATGTGCGAATCTTCAATGCTAATTGTATTTGCTTGTCTTTTAATATATAGTCCGGTAAAGTTTGCAATTCTCTTTCTAATTCTGGGTCTCTAATATGGCTTAATAGATAGTAAGACCTAAATTCTGCCTCATTAGGGCATGATCCACCATGATTGCGAACATCAGCATAGATTTCCATTAAGGTCTGAAGAGCTTTATTGAATTGTTCCAATTCTTGTTGTTGCGAATATTCTACATCGCTTCCCGCCATTATATGCAACGAAACTAGATGTATCCTGACAATCCTTTCATTACAATCAATTGCTTCAGGACCATAAAAATTTTGATAAATAAAATCTTGTCTAATAGATCTAGTTCTATCCCAGATGAACGAATGGGCATCAGGTAATTGGGGCACTATAGTATCAACCAAATAATCTAATGTATTTTTAAGAACGTGAGGGGGACGAACATCAGATGGCAATGGAGGGGGTTGACCTGCTGCAGGTCTCGAGAAAGCTTTCACAGCCCTATCCCTTGATATTTTATTTGTTACAGGGTCCCTCTCCAAAATCTTGACATTATTCTCCAAAGCTCTCCGAACGCGCTCAAAAATAGGACACATGTCGACACAGGTACCTTGAAACGAAATAGCATCATTCAAGTCTTTTCTTGTATCCTCAGCGTCTACCAAGCCTAAAGATATCATTTTTTCACGTTCAACTTCTCTCATTTTTTGAAATTGTTCATAAAGTCCTTGGAAATCATTACCATTATTGTTAGCTTCCATTTCAAGCATCTCTTCTTGGTTGCTTTTATCCCAAGTGTTTTGATCAAATATAGGCGTATTCAATACTCTCAGCTGTCTAATGAGATATCTTGGGAGTGGCCTCGAGGGAATATTATCTTTTCTTCGCAAGCCATGAAGCTCGGGATTAGGTATCAATGGTCCCGTCAAATTTACCTCCTCAGGGGTGTAGGAAGAAACACCTGTGGGAGTCGAGGACTTCGAGCGCTCATAGGATGTGAATGTTGTACCGCTGGAAGTGTTTTCTCTATGTTTGATTGGCTTGTTCTGTTTTCGATTGAAATTATTACTTTTCTTCTTTTCAAAATTGCTTCCATTGCTCTTGGGATTGTTTCCATTGTAAGTATTGCTTTTCACTTCTGAATTATTAATTCTATTGAACTTTTTCTTTTGATTTTGATTATTTCTTCTACCGTCTCCATATCCATTGCTCAGTTTCTGACCATGCTTAGAGGGAACAAAAGAGGAATTAGTCAGGCTGGAACGAGGCTCAAGAGCTGACATTATATCCAACTATTCCTCAACTATAGTGGACAAGTTGAACCTTCTAAGCTACACCAGAAATTGTTAATAGCATTCAAGCTTGTGAAGACTTAAACATGAAGTTTGGTAGTAAATATTGGGATACACACGACATATATCCTACTCAACTGCATTTTGGAGAAGAGGTTAATCTATAAGGTGACTATAGAGTCGAGTCTATTTACATACATAGTATATTACATATCCCCTCTCAAGTTCTGGAGATAGATAGTTGGCTGGGAAAGCAAAAATCTGCAACGAATTATGGTGAATCTGGGTCAAAAACTGTTCGAGCACCAATTCATCTCTCAATTGCAACGCTATTAAGAGACCAGAGTTGCCACCGAGCATTAGTCTTACTGTATTGATGAAGTGAGGTATTAAGAACTCATTGTAAATTGTATCAGCGGCAATGATTAAATCAGGAGGATCAATTTGTAGTTCGTTATAGTTAAACAGCCCATTTTCAGGCTCTTCCCAGTCAAATTCTATAAACTCTACTCTGACAGGGGTAGACTTGTGCCTTTCCTGATTTGCTTTTGCTTTTTTGGTCGAGTGGGTCTTTTTTGTTTCTTTTCGTGGCTTGCGTTCACTAGTAACGTAGGAACTAGGATACGCATTGCCTTCAAAATTCTCTTTCAATAGTGGTAAAATATGTTTCTGATCCGAGGCAACGTAGCTCTTGACATTTGGACTCAAGAGCGAGACTAAAATCCCACCCACTCCTGATCCTAGCTCCAAAATTGTTAAGTTGTTCTTTTCCTTGAATACCTTATAAAATGGACATTTCTCATACCCAATGATCCAGTCAGCTAAAAGCAAGGACGACTTCCAGCATATAAATCCCGTGGTTGAACTCTGGGCCCGAGATGAAAGGCTGCTTAGCGATTGACGTATCGATAAAGTCCTACTTTGGTCGCTTTTCAACAGAATTTCAAGAATATCTTGATCTCGACCTAGGTATCCTAAATTTTGGCTCTCTTCAGGGGCACGGCTGGTATATAAGTCGAAAACATGGTCATATACATGGTCCTGCACCACCTGTTCTAGAGTCAGTGTGTCGATCAAATGCTCTGCCATGCAGCTGCTATTTCTATCGTTTACATATAAAAGAATAGATTTACTATATTTATTAAGTACACGAAATATTGGACTTCATTTATATGACATTCTTAGCCTTCAAGATTTCAGCAATAAGGATACCAGAGCCCGCAGCACCTATAACTGTGTTGTGAGACAAAACAACCATCTTAAAGTGCAAAACAGGATCAGCTCTGATTCTACCAACAGAGACACCGTAACCATTATCTCTGTTTCTGTCTAATCTAGGTTGAGGTCTGTCGTTCTCTTCAAGCACATGTATGGCTTGAGATGGAGCAGAGTAGCAACCCAACTTGGAGGCTTCACACTTGTAGTTTCTTAATGACTCTTTCAATTGTTCGAGAGAAGGAGGTGGACTGTTAGCGAACTTCAAAGAAATACACTCTGTGTGTCCGTCACTAACAGCAACACGATTACACTGCGCGCTCACCTTTATCTCATCATCAGACAACAACTCGAAGCCATCGTTTTGTTTATTGACTTTACCCAATATTTTTTTAGTCTCCCACTCTATCTTCTCTTCCTCGCCACTAATGTAAGGCACAATGTTATCCAAGATGTCTATACCAGGTGTACCTGGGGAAAAGCCAGCACCCGAAATGGCTTGTAATGTGGTGGCAGTCAACAACTCGATGGGTCCAAAGGAGTCGATGAGAGGTCTTAAGGGTGCGACTAAGCCTGCTGTGGAGCAATTAGAGATACAAACAATGAAACCGGGTTTCTGTTTTCCAGCCGTCTTTGCGTCGCTAACCTTTTTCTCTACGATCGACAAATGCTCAGGATTAATGGTTGGAACAACTAATGGAACGTCGGCTTCTCTTCTGTAGTTCTTAGCGTTTGAAATCACAGCATGGCCCGCATTAACAAATGCCTTTTCGATCTCTCCAGCGTAATCAGAGTCCAAACCTGAGAAGACAACATCACATTCTCCTAATCTGCCCTCAGGCTTACATTCCTCCACTTTGATATCTTCTGCCGACTTTGGAAGCAACCCTGTCTGTTTCCAGACCACAGCGTCCTTATAAGCCTTGCCTGCAGATCTTGAAGATGCACCTAAAGCATAAAGCTCGAAGTCCGGATGGTTTTCCAACAATAAGATGAAACGCTGTCCAACTGATCCAGTTGCGCCCAAAACTCCTGCCTTAGTTTTAACCATTGTAACACTATAGTTTGTCTATTTCGTTTCCGTTCGACGGTAATTATTAATGTTTTAAGTGAAAAAAAATCCAACCAGATCTTATTTTCTCATACTAATAGTACTATGATTCATACTTGACTTGGGTCGTGCTCTTCATCATATATTTTTTTTAATCGAATTAGACTGGCAGTATATAGATGAACTACGATCGAACGAACATGGGTCTCTGAGAGAGAGAGCCAACAGTCTCAAGCCGGATGAGAAGTGCTCTTGAAGGACACTCAGATTTTAGTACTGTGTGCTGCAGAAGATGCAATTCTTGTTTCGCGGATGGACTAGGCTGCGGTGGAAATGGATTAAAGCAGGACCAGAAGGCCACGCTAGTAGATGTAGTTATCGTAGCTGTATACAGAGGGTTGCTACTTGCACATACGGGGACAGTCAGCATACGAAGCACAGGTAGCTAACAGTGGTGAACATGTCCTATGTCGCGCACCATAGATGTCGTATAGAATTATGTCGCACTCATCAGTACGCGTTGAACAGAAGAAATGAACGAGTTGGTTAGGTGTCGAAGTAAAGGAGGGATCTCGATAGTGCAAAAATGGCTAACATCGACTTCGAAAAGATATACTTGAATAGTAGCAAAGCGAATGGTCGTATGCGTATTGCTGACTCTGGATTGGGCTGGAAAGCTGCGTCTCTGAACAACGAAGCGGCCCTGAACAATGCACCTTTCTTATTGCCATCTGAAGAGATCCTGTCATACCTGTGGTCGCGTGGTTCCAGAGGGTACGAGCTAAGAGTTCAGACCAAAAACCAAGGTGTGGTGATGCTTGATGGCTTCGATGCGGAGGATTTTGCCAAGCTTAAACAGGAGTTGCAAAGAAATTTTCACTTGACGTTGGAGCACAGGGAGCACTCGCTCAGAGGGTGGAATTGGGGTAAGACGGACCTAACAAAGAACGAGTTGGTTTTCCAGGTGAACAACAAGCCAGCCTTTGAATTGCCTTACTCAGAGATAAGCAACTCAAACTTAACCGGTAAGAATGAAGTTGCAGTAGAACTCAATTTGGATGATGCACATAATAAGGCAGGAGATGAATTGGTTGAGATGAGATTCTATATCCCTGGTGTCTTAGAGAGCGAGAGTACCGTGAAGAAGGAGGGTGATGATGCCGAGGTGAAGCAAGAGGACCAGGAAGAAGAACAAGAACCGGAGGAAGTAAGTGCTGCCACTGTATTCTACGAACAATTAAAGGACAGAGCAGACATCGGACAAGGATCAGGAGAGGCAATAGTGTCATTTGGAGACATACTTTTCTTAACACCAAGAGGTCGTTATGATATAGATATGTATCCTACATCTTTGAGATTACGGGGTAAAACGTACGATTATAAGATCCAATACAAACAGATAGAAAGAATATTCTCTCTCCCAAAACCGGACGAAGCGCACCACCTTTTAGTGTTGCAAATAGACCCTCCTTTGAGACAAGGACAAACACGTTACCCATTCTTGGTGATCCAGTTTTCGAAGGAGGAAGAAATCGAACTTGAATTAAATGTTTCTGACGAAGAGTACGAGCAAAAGTACAAGGAGAGGTTGAAGAGAACTTATGATGCACCAACACATCTCGTGATGTCGCACTGTTTCAAGGGATTAACCGAGAGAAGGTTGATTGTGCCCGGTGCGTTCCAGTCTCGACAACTCCAGCCAGGCATCTCATGTTCTTTGAAAGCGTCTGAAGGGTATTTGTATCCTTTGGACAGATGCTTCTTGTTTGTCACCAAACCTACGATCTACATTCCATATTCTGAAGTGAGCAACATAACAATGTCCCGTACAGGAGGCGGTGTATCCGCATCAAGAACCTTTGACTTGGAAGTCAACTTGCGCGGTTCCGGACAGCCTCATGTCTTCGGTAACATCGATAGAGAAGAACAAGAGGTCATCGAGAGCTTCTGCTCACAGAAGGGCATCAAGGTCAGAAACGAAGAAAAATTAGCCAGAGCTATGTTGGCCAAGGCCATGAATGACCAAGCCGACGACGACGACGACGACGCAGACGTCGACATGGGAAGCGCAGGCGACGAAGAAAGTGAAGACGGAGACTTCAATTCAGGCTCCGATTCAGATGTCGCTGAGGAGTTCGACTCCAATGCTTCCGATTCCGACATGAGCGACGACGACGGCGATGAGCCGCCCAAGAAAAAGTCAAAGAACGACTGAGGCAGTAGCATGAAAGGGCTTCTCTCACTGCACCAGAATTTTTCCGTCTTTGAATATACTATACTTTTGTGTAACTTTAATATACCTTTCCCGTTTTATAACCAGCTTCTTCCTGTGTCGCAATACTGGCCCGGCCCTGCTTGATCCCATTATTCCTTTATTGATCTTCCATTTCCCCATTTTCCATTGTGTATTCTCAAATCGGAAGCGACATACACTCCAACTCCTCAGCTGTGACCTCTTGTCACAACTTGTACGTAAGAGTAATAATCTCTCCCATTCTGTCTAACCGAATGAGACACTTACCTAATTACAAGATCTAAGGGCAATATCTAAACACCTAAGACACCTGTGAGGAATACTTTGGGCACGCAGGGGTGAAATTAATGCTTAGCGATCGCGTTTTATTGGTCTTATCTTGAGCCAGCACGAATTTATCGTTTTAGGTAAGCATCGCAAGCATCATGTATGTAGCAGGTGGCAGGCTAAGCAGGGACATAAGCAAATTATTAAAATGAGATAGGATGTGCTCGTAATGTACTAATAGGTATAGTGGGAGTCATATATATATATATATATATTTGTATGGAGAAGAAAAACAGACATTTCGGTCATACCTAGTTGTTAAGGAAAACAAAATGCTGAAGATCAAAATCCTCAGTATGGACAAGCTTAGAAGGAAGAAGTCTACACACGAAAGGGAGACGTATGGGATGTGGAGCTCTGGAGCTGCACAGTCGTACAAAAAAACACCAGAGGAGAGCCCTATCTTGGCACAGGCCGTGCCCAACCAGTCTTCCATAGACGCAATACAGGTTCCGTCGAGATCTTCAAGGAGACGCACACAATACAACGGACTTAACTACACAAACTACAGTTCCAACAGCATATTGGAGATGAACACAGGAGCACGAGACAGCATACCACGGCTGGCGTGGTCATCGGATGGCCTGTTGGAGGCCAGTTTTCTCCGGGAATCCTCCTCGAAGCCCACTATGAACTCACAATCGTCCTCCGAACACTACGAAGCAGCTGGCTCTGCGTCCGTAGACGAATTTGGTCTCAACTGGGAGGGAATCGACAACGTCGACATGTTTCTCGACCAGATCGACGAGTATCCATCTGAAGTTACCTTGTGTTCGGTGGATAATATAGTCAGAGTTTCACCCAAGAAGAAGGTTGCGCTACTTGAAGTGCGTTAACGTGCTGTGTGTGGAGAGGCTTTGATAGTGCCCGATTTTTTTACGATTATCTGATTTACTTTTAATTCTCTAAAGCTCTGGCAACGTAGTACTCTATGCTACCACAGCTAAGAGCATAGCTTACATAGGGACATATATTCTTACTATTATATAATAGCTTAATGCCTTAAATGAAGAAAAGTATGTGCAGGTACCTCATTTTTCATATGTCCTTGTATAGGGCTTATCGTATAACTATAAATTTTTTTTTGGTGCTATTCTTTCAGTACATGAGTTGTGTTTTTAGACAAGAGTAGAGTCTATCATTCATGCTTGAGTCATACATTAGAAGCTGCTTATATTAGAAGTCCAAGAAAGTAGCGTTCTTGAGTCTCAGTCATCATCGATACTTAAGAGCAAAAGTACAAAGATATTGGAACAATGCTGGATTCGTCGAAGATATCCTTGGGGATGATTGTATACGCTTCAGTCAAACCTATGTTCAAGATCTACGCCATTATAATCATAGGGATTTACTTAGCCAAAAAAAATATCCTCACAGTGACTACATGTCGAGATATCTCTGACTGTATAGTCACAGCCATCATGCCTTGTTTGATTTTTGAAAACGTTGTGACGAACTTGAAAAGCTCGGATATCAAGAACTTAGGAATCATATTCTTCACCGGAACCCTACTTTTTGCTATTGGATGCATTTTAGCTCTTCTTACAAAGATTGCGACAAACTCCCCCAAGCGTTGGTTTGGAGGATTGCTTTCTGTCGGGCTTTTCCCTAACATTTCAGACTTACCGATTGCATACCTACAAACCTTTTCGAAGGGAGGGAAGATATTTAGTCTGAAAGAAGGCGATTTAGGGGTGGCATATGTTTGTATATTTTTGGCATCACAGATATTTTATCAATTCAGTTTGGGATTGTATAGACTTATAGAGTGGGACTTCAGAGATCAGTTATTGCAAGAGGAGAAAGAAAATGATGATGTGGAATCTGGATTGGAAAAAACGAATAGTGCTTCTCCTGGAGACATAGAAGAGGCGTCTAATAATGGTTCATCGGCAGTGGCCTCTTCGACCACAAATCAGTCAGGAGAGGAAAGTTATAACTCTCAAGTTGATTCTTCCACCCCAGTTAACAATTCAAAAACGCATGAAGAGGACATAAATGCTCAACACCGTGAGTTTTTGCGAAAGTACGAACTTGAACGACAAGAGTCTGACCCGAGAAGATTAAGACTCAGAAGATCAAATACCAGCCAGAGAGATCGGAGGTATTCGGACAGTCAGTCGTCAGCTGATACCGGATTCTACTCGACTACGACTCGAACATCAGAATTACGCCGCCAGAAGTCTCAGGATATTAATCACTTGATTCGTGAATACTCAGAATATGATGAGTGGAGACAAAGAAACAATGGAATGGCAGATGAGCCTGATGATAATGATGATAATGATGAGCTGGTCAGATTAGATCAAGTGCAGGTGTTGACAAAAGATCAGTCGGGAAAACCCAAGTGGGAGGTTTTCAAATCTAGGCTACTTATCACGTTGAAAAATTTTGCAGCACCCAACTCTTTATCGTTGATTATATCCATCGCTATCGCGATGTCACCTCCTCTAAAACCTCTCTTTGTCAAGACAGGATACGACATTCCCGATGCCCCGGACGCTCAACCTCCATTGTCCTTTATAATGGACATTGCGAGTTATGTTGGTGCTGCATCCGTCCCTCTAGGCTTACTTCTTCTTGGGGCTACGATCTCAAGGTTACTGATCAAGAAGATGCCTCCAGGATTCTGGAAAACCGCTCTCTTGATAACGGCCTCCAGGTTGATCTTGATGCCAATAATAGGCGTTGGTATAACTACCGGTTTCTACAAGGCTGGGTGGTACGGCATGGACAAATTGATTCGCTTTGTCAGTGTCATAGAATTTGGTCTCCCAAATGCTACGGCTTTGGTGTATTTCACAGCATTCTACACAGATCCCAATTCTGATGACCATTTACAAATGGATTGTTTAGCTATTTGTTTGATTTGCCAATATGCTATTCTATTCATCACCCTTCCATTTCTAGTTAGTTTTACACTAAAAGTATCATTATCTATGTAGATATTCTTTATAATGATTTTAATAGCATTGGTATGTACATTCATCTATACTAGTTTTTAAGGTTTGCGCAGAGTAATTTTCACGATACTGAAAGTTGTATTGCTCTCGACATATAAAAGTTTATATTCGACACATTTACGAGGCGAATCTTTCTAGTTATTATATCAATTGCTTTCTTAGTTTTCAAAAGTAAAAAAGATGGCGTTATATTATAATTTAGTGTTTGGACTTTTGGTTGTTGAAGTAGGATTTTTCACGGTGTTATCTTTGCCATTCCCCAGACGTTTAAGAAGAAATGTTCTTAAAACAGCTTCAGCACCTTTTAGAAACGAGCAATTCCAAATCGCAATTAAGTGTATTTTAGGATTTGTATTGGTTTTGTTTATTGATTCTGTGAACAGGCTAGTCTCGGTTACAAGAGAGTTGCAGAGCAAATCTTCAGTACTGAATGTATCGGGAGTTGTCAATGACAGATCTGAGGTTCAGGCCCGGAGGTTTTACGCACAGAGGAACATGTACCTCTGTGGGTTCACTTTATTCTTGACATTGGTTTTGTTGAGAACATACTCCCTCGTTGGTGAGTTGATTTTGACCAAGGACAAATTGGACTCTGCTAAATCCAACAAGGAGTACAACGACGACAGTGCTGAAATCAAGCGCTTGAAAGAGGAGTTGGAGTCCAAGAACGAGAACATTGAGATTTTGAAAGAACAAGCAGACTCGTTGTCGAAAGACTATGATCTGACCTCTGCTGATGTCAAGCCAAAAAAAACAAAAGCCTCTAAGGCGGAATAAAGTAGAATTACCATAATGTATGTTAGGGTACTATTTAGCTATAAATGAATGATCTGATTTCTTACAGTGGTGTCTCGTAGGCGTTGCTTTTATGCTTAGGGGTGAAATGGAAGTTCGGCCCAGCATTACCTAAAAACATCTCTGTAATTTTGATCCAGTCCTTGTAATCCGACGATCCTAATAATGTTTCGAGATCATTTCTTCCTCTCCAAATAGGTGGACGCTGATTGATCTTTGGTGGAAGTCTTTCTAATATACCAACGGGAATATATCTGTGAGTAAAGCTCAAAAATTCACACATGAATCTTCTAGCCAATCCAATACCATACTCATCTGAACCCCAATGCTCGAGTGCAAAAAAAGCGAAATTTCTGAGTATATCTAATCTCTCTGAAGCTGACTTGTCTAGATATTGCTGTGCTTCGACCTCCTCAAAAATCCAAGGTTTGATGAGTGCTCCTCTAGCAACCATGACCGAGTCGATACCTGGCGTATCTACAGCATTATACCAGTCTTCGTGAGTGAAGACGTCTCCATTACCAATGAAGAATGTATCTGGTGTGTCTGCTCTTTCTTTATCTTCTTGCTTTTGTTCATTCCATTGTTTAACTACGGACCCTATTTTTCCAATATAAGACCAGTCTGCTTCTTTCGTATAACGTTGCTGTCTAGATCTGCCATGAAGTGTTACGGCTGCAACATCATTTTCTTTAAGTAAACGATCAACTAATGTTTTAGCAGTATTTTTGTTATCTTTCGTACCAGTCCTAATCTTGACTGTGACAGGAAGATCACCCGAGCTAGCATTCATAGCTTTCAAAATACGTACTAAACGTGCAGGTTGTTCCATTAAAGCAGAGCCTTGACCCTGGCGATACAATAAATCAATTGGACATCCACAATTCAAATTAAGTTCCGACACATTTGGAGCCTCTTTGTAGATAGCTTCTGCTGCTTTCGCTGCTGCCCAATGCTTTGCCGTCGCGATTTGAACACCAAACCCTGGGTACTCAGATACATGCGCTTTTGGCAAAGCCCACTCAGCGTTAGTACCTTGAATCAAAGGAATCGAAAGAGCCATTTCACTGTAGGTAACATCAGCACCCAAAGTCTTCATCAAACGGCGATAGGGTAAGTTACCAACAGTAGTCAAAGGAGAAACAATCTTAGCTCGAGAAAGGTTTAATTTTTTCTTCTCTGATAATTTGTAAGGCTGTTCAGTATACGAAACGTTGGCCTCTTTGACTTCTTCTCTTTTCTTTTCCAAATTGTCGTCATTTTGTACCAAGGAATCTATGTAAGGAATGACAAGGGAAGATTGTGTAAACATATAAGTTTTTTTCTGCAATTTATACTTATCTTCGCCGGTTATCTTGTTGACTTCGTAATTTGTCTTTTCACTGTTCTGGATCTTCTCGAAGTCTTTCGCCAAATGTTTTGTCTCCAGATTATAATGAGAGTGCAACCACCTACATTTCAACCCGACTGGACAGTATCCGATAGCAAGAAATACTGGGCAGGTGCCTTCTATGTCCTCAGGTTTAGATCTTATGTATTCATCGATATCATGCGTGAATCTACACCCTTTGCTGCCAAACTTGCATTCCTTAGGATTTTCGGGATCAGCTAAACTAGCACATAATCGTGTTTCCTCGTGCTCCTGTTTCAAGTCTCTTTTCTTATTTTGCCCTCTCTTTTTCTTCTTTGATCCTGTCTTATCTTTTGAAGAATCGGCTCCATGTCTGTCACTTTTTTCAGCTTCATCATCGTTATAAGCTTCGATCTGTATGCCTTGTCTCTCTACTATATACTCCGATTTTATAGGAGCTATCCCATTAGATCTACTGTCCTTCGACGACTCAGTTTCAGCATGAGTCCTCTTTGAATCAGGTGTCTCCAAATCCTCACCAGCCCTCTTGGTATCAGATATTGTCATTATTTGAATTAAACCTCTGCTCTATAACTCTGAGACGAACTCATCTCTTGAAAAATATTTATGCAGTACACTAGGTATTAAAAAAAATTCTGTGAAATTTAGATCTTCATTACATCTTGAGTCTTTAACTAGTGTTAAGCAAAATGTCTTTCTCTGTGGAAAAGAAACAGAAGGTTTCAAGAGACAATGTTGAAGGTAGTATAGTTCTGAAACCATCCAAGATTTTTAGTCCTTTTCGGGTTCTAGGTAACGTCTCTAATGAAATCCCTTTTGCAGTTGGTACCCTTGGAAGCACTTTTTATGTGGTCACATCAGTTGGAAGAACGTTTCATATCTATGATGTGGCAACTCTACACTTGTTGTTTGTCTCTCAGGTTCAGACTCCTTCCAAGATCACTAGTCTCGCTTGTCACTTTCACTATGTGTATGCAGCATATGGCAATAATATTGGTATTTTCAGGCGTGGTCGACTAGAGATGACGTTAGAGTGCCCTGGCTCTACAACGATAAACAATTTGCTAGTTTTCGGAGAATACTTGATTGCCTCTGGAAGCAACAATAGTATCTATGTTTTCAAGAGATCCAAGGGCTCAAAGTTTGCCGATGAGCTTTACACACAGATAGACAACTTGGATACCAAGATAGATGGTGAAATACTTAGTTTGATTCATCCACCAACTTATCTCAATAAGATAGTGGTTGCTACAACGCAGAATATTTACTTGTTCAATGTGCATACCAGAAAGCTTTTGTTCAAATCTCCAGACATGCAATTTATTGACAACATTTCGTGCATAGAAAACGCTCCAGCATTAGACATAATAGCTGTGGGAACAGCTAAAGGTGGAATATATATCTACAATTTGAAGAAGGGAACTGTATTAGGGCCCAGAATCAATACATCCTCAAGTGAATCTTCCTCGAAAGTAGTTTCCCTTTCATTTAGAACTGATGGCACCCCTCATATAGTGGCAGGATTAAACACGGGAGACATTTTCTTTTATGACCTAGAGAAGAAGAGTCGTGTTCACGTTTTGAGGAATGCCCACAAAGAAGCTTACGGTGGAGTTGCAAATGCTAAGTTTCTCAATGGACAACCTATCGTTTTAACTAACGGTGGAGATAACCAATTGAAGGAATTTGTGTTTGATCCAAGTATATCTACCTCGAATTCTTCTATAGTCTCACCTCCAAGGCATCTCAGATCACGGGGTGGTCATTCTGCCTCTCCTGTTTCTATCACTTTTCCTCAAGAAGAAAAGTCTCATTTCATGCTCAGTGCATCAAAAGATAGATCATTCTGGATGTTTTCTTTAAGAAAAGATGCCCAGGCACAAGAATTTTCACAAAGAAAACCTAAATCTAAAGATGGAAAGCGTCAAGGAGGCGCTGTGTCTTCCATGAGGGAAAAATACCCAGAAATTACTGCGATAGCATCATCTGATATTAGGGAGAAAGAATGGGAAGACATACTTACAGCGCATAAGGATGAGGTTTTTGCAAGGACTTGGAATTCTAGAAATAAAAGAGTTGGAAGATTTGAACTTCCCACGGTAGATAATGGTGTTGTTAAGTCTGTCGGAATCTCACAGTGTGGAAACTTTGGATTGGTAGGCTCTTCAAAAGGTGGAATAGGAGTTTACAACTTACAATCTGGAATTTTGAGAAAGAAGTATATGCTCCATCACACTGCTGTTACTGGAATAGCTATTGATGGAATGAACAGAAAGATGGTAAGTTGTGGGTTAGATGGTATAGTTGGATTTTATGACTTTTCGCAGCTGAAATATTTAGGAAAACTTCAACTTGAATCATCTATTACCCAAATGGTCTATCATAGAACCTCAGAGCTCATAGCGTGTGCGCTTGATGATTTATCAATTGTTGTTATTGATACTGTTACCCAGCAAGTTGTTAGAATATTTTATGGCCATTCAAACCGTATTACCAGTTTAGATTTCTCTCCAGACGGTAGGTGGATTGTCAGTGTGGCTTTGGATTCTACCTTGCGAACATGGGACGTCCCCACAGGTGGTTGTATTGACGGTGTTATCTTACCTAATGTGGCCACCTGTGTGAAGTTTTCGCCAATAGGTGACTTTTTAGCTACTACTCATGTTACTGGAAATGGCATATCATTATGGACAAATAGGGGACAGTTCAAGCAAATTTCTACTAGGCACGTCGAAGAAGAAGATTTCGCTAACATATTACTTCCAAATGCATCAGGTGATGGAGGTTCCAATATAATAGACGGTGCATTGGATAAGGACGACGAACAAGAGATTGAAATGCAATCATACACATCAGCTGCTCAGATTGACGATTCACTCATTACATTGTCTTGGCAGCCACGAGAGAAGTCTTCTTTCTTAATCAATATGGATATCATAAAGCAACGTAATAAGCCCAAAGAAGCACCAAAGAAACCAGAAAAAACGCCTTTTTTCTTGTCCTTAAGTGGTGAAGCTGTTGGAGACAGAGCACTGGTCGCAGAATTAGGACAGAAAAATGAATCCTCAAACAGAGAAGGAGAGCAAGTAGATAGCAAGCTATTAAGATATAAGTCTGGAGACCCTGCGCTCTTTGAATCAAGATTCACTGAGCTCTTGAACTCTGGGGCGCAAAGCGGTAAGTTTGATGAATTTCTCAATTATCTTGTCACAGAAACCCCTTCAAACATCGACCTTGAGATCAAGTCATTGAACACATTCGATCCATACGAGGAAATCACTGCATTCGTTAGAGCTATGAACTTTGGATTACAAACAAATCAGAACTATGATTTGTACCAGGCTATCTTCAACGTTTTTTTGAGAAGTCATGGTGATTTAATACGGACCGCTAGCTCAGATGAATTAAAACAGGCACTATCTGATTGGCGTGTCTTGAATTCGGATAGAGCTACTAAAATTGATGGTATTTTCAAATACTGTTCAGGTATAGTCAACTTTGTATCAAATGTGTGATGGTCGTTCGTAGATAATAAATTTAAGACAAAATATAAAACGTGTAGTACTAAAGAACAATTCGGAGGTTTAAACCTAACATGAATATAAATGTATTGTCACCTGTGGTAAACTTTCATGTTAACTGGTATCTGAAAATAGTGGCTATTTGTCAGTTCAAGCAATTATTGTTTATTGGTTATCTGGATGGAGTTATAGATGTCTTTAATTTGGATAGTGTATTCAAATCAATCAGTAATAAAACGGAGATATCCCCAAGTATCAGAGACGAAAATCTTTCATTAAACAATGCAGTGGTTAACTTGAACACGGAAACTCCATCAATTAAAAAACTTGTTGTCATTGAAGCAAATTATCCTGTGCTTTTTGTGATTGGGAAGAGCTCAATTTCTTTATATCAATACAATGAAAAAAAAACGAAGCATTTAAAGACTATAACAGAAGGTTCCAGTATTACTGCTACAGAGGTCTTTAATAGAAATGACCGTATCTGTATTGTATTGGGTGTTAAGCGCCGGCTACTTTTTTTTTCATTGGAGTTACGTGAAAACGAGGTGGTGATACATAGCAAAAAGGAATACGCTTTAAAAGACAAGATCAAATCGATATTGAATATCTCGAACGACTCTAAATGCACTCTCCTTGTTGGCGTTGTTAATGATTTCGTGATTATAGATATTGAGAATCCCTCTCAAGAACTAGGAAATATAAGTGAGATCAATATTGAAAATTTCACCCGTTCTTTTAGCTACTTTGGTTTCGATAGCATGGTACCCTCGACATATAACGTTAAGTCCCCGTTGAATGAGGTCTTTATTTTTAAGGATACGCAAGTTACCATGCTAACTTTGGAGAATGAAACAATAAAACTGGATATCAGTCCTATCAATTTACGTTCATCGCCATTAAGTGTCAGGTATATTGACCCTATCTACATATTGATAATATTTTATAAAAGATTTGAGGTGGTTAATGCATTGACAGGAGATGTTGTACAAAAGTATAACCATAATATAAACTCAGGGATAATACTGGTATCATTGAACGACAACTCATTATTTATAGCATCCGGAAATACCATCCAGTATTTTAATGTGGTTGATTTGAAGTCTCAGCTTGATCAATACTTATCTTTTAGACAACCACTTGTCTTGAAGAAATCAAGAGATCTGAAAGGTGACCTCCGATTGAAAGTTCTCAACAACTGTATAGAGTTTTTGCTGAGAATAGAGGAGGATAACATGTTTTTCAACGACGATTCGGGGAATAATAAAAAGAGAAAGGAATTTTTAATTCGTGATGTTTTCAAAAAGAAAGCATTCTATATCTTCAATACTTTTCATAGGTATCATGAGGCCCTTGTTGACATCAGTTTAGAATGGTTGATTACCTACGATGAAGTTTTACTGCAATTTCCGCCTTTCATAAAGGCAAGTAACTCCGTTGAATTTCCTTCCGTAGACGAGGATTTTGAAGAATCAGAGTTCTCTAATATTAAATCCAGCGATCTAGAGGAAGTTCTCGGAGCAGAGCATTCTACAGAATCTGGAACTGATGATATGGATTCAAAATATTTGAAGCTGACACCAGCTCCTACTATACATTCTCTCAGTATAGATGATACTCTGTTGCAAATCAATATCAGGCGTTTCTTGAAAGCTGTGGCAAATCTTGTTATTTATTTGACGGAACAAAGAAGGATTCATTCCTTTTTTATCACATCGAACAGAAACAAGTCTGTCTTAAAGTGGCACGGACTTGAGCTCACACCTACTGATTTGTATCCAAATATACCTAAAGAAGACATAGAAAACTTTTTGACTGAAACCTTTAGAATATTGGATACCACACTTTTTCTTTGTTATTATTATACCAAGCCTTTGCTCATTGGGCCATTGCTTAGACTTCCTAATAATTACTGTGACTCGAATGTTGTTTTCAAAACTTTAATGGCAAATCTGAATAAGGATGGACGGCCATTGTTCATTAAAGAATTATTGGACTTCTACTTTTGTCGAAATCTTCATAGTGACGCGTTAGAAATGCTATACTCCCTTCTTCAAGAAAATTTGGGATCCTCAAAAGAGGCTAATGGTCTGTTCGATAATCTACTATTAATTATCCAATATTTACAAAGGCTAGAGGGCGATAACCTCGAGTTAGTCTTAAAGTATTGTAAGCGGATTGTTGAGCTAGAAAATGATCATAAGTCGTCGGTTTTAGAAAGGGTATTTATGAACGATTCATATGAATGTGAGACATACAATAAGAGAAAAGTATACGAATTCCTTTTAAAGGACATGAATAGCGAAGGAAATGCTTTCAAATACTTAAAATGGTTAGTGCTTTTGAATGCTCATATTCTTGAAAACGAGGTAACCAAGGACAAGCAGTTTTTCCATACTGAGCTTGGAATTCAATTTCTAAATCACATGAGAAAAGAACTAGAGTCTAAAACCGAAGACTTAGAAGAGTTATTCAACGAAGCAAAAGAATTTTTTTCCACATCTTCTATGATAGATCTTTCCAAGCTAATTTCAAAGTGTTCCGATGATGGAACCTACTTCATAAAACTTAGAGTCGTTCTTCTCAAAAGAGTTAACAAGCATGAAGAGGCCGTTGATGTCCTCCTCTATCGCATGCACAATATAGATGAGGCAATGAATTACTGTGAACAGATATACAATGAAAAATCTCTGAAGGAGGTAGGTGTGTCACTTTTTCATAGACTACTCAACAACCTTCTTGCAAACTATGATGATAATATAAACCTAATAGAAAAGCTCTTGGTATTGCATGGCGCTAAAATGTCCACGGTGGATATCATCTCGGCTTTACCAAAAAAGTTCCCATTGTACAAACTTAATCTGTTTCTCATTAATGATATAAAACTCAGAAATGCATTCTTGCTAGATTCTAGAGCTTCCAGAGTGTTGAATATGGTTAGAGAGCTAAATACAAGAAAGAAGTTGTATGATATTCAAGACACCCATTACACTATTAGTTCTAGCAAACAGACTTGTGAAATCTGTCACCAGAATTTGGGATATAGCATGTTTTCTGTTATTGGTGATAACAAAATTGTCCATTATGGATGCTCGAAAGAGCAGGGAATTAATAAGTAGTGCATATATCAATAAATAACATTTGATAGACTTGACGAAACATAACCTAACGGTGTTGAAATTTGTACATCAACATGTCATCCGATAAAGAGAAGATTATAGAGCCAGAAAGCTCTGACAAGGATGTATCGAAGAACGTGACATTGCCTTCAATAAATTTTTTATCAGGACAAGAAGCGAGCACAAGTAAGCCACCATCGAACTTGAATATGGGAATTTCATCTCTTCTCCTGGCTAATGATGCTCATGCAAACCTGAAGACAGGTATTACAAATGAGGCGAATGATATAGGAGCTCCCCCTGGAGGAGAAAAGGAATCACAGGATAAATTCGATGACACAAAAAATGAACATGGTGATGGTAATGGTGACGATGTGTCAAAGAACACAGGCAGCAAGGCTAAGTCTAATGGAAATACATCGAAGCCAGAAGCTGAGTTATCAGGGAATTATGAAGGCTCGGACACGCCAGCGGAGATAAAAAATGAGGAACGTTCCCATACTCAGGACTCGCAGGCTAATCGTCATCAACTTCATCATCATCATCACCACCACCACCACCATCACCACCACCATCGCCGCCTGCCACTGTCGAATGCAAATTTAGTGTCTGGTAACTTGCACTCCGTACCTCATGTACATCAAGGCGATAAAATACTTCCCATTGACCAACTGAAGACAGATGGAAGTGAACATAATCATGCACCTTCAGCTGAGCCTGAATACAGTAATCATTCAAACAAGTCAAAAGAAAACGAGCGTACCAGTCTGGAGCATGAAATTACGCAGGACAATTCTAGTAGATCTTTGGTTCAATCCGATGGCAAATTCAAGGAACTCAATTCCATTACTAATCAAGAGTTGTCCTCCTATATTTCTCTGTCAAATGGTAAGAAACTCCTGCTTAACAAATCTGAGATAGAAGAGATACTTGCTGAACTATTTCCTATACGCCGTAATTTAGGCAGCTTGATATATAACCCTACGACGACATGGGAGACTCTTCAATTTTCGCAGTTAACAGGCTTGAAGCCCGAACACCACGGGAAATTTGAAGAAATCAAACATAACTATATGGAGAAGCTCAAGATAGACTACTATAAAACAAGAACAAAGTATATACCTGTTATACCACCCTTACCCAACGATTACATCAACTACTTGCTTGAAATAAAGATTCCTTATAAACATATCAAGCTATTTAAGGAACAGCTTGAAATGGGACTCATACCCGAGTCCCGTGGTGTCTGGGGAGGTGTCAGTGGAGTATACACCGATGACTCAGATGTGTTACTAGCGTTGGCTCATGCAGGCTTGTTCAATGATTCCCTTAATCTCCGCGACTGGAACCACAGCTGGACACCGAAAGATATCGTAGTCCCCTTAAATGCCACCAAGGATGACTTGGGTATTTATGGCGATCTTTCCGTCACAATTCTCCTCCTCCCAGCCTTATCCCGTTATTCGGGTTTTTATGCAAACGGCTTTAATTCCAGGTCCTGGAACGCTCCCCAGAGCCATAACGGTCTCTCATTCGCCATCTACGATGTTAAGTGGGAGTCTATAGGCGCCTATCTTAGAGACAGAAGTCTATTCAAGTTGTACCAAAGAGAGTTAGTGAACGATCTCAACAGAGCTGAAGAACCAAACTCAAGAAAAGCCTGGCAGTTCAAGCGCTCGTACTACGACGACATAAAACGAAAGTATGCAAATTCTGAATCCCTTCAACCTTCTAAGAAGGAAATCTTAAACTCTCCATAGTAGCATTCATATATAGCTTCTTACTAACGATAATGTATGTCTATTAAGTTTTGCTTTTTTGTCCTGTATATACAAATGATCACATCTCTGCTATGAACAGGGAGCATTCTAAAGGTCATAAGTTTTATGTTAAAGTTTTTATAACATGCTCATGGGTTGCGCCTGAGTTTTTAGGAAGAGCTTATAAAACGAAAGAGTTAGAGGATTTTTGAGTTTTATACTTAAGTCGGTTCAAGCTTTGTTTCATTTCTGAGTATCTTTTTCTTGATTTTATATGGTGGTTTATCGTATATCTAAGTTTTGGGGTGCATTAATATTCGAAAGACAATAATATACAGACTACTAGAGCTAGTTATTTTAAAGTTTGGGGCAATTTAGACGAATAGTTTTGAAATGAATAGACCGTGTGAGCTGTCTGTCAGCAAGTCAGCAGTATCACGGAAGAAAAAAAGTAGTAGGAAAAATTCGGTTCAAAATTTTTTCAGAAGATTCACGTCACTGTTGAGCAACGTTCGAACGAGATTACGACTTTTATCAGAAGAGATATTTGCATCTGATGATATTGTAGATGATCTTTTTGAGGACGAGAGTACAGACGATACTTTAAGAAGGCTCTCGAAACTAACCCGGGGCTACAACTCGACGGAGGAAAATTTTTTACGAGAATACGAAAAGTACAGAAACCTAGATAAGATGTATCAGCATTCACAGCATGAAACCCGACCGGAGACGCCAATAAGCTCTCCTCTGCTAGTAGAGGAGAATGATCTGCGGGAGACCAAGACCGAGAATAACAAGTACACGCTTTTGGTGAACTCTTCCACCAGCAAGTCCAGCGAAGCGATGGCTGATTTCAATACTGATAACGACACAGCCAAGACAAGTTTTCAGTATCTTGATGTGTGCCAGTTACGTGAGATGCTCGATGAATATGTATCTCACGACCCAACTGAATCAGACAGCTGTGTGGTGGCCACACTCAAGGATGAGTTACCAACGTTAGATTCTATAGACACAAACAACATCGGGGAAAATTTATGGGAGCTTCGCAGATCAAAGTGGTTGGCGAAAGACGCTAATACAGAGCGCAAACTTGAGAATAGAATAGAGGAGATGTCAATAAAACATATACCCAAGGAGTCGTATGCTCGCATATATAGTAACTTGGTTGACAAGGAAAAATCATTGAAAAGTGGAAAGCGACTTAATTTGGGGGATTTAATCAATATAATTAATGCAGGATGGATAGCAGAAGAGCGCTGGGAAAAGGCGGCTCAAGGTATAGCGATATAACTAAGTTATGTAATAATATTTATACTTAATGTTGAATGAGACCGTACGTTCTTTTCATTTGTATTAGATTTCTTTGTTATTCAAGTAAAGGATTGTTTGCTCGAGTATTCGAAGCTCTTGATCTATAAGCTCTGCCCTTCGCTGAAGAATCTCCACTTCCGTGTCAGTTCCCTTCTGATCAAGTTGCAATTTCTGATCAAAAGTTCTTATCAACTTCTCAAGGTTGTGATTAGAAGCTGAAAGAGATTCTGAATTACCCGCTATATCTTCCTTTAATTGCCTATCTACTTCTCTGTCCAATTCATGAATTGTTGTTATTTTATCTAGTACGCTAGAACATACACCATTTTGATCAATTGAGTTATTGGCTAGCAATAATCCTAGGTTATTCTGTAATTGTGCAGACAAAGCACTTGAGTTTTGAAGATATTTCTTCTGATTTAGTTTTGCTTGCTTTACAAGGGCATCGTGACTAGTACTTTGATGCTGTTGATCCGAATCTTGATGGGGATTGACTTCCATTTATAGTAAATGATCTTTTTTATCACTTGTTTTTCGCTCCCAGGATATGATAATAAATGAAAGACATTGATATCAATGAACTTTCAAGATAGCACTTTATTAACAGATGATCGGCTCTTTGCAGCAATACCATCTGATGAGATAGATACTAGTGAGGCGTCGGTGAAGTCTCTTATTAAAAATGTTCATAATGCCACAGATTTTTCCAACTTGATAGACTTGACTTATTTCCTTATACAGAGCAATAATTATTCCACTGAAGACAAGCTTAAAATATGGGAGGCCCGATTGAGCTTGCAGTTGTTCAGTGACAATATAGCTTATGCCAGGACCGAGGCTATCAAACTTAATAATGCTTTATATTTGAAGGAGAACAACAATAATGCACCAAATCAGCCTTCGCCAAAAATGCCTATCATACAAAATAACCACCCTACACAGATTGTGAATACAGTGATTTCTGTCTATCCTTTGCCCAAAAACAATGACGGAGCTATCAACCATACGTTATTGACATTGATATTGAGATTGAAAAGTTTCCCCAATATGAATCTTGTAAATGACTTATACAAATTGTGTTATCAGCTTAGACTCAAATCCTCAACTTATAGCGATAAAAAACAGTTACTATCGAGACTCATCAGCTTGAGCTATAATGTTATGGCTGTACTACTAAAGATGAGAAGCTATTTGACTTTGCTTAACTATATCAAATCAATAAGGCATGATTTGAAACTTCAAGAGGAAACCGGTAACATCTCGGAAGAGTATAAGCAGTGTTTATCCCATATTTCCTTGATGCTTATTCTCATCATGGGCCTCATCCTTTTGGAAAAGAAACAGCCATTAGAGGAGGGAAGTTCGTTTATTGAAGAGGAATACAAATGTTTTTTCGAGAAAGACATTAATGACTTCACTATTAGCACTTTTAAAGGTTGTGTTGAGAAGTTGCATTTACAAGATAAGTTCTCTGATGATTTCCCTACAGCAAATGACTTATTGAGGATTTTACTGGACTCCTCACTAAGCTTCAAGCTACTTTTTGATATACTTGGTGTATGGGATGTATGCAATGCCCTAGGCATTAATGAGGACGCTCAGTCTGGTGATCATACTGATGAATTTATCCACAGATCGTCAAATAGTGTAAGCGATTTGTTACGTAGCTCCGTCCTTTCACTCTGGGTTACCCATTCGGATAAAGTATTCGATTTGCATTAGACATTAAGCTATATAGTGTAGTATGTTACGCTTTAGGGTTTGAACCCTAGATAATGAATATGTCACGTTTTCTTAATCCTATAATTTTTGTGTAATTTTAGACTATCCTCAGTAATGTATAGCGAAAATTTATTGAAAAATTATACCTAAGCTAAGTACAGTTTTATTCAACATCAATAGTCGATATCAAAATGGCTTTGCAAGACGTTGTTACCCGTGAATACACAATTAACTTGAACAAGAGGGTATGTTTTTCAGAAATTCAGACTAGGTAATCTTGCTGTACCCGTGATTGAAACGCTCTCAAAGCCGAAACGAAAGATCAGAAAAAGAGCATCTCAGTGAATGGAAAATGGATAACGGATTATGATATAGCGTATAACATATTACGGACTTGTTACAGCTTCTGAGATTTCCTCCAGAACCAGGGTCAGTCATATTTGACTGAAATATTGAATTATTACTAACAAATTTAGTTGCACGGTGTTCACTTCAAGAAGAGAGCTCCTAAGGCCGTCAAGGAAATCAAGAAGTTTGCTACCTTGCACATGGGTACCACTGATGTCAGATTGGACCCAAAGTTGAACATCGCTTTGTGGAAGAGAGGTGTCCAAGGTGTCGAGAAGAGAATGAGATTGAGAATTTCTAGAAAGAGAAACGATGAGGAAGACGCAAAGGAGAAGTTGTTTGCATTCGTTGAGCCTGTGAATGTTCCTTCTGCTAAGGGTTTGCACACCGTCGTCGTTGAGGATGATGCTTAAATTCTTTAATTATATAAATATCGGCTAATAAGTTTATACTTGATGTAAAATAAGGAAGTCTAATTTGCTCCGAGTATCTGTGTAGTCCAAAGGTCATTCTAGTTTGGCTTACTCCATTTTCTACTTTAATGTCTACTGGTGAAATCACTAAGGAAAGAAATGACGTATATTAATGTAAAAGTTATTTACGGTTAAAAAACGCTAGGTTATTAGTCATTCTCTTCCATTATTCATTAATCGTGCAGCGGAGCGATATAGTTGGTGTCAGTGTAACTATGACAAACCATACCAGGTCATTGCAGAGGAACTCAATGTAACCAAAACGGTTACCATTCCCAATTGCTCTTTAGCGGTATGAAAGAAAATAAGTTTTTCATCATTCAGAACATTTATATCTATGCAACTATATTCGCAGCCTTCTGTACTATTTTCAATATAACATACCTTTCCCCCTTGTATTGAGTTTTGGTCTAACTGCCATCAGATTCACCAGTTCCAATTTTTCAGAGAAAAAAAAAGGCTTTTATACTAGGAATAGGTTTATCCGGGTAAGCATATTGTTGCAACTAACTAGTGTATGTTCATACTATCTTTCCATATAAATATAGGGTCAAAAGCATGGTTGAAGGTAGCGAATGAAGACCTGGCTTATTCTCATATTGGAGCACTTTATATTTGTCTTGAATTTTCATTTCTCTAGAAATCATGGTATTCTTGTAAACTTTGATAGATATATAAATCCTAAGAAAAGATCACCAACGTATTTCATGAACCAAATGTCATATTCTAAGGAGAAGTGGTTCCAACCATTCAAGTTTTCATGACTATTGTTTCTTATATTCTCTACAGATTCAAAAGCATCGTAATATAATCATTTGAATTAAATCTTCAGATGATTAGTCGCACCTCCACATTTTAGCCCGAGGACAAGTGAATTGATCGAACATATATTTAGAAGAGTCTTGAAAAAACTCAGAAGACATATATCAATTAGTCGTAAATGTTATAGATATGCCGTCAGTGGTGCCTAATGGAGAGAGTTATAAGCGTGTGGAAGTTTCTTCTTTTGCGTCAGTTGACTTTGTCGCTGATCCTCGTCTACTTGGAGAGCAGGATGAACTTTTAGTTTCAGAAAAACTATACGCAAAATTATTCAATGAAAGGACAAACATTCTAAATGAAGATGACAGATACGTCCTAGTCAAGTTATTGGGGTCACCTGATTATTTTGCCGAGTTCAAACTTTACAAAGTAACGTCGATCAAGCATGATGATAAGCAGTCCATTACGTTTGTGAACCACACAGACTTTACAGGCTTTGGAACCAACCTCACCATCAATTCATGCATCATTCTGAGCGTCCAGAAGTCGGATATAGTCCTCTTATCTAAGGTGTTTGTATCAGTACCTCCATTGATGTACGATATTTTGAAGATGAAGAGCTCCGCTTCAATTAGAAAGACTCTACTCAACGACTTTTTGAGCACGAGAGGCCACATTCTAGAGATTGGGTCTCGTATTAGAGAAATAAATGGCTTTGTCGAACTTTGTGAACCTTTCAATCAAGGTTTTATCAATGAAAATACTGAAATAGTTTTGATTAAAAAAGAGAAGAAAAATGATGACTCTTATGAATATGGTGGTCATTCAGAGGTACTCGAGTTGGACATCTCCCGTTATTTGTCGTCATCTTTGGATACATCTCCTGAAGTTTCAAATCCATCCTTCAATGTGATGCCTCTACCAGAGAAAATATCTGTTGATCAACTACCTGATGTGTTTTCAAAGGAAGATATTGACTTATATATTTTCATAAACACAGAAGATTTTATGAAAGTCGGCTTTCCTTTATTTAATGGTGATAACGTCAAGCTCATCTACAATGGTGGAAAAGCCATTGTAAGGCTTTTCACTTTCCTTGAACCACACAAATCATTCGAGAAGGGTTGTGTCTATCTCTCCCCAATACTCGCTTTGAACTTGGGCTTGAGTAAACTTGACAAAGTGAGGTTTGAGGAGGTCAGCGAGAAGAACCAGCCATTGCGCACTTTACTTCCTACCGCAAAATCTGTTACTATCGCCAGGGTAGCGTCCCCGATATCCATGGATAAAACGTACCAGAATCAATTTTTCTCTGAATTAAAAAGTACCCTTAATAACTCATTCAAGTGTGTTAAACAGAATGGATTGATACCTGTTCTAATTGATACTGTTTTAGCCAAATCGTTGTTTGATACCACAAACTTGATCCAGCAGCAAAATTCAGGAACGCAAAATGCAGATGAGGACATTTTTGATGAAATAGGCATAATTCCTACCGGGGATCCAGATGATGTAGCATGGTTTAAGATTACTGAGGTTGTCTCAGATGACGATGTGGACAAAGAAACAGGTCAATATATAATAGACCCTTTGAAGACAAGACTAATTTCGTCAGGAATAGAATATATACGTCTTCCCAAGAACAATTTTTTCCAGTGGCATTCGTTTTTGCAGTTGCCTTCGATCTTCGACTATAATAAAGTAATCGAGAACAACCCTGGAATATTTCAATATTACACTGAGCTTAAGAATATACTAACGACTTGCATAAATTCTAGATCTAAAATTAATCTCAAGACGTCTGTGCTACTCAACTCTCTGACTAGAGGGCTCGGTAAGACGACCCTCATCAAGAGCTTAGCGCTTGATATGGGTATTAACTTAATTGAAATAGATTGTCTTGAATTTGTTAACCCCGGAGCTGAGTTGAAAACAATTGGATTATTGAAAGGTAAAATCGATAAGCATTTAAACGGACAAGATTCTTCTAATGGATCATGCAATGATCAAACTTTTCATGTGTTATACGTGAAACACATTGAAACTATCTGTGGTCAAAGTAATCTGAACGATCAGAATTTTAATATAATTACTTCCTTGGCGTTGAAAGTTACGCAGACGTTAAATGAATACTTAGAGGAATATTCTAACTTGATGTTATTAATTAGCTGCAATGATGTTGAAAAGCTAAATGACAGCTTGAGACTGTCTATCAAGTTTCAGATAGATTTAAATGTTCCAGAGGAGAAGGAAAGATTAGAGATATTCAAGTTTATCATAGAGAACGAATCAAAAAGAGCTATAAGATCTTCTTCTATAAGTATAGACTATAATACTTCCTCAGTGCCTGACACCGGTTTTGTTAAACGAAGAGATGTAAATTACGAATCATTGGCCCTTCAATCTGCCGGTTTGACTCCTCGTGACATAATTTCAATTGTCAAGAAGGCAAAATCATCAGCATTGGCTAGGGTTAAAAAGGAATCTGAACTTATAAATATCAGAGGGGATAAGATCATTAAAATTGGGTATGGAAATATCATGAACTGGATTCCCGAGGACTTCAATCTGTCAATAAATGATGCTCGTAACCAGTTCAGTGACTCTATTGGTGCTCCTAGGATTCCTGACGTTAAATGGGAAGACGTCGGTGGTTTGGATGTGGTCAAAGATCAAATTATGGACACTATTGATATGCCATTGAAACGCCCAGAACTCTTCGCAAATGGATTGAAGAAAAGAAGCGGTATATTATTCTACGGGCCTCCTGGAACAGGTAAAACCTTGCTTGCAAAAGCTATCGCTACAAATTTTTCTCTAAACTTCTTCAGTGTAAAAGGACCAGAGTTACTTAATATGTATATTGGAGAGTCTGAAGCTAATGTGAGGCGTGTTTTCCAGAGAGCAAGAGATGCTAAACCATGTGTGATTTTTTTTGATGAACTAGACTCTGTTGCACCGAAAAGAGGTAATCAAGGTGATTCTGGAGGCGTCATGGATAGAATAGTGTCTCAATTATTAGCTGAATTGGATGGCATGAGTGGAGGAGAAGCTGGTTCAGGAGGGGTATTTGTAGTTGGTGCAACGAACAGACCTGATCTTTTAGATGAGGCATTGCTAAGGCCAGGAAGGTTTGATAAGATGGTTTACTTAGGGATATCAGATACTAATGATAAGCAAGCCAAGATATTAGAAGCTTTGACGCGTAAATTTACATTAGATTCAGGCGTAGATTTGAATGCTTTGGCAGCTAAGTGTCCTTTTACCTTCACAGGTGCAGACTTTTATGCGCTTTGTTCTGATGCTATGTTAAATGCTATGACTAGAATTGCTAGTAAAGTAGATAAGAAGATTGCGATATATAACGATGAATTAAAAAGTCAGGGTAAACCAGAGATAACCACTCGTTGGTGGTTTGATAATGTCGCTACTGAAGAAGATACCAAGGTTGTCGTAAATATGGGCGATTTTGAGAAAGCCAAAAATGACTTAACGCCATCAGTGAGTGCTGAAGAACTCAACCACTATCTCAAAGTGAGAGAAAACTTTGAAGGGGGCAAGAAACAGGCAAGCCCAAATGCACTTGAAAACAGTGGTGATGCTGACCCTCAGATGCAAAATAATACTGCTATAGTATCTCAGAATGGTCACAAAGATCAAAATGGATACCAATGACGTCTTATATATTAGTTTAGAATCTTATTTCTTTAGTAAATAACTCTTTTCTATCACATCTTTCGCTTGATTTATCTTCTGTGTGAGGTATTGACTCCCGTTTTTATCTGGATGATTCTGTATCATAAGCTTTCTATACCTTTGCTTGACCATATTTCTATCTAACAGGTCTATTTCGTGCTCCTCTATTCCCAAAACTAGAAGTGCCTCTCTTTCTGTCATTCGCTCTTCAAATCCGCTATTTGGAAACCTTTTTTGAAGCTCATCATATATACTTATATTAGCATCTGGGTTGTACGAGATTCTAATTCCATTCATTGCCGCGATCATCAGAGGAGTTAGTTTACGATATCTCCCACAAGCCGCAATAGTAGTCTTTGCCATTAGCGCAACAAATGTCACACCTAGCCCAGCTAGTATGGGTAGTACCATGTTTCTTAGTAGATCTAGCTATTTTATCTAGCTGTTCTATCTGGATGTATAGTTTGGAACAGTAAGATTCAGTAATATCTTTGCATGTTAGCTCTAGGTTTATTTTACTGGTTATATGTTTACAGTTTGGCATTTACACTTTAGCGGTTACACCTGACAGACGCATGGGTGGGTGATTAATTTGAAAAGTCCGAACCCGAGAGTCCCTTCCAACCAATCCTTACTTTGAGAGCTCCCATCATATAAAACCAACCGCAATGGTTTTTATATCTGTCCTAAGTTACCACTTGTTACAACGTGCGCTTCTTTCGATATCTCACCCATAGTAATAGTGCTTGACCATTAGAGGATAACATTCCATATCATCTCATTCTTATAGTACGTTTTCGTATAGTCTTCGCCTCGTCAGCCCAAGAGCATTATATGCATATACTTCCCTAATATATAGTGCTACGCATATAGTACTACACAAGGGTTTTGTCGTTCTGCCTACTCTCCTCCGATAATATAAAAAAAACAGGCTGATGAGCGGACTCAGCCGGCCCACTATCAACCGGTATGAGATATGAAAATTTTGGAAATCATCCCAAATATAAGGACAGTTTTTCCTTGTAAAAGCAAATTCATATTGAATTCAAGTTTTTTAGGATTATATATATAAATAAGAAGAGATGTCTCACGCAGCTTTAGGTTGGTTAGCCCGTTTAAATGTTTCTGAAACCCCTGATAAGGTTTTACGTCGTTCTTCGATCATTGGAACCATTGGTCCAAAAACCAACAATGCTGAAACTATGGTTAAATTGAGAAAGGCCGGGTTAAACATCGTCCGGATGAACTTCTCACACGGAACTCATGAGTACCACCAGTCTGTCATTGATAATGCCAAGAGGTCCGAGGAGATTTACAAGGGTCGTCCACTCGCAATTGCTTTGGACACAAAGGGTCCTGAAATCAGAACCGGAACCACAATCGATGACAAGGACTATGCAATTCCTCCTAACCATGAGATGATTCTCACCACCGACGATGCGTACATCAAGAAGTGTGACGATAAAGTGATGTACATTGACTACAAAAACATCACCAACGTTATCGAGCCTGGCAGAATTATCTACGTGGATGACGGTGTGCTTTCGTTCGAAGTTTTGGAGGTAGTTGACAAGAAAACATTGAAGGTCAGATCCGTTAACTCAGGTAAAATTAGTTCCCACAAAGGTGTCAACTTGCCTGGTACTGATGTCGATCTTCCCGCTTTGTCTGAGAAAGATGTAGAAGATATCAGATTTGGTGTGAAGAATGAAGTTCACATAATTTTCGCCTCTTTCATCAGAAGCGGCAATGATATCAAACAAATCCGTAAGGTTTTGGGTGAAGAAGGCAAAGACATTCAAGTTATCGCTAAAATTGAGAATCAGCAGGGTGTGAACAATTTCGATGATATCTTGAGAGAGACTGACGGAGTCATGGTTGCCAGAGGTGACTTGGGAATTGAAATTCCAGCTCCTCAGGTTTTCGTTGTCCAAAAGCAGTTGATAGCCAAATGCAACTTGGCTGGTAAGCCAGTTATTTGTGCAACTCAAATGTTGGAGTCGATGACCTACAACCCTAGACCAACTAGAGCCGAAGTGTCTGACGTTGGTAACGCAATCTTGGATGGTGCTGACTGTGTTATGTTGTCTGGTGAAACAGCCAAGGGTAACTATCCTTTCGAGGCTGTCTCGATGATGCACAATACCGCTATCATCGCCGAAAAGGCGATTGCATACCGCGAGTTGCACAACGATCTCAGATCCTTGTCTGTTAGACCAACCCCTACCACCGAAACCTGTGCTATGGCTGCTGTGTCAGCGGCTTATGACCAAGGCTGTAAAGCCATTTTGGCATTGTCTACTTCAGGTTACACCCCAAGATTGGTGTCCAAGTACAAGCCAGACGTCCCTATCATGATGGTCACTAGAAACCAAAGAGCCGCCAGATACTGTCACTTGTACAGAGGTGTATATCCTTTCATCTACACAAAGAACAAGGTCGAAAACTGGCAAGAAGATGTCGAGAACAGATTGAGATGGGCTGTTTCTGATGCTATCGACTTAGGTATCATCAAGAAGGGTGACAACATTGTAACTATCCAAGGTTGGACTAGAGGTTCTGGTCACTCGAACACTGTCAGAATTGTTCAAGCCTAATGTATACATTAGTAAATATATGCTTATTTCAGTTTTATCTTTTTTTTTATATTAATATAAATTTGCTTGATCTTAAACTTAGTGTCCAGAGCGTATACCTGATAAAAAAAATTCGCTAATTGTAAATCATTCGATACTTACTTGAAATTTATAGCTAGGTAAAATGCTTGGTCACTTAGTATCTGGGGTCAAAGCCAGGGGTATTAGAGGGGCTAATTCTATAGGGTTAAGATATGTGTCTAGTAATTTCAATAACGATACAACCCATTTTGGATTTAAGACGGTGGATAAGGATGAAAAAGAGAAGTTGGTGAAAGGAGTTTTTTCATCGGTTGCTTCTAACTATGACTTGATGAATGATGCTATGTCGTTTGGTATACATAGATTATGGAAGCATCATTTCATAAATAGATTAGATGCGGGAATGAGGCCTGGTGCTAGTAGGCCTTTGGACTTCTTGGACGTGGCAGGAGGCACAGGCGACATTGCATTTGGCCTTTTGGACCATGCGGAGCAAAAATACAACGACAGGCTTTCAACCATGACCATAGCCGATATCAATTCCGATATGTTGACTGAGGGCGAGTTGAGATTCCAAAGTACAAGATGGAATGACGGGTCAGACAGAGTAAGATTTTTGGTTCAAAATGGAGAGACCTTGGATCAAATTCCTGACAATTCTAAAGATGTGTATACTATAGCCTTTGGTATAAGAAACTTCACCGACATCCAGGCTGGTTTGAACCAAGCTTACCGTGTTTTAAGGCCAGGTGGAATATTCGCCTGTCTTGAATTCTCGCACGTAGATAATCCATTGATTAACTACGCTTACCAAGCATACTCCTTCTCTATGTTACCTTTGATGGGCCAATTGATTGCCAATGATAGAGACTCCTATCAGTACTTGGTCGAGAGTATAAGAAAATTTCCTCCACAGGAAGATTTCAAAGGAATGATAGAAAAAGCAGGATTTTTTGTTCCTGAAAACGGCTACGAAAACTTGACTTTTGGAGTTGCAGCTATGCATATTGGTGTGAAGCTTTGATTAGTGTGCTACTTTTAAAATTGCTTTTTACTATATCTTATATTCCCTTTTATAATCGGTGTATATAATCAACTAGAATAAACATGCTTTAAGGTCGTGATTACATCTTCAGTAAGGTTAAGCTTTTTAATGGCATCTTCAGCAGCCACTTCTTCTTCTTTCTTGTCGATTTCCATTTCCAGCTCGTTATTCTCTGTCACTGGGCGAATATCACCATTTGATATTTTAAACTTAAAACAAAAATTGTTATTGTTTCCATCAATATTCTTCAAATTACCTTCTAATAATATCACGATATCTGTAGTCGAAAAGACGAAATTGACATCTTCAACTGAAAGACTGACATATGGATCAACATTTTGATCCGAAACGTCTTCATGCTCGCTGTTAGAATTCATATCATCGTCCTCTTTCTTTAAGAATTCGTCTAATCTAGCAGGGCCCTTCTCAACTGAGAAAGTGTTGTTCTCACCCGCATTCAATGTCAAAAGTTCTGCATCATTCACATCTTTAGAAAGACTTAAAGATTTTTTTAATTTGCGTCTTAAAGCAGAGGACATATCATCTTCGGTGTGAAATGTCTCTCCTGTGTTCTCATTAAGAGAACTTTTGGTACACTTGTTGTTAATTTTCAGTAATAAGTTAGATAATACAAGATAACTTCTAGATGAGGATATCAATCTTGGAATGATTTTTAGATCATCGATTAAAACTGACTGTAATGGGACATATTCTTGCATTAATCTTTGCAGTATAAGTAGTTTTGTTTCGTGAGCAAAACGATCAGTTAAATTGGTTATTTTTTCATTATTGTTCAAAGCTTCAAACAATTGGGAACTGTCTTGCTCTGCCGTCGATATTTTGTACTTTGTCAATCCCAAATACTCCAATACCAGTACAGGAATATAAAAGACATGAAGGAAATCGATTTTTAAAATCCATTTGGTTAAATCATTAGCTGGTATGTTCTGTGTCTGGTTAGAGTATTCAATGGTACAGTCTTTTAATCTGTCATTCTGATCTAATATTTTCCACAGATGTTGTCTTGCCTGTTTGAGATATTCTTTAACTTTCTCATCAACTGAATCTACACCAAACTGAATGCTATAAGTCTTACCCAGAACAAGAGACAGACCTGCACGTTCTAGCTCATGATTTATAAATCTATCATCCCTCCAAAAGTCTGAATAAACACCTATCAAGCCCTCATTCTCATCATTAACTTTAATCTTTCCAAAAGAAGATTTTAACCCTTCCGTAACTAACCAATCGGGGCTATACTTCTCCTCCGTTATTTGAAATGCATGTAATAGGGCCGCAATATTATCCACATACTCAAATAGATCTATATCGGTTGATGAATATTTATCTAAAGTACCAAGATATTTCAAGTTTGTGGAGAAATGTGAAAGCGTTCCCTTTTGAAAGTTAGCCAATAATATTTTTTCGGCAGTCGACTGATCTTGCCCTTTGGCTTTTTTAATCATGCGTTCATGGGATTTCAAATCTATTGTAAGCTTTAGTGTTTCGCCTTCTTGCTCTGTCTCTACTAAATTTTGCTTTGTTTCTTTCTGCTCGTATTCATTTTCCGAATGCTGGGCCAGTGATATCCAGACACCCAAAATTGTATTCTCTATAAAATCGATATCAATAAGTATTGAAGACCCGGCAATTGAAAGCCTTTTATACTTCACTTTATTTCTGTAGCTCGCATTAAACTCGGGGTCTATAGCATGAGAGTAAGCATCATTGTCAATAAACGTATCAAGCTTCAAAATTGATGCGAGTTTTTGGATTATATCAATGTCTATCAGAAATTTTTCAGAGTACTCAAAAACCTTGTCCAAGCATTCTTCTATGCTGCCTGTTAGAGTGTTCATTTGCACTATGAACTATTAGTTGTTACTTGAATATATGAAAACCAGGCCTTTACATCACATGATTAGTGAGATCTGCTGGTGTGCACATTGGTCTGATGACACAAAGTCATCAACTGATATCAAGCCTAATATTATAGGTATGGGTAATGTACGGTAGATCACAAAGAATTAAGGAGAAATAAGGTAATGGATGTGTTCAGTAGAGAGACATAGTTGTATGGTAAATTCGTTGGAAAATAAAAGGTTCCTAGCGAACGATGTGGTAGAAACGTCATACTTACGGTAACATATTTACTATGTATAAGCTCAATTGGGGAGCTTAGCTCTGTGACAGATATGACTTTTACATACTTAATCTCATGGTTATCTCTCGCTGGAGAACCAATCTACATGTCAAGGTAATAAGTATATCGATTTAAGGTAGAAGCTAGAAAGCTTTAATATGTACTAGTATACAGGATCGGACATGATATTCAATTTTTTTCATTGAGCAGAAAACTAACTTTATAACTATACAACTCGATAGAACAATGGCGTATGAGACTATCCCTTCTGAGATCATTTCCTTGATAGACCCCGTTGTATCTCAATTGAAGAGGCATCAATTTGGTGGAGATAAAGATGTATCTCTTGCTATTTCACATTTACTTATGAGAGTGATATCAGCTGCGAGATGGACTAATCCCTATGATTTGATTACCTTGATTAGAAAAGTTGGGGTTGTATTACAGGATGCCCAACCCAGAGAATTAATTTCAGGAAACATTGTTAGAAGAGTTTTGGCTCTTATAAGAGACGAGATTGAAAATGAGCATGTCGACAATTCGACAAACACAGCTATGATGAGTTCTATGTTTAGTTTGTTATCGACCAACACAAGCAGTGACAATAATATAGAATTCCATCTGAAAAAGCAAAGTAGCGATTTAAGATCCATTATTATCCAAGGCATAAGAGATTTAATTGATGAAATCTCAAACGTGAATGAAGGAATTGAAGCTATGTCTGCTGACTTGATTCATGATAATGAATTATTATTAACTCCAACACCAACTTCTGACACAGTTCTTCACTTTTTATTAAAGGCAAGAATAAAGAGAAAGTTCAGTGTATTAGTCACCGAAAACTATCCCAACGATATAAAGCAAGCACATAAATTCGTCAAGACATTAGCAAATCATAATATAGAATCTGTGTTAATCCCTGATACAGCAGTATTTGCAGTTATGTCTAGAGTTGGTAAAGTCATTGTAGGGTCAAGCACAGTATTTGCTAATGGTGGCTGTATTTCAAATTCCGGGGTTTCAAATGTTGTTGAATGTGCTAAAGAACATAAGACTCCTGTGTTTGCTGTTGCAGGTCTTTATAAATTAAGTCCCCTTTACCCCTTCAATAGAGATGATCTAATTGAGGTAGGGAATTCAAGTGCCGTATTGAATCATGATGACTTCAAATTAATTGATAATGTTGATGTGGTCACAAATCCATTGACAGATTACGTTCCACCGGAACATATAGACATCTATATAACCAACATAGGCGGTTTTGCACCTTCCTTCATATACAGAATTGTTTTGGATAACTACAAGTCTGAGGATAATCAACTTTCTTAAGATCTGTCAATGCATATTATTTAATGTATATAATTATTTGGGTAGATTTTTAATATAACATGGTTCTGGTAAACTCTTTTTCACTATATACTTTTTTGATTTCTGTTTAGGAGTTTTCAACTCTCCATTTACTGTGGTATCATTTACGAAGATTTTATCATGCTCCTGAGAATTATCACTGTAAGCGGTTACTGGTGATTCAAGTCCTGAAACACGTATACTTCTCACCAAACTAATATATGTGCTAGAAGGAGGCGTGATAATGCAGTTGATATCGTCAAAATTCGCTTCTGAATTGCTTGAAAGAGCTTTCTTTTTAGTCAGATCCCATGATCCATTCTTTAACTCTGGATTTATATTGGTATATGATCCGATTGTCTTCATACTTCTCATGCTATGTTGATTGAAGTAGTTTGCTCCTTTACTATTTGCACAGTTTGAGTTGACTTCGACATGTCCATATTGACAACCTTTTGTCATTGCTGCTCCTTCATGTGTTCTCTCAACTCTGTTATCATTCTGAAGCTCTGTTATCATCTTATCAATCTGTCTTTCCGTGCTATCACTAAACAAAAGTTCAGTTTCTTTCATCTCAGATGGTGGCAATGATTTAGAGCTCTTGATTTTTCCCAACCCACTAGTCTGCTGGGTATATATATCATCTACATTAGTACTTTCTTGCTGGTCCGTACGATGATTGTCGCAAACTTGAGCGACTTCACTTTTCTTCTTCATACTATCGTTTTTTCCTCTATTCTCGCTAACTAAGGTATCAGAAGGCATATTTTCAAGACTTTCAGCACATGTCACAAGGCTGTGTGATGATATATTGTCTTCATTTTCCTCCGTTAATTCGCAGATTGGTGTATCTTCCTTAAGCTGGAACTTTCTTAAACTCGCGAGTAAGGTTCCGGTCTGTTCCCACAAGATCAGCTTCAAGTTTTCTGATCCAAGAAAGATCATATTGCGTTTCATCTGACTCAAACTAAGTTGGAATTTTAACATTGGTAGGTTTCTGGTTAAATTCTACATGAATTCAATATTTATGTAAATATTTGTGGCTACTGGCTATTTCTACGTTTTGCACCCATTTCAATTTTAAACTATTCTTCAATTCAAACTAAAAACACTACATACTCCATATGTAATACTCAATGTGATGAGGCACTCCCTAGGGCTACCTATGAATATATAGGTAGTTCAATTGTCAGATGCTGTGCCGTTAGATGCAATAGTTTTCTTTTGTGGTATTCCGTTAATCTTCACGTTGTAGACATTGTCTTTGTTTTCATCAACTTCAACCTTGGGAACGACAATTGTAAGACCATCGTCCTCAAAGTCAGCCCTTATGTCGTTGTATCTGACTGGCTTAGCCAATGTCAAACGGTTCTCCGAAGAGCTAGTGTAGGAACTGCCCTCTTCTTTTCTTTCTTCACTTGTGGTGATCAAAAGTTCTTTCTCTTTCTTATGGAAATCAATGTTAACCTTTTTGTTCTTCAACTCAGGGTCCTTGTATGTCACAACATACTTGTCACTCTCCTCCTTGAGTTCGGGACCGTTGAAACCTCTCCAGAAGTTTCCTTTAAATGGACCCAACTCACCGAAATCTCTGTCGCGCTTGCCGAAGGTCAACTCGTTAAAAGGACGAGACCTTCTTGGAGTTCTCTTCGACACCTGGTTGTTGTCTCCAGATTCTAAGCCTCTTGCGAACTCCCTGAAGTCGTTGTCGTTGTAAAACAAGTCGTCAAACAGGTCAACTGTGGAAAGCAAATTGTTGTAAAGTGAAAGCATCTTTAATTTTGTTATCTCTTGATTGTTAATTGTGTTTCTTGGTCGAAATAATACGCATGAAAGTATCCAGTAGGCCTTAATATACCTTGGGATCAAGTATCAAGGTCATGCCATATTAGTGGGTTCATGATCTCGAGCAACTAAATTGAAAATTCCAGAATCACCTAGAAAATAAGGTTAGCTGCGCGATGTCCAGAAATGTCATTATGCAACAAGAGCAAAGATACTGGAAAGTTCACGCAATTTCTAGATCTACAAGGGAAGGAAAAACGAGTTCAGGGGAGTGTATGGAATACAATGTCTCAGAATTTCGAACTACAACTGTGTCTACCTGAGTTTAAGGTATAAGATCAAAAAGATTGTAGGGCCTACGTTGATCGCATAAAGTATTCAGAATATATTAACCTGTAGAAAACTAAAAGTAGACATTTACTAGACGTAAGTGTCTGCCCATCTGGAAACCGAAGGTTCCTCAGTTTCAGTTGTGAACATATGTAGCATCTATTTTTGCTAAGCTTGGACCCAAATAGAGCCTGAGTTTTCTCCTATAGGCAGTAGGATTTTCGGTCTGAACGGGATTCCCCTCGAAGTAAACCGTATCCAATTCTGGAAGCTTTCCCAATTCTTTTCCAATTTCTTCGAAACTGGAAACCTGGTTATTGGAACACCAGAAATCTGTGAGCTTCACTAGATGACTCAAGTTCTCTAAATTGCTCAAACGGTTTGCCGTAATATCCAAAACTTGCAAGTTTTTATTATTATCCAAGTTTTCAATTTTAGAGATTCCATTGTGTGATAGGTATAACTCCTCCAAGTTGATCAAGTTTTCGAGGCCTTCGATTTTCGTAAGTCTGTTTGATTGAATTGATAATACTCTTAAATTCGTAAGTTTATCAAGGTTTACAAAATGTGATATTTTGTTCTTACCAAGCCATAACTCTTCAAGGCTCGTAAGTGATTTGAATGTTTCGCTGATTTCCCCGATCTTATTTCCACCAAGTTCCAAGCTCTTTAAGCTTTTCAACTCCTCTAGATTCTTTACCTCCTTTATTCGGTTTTGAACAAAATACAAATTCTCCAACTTACTTAATGTTTCAAGGTTCTTGATGTTCTTGATGTTGTTAAACGAGAAATCCAAGTTAACTAGGTTCGTAAATTTTTTCAAATGACTAGATATATGGTCAATTCTGTTGTCATAGAAATCAAGCTCTTCAATAGTCTGAGCGGGGAGGTCCTTTATTCCTGATATAGACGTTAATAGATTCTGTCTCAAACACAACGACTCCAACTTTTTAAACTTCAGCAAATTAAGAGCACTCAAGGACGTGATTTTAAGATGGATCAAGTCTAGGTAGGTTGCTTCAGGATCCTGATCCTTTGTAAGTTCATTGTCTGCCTCGATTTCAGGAGGATGCTCGTCAGGTATAACTCTCCCTGGGAAATTTTGTGTCTCAGATGGGGAAGCTACGTTCGTGTCATCATTAGATTCTACTACATCATCTTCCTCATCTTCTGTATGTGATAAGTCTTGTTCATTAAAGTGTGCTGGTTCCTGCTGGGCATTAGATGCACCATTCTCCTGGGTTCCATTCAGATTACTGGCACTCATTATAATATTTAATTACACCTATTATTGAGAATGCCCTTGCTTATTTATTAAAATCATCCCTTTCAAGACTCTAATAGAAAATCAAAAAATTACAAATTTTGGACATACAGTTTCAATTTACATGATAATCAAAGCCAATGCTTCTTTACGATGGTTCTTCGCTAATTTAATGTAAGAGTTCAGCTTATTTATTAGAAATATTGATATTTAACAACGCTCTGTTTGATTTGAAAATAATCACAAACTGTTGTATATACATAGAAGGTCCAAGTAAGTCATATTTTCAAGCTAAGTCGCTATGCTACTCATAATTTCTGTTCTTCTTCATAAATATAGTTAACAGCTTCGCCGACGGTTTTGATCTCATCAGAAATCTTATCAGGAATCTCCAAGTCAAACTCCTCTTCCAAGGCAACTAAAGCCTCGACGGTGTCTAATGAGTCTAATCCCAAGTCCTTTTGGAATGATGCATCCAATGAAAGCTTGGACTCTTGCACTGCACTGACAGTTTTCAATGCCTCGAAGGCACGAGCGGTAACTTCATCCTTGTTAACTGGAGCAACAGCATAAAACCTGATGGGGTTAGCAACCCTGATAGATTGTTGTACCCTAGGAGCGGTGAAACGAGCAGAACGCAACACTGATCTAAACATTTTAGCCTTCTTAAATTACTTTACAAATTATGTTCATCCTAACAAATCGTTTTCAATTCTTTCGAGCTCGCTTGATTACATAATGTATTATTTAATTGGTCATAAATACACTACTAAATTTAATTTGCACCCGAATTCAAGCTTTACCACTTTCCATAGCACTCTTCCATAAGAAAGCTGTACGCTTAGTGGTTCTTATAGTACTGCCACTATTTGAGCCATTAGTAAGGCTCGTTTTCATGGAAGAAATCCCCGAAATCGCAGAACTGCTGGAAAGCGAAGAAGTTCTGCTGAGTGCAGCACTAGATTTCGGAGCACTAGTCATCATGGAATTCGAGATAAATGAGGGAGCAATGGAACGCTTGTCTGAAGACAGGGAAACAGACTGTGGATAGCGGGCAAGAACAGATATATCATAGTTTGGAGGGATTCCTAAAGCATTGATCTCGTCTTTGAAATTACTCTTGAACAAGTCCACTAATGCTTCATGAGAGGCCCTCATTTGGGGGGAAATGAAATGGCCATGTAATATCAAACAACGATGTAAGATCAAAGTCAAATCATTGAACGCGTCTTTCAAGAGCCTTAACTGTTCGGCATTTAAATCATCCTGCGGGGTCACATCAGTGAAAAATCCACGATATTGACCCACGCCTCCATTGACAGGAGAATCCACTGTTCCCACTAATTGTCGAGATAAATCGTTCAAAAGTAAAGTGATATCAGATTTTTCCTTAATAGCTGCATTTACCATACTCTCGAGTTGGATCAAGTCTTCATTCTTACGTACAATAGCCCTGATAGCATTTTCCAATGGAGAAAGTCTGACCTTTTTCGAGCTTTTAATTTCACTTCTATTCATTAAGGTAGGGAACGACTGTTGAGACTCGTAGGTAGTTTCTTCAGTCCACAAATCATAAACAGTATTAGAGCCTCCGAGTTTCCTTAATGTAGTAAAGAATCTCAAGTCCTTATTCTTCGCATACTGCCTTACTCCAAGAGAGGTGTTAAACAACTTATCTGATATTTCGTTCACTGGCTCAACTGTAGTAATATACAAATATCTACCTGTCAGAACTTTTTCAGAGAGAGCGATAGCCTCTGATTCATCTGATATCACGATTGCACCTGGATACATTCTTACTAATCTTTCATGGATAGAAGTGATATGCTCAAAAGGTAACCCTTCATAGATTTGTTCCTTACCTCTAACACTTCTAGGAAAGCCTCCACCGATAAACGAAACTTTAAAGTATGTAGGTGTTAATTTATCTGAAGACTCTAATTCAAGATACAACTTTGATAACTTGCTGTGTACTTGTGCCAAGCTCTTCAAATCATAGGTATGCTCATTATATGAAACAAGTAATTCGTTATAAGAGTCCAAGGCCCTTTCCAAACTATTTCCTTTCACGTAGGCTTCAGCGATCATATTGAACAAAGCCTCTTTTCTTTCAAATGAAGATTGTTCTGGAAATTTTGGTTTAACACTAAGAGGTAAGATATCATGAGGGTCCCAAGAATATGTTGCAGCCAACAATTCCAAACTCAATGCAGCTTGAACATAATCACCCTTCCTCATGTAATCTTCATACATATTATGAATGAAAGAGTTGAATAATTCTGGCTTATTTGCTTTCTTCAAATATGCATTGATGTTTAATTTGTGAGATGTTCTATCACTATCAAACTCCCTACCGACAGGAACGCTTGTTAACTCATTCAACTGCTCTAAGAATCCAGATAAACTTTCAATAAACGCATGCACAGACGAGAAAACCTCATCTTCGCGATCAAGGCGTATGGTTTGCTTTAATGTTTCAATAAAAGCCTGTTGCTCGTTGTAAGAAGGCTTGTACTGCTCTCCGCAATAAATACGGTATAGCCCGGTCAAGCATTCAGTTTCTATATCTTCAATTGAGTCTGTCATAACGAAGTCTGCTACCATGATAGACCATAAAATTTTTGAAGCTAATTGTTGGCAGGATTGGTTTTTCTGAAGAGCAAAAAGCATTAAGTCTTGAACAATTCCATGGTCATTGTTAATAAATTCTACTTGATAACCACCGTACTTGGTTAAACCAAATCTTTGGGAACTTTCTTCGTTTGCTTGCCAAGCTAGAGAATCCCAGGCATCATTCAATAAGTCTGATATCCTATCGCGCATATCCTCTGTTATCTGGTTGCATGCATTTTTGGGTATATCAGAAAGATGTTCGATAGAAACGGGTACAGCACAGGCCAACTTCAACAAAGCTTTCAAATAGCCACCCCATAAATGTCTTGAAAATTTTTCTGGTGTATGAATGGAAGGAAGATAATATTCTTTTAAATAGCCAGAAAAGATTTCTAACGCGGTAAGGCAGCCTTGCACGTTAACAGAGTGGAGTGACAACCACTTACTTTCGGGAATAAAACTTCCTTGTCTTATAAGGTTAATACCAGATATCAAAGTATTCAAGTCCTTGGATTTATGACTGTCCTGTAAATACTTAGAAACGTTCAAGTATTCATTTCCATTAGGACTGTCCAATATGTCATTATAACTTCCGTCCACGCTGACGTGTTTACTCAATTGTGCAACAAAGCAGAAAATAGATGAAAGCTCTACCAAAACTTCAACCAAGACTTCTTGGTTTACATCTGGATCGACAGAATACTCTTTAAAAGGATATTCAGAAGGGAATATACTAGTGAATATTCTCTTGGGTTTAAAAAAATTATTCTGTCTTGTGTACTTATAGTACTTTATGAAAGTCTTTGCAACAACAGGTAATAACTTAGCCAATAACTGGCATAACTGAACATCCTCAGCTCGAGCTATAGTATTGAAAGTTTCCCATAGTAAACTGCAGACAGAATTAAAACAACTGCAAGCTAAACGTATTGCATCAACATCTGTAGGACCCGAGAATACTTCCATCACCCATCTTATGGTATTAGAAATCAATAAAGATCTTGAAGAAGACAGATCCTTAAGGTTCGTTGTATATAATCGGTTAATTAACAATAGTTTGCTGGTAATGATCTCATGTTCTCTAAAACTCGTTGCAATTCTACGATTAGTTGATTGATTTTCATCAATTCCCAACCCTCTAAGACCAACTGAGTCAATAAACAAGGAGATATACTTGATAACCTGGGTTTTTTCCAAATGAACATTTGAAGTGAAGATATAATCCACGGTTTCGAGAATCAAAATTTGATCCGTTATTAAAGAGTTCGCCGGTACCGAAAGAAAGTAGGAAATTGCTCTGCAAGTCTTATCTAAGGTTCTGACAAAAGAGTCTATTTCTTCCTCGCTGTTTTCCACAGAAATAGCACTTAATTTAATCACTGAATAAAGCACTCTGCATAGCGACCTTGAAGTTGGGTTCCAATTCTTTTCTGCATTCAGGAAAATATCGCAGATATTTTGCAATATGTAAACACCAACAGGAGCTAGATCATTTATTGTAGTGAACTTTTCCATAAGATAAGAATACTGGTTGCTCTTGCCAAATATTCCATCCAATAATGTAACCAAGCCCTTGAAAGCATTCTCTCGAATATTAGACATAGTAACCAAATTCTTTTGCTTCGTAGTATAATCAATTAAGGAAAAGAATGAAATTACTAATTCAGAAAAGTACTTTATTAATTGATGAAGCTCAAGCTTTGAAAAAGAGACTAGAGACTCTGACAAAAGTTCTACTTCTCTTTGAGTTCCTTGTAGCAACTTCTCATAATTGAAAATATTCTGAATGGAGGAATCAGAGTTGAAGAATTTTCCAATATATTCCGTGGTAACCTCAATCTTAGCAATAGGAATCTTATTCGTAATAGAAAAGATTTGAACCTCGTGATCTCCCTTTTTGTTGAGTTCGATCATCCTATCACCTGATTTATATAAGAGCCTACCTTCTCCTGCCAACGTTGCATTGACATACAAATAAACTCCGATATAGCTTTCAGTTAAAATTTTCTTACTTTTATTGCTGAATCCATTAAGCCTCACTACTTCCCCAATACTTTCATCTGGTGCAACAGAGGGAAACTGCCATTTATTCTGAGGTCTTTGGTTTGGAGCTTTATAGAAAGTAATGTTCTCATTTGAAGGTGGATTAATTTCGACAGTCAACAAATCATCTTTATTTGGAGAATTAAGAATGATCTTGCCAAACTTCAAATAAATTCTTTCAGAATTTTCTGCTAAAGGATCAAAAATCATTGGTCCAACTCTAGAGATAGCAGACAGCTTTCCTAAAATATTATGGGTTTTATTTATAGCCTTGTGACTATATTTCTTTAATGAGATTTGAATCAGTTCGATTCTTGGGTTCACGGCAACACCCTTACTAGAACCATCTATAATTCTGTCTACAAGCTCACCCCATCCATTATTGGCTGAATCATTCAAAACTGGCTTGGAGCTTGTCTTTCTCAGTCCAAGGTACGAACTGTAAAGCTTGACAGTAAACTCTTGGCTCTCATTTGAATAGGAAGAGTCTGTTTTTTTCATGATTATCCTAGTAATATCTGTAACACCAGCAGCAACTCCCCTTCTAATTTTGTCAAGCTGAGCTGGACTTTCTCTATCTCTTTCTCTTCCTTTCAAACTGATTTCTTCGACCAACAAAAGTGCCAAATAAACCTTCCTATTGTCAATTTCATTTGCTGGAAGGTTTTTGAAAAGAGCAGCACTCACTTTGTCAACCTTTGCCAACTCTTCAAAAGAATTTGCCTTAATAGCGTAAACCTCCGTCAATCTTTTCTGATTATTCCTGAGATGTAAATACGCCGTCAAACCAGTGAATCCTGGTGGTTCATAATTTGAAGGACACAATGTATCCTTTATTTCGACCAAAATATGAGAAGGTGCATCAGAATACGAAATTTTGTTGAGAGGAGGCCGAATCTGATACTCGCTTTGGTTCAAATGCGCCTTTAAAGGAAAATTTGGTGCCAAGGCACAAAATATTTGATGCAAAGCGATTGTTGGAGGAAGAGCGTGATTTGTTGATAAAAGACTTCCAGTAATTGAATCTCTGGCTAATATTGCCTTGTAACCTGAAGTATCAACAACCTGGTCTTCCGCGTCGCTGCTCTGTAATGCCAACCTATCTGCATCGGAAGCAAGCTTTTTTGGAATCTTATTCAACAAGAAAATAGCGTTTTCCTTTGCAACCTGCAACTCATTCGAAGTTAATATGTTTCTGGACAACTTAATTCTGAGATCATCTAAGTTGAAGTATATTTTTGTAAGCTTATCGAACAACCGATATTCTCCCATCGAATACAATGCGAAAATATGAGTGTTGAGGAGGGCTAATGTATAGTTTATTTCTTGAACTATATCATTATTGGCCTTAAAAGATAAAATAGGTAAGGCTGGTGCTCTTCTCGCAATGTCATTTCTCCCTTCTTGGAGTTGACGGCCCTCAGTCGCCTCTCTAAACGCGGTTTCGGACTCATAAATGGTCGGAGTGACTGAATTGTTTTCAACTAAGCAAGTCTCGGAACTTGGTGGACGACTGAATTCGATTCTTTCTGAGATCTGAACGTACTTTAGGGGGAATACGCAAATCTTGAGGATCTGGGTTGGAAGTTCATCTAAATTGACGGAGGTCACAGTGAAATCCATGGGCGCAGGCTTGGAAATTGCATATCCCCGAGCCCATTTATCATTCTTCACTTCGAATATGTAGACCTCATCACCTGGATACAAATTCTTGAAATTGTCATTTCGTAAATGGGGGTGTTTATCAAATGGCAAGAAAGCCTTCACAATTTTCCCATGGAGAAAAGATTCTGTGGGTTCCCAAGTCATCAGGGGCTGCTATGGTATCTATGAGGACAAATTGAATCCAAACTCCCAGAATCTAGTAGCTATTGATATTCTAAGAATGAATATTCCAATTTTCAAGTGGCCGTTAAGTGAATCCAAAAAAAAAAAAAAAAAAAAAAAAGAGATCGAGACAAAGAACCAACAAGGAAATTAAGACCAATGAGGCTCGTTAATTACTCTATTAAATCGTTAATCATTAACTATAAAATTTGATAAGTACAATATAAATCATTACCAGCAAAATATACTTGAAAGTTAACAAAACCAAGAAATAAACCTGTAAAACATTGTTTTAGGATCTCTACTATTATACTCTTTTCCACCGTCCCATATAAATCTGTCCATTTCAGTTCTCCCTGAATCGAAGTCTATTGCCTCAAGATTAGGGGTATTGGTTCCCATTACTAAGGCGTAACCGAAATATAGCACGACGAAAATCATCAATGCACCGTAGCTTGAAAAAAAGAACATGGTATCCCACTCGTGCCTCAAAAATACAACATAACCCATACCTAAAATGACGCAAGAGGAACCGAAAAGACCGAAGATTGCGCTATACGGTTGGAAAGAGGACCTGTAGGGAAAGGACTTATCATCTCTGCTGATAATATCGGGACGTTTTTTTAAGCCGAAGTAAAAACGAATGTAGGAAAGACACATAGAAAACCACACAATGATGCCGGAAGAAGAAATGATACTTGTTAGATTCTCAAAAACAACAGTCGCTCCTTGGGAAACACAAGTATAAGATAATAGGCTGAAAGCTGCAGCAAACATGACCGCATAATAAGGCGTTCCATTCCTATTGCACTTCGCGAGGAAAGCAGGTGCTTTATGTTGTAGTGCTAGTGAGTATATCGTCCGTGAGCTCACATAGAGCTGGGCATTACCGCAGCTGACGGCAAAAAATATAAAAAATCCGTTCAAAACTGCTCCACCTTTACAAAGCCCTACGCTGACTAGAGCTACTATCCATGGGCTTTCTGCGCCATTTGCAAATTCTGAATGGATCGGGATATTTTGTCGACAGTTGTTTCCCCCAACGTAATTGATCGCAAAGTTAGAATCGAACTCATCTGCGGGTATTCCAGGCTGTCCCAGATAATATCTTAGTAACCGTGGGTCACCAGAGTATATGTTCAAAGAAACCAAAAATAATGATAAGCAATAAAATAAAGTTACTCGCCAAAATACTCTTCTCATTGCTGATGGTAACGCTCTGCGAGGATTTTTAGCTTCGCTGGCAGCGATACACACGATCTCTGTACCAGAATAAGCGTAAGATGCAATTAAAAGAGCTGTAAAGAAAGATAAGAACCTGCCTCCATCTCCCCCTATTCCCGTCCCCGGCGGATCCATTCCTGTATCATGCAAATTAAAAGAGGGTCGAAATAGACCGAATATAATATTTTCATCAAAATTTGATTTCAGGTGATCCCAATACTTGAATCCCAAAACTTCTGTTCCAAATCCACCTCTGTTCATCACAATCATCACAATCATTAATACAACCAAACCTAGTAGCTTGATCAAACTAGATATGTACTCCACTTCACCAAATATTCTAACGTCTATAACATTCACAAGAAATATAACAGCTGCAAAAAGTGTAACAAAACCAGCAGTAGCACCCTTATTATGAATTATATCAAGATCGTGGTAATAACTTAGCATTATGACACAAGCCACAATTTCACCAGATATTCCAAAAGAGAAACTGAGAAAATACGACCACCCAGACGCAAACCCAAAGGCATCATTAACAAACCTTGAGCCCAACCCAGAAACACCGTCAATGACAGAAACAAAAGCAGCCATTTCGCAAAAAGAAATCACAGTAGTCAATACAATAATTCCACATAAAGTAAATGCTAGAAGGGTACCGAAAGGACCAGCTATGGTAAAGCATTTACCGCTATTTAGAAATAAACCAACTCCTAAAGTTCCACCAAAAGATATCATTTGAAGATGCCTCACTCGAAGCCTCCTCTGTAAATGATTTGGAGTTGATTTATATGAGTTAAGAGATTCTGAATCGTAGTTGACGCCCTTTCGAATTCTACTTGTTCGGAATAAACGATTCAACATTCTTTTACCTTTATTGCAATAATATGCGGTACTCCCCAGCGACTCCTCTACCAGGTAAACGCTTTCAGGGTAGAACTTCTCGGCTAAATCGCTAGGGTCGACCACTTTTAGAACATCTGTACCTTCATTTTCTCTCTCTTTGAGCTTTTGCAATATCAACTCGTTCATCATGCTTTGCTTCATGTACTTCTGGTAGTCACTTAGGTCCGAAGAGTTAAGGTCTGGATTTATAGCCTCGCTTTTGTTTTTCTGTATATACATATCCCTGTAAGCCTTCAAGTATTTGAATTTTTCTTCTCCTGACTGATTAATACTGAGGTTCTCTATTATTGCACTGTCGATATCTCCTACAACACCCAAATCGGTGTTACCATTACTAAACGGCGGGTCATAAGAGACATTTGACTCACTTGTTTCGGTATAGTCATCTCCATCTTCAGCAGTTACTTTATTTCCATTAAATATCTCCTTGAAATGTCTGATGGAGCTTGTTCCGTCGTAGTTTTCTTCGCTTCCGCTCAAACCCAGCAGATAATTATCCCCTTCCCGCTCATTACTGTCGATGTATTGTATCTTCGGGAAAAGTCCCGGACCATCGTCGTCATCGTCACGCTCTGTACGAGACCCAGTTGGGGTCATTTTTGCTTAGTATAACCTTTTGATTCTAATTACTCTATCAGTACAAGTACTCATTATGGGGCTCTTTTTTTCCTCGCGCACTACAACTTCTTTGAAAGCATCTCTCCAGCTCATGAGTCTTACTCCCGCACCTCATATACCCTACATACGTCTACTGTTATAACTTCCAACACAAAAATTTTACGCTGCTTCCATGACCTCATGAAAAAAGTGTAAAAAGTTGCGTCAGAAGCCCAATTGTGCAATGGCAACGACACTGTGCTAGAAAGTGTGAGCAAGCCCATCAAGCTTTCCAGCAAATTTTCCAAAAACCTTCGTAACATTCAAAAGTCATCAATGATGACGTTTCAGCTGTTACACTGAAAAGAACAGATACTACACTTGATCTAAGCCAAATGGCAAAGAGATTTAGTGAGCAAAAAAGGGTGTACAGGGGAAACTGCAGTATTTATAGTTCTGGCGCGACTAATCTGGACGTGTCTGTGCAAATAGTTTTGATGAGATGATATCCGGGTAATCGTTACTCCAATTAACCACTCTGTTAAAAGGATTTGTCTCCCCATCGTATGACATAATACACGTCTTCCTTATGTGGATGAGGTTACCGAAACTCTTAGATTTCTCTCAGTTTCTACGAAAAAAGAACGTGCAGTTTGCATATATTGCCACCTTCGATCGAAAATGACAGAACCGGAACTGAGCCAGCGGAATACCGCATTGGGAAGTCATATATGCCAGCTTCTCATCTCATCTCGCAAGACCATATAGACTGGGCAAAAAAATTTTGACAATATTCATCACTTCTCATACTATAAAAATAGAGAACATAGTATTATATTATCACAAGGTGAAATATTCATAAGCCTATAATTGATAAATAGTGGGATTTTATTGGATTAAAAGGAAGGTCTTTAATTTAGAGTTTTTTTTCATTAGAGAACAGTTTTTTTCATTGCTACTCTTTATTCACAGATATATATTATAGAAGATAAAAATGGTATCATTCAAACCAAGCAAGGGATACAACAAGAGAAACTACCTGGTTAGGAAGCCTACAACCAGAAAAAGAAGAGGTTATAGAAACTATTATCATCAGCAACCATCTAATACTGTTTTTGTTGAAGAGCCTGAAAGTGAAGAAGATTACGAAAGCACAGAAGAAAGTAGCGAAGAGGAATACGAGGTGAACGCTGGAAGCGATATAGATGATGGAGAAGACGATGCTGTTAACTTTATTGATATCGAAGACTTGTATGACTTGGAGGACTACGATAGCGACTCTAGTCTTGACAGCGATTTTTACATTGAAAATGCTGCTGAGATAGTTGACTTGAACGATGAATTAGAGGACGAAGCCTTAGAAGAGATCGAAGGAAAGTACGTCGCTAACGATTCCGAGAGTGAGTCAGATTCCGACGAAGATATTGCTTACTCCTCTGATGAAGAAGAATTAAACAGACAACTTGTTTTAGAAAATTTAAGACGCGACTTTGCCGACGAGTTAAACAGAGGATCTGACTACAGCTCTTCAGATGTTGAAGATGACTCTACAGATTCTGAAATTGAGTATTTCGAAATTGACACTGATGTTGAGTCAAGTGGCTCTTCTGAGGAGGATAATGCTTGTTGTGGTGATGCATGTGAATGTGACGAAGATGATTGTGCTTCCTCCGATGAAGACTGTTCCTGTTCTAATGATGTACTCATTACCGCCGGGTCCTCATCCGAAAGTTCTTCTGAGAGCGATTCTGAAGGTTCTTCCGACAGCTCTTCCAGCAGCTCTTCTGAAAGCTCTTCCGAGAGTTCTTCTGACGAATCGGATGATGACGAAGGTGTAACTATATATAAAAGGAGATTAGGAGCTCCTGAGTATGATGTTTCCGAAGATGACGATGAAGAGTTGCTTTCTTCAGGTGATGATGAGGAGTGCGCTGAAGACTTACGTGCTTACGATTCTTCAATTGACGAGGACGATGAAAATAACGCAGAAGATGACTACAGCATAGTTGAGTTAGATGATAATAACTACATGTTATCCCTCAGTGTTCCAGGAATGATTAAAGATAAAACTACCATAGACTTTGATAGAAATACAAACGAGGTGATTGTCAGAGGAGAGTTGGAAATCGAATCGGATGATGAAGGGTATGAGTGTAGTTCCTCTTCTTCGGAAGATGACTCTGACAGTTCCGATTCAGACACAGAGGTGGAAGAAGACACTAAAGATTTAATCAAGGACTATTCTGAAGAAGCAGGTAGGTTTGAAAAACGTTTCTACTTCGATAAGATCGTTAATTTCAAGAAGATCAAAGCTAGCTTTGTGTCTGACGATGAGCTCGATATTATTATCCCAACGAAAGCAGAAAAGGATTTGTATCCCATCTCTATTGAGAATGACGAAGAAAGCATCACCGATGACTATGACGAGTAATTAGCAGATTTGCGTTTTTAGATAATCTCCAAATAAGAATTTTATAATAAAATGCTTTTACGCACTTACCAGGACATTTAGTTTTCAAGATGAATCCTTTTCCCAAATATTTGTTAAAGATATGATAAAAATAAAACAGCGTTTTGCTCACATTATAGTGTTTTTCTAATTTACAATGCAGGCTTTATAGTTTAATTCCTTTTAATTGAATAAAATTTATTAGTATATGTGAACCGAAAAATGTAATTTGTAATTATATTCCTATAATACGACCTTGCGCACATGAATCATAATAATTTGAGATAAACTTATGCTTAACGATATTAGTATGAACCTTTTGATTCAGTATCGACATTGACCTTAGCGTCTTTTTCCTTCTGCTCGGTCTCTTGAGCCTCGCTTAAAGCTTGACTTTGATTTTGACTTTGGTCGCTTTCCAAATCATCCGCAGCAGAGCCGTCACCCAATTGGGACACATCGAATCCATTTGCTTTCAAATAAGTAATAAATTGTTCATCCTCATCAGCAATGGCATTTTGACCGACAGGAGGACAGAAAAATAGAGTCAAAAAGCAGGATACAAAGCAAAGAGCAGAAGAAACATAAAAAGGAGCTTGCATACCACTATTTGTAGCTTTACCACCATTGTTTTTGATTATAACGGGGAAAACCCAAGTGCCAACAAACGCACCTATTTTACCTACTGCCGCCGCGATACCATAATAAACACCTCTTATACTCGAAGAAGATGTCTTACTTGCAAGTAATCCCATGTTGTCACCAGCACCAAGCTCTCCTAATGCCGAGAAAATACCATATACAACCACAAATCCACCAATATGATGTTTTAAAGTGGGGTATTTACCTGCCATGACAAAGCCTATTATACCTTGAAGAAATGTTCCTAAGGCAATAGTTAACCGTGGACCCAAGTAGTCAGCAACCAAAGCACCTAAGAAAGCACCTGGAATATAGAACAAGTTGAATACCACATTCCAACCAAAGTTTTTGTACATATCACTACCTGGGACGATAACACCAATAATGTATGATGAGTAAATGCCAAAGGAATATGCCGAGAAATCGTATATGAACCAAATGATTGAAATAATGAACAATCTAAACCAGTAGAATTTGAAAATCAAGAGGTAAGGGAACTTTTTCACTTTCTTCATATGCATCTTTTGGAATGATTCAGACTGGGAAATTTTGAGACGTAGGAAGAACAAAGTGATAGGGGGAATTGCACCAAGACCAAGAGTCAAACGCCACACTGGTTCCAAGTGCTTCGTGCTAAAGATCCACAAACATACAAGTGGAACGAAAGCACTAACGACAAATCCAACATCGATCATCGCATTGGTAAACCAAACGAAGTATCTATTCCTCTTTCCAGCAGGTAAAAGATTAGAAAACTCGGCCGCGATGACAGAGGAAGTTGGGTATTCGGCACCAATGGCGATACCCAAGAAAAATCTGTAAGTGGTGAGAGCAGCAAAAAGACCCATGGGACTTCCATTTTTACCCCATGTACCCACACAACTCAATACTGTAAAAAAAATCAACATGATGTTGGCCGTCAACATACCTGCCTTACGGTCGATTCTGTCGGACACTAAACCGAATATTAACATTCCGGCCACTGTCCCAGCAAATGCAATCGACGAAACGTTAGACATTGCATGCGAATCCACATACTCCTTCGGGTACATCACAGATAGACATGTGCTCACGGTTCCAATCGAATTGTTTACGTACCCGTCAGAAAACAAACCTGCTCCCGAACAAAAGGCAGCCCAAAGATTGTTAAGCTTAACCTTCCTCTCGCCTTTTCCCCCATCCTTATCCCCCTCAGCTCCGCTGTTGGCCCTGCCACTAAGACTGATTTCGCCCTTCACTTTTCTGGCCCATCCAAATGCCAATTCGTCGAAACTAGTCGGAAGATCTCTAGTCGCCATTTTGTACGTAGCTTTTTATTTTTCCAGTATATTTGCAAACAATAGTCTTAAATGACTGTATTTCCTAGTCAGTTTTGCGATATGTGGGGGAGACCTTCGATTACAGTAACTTCCACCCCGGATGCAGTAGTGTCTCAAAAAATCACAGGATAGAGCCTCTCAGGATTCAAACGTACCAAATCCACCTAAAATAAACTCGTGCTGTAGACTTCGTGATTTTCCGTCTCCTGGCTAACTTTCCTGACGCTTTCTGTAGCTGTCAAGCTTTTTATAATTTTCACTTATCTCGTATCTATTCGTTATCTCTTAATTTCCCCATAAAGCGAGCACCAATGGTTCAATGTGCAAGTCACTTTATTCAGGTGTCAGATATAGCGCAAACCGTCCAATATAAGTCTCCTATCCTTATATTAGGGAATAAGCTTCGTCTATGCTATTTACTCAAACTTTAAAGTGTGTAGAACTGTTTTTCTTCTTGTTCACAGCAAAATTTCACTCTTGACTCTGTCACTTTTTGTATAAAGCTCCTTACTCTTGCCTTTAACTACTCGTACAATACACGATAAACCGTCTATCCTAACTATGCTAAGGCTAATAACTATACTTCTTCTGTGAAATATACGTTAGAGAAAAATTCAGAACATATGAATCTTTGTGTGTAAGCGAGAGAACTTCTGTTCAATTTATATTAGGGAATCCGCATAAGACACGAGGCTCGCTCTTTTATTAAGTCTGTATGTCATTTGCTCTTAAACTTGATTTTTTTTTTCAAAAAATAAAAAAAAAACCTTTATACCTGCCCTTGCCAAATCAGGTCCACCTAAGTACCCTATCTGTTTTTAATCTTATGATAAAAGTTATTGAGCTACTACTGTCACAGTTAAAAAAAAAAAAATTTAACTAGAAACTTCGAATATAGACAGGAATACGAGTCGGTCAAAATTAAAGACTGATTTTTCTGGTTAATAGGCGACATGATGAATGTTTGAGGAAGCATTCGAATAAAGCCTGCATGAATAAAAACCATGGGATTGTGAATGGTACCACAGCTGATCGCTGGTATACTTGATCATGTGTGAAAATCCGTAGAATTATAGGTATGTATAGACAGGAACTGAAAGAAATACCCTGAAAGAAGCCGCACATCATCGACACAGTGTCTATGTCACAATCTGGTCAGAGAACCAAGCTATGGTCCACCGAAGACATCTTGCACTCAACACCTGCTCGGGTTCAGACCTGAAATACTGCCCTCGTGGCCCTTATTGCCATTTGAGTATAAGCTTGTCCTTGCATATTTTGAACCTAAAAGTGAAAGAGGAGTAAGTTGCATTCGTCCGCGAAGTGGGAAAAGGGCTTTGAGTTGGTCAGGCTAGCATGGTTATCGTAGTAAACGTGTGGCGATCGCCTATGGCCAATAATACAGTAGAACCAAGTTCGAAAGCCTCTGCAATGCAACCCTAGCAGTATGGTAGGTCGATTGGCTAGTTTCGCACTACTTATGTAAGATTGGATCTGCGTTTTGACTCTTTACAATTGACCTTACCGTAATGAACGATAATACCCGTTTAAACGTTTGGTATGCCAGTGAGTGGGTATATTCGTTGCCTCTTTTGTGATTCTGAGCTCTGGCGGCTTGTCTACATATGTGGAAGTGCCATCTTCCGCAGCCTAAGGGTCAGGCACTAGAAATTTGGTGTCGCAATCGCTCAGAGAAGAATTTCTCACCATAGGATTTGCACCTTGTTCCGTCCGGATGCATATAAGCTGCAGAGTGCGTAGCTATAGTAATGCCTGAGTAGGACACCGGAGCTCAATGCTATTATATGTGTTTCAGATGGTGGGGTGGTGGGGACAAGAAAGTACCGAGATCTTTGACCCTTTGTACTTGCTTGTGGCTTTCTGGATACACCAGGAAGTATGGCGAAGCCATAGGTTCCTGGATACTTACAGGAATATGAGATTTGGCCCGGTATGATGTCGTTCTATGAAATGTCGAGACCGTGGTGCCGTACGACACCGCGACTCATGCACTATGCTAGGGCCTCATTTCGTTGATGTGGACACAACTCTGAAGACGTTTATATAAAATTATGGTCGTGTATATGATCATTTGTCGTGGCAGATATCTTTCTGAGTCTTCCTAAAGCAAGACACAGTAGGTTTCCAGCAGGATAATTTCCCTGGTGCAAATGACGCTTGGGAGAAAGGAGTAGATCCTACATTATATAGACTTGTACTCGATTGGGTATCTATAACGTTTATATGCTAGAGTTAGGATGAGGCGGTAGCAGGCCCAATGCAGCTGCACATAGGGTTTTCAAACCGTTGTTCGTCATACTACCTCCATTCAATGGACCAGTCCAAGGTATCGCCTGCCTTGAAAGGCACGACAGTATCATGTCCCTCTGAAGTGATAGTGTTGGGGACAACGGACTGCATCTTCACCAATACACACTTGTCTGAGCATTTAGCGTCCTTATCGGTAAGACCATAAAATTTCTTGCCGTTACTCACAAATGAACGTAAGTTTTCCAACTTATCCTGACTCTCGAATACCTGCGCCAAGTACTGTATTGCATGGCTCTGTGTGTAGACACCAGCACATACGCCTGTATGTCTTGCCTTGTTGCTGACGGGGTGAGGAGCAGAATCTGACCCAAAAAAAAAGTAAGGCTTTCCTGATGTAGCAGCTGCGACCAAGGCTCTTCTATCGGCTGGAAGTTTAGCTACTGGTTTACAGAAGTTTATCGGGTTTCCTGCCCAGCTGTCTATCGTGAGATACAAGTGGTGAGCTGTAATGGTAGCTGCTACTTTGATCTCGTCGCCTTCCTTTCTCTCTGAATTTATTTTTTCAACTAAGTCAATAGCCTCCTTGGTAGTACAGTGCTCCAATACTATTTTCAACCCTGGGAAGTCCCTGTGGAGCTTCTCTAAAGCTGGTAGGAACTTTGGTTCGGCATTCAAAACATGAATGTCCTCGTCGCTGTCCTTTACAGATGGCTTCTCTCCGTGGATATTCAAAACCACGTCATTCTCCTCCATAGCTTTGAATATGGAGTAGAATTCACTAAAGTCATTAGGATTCACTCCAGCAGAAGAGTTTGTAGTAACTCCTGCTGGGTAACATTTGACCCCATGAATAGCCTTTTTCTTTGCGGCATCTCGAATCAACTCTGGGGAAAGCTCTTTGGATAAATAAAATGACATCAAAAATGTTGTCTTGGGGGCAAGCTTCTCGAGATCCTGTTTGTACTTGACTACTCTTTCAAGCGTAGTAATAGGAGGAACTAAGTTGGGCATGATGTATGCGATAGAGATACCACCCTCTCTAACCGTTGGAGTAACGAGTTCCATCATCTTTCCATCACGCAAATGAACATGCATGTCTGCAGTTATACCGAGATCAATCTCCTGAGCCATTTTCCTAGTATAGTATCTTCTTATAAGCTTGAAAAAAGAGTTGTTTCTTAGCATATAGATGAAAAATATTTTTCAACGAATTCTCCAGATTTTCATATCGTGCGTCACTATCTGCTACAAGCTTTGGCACTTCATTCTATCAAATGGATATCTCTTTTGCATCAGCAAAATATATAGTTACTTGAATACAGCTATGTATAAGATCATGGTGTGCATTGTGTTTCCTAATAGGAGGCTGACACTCAATCTCCGTGCATGGAATAAAGACTCCGAGGTGTGAGAGTTTGGTTATCTATGAATACTGCGGTTTCTAAGAAATCTCTTAAATGGTCAGAAAGTAACTCACTTACAGCCTCTGTAAGACATAACAAGCTATCTGGATCGAACACATGATCCTCTGAGAATTTTTTCGAAGGGGGATGGAGCCAGAGCGATAGGATAGAGTAAGTACTACCACTGTGCTTAAGAGATACTGCGCAGATTGGCACTATAATGTTAGTATAATGAACTTGAAAAACAGCAAATATAGTATCCTGGTTATTTCATCATGTAACAGGCTGGTAGTAGAAACATTGTTACTTACATTGTATGTCTTGAGGTTTATACAAGTGGTCATCCAACACTATTTGTAGTACTTCTTTTAACATTTCGTGTTCATAGCCTAAGGGAATTTGAAATTTCAATGTTCCACTATCAATAAGGTTGGAGTTCAGTCTCTTCGGGATAATTCCTGCTTTGGCAATATGAACTTTTGCATTTGGATTCTGTAATACTCTTTTGAGATATCGCAACGTTATTTTCAAATCGACCTTGCTCTCAATGGCTCTTTCAACCCTTAGCTCTTTTGATTCTGTGTCTTTATCCCGTGGTTTCTCTTCCACCCAAAGAATCCAGTCGTAGTAAAAAGAATAATCCACCGAATTCTTCTTGATATTTCTGAGCTGAAGCAAAAAAGCTGAACATTGCGGCGGCTCTAGAAGCACTAGCCTAGTGCACGGAACGCCCACCCGGAACTTATTGCTGCTCTTCATGCGTTCCCCTATGTGCTTTGAGAATTCTAATGTTTCATTCTTCTCAATTTCCAGAGCTCTACTCTCTTCCTCCATGTCCTTGCTATTGAGATTCAAGAGACAATTGAGGTTGTCCCGAATTCGAAATGGCGTTACAGAAGACCCGAGTGACCCTTGGGATTTTGGTCTCGACTCTTTTTTTTTGCTGTTTTCTGTTTCTGTTTCTTCCCTGTCCTCATTTGGAAGACTTGGAGACGAATCATCTGCCTCTTCTATTTTGGTCGCCTTGAGGAGTCTTAGCAAGCTTGGCCGTGTTCTTATCCTTGTGTGTATCGCTCCATCTTTTTCCGAGCCTTGTTCTTCTTCATTTCCAAATACATCTCTGCACAAGATATCCTCGTCCATCCAATCTTCTATTTTGTCTCCGTCTTTGGTATCTTGCTCTTTCAATGGGCTGCTGTGATCTAGTGGGTGTTCCAAGTTATTCTTGCTTTTATCCAAGTCACTGGGTCTTAGGCTACAAGAAATTATCTCAATACCTTTTGTATCATCTCTCTTAGAAAACCAGCTTCTACGCCTTTTGACGTTAGGTTCCGCTTTGCTCATCTACTGCTCTATGATACTAACTTCCTTCTCTTAAATCGTTCCTTTTGTAATTGTGTTAGCGGTTGGGTGCAAAATCTCAAAAATAGTGAGAAAATGAAAGAAAAAATTAAAATAGCAAAATTTATTGAAACTTTGTTAGAGAGAGAATAAGTACATATCCAGACTAGGGAAACTAGAGCAATTTTTATATTCGACGGTCAATATATATAAATATCAAACTTCTTATTGAAAACATATTAACCTACACCTGAAAAGGTCATTTTTTCAAGCAAAATTATTTTGTATTGAGTTACTAGATTTGATAGTGGCATCTCGATAAAAGAAAACTTCTACCAAATTCTGACTTGCTGAAAAGTGAATAACTCATGGGCTCTGTATTCCTACCTCACTTGCATACTGGCTGGCATGTTGACCAGGCCATATTGTCGGAAGATGATAGATTAGTTGTGATACGTTTCGGAAGAGACTATGAAAGAGAATGCATGATAATGGATGAGCTTTTATTCGGAATAGCAGAGAAAGTAAAGAACTTTGCAACCATATACCTATGCGACATAGATGAGGTGCCCGAATTTAATACCATGTACGAGTTGTATGACCCTTGTACAGTGATGTTCTTCTATCGAAATAAACACATGATGTGTGATTTTGGCACTGGTAACAATAACAAGCTAAATTTTCTAATAAGGGACAAACAAGAATTGATAGACATTATAGAGACGATATACAGGGGCGCAAGGAAGGGCAAGGGTCTTGTCGTAAGTCCAAGAGACTACAGTACGAGGCGACGTCCATGAAACAGTTTATTAACTTTACATAACTATTTCGATGTAGAGTTGTATACACAAATACACCAAGGATGTTCCACTACTCCTGTACTTCATTTTGAGCGTAGAAAAAGTTTATACCCAAAAGCTTCGAATTTGGGCCGTGGGCCTTTATCCAATCCCTAACCCCGGAGCCGGGGATACCAGTTCCCCAATTTGGTCTCCCTTTGGGTGCCTCGAATTTGCCCTCTGGGTCCTGCTTGAAAAGCAAGAAGACATAACGGTGCTTTTTTGTCTTAGGAGGAGGTGCTGGTCCATTGTACGCTAACAATTCCCTGCCTTTTGAGTAATCGAGAATTGTGCTAAGGGACTCTGCGGATTCCGAGGTGCTTTTGTTGGCATTCAAAGGCAAGTCTGCGAGAATCCAGTGAGCATACTCCGAAAAGGTCTTATCTGTATTTGAAGGTGCATCCGGATCGGTCATAACAAGAAGAAATCTGTCTTTTTCTGACACCTCCAATTCTTCCTCTTGTCCCGAGGAGTTTAGGGTGAACTGGATGGAAGGAGTGTTCTGCGTGTTACTCACCTTCAACGTGTTTCCCAATGCGACATGGTCCTTGGCACTGTACTCAATGGTTAACAAACCCTGTGTATCAAATTTATCCACCACATCTGGGATAATTTTGTGCTTAGTGTATGCCTCATCTAAAGATTGAGAGATGGTAACTAAATTCATTCTGCCGGGAAACTTTTGACTACTAATTGGGCTCCCTAAACTTAATTGACTTCTTTTTAATATACTGCAAGTTGGTCTTCGAATAGCACTCCTGCAAATATTTAACATTCTTAGCAACCACTGGTCTAAGGGTAGCTTTTATAACTAAATACCTTTAAATTAATCATCAGATTTGAAAAGCAATACAGTACTATTCACTGAGCCCTCCGTCCTACATATAACCTCTTTCTCTTTAAAGGCAAGCCCTTAATTTTACTCCTTTGATCTGGTTTTTCTCTTACTACGAGCACGTACCCTTAGAAATTTGCCGTAATACATGGTGATAATAAGGTTCAATTAGCTTCTGACTGTGTAAGGCTGACGGCTTTTCAGGCTACTTCCCTTCCCCCTCTTAGTGCGCTATATAGCAGTTGAGTCCATCGGCTTAACTTCGCACCGAATCTTGCTGCAATGACGGAAATAAGGCTCTTCTCCATCGTAGAACGAGTGCTACTATTTTAAGTAAATGTAATATGATTAGATATCTCTGTAACGGTGATATTGTGGTCCTCCCATGTAACTTTTGGTAGGTATTGAATGTGGGCCTGGGCTAAGCCATCAATGCACATGTGCGTGACTAACATGTCGTTCGGTACATTATCTCAGCACTGTAGTTAAATTCACCACTTTATTGAAGTTCAATGGTATCACTAGACACCCATGTGGAGGAGGACGGAGTATTCTGACCAGACCGTCCGGATTTGCGTCAAACTGCACTGGCGCAGCCATCTGCAGCGACAGTGAGACGCCTTATCTACTCCATTGATGCACAAGGGGATTAATTTGCAACGGTATTGTACGTCGGAGGCATCTCTGACATCTCTGGCATCTCTGACATCTCTGGCATCTCTGACATCTCTGGCGTCTCTGGCGTCTCTGGCGTCTCTATACTCAGTTATACGATATTTCGTAGGAAGCTGTCATCGTATAGACCCCCCGGCGATTCAGGGTGAAGTATCTTGAAATATCACCATTCGGCTGCTCTGCAGAGACATGATAGAATGCGGCACTTATGTTTTTCGAGTAGCTCTTAGTCAATCTGCGCGGCCTGGGGTCCCTGCTTTCCTTATTAGGATCAACGGTCAAAGTACCACATCGTTAGGTAAGAAAGCAATACTGGAGGTCTAAATACGAGAGCTCGAGTAAGGTACCTGTAAGCAATGTATTATCCAAAGACCAATCACCCCCCTCTCTTGATTAGTTGTCTAGCAGCCGACTGTTGAAGGAATCGCTGAGAGTTCCGACTTCTCTGCATGATAAAAGTACAGCATCGCAAATCATTCTTTAGGTAAAAATGATGTACCCCAGAAGATACAGATATAGGATGATGCTGCCGGCCTACCTCGACTTATTCGTTCAAGCAGCTAGCGAGAACTTACTAAGACTAGAATAGTAGTTGAAACCAGAAGCTTGAATGTATTAAGACCGCCTATAGACATCGCACTGTAAAGTCATCGGAGAGTTATTTAATTGCGAAGAGTAGAGTAACGAAACTATTATGTTCAACTACATAGGTGAAATCCTCACCATTTAGAGAACACAGAATTTGCAATTGGATTTGATTTGGCCTAATATATCCTCGCTTAGCTCAATAAAAAGATCGAGACCACTTATCTTTATCAGATGCCATCACTATTGTGCATGTCAATTGCTGCGCAACTCATTTTTTGCCATTAGGTTATCCGAAAGCTCAAAGCTAGAAAAAAATCATTAAACGCTTTGATTAACGTTAAGTCAGTTTTGCTAAATCAGTTACTAAGTCAGATTTATATCCAATATGCCTAAGAACAAAGGTGTAGTTATTACAGGGTCGAGGAACTTGGACAACCTTGTTGCAGTGAAAGAGGTCGCTTATCCACAATTAGAAGATGATTTAATTATCGTGAAAGCACAAGCATATGCTGTAAACCCAACCGATTGGAAGCATATTCTTCCAGAGGCGTTTGTCTCTCACATGGCGTCTACTTTTCTTCAGAAGTTAGGATTTGGGATTCGTGGACTAGAGTGGGTGCTCGGTACGATTGGCTCTAAGTTTGGTTTTTGTATTGGCAAAGCATTTACTTTAGCTCAGAGAGGGCTGGTTGTTGGGTCTGATGCGAGCGGTGTTGTTGAATCAACTGGAAAGGATGTGACCAGAGTTAAGAAAGGCGACATTGTATCAGGGTCTCTTCATGGCGGGATAAGCAAGTTTGGAGGATTTTCAGACTACGTCTTAATTAGTGAGAGTTCTATCATAAAATACAATCCCGAAGATATAAATAAAACTGCTCTTGAACCAGGATATCACCCTAGTTCTAGCATCAACTCTTTTGAAGGTGCTGCCTCAGTTTCTTTGGGCCTCAAAACAGTTGCTTTGGGTCTTCATTGCAATATTGGAATTCCTCCTAACAAAGAACAGAATAAAAACGATTACATTTTGATTTGGGGAGGAGCAACTGCAACAGGAATACTTGCTATTCAAATTGCGAAGTTGGTTTATGGTATTAAGGTGATTACTACCGCATCCGAGAAGCATCACAGTGCTTTGTCTTCTTTGGGTGCTGATAAAACTTTTGATTATAAAGATCGCAACGTTTTGGAGAAGATCAAAGAGGCCGGAGGGAACAAAATAAAATACGGGTTTGACTGTGTGTCTAGCATTGAGACTCTCCAGTCTGTTTATGATGCTACAGAAGGTGCCGAGACTGCTCACGTCGATAATCTCTTATTCTTGGAAGAAAAAATGATATCTACCAAACCTGAGAGGAAAGTAAAGGTTACAGCCACAAATGCGTATTTGACTGATGGAAGAACTCATTTTGGTCTAAAAGCTTCTCCTGAAATGATGAATAAATATCTTGAGTTTTGGCATGACTATCTTCCCCTTGTTTTAGATAAGATTAAGACAGCTCCATTGGAAGTACTACCTGTGGGATTGAAATCAGCTAAGGAAGGATTGAAGATATTAATTGAGAACAAAGCTAGTGGACAGAAAGTGGTTTTTCGCAATGAAAGAGACGTTTAATCCTCCGTATTTCTGTATCACTTTTTTGATTGAACTCTTCACGACGTTCGTTCAGGGTAAACCCCTATTCTCTATTATTTTAGTAGTCATTATATATATAGTATGTTCAAAATTTTAAAACATATATGACCTACTTATTATATTTGGGATCTTGCGACCTTGCTGTAGCTAGAGAACATATTTATTATAGCTCACCAAGTGATATGAGAAACTGTTGAATACGAAACGATAGTTCAATTATCAGTAGTGAAACTTTCGGCCTGTGACCACACCTGAACACATTCCCATCGAAATTAGAAATAGAGTTCCAATGAAACTATTTTTCATTTAATCAATATATACTTAGTAATGAAATCATATTGCTCTTTATTGCAAGCTCTACAAATATTATCAATTCAATCCGGATCTCTATAATAATACTTAATATACATAAATGTTAAGCTATAGAGGTACTAAGCCTATAGCATCTCTTCAAAAGACGAGTAAAAGAAGATAAAGCTGTTTTCTTGTGACCCAAATAAGGGAGGAAGAAGTAGATAGAAATTACAAGGAAAGACAAAAATTAACGTTTCTAAGTCGAGGAAGAATACCAGCTTAATTAAAACTTAAACATAGTCGGCATTCATATTTTATTAGGGACAACATTATTTGTTAAATCAAAAATCACTCGTAAACAGGAAAGTTGAAACTTTGGAAAGTACTCTGATTGTTAATCGGAGGGAGAGGGTTAGGATTACCTCTATCAGGTATCGATTGATCCATCTGGTGATAGGGTTCTTCTAATTTCATATTTTGTGGAGGAGGAGGAGGAGGGGGAGGACGCTGCTGATTATGAGGATTCTGATGAATCATTTGTTGGTGGAGCATATGTTGATGGAGCATTTCATTACTTTGCTTGAGTTCTTGCCCTTCTTCTATTCCTTGATTCAAAGGTTGCAGGACTGGGACTTGAGGATGTTGTTGTGGAATACGTTGCAGTACCATATTAGGCATGTGCGAAGGTGTATTTGCGTAGCTGCTAGAGCGAGACAGAGCAGAATAGGACTTTTTTGGTTTCTCCTCTTCCCTTGGCACAACATCAATCAAGAAATCAAACATATCGCTCTTTGTCAACGCAGCTGCTATGTCAGACTTTTGTAGCGTTCTTCTCTTATTTTCCTCTGCGTGTATCCAAGCCCTCATGGTAAGCTCAGTAATAAAAACATCACATCCCTTAGCAAACAATATGGGAGCCTCAGCACTGATCATTCTGACATCTTCATCAGTCTTCATCACCTTTTTGATCCTAGCCAACGGCAACTGGTGATTTTTGAAATCATGTTCGTCATGTTCGATGGAGTTAATTGTCTCCTGCCAATACTGCATCATCATATCTCTATACATCCCCGTCAAGCCTTGACCAACATTATTGAAGGCACCACCAGGCTGCTGCAGCTGCTGCAAAGCGGCCTCTTCAGCCGCTGCCTGCGCAGCTAAAAGTTCTTCCTCGTCAACAACATTTTGGGTCTCGACTTGTTCTTGTATTTCGTCCTGTCCTTGTTCTTCTCTATCCTGCTGTTCATCATGATGCAAACCTATGCCATGCCCCTCTAAATAATTTTCACCGTATCTATCCATTATTAACACCTCTTTTGATCCCCGTTTTAACTTGCTTATTTTCCAACTACTATCTGCAATAATACTTGAGGGTTACAAAGCTTGCTTTCGATGTATCTTCCAAACCTGATTGCTATTCGCTAATAAGGAGTGTAATATACAATCAACCGACAGTTTAAATTCCAATAGGCTTGCTAACACTGTTTTTCTGGTCCAAATTCGTCCTGATGGTTTTTACTTATGTTTTGAAGTAGCTGTGAAATAATGAATTCGAATTAATTTTTAAAATGGAGTAAAAAAAAAATGGCACAAAATGACCTGCACATAAAAGAGCGATACCGGACTTCTGCCTGGCGTCGTTAGCAGTAGCATTAGAGGGTCTGACGAACTTGTACGGTATGATAGCACTCAGAAACTCTCATATTCTTGCTGGAGCTAAATAACATGAGAATTATTACGGATATGGGCTATAGTCAAGCAAAATAAGGTTTGAGCCATTCAAGACGTAATAAAATGTAGTCTACTGGAAGTTCTGAGCACGTCCTCGACAGTAATGGGTAATAACTTACGCTCAGCTTTCTTTCGAGGGGCTTAGGTGAGTTTTTACGATATAATGTGTTATCACACTGAGACTAGTGCTCCGATGAAACAAACAAAAGTCTCAAGAGTAAGGGAAGCGTGAGAAGAAATAATGTAAAAAAATGCGCAAACCCGGAATCGAACCGGGGGCCCAACGATGGCAACGTTGGATTTTACCACTAAACCATTTGCGCGCTTCTATAAGACCGGAGTTAATACTAGGGCCTACATTGGGGAATCAACGGTTTTCTAATACTGACTTTAGCAGTATTGTTCAGTGTTCGCCATAAATTATTATTAAATAAAATATATATTCTACTATGCATTAAACGAAAGTTCTAGTATGTATGCAATTATACCATCCAAGTTGACAAGACGCGAAGGTGACTATAGTTAAGAGAATGCTTGTCCATGCCAAAACACAATAGTCTTAGTTTCCAGAAAACGAGGATGATAACAGCATAACTCACCAAATATAAAACATGGGCTATACGCTTGTTTAGTAATTTGCCGATTATTTCAAAAACGAAGCCGCCCAAAAAGATGGCGAAATATTGCGCAGGTACATAGTGGTGAAGATATGTGACTCTTCCCATTAATATGAAGGGAAAATAGTGTAGCAACCACCCCAAGAAGGGGAATATTCCCTGCACGATAAAGTCATTCCATTTCTTATCAAACACACCATCTTCGAAAACAAGAGTCTGTCTTTGATAACACAACAAAAGAATAAGAGTGTAGATCGTAAAAATCGCAACAGCCAAGGTGCTGAACCAGGTGACAGCAGGGTTTCCAATTAAAAAGAATTTAACGTCATCTGCAGTCCAGCCACACATTCTGAGACCACTGTGTAAGATTGGCCATTCCCACCATTCAGAAGACAACCGATCAAATTTATCATAGTCAGGAAGAAGCGCATTGTTGGATGCCATCATTGCATAATTCAATAAAATAAACTCTTTCCAGAATTTTGGTTTAGGAGGAACATACTTCTTCTCAGGTTTGGAAAGGGCATCATTAACATGGTCTTCAATATTCCACCAGGTACTTTTGTCTTGCGCGAAGATGGGATATTTACAGACTACTTCGCCCTGCTTGTAGCCCCAGGATGGGAGTGAATACCCTGTCGTGGTCAAGTAACACCCTAAATACTTGTGCCTTAAACGGAAATTAGTTGAAATAGGATGAATTTTGTCTGGCTCCTCAGACAGGAAAACTGGATCTGGGGAAACGCCCTGCTCCATAATTTCAACAACCCACTCATCTTTTTGGTCGCTATGTTCAAGGTCAGCATAACAAGATACTTCGAACAATGACTTCAGAAGAGGCGCTGGAATGGAATGAGAATGTAATAGACAACCAGAATCATTGTGGACCAACCTTATAGTATCGCCGTTCTTCACTAATTTTGTTAGGTCGGCCGTGTTATTTTCATCCTTTTCATATGTAGCAAACTCGCCCCTCAGTGCAGACTCAAGATCAAACTCAATGAGAAAGTTATTGTTTTCATCTTTGAAGCCGTAGGTAGTAATCTGCTGTTGTTGGGATCCTTCTGGATACAAATGTGGATGAGAATGCAAAAGATTAGGAGATAATCCTTGCGATCTCAACGAAACCATCGATCCATAAGCTACAGATCTAGGAACGTCAAGCAAGTTAGTATCCTCCAACGAAGCTTGAAGTAGAGTGGAAATGGAACCATCACCTTCGCCAGACCTTTTCAACACCATGAAATGAACCTTAAAACAAAGGAGATAAATAATGAATGGAATAACAATCAAAGTAAATATTCTAGATATCCAGTGGGCCAAGTAGGACGTTAAGGAGATTCTATGCTTTTTGCTAGTTAGCTGGTAAGTTATGATCATCAAATCATAAATAACATAGAAACCAACCAAGGCAGTGATGAATAGTCCCACCCATTTAACAGAGCACACACAACCTATTGATATTCCAGTGAAAGAGAGCCACGAAAGACCCTTGAGAGTCAAAAGCTTGTTCGAGGTTCTTAACTGATGCAAATTAACCAAACAGTAGAAACACAAAACAGTGAAGAAAAGAAGAAAAGAGTCTAAAAGGATAAACTTGGACAACGTCAACGACATCATCTCGAAGACGACCAGTAAGGAGATGAGCCACACTGTCCATTGGGAAAAGCCCATTGCCACCGCAGTCTTGTAGGCCAATGGTGTACACAAGATTCCAAAGATGCAGTTGAAGCATCTCATCATCACGTAGTCGCAATCATTGGGGAACTCGGCACTGCTCTCGAAGTCGAAGTCTCCCTTGTAGCCCGCCAAATAACCCGAAAGCGCCACTAGTAACTTGCCTAACGGAGGGTGCACATCGAAGTAAAACTTACGCTTTAGATAGAGAGATCCAAATTTGCCAAAATGCGCTTCGTCCCACACCACTGACGGCGACGCATCGATTCGATACAACCGGACTATGGCTGACAAGACGGTGAGCAAAACGGGGCCAATAAACCGCACAAAACGGGCTCTTAACCCGCTGCTGCTGCGCTGAGGGCTGATGTTCAAGCTCGACGTCTTTCGAATAATGCTTTCCAAATCGTCATCTGAGTTCTCAGTGTCCTCTGATCCCCGATGTGTCTGCCACTCGTTACCGTGTCTTTCTTCCGTCTTTCTCCTGGAGATAAACCCGTGCTCCAGACCTCTGTCAACACCGCTCGTGAAGGGGCGATTTCCGCCTTTCATTATCTGATTTATTGTTACAGAGCCAAAATTATGCTAGCTAACGTGTTGCATTAATATCTTTTTTCACCGGTACTTTTTGGGCTTCTCACTCCTCCTGGTCGCAGGATGCCATAAGCCGTGGGCCTCTATGGCAATCTTCGTTTTCGTACCCTACTCTTGGACACCCATCGGCGAGTGTGCCCGCAACGACATGCTACCACTACGAAAGGTGTTCTCTGGCCACACAGAGGACTACCCCAGCCGTAAGAGCGATAGGCCCTATTGTGCTGAGCTCTGTTTTGTGTCACCTTCGATATTCTTAGACCTGGATGCGAGTTCCATGGGCGAGACATGGCAGGGCCCGTAGTTGGACTCGATGCACATGCAATATCTATACGGCCCGCGTCAATAGCCCGGTTCCGTGCGAATGTGCTTCGCATGGCGCCGCTGGCTTGGCTGATCAATATGCTTGTATTGAAATTTGTAATCTGTAATTTGTAATTTGTCATACGCTCGTTTTGCCATACATATGTAACGGCTGCGAACCCCAGAAGTGCTCTGAGAAAGTCATTGTACCAGGGTGCATTTGCCGCCGCTGAGAAGCAAACGAAGGATACAGACATAACCACAGCACTACGCCGTCATCACTGCCTACCAAATTGCTTGACTGACGCCCCGCTTATTCTTCGACACTTGGCCGATGACCCTGGTTCAGGCTCGCGCACCCAGAGCTCTACATTGGGCGATAATCAAGAAAACATAGTGAAGAAACGTAGTGGGAAAATGGTCACCTGCTGTACTACCCACTACCACCTACGTAAAAGCAATAATGCATTGAGGAAAATCGACGAACAATGGCCTCAAGAAGCGTCCCAAGGTGGCCCTCTCTTTGATGGATGAATGGTTGGTTGGCTAGTGCAATGAGGGTTTGCTCTGCGAAAAGCTCTCGGTCCGATAGCGCGCGGTTTTCTCGAACCGACAACCGATCGGGCGGCGTTTAAGGAGATAGGACGTAAAGCGGGCTCTCTTTGTTTCTTCCGAAAACTAATTTAGAAGGGCAGTGAGCACACTGCATAGTAATTTGACATCAGCTATTATATAACTAATTTATATATGTTCCAAAATATATGAATTTTATGGTAGGGATTTCGGTACGGTCTTGCTAGGTATATAAGAAAGAGAGCTCTAGGGAGATATTATAGTTGCATAGCATAATGAAAGACACAGAACGTAGGAGCAGCGGGTCATTCAAGTACGACCTTGAGGAGTCAAGGAACACAATATCGGATTCGATCCCCAGAGACGATGAGATGGCAAGGGGAGAAGATTCGGAGGACGCAAATTCACAAAGGGATGAAAGTTTGGAGGAGGACAAGGTGCATGCTTACGACGACGAGGCGTTGAATAAGGAGAACTCAGTGAGCGCTAATGCGGACAACAAGCTTTCGAGACAGCCGACGCTATTGGAGCGGATTCAGACGTCTTACTCGTTTTTCAGCTCGAGTTTAAAGACCGAGCGCCGACAGGTAGGGTTGAAGTTCTTGCTCATCTATTTACTCATTGCCAGTTTGGCGATATCGCTATTTTCCATATACTGGGGTTCATATTTCCAGCGTAACTCTCGATTGAAGAACTTGCGCATGCTTGTGGTTAATGAGGACGATAGCACGGTGAATGGAATAGAGCCTATAATCGGCAACACAATGAAGCAGGTTTTGAAGATGCCGCAAGTGGAGGCGCGTGGTACCTGGCATTTGTATGGTCTGTCGCACTTCAAAGAGGTAGCAGAAAAGCATCACAATTCTGTCGAGTCAGAAATAATCAGAGAAATTCATCATCAGGAGTACTGGTTGTCCATATATATCAAACCAAATGCCACATATAACCTTTACAAGGCGATCGAGGAGGGCAATGGCAGCTACAATGCCTCGAACAGTTCAGTAGTGGCCATATACGAAACCGGAAGAGATTTCCTAAACATGGGGCTGTACGTAATTCCAGGTGGCGAGCTACTTCAGTCCGTGTTTTTGGCACTGCAGTCTAATATCACAAGCTACCTTGCCAGTCGATTACCTTCGAAGAATAAGACCGATATCTTTGGCAATGAGGCGTCGGTTAAGCTTTTAGGCGCGCCTTTGTACTTTCATATGTACGACCTCGTTCCTTTTACTGATCCAGTTTTGGTGGCACCTTGCCAGGTTGGATTAATCTACATGATCATCATCACTATCTTTCAGGTTAATTTCTTTCAAGATGTCCACAAAACCGTTGCCCAGTTCAAACTCAGGAAGCCTCACTACTTGTTGTATCGTGTGCTTTCCTCTATACTCTCTTTTTTCGTCTTAAGTTTAGTCTTCGGCTTGGTCTCTATTGCAATGAAGGTTGATTTCACTGTCACTTACGGCAAGTCAGGATTCTTGGTCTATTGGATGATTGCCTTCATCACAATGTGGGCTGTCGGTATGATGAACGAGATAATGACCATGGTCTATTGGATGATTGCCTTCATCACAATGTGGGCTGTCGGTATGATGAACGAGATAATGACCATGGTCTTGGTAATGGTGTATCCACCCTTGATAGGGTTCTGGTTGTTGTTTTGGGTCATTATCAACATTTCGACATCATTTTCTCCCATTGCTCTAACCCCTGAATTCTACCGGTATGGATATGCAATGCCAATCCACAACTCCTTCGAGGCTACGAAGACAGTCTTCTTTGATGTCTACAAGGGCCAATTGGGTAGAAATATTGGTATAATATTCGTTTGGATAGTCTTTTCAACTGCCCTTCTTCCATTTGTCATTATGCAATTTGGCAAGGTCATGACGAAAAGGGTTCAAGCTGAGGCAGCAAAAAAGCAAGGCGCTTAGAATGTGTTTAATACCTCCTCAAGCTAACTAATTACTTTACATGTATTCTAATTTATTTTTCGTAGGTTTTATAGATGTCTGAATAGGTCAATTTTTTGGATCTCACCACCGCACGAATTGTTTATGTTTTTAAATGAAATACATGTTACGATCTGAGTGATACATTTATAATTAGTATAATAGTAAGAGATTAAGTTCTGGAAAGATCCTATAATATAAGAATGTCTACAAGGAAAAAGGAGTCTACAAAAGATGACATCCGTGGGCAGTTAACAGACATTCAGAATCGTCTTTTCAGCAGCTCTAGCAGAAGTCGTACGAGGGGCATCTCTACGAGCGCAAGTGAGGCAACAAAACAAAGGGAGAAGGATACAGGGACACAACATGAGGACTCGAAACGAATTCAAGACCACTCATCCAGAAGTCAAAGAGCTGTGCTGACAGTACCAATGGTCTCGCAGCAAACGCCGACTTTGGGACTTGAAACCAAAGGAAATGATATGGGGTTCGTTGTTAGTCTAAGTGAGAATTTACTTGGAGAATGCCGGAAACTAAGCGCCGAGAACCAGAAATATAAGGGCAAATTGAAGGCAGCTTTGCTGGAGCTACAGAGTCAGAAGGAGCAGAACTCTTCATTGACGAGTTCTAGAGAATTGCAAATTAGTAGCGAAAACTCTCTTAAGGAAAAAAACTGGGAGTTAAGTTCTCAGGTCACTGTTTTGACAGAAAGAATTGGCGAGCTTACCACCGAAAATGAAAAAACAACTAAGACCAATAAGGAACTTAGTAATTCACTAAGTGCTTTACAAAGCAACTGTGATGAGCTTCAGCTGAAAAATGTCACGGTCACAACGGAATTGGAAAATCTAAAGCAAAAACACGCAAAAGAGATTAAGGAGTTCAATCTTCGAATCGAGGAATTGAATAATGAAAATGACAAGCTACACAATGCCACAATCCAGGAAAAGAAAGTAGATACATTTAGTTACAGTAATACCCCAGAAGACCAAAAGCTTACAAGTTTTGGAAATCAAGTAGATGATGAAATTTTAGTTGAAACCGATAAATTCTTAAAAGATGCGCAGATGCTGCACGATGAAGAGGCCCAGAATAACGATAGCTTCGAAGTTGAGACCATGAGGACATCGTACAATCACGCCGTGAAAACCATTTCAAAATTGAGAAGTGCATTATTAAAATACAAGTTTGAGAGAGGTTCTCAGGAAAGAAAAGCTAGCGCAACAAATCTGCAGGACCAATACGTTCCCAAGAGAACAAGCTCAGTAGTAGCACAAACTGATTCTGACATATATTCAGTCAACGAGGACAGTGAAAAAGCAAATGCCCTGAATATCTCATATAATTGGGATGATATCTTAAATGCAGAGACTCAAAATAACCCTCAAAAAGGTAAACAAAGCCTCAAACATACTGAAAATAAACATAAGACTGAAGAGCAGGACAAAGTCGCCAAAGATATACCAAGTTTGACAGATTCATCTGACTCCGAGGAGGAAACTGATACCAAAATAGATCACAAAGCATTATCCTCGGAGATCCATCAGCGTGCTGAAGTAGATAACGTTTCAGTTCTGAAATACTTGGATGATAATGGACTAGTGTCTTTGCCCCGAGAAGAGTATGAAAATTTGAAGCTCAGCAATATACACGAAACACCATTAGAGGAACTTAAACGAGTTTTAGTGGATCATGATTTTGCGGTCTTACCCAAAAAGATTCACGAGAATCTTTTACATGAGAGTGACATGCAAGAGAAGTTGAAAAAGAAGAAATTAATAACATTACCATTTCAAGAGCATGAGGACCTCGTCAGTATTTCAAAGAACTATAAAAATCCCGACTTGAAGTATTTGAAAGAAAACCTAGACAAATTAGGATATGATGCGTTGGAAAAGGAATCATTAAGTAAATTACGAGATTTGCAGGACAAAGTGAAAAGCACTGGAAACGAGTTTTTGTTAGCGAAAGCAAAGGAAAGAAAACTTCATCTCCTTGATCAAGATGAGTATCATGAATTAGTTGAATTGGCAACTTCTCCAAACGAAGGTCATTTGAGATCTAAAGCAAATAATATTGGAATGAGTTTGGTTTCTATGAATGAACTCAAGTCTCTCAAAAATCCAAGCATCGAAAAGATAACTAAAGATGCCAAAAATTTCAATTGTACAGTCATTTCTCAACATGATTTTGAAAAACTCAACAAGCTCGCATACAACCCCGATAGTAGGCACATATCCAAAGCTGCTAGTTCTCTAGGACTCGAGATAATTAGCCTGGACGAGTTAAAGCAATTGAAAACTAGCTTAAATGAACCAAAGTTGTCGTATCTCAAAGATAAAGCAACTCGACTTAATGCAGTGGTTATAGAAAATGTTGAATATGAATCAATGAAGCAAAAATTAAACAAACCTTCGCTTAAGCAAATGAAAGCAAATGCCAGTGCTTATAATTACATTTTAGTGGAGAGAGATGAATACATTAACTTGGAGCAGAAGGCTAATGATGTTTCTCTTGAGACTTTACTGAAAAGATTGGAACCTGCTGGATTAAAGGTGATGGATGCTTCAAGATTCAGAGCCATGGAAACCGAGTATAAAAATCCGCTGCTTGAAGTTTTAAATAAGAGATTGGAATCTCACAACCATACATCTATTGCAAAAGAGAAATTAGATGACCTAATCAATTTGTCAGAGAGACCATCTTATGAAAGACTTAGAGAATTGGCTCTTGCTCAAGGATGTGATGCTGTAAAATTGGATGAACTTGAAAATTTGAAGCTGAAAGCTTTTAACCCAGAAATCGGCCATCTCAAAAATCTTCTGCTAGCCAATGATCATGAATTACTATCTCGCGAGGAGTATTCTGCACTTAGACTGATGGCGAATGAACCTCCTTTGGAACACTTGAAACAGGTTAGTGAAAAACTAGGGTTCCAAGTAATAGAAAAAGAGGAGTATGAGAATAGAGAGAGATTATTATTGTCTCCGGAATTAGGCTTCCTCCAGGAAAAGGCATCAAACATGAATATGATATTGTTAGATGTAAATGAATTTAAGGATTCCCAAAAATCTCTAGAACATCCCTCTCTTGAATACTTACAGGATAAGTCAAAGGAGCATGGTTATTTATTAATTAAAGAAACTGAGCATAAGAGCTTGATTAAGACAATCAATGAGCCTTCAGTAGACCAATTAGAGAAAGGAGCTTCAATGTTCAACTTGATATTAGTCAATCCCGTTGAATACAATGAATTAAAGACATTCAAAGAGAATCCAAATATTGATCATATGAAGGAAATAGCGAGAAAGACTAATCATGTCATGTTAACTTCTCAAGAGCATACATCTATGAACCGGAAGATAAATGAGCCCAAATTAGACGAGTTATCTATTGCAGCCGCAAAACATGCACATGAACTTATTGAAGCATCAAGATTAGCAGGGTTATTACAATTATCATCTAAGCCATCTATTGAATTCTTGAAAACAAAATGTCTCGAAAACGGTTTAACTGCTGTACCTGAACTGTCCTACATTGAAATTATGAATCTAGCACACAAGCCTTCAGAATCTCATGTGAACGAGAAAGCGAAGGTGTTAGGTTTGATTACCTTGAAATTGGCTGAATATCAATCAATGAAGGGAAAGATTGAAAGTCCTTCAAGAGAATATCTCGAAGAAAAATCTAAAGAAGCTAATCTAATACTATTAGAAGCATCTGAATATGAAAAACTCAATGAATTGGCGAATAGTGCTTCATATGATATAATAACTAAAAGAGCCGGCTCAATTGGTATGGCTTTGATAAGCCCGAATAAACTCAAAGAATTGCAAGAATGGGAGAATCCTACAATCAAATTGTTGGAGCGAAAAGCAAAAGAGCTTAATTTCAAGCTCATTGAATCTGATGTATATGAAAATGTAACGATGTTGGCAGATAATCCTCCTATAAACTACATAGTTAAGAAAGCCAAAGATTTGGATCATACTGTTATTAAAAATGCAGAATATCAAGCTTTGTCTTCCCAAGCGAGAAATCCAGGAAGAGAAGCTATCATTGAGAATGCTAGAAAACATTCGATGCTTGCACTTGAACAATCTGAATATGATGCATTATACACTCGAGCTAACCCATCTTTTGAGCAGCTTATACATCTTGCGGAAGAAAAGAACTTTAATGTTATTTCAAAAGATGAAATCTCGAGGCTCAGAAACCCTAGCCTTGAGGAGATAAGTACCATGGCATTAGGTTTGAAATATACCCTCATGTCGAATGAAGAGCTCACATATTTGAAAGAACCCGACTTGGAACGCTTGAAATTATTGGCTCTCGGAAAGAAACATATTTTGATGCCTGAGCATGAACATAAAGAGGTGATGGATACCTATGGAAGCCCTTCAAGAAGGTTCGTTGAGGAACATGCCGCCGATCATGATTTGGTTGTAATTGATAAGACTGAGCACAAAGATCTTATGAGAATTGTACACAGTCCCGACGAAGAATTTATAAGGCTGAAGGCTCAGGTACATGGATTAGTTGTTATCCCCAAGCAAGATCACCAACTGCTATTGGAGCTGATGGATAATCCTTCCTTAGAGTATCTTAAGACTAAGATTGATAGACAGGGATACTTTGTTCTTCCCAAAGCAGAGTATGAGAGACTTAAATCTTTGGAAAAGATAGAAGAAAACTCAAAGGAAGGTCAGTCTTATCGTGAGTCGATGTTAGCAAATATATCTTCGGATGCGAAGAAAATTGGATATGAAGTAATGTCATTCGACGAACTTGATAATTTGAAGAACTCGCTAGACAGATTATCAATTGAAGATATAAAGAAGAGAGCTAAAACAATGAATCATATTGTTGTGGATTCTTCAGTTTTCAGTGACATGAAATACAAGCTAATGAGTCCTACGATCGAGTTTTTGAAAGAGCACTTGAAAAATTATAGTTACATAGCCATTACCAATGAAGAGTTCGAGTCTCTCACCGACTCAAAAGAAAATCCAGAGTTGAATTATATAATAGATAAAGCCGGGAGAAGGGATTTACATGTCTTTCAAAAAACGAGCAACAATTCTAACAAGTTCCACCATGATGCATTTGTTGATTTGGGTAACAAAAAACTATATTATGTTTTGAATGAAGATCAGCATAAAGAATTGACTCAGATGGTAGACAATCCTACTTTAGATTATTTGGTCGAAATGCTTGAAACTCAAGATATGAAAACTTTACCTTCAAGCCAAGTCGAAGAACTAAGAAATTTGCAAGACTCTCCTACTGAAGAATTTTTGAGCTCCAATGCTTCTAAAATTGGAAAGATTTTAGTTTCAGAAGAAGAGTTTTCTAAATTCACAGATTTCACCAGTAAAGGGGACCTTGAAAGTTTAAACCACATTGCAGGATCTTTAGGTATGATTGTTCTTAAGAAAGATCATCATAAGGATATTAAAATGAAGGCAGAAAGAACATTAGATGATTTTGCTAATTCCGAAAATATGATAGTTCTTTCCAAGGATAATCATAAAAAGTTGATCGATGAGTCTGAGAATCCTACCATAGAATACTTGAATGACAAGGCAAGCGCAAAAAGATTGACATTAATTGGAACGGAAGAGCTTAATCAAATCAAAAAGAGTGTCGATGAACCATTGGAGACTAAGGCTGAGTTAAGAGGTTCAAGAGTAATTGAGTCAACCGAATTACAGTATATGACTGATACTATTGATAAGCCTTCTATGTCTTATTTGGAAGAGAAATGCGCCCAACGGAATCATAAGATTGTACCAAAAGATAGATATGAAGAAATTCTTAAGTTATCATCTCGATCGATATTTGAGCATGCCGATTCTGCAGAAATGATTGCAATTCCAAAATTGGACTACGAACAATTAAGGAACAAAATGGAAAATCCTGACCTTGACACAATTAAGGCTAGTGCTTTACAAAAGATGCATTTCCTTATTTCAAAAGAAGACTATTTGAATCTTACTAAAAGAGCCGAGTCACCTGATCTTGAATTCATGAAAGGGAAATTGAAGGACCTTCTGTATGTAGCTTTGGACGAGAAAGAGCATAAAAAGTTAGTTGAGCTAGCTAGTGAAGATCTTGAAACGAAGGCGAAGAAAACTGGTTGCGTAATTTTACGTTCTGACGAATACAATGAGTTGTATAGCCGGGTTACTGAACCTCAGCTAGATGATATTAGAGTCAAAGCTAAAGTCTTCGACTTCGAGTTGATTCTGACGGAACAATTAGATCATTTCAAGCTGTTAGAATTGGACAGTATTAAACAAAGAGATAGTTTGTCGAACAAGAAAATTGTGGATGTGGATACGTATAATAACTTAGTGTCTAGCATTGAGCTGCCTGAGCTCAAGTTTTTGGATACCAAGGCAGCTTTATTGGGATATTCATTAGTTAATTCAGATGAGCTACAATCAATGAATAAGAAATTGGCAGACCCATCTTTGGAGTGCTTGGAGAATAGGTCAAAAGAGAAAGGATATAACATAGTTGGAAAGGATAAATTAACAGAATTGGAGAGTAAAGCTAACTATTCTGTTCATGATAAAGCTAAAGAACTTGACTGTGTCGTATTATCAGTCTATGAACATCTAAAATTGAAAGAAAATTCTGAGAAGAGTTTAGAAAGCAGGGCAGAAGAATCAGGCTGTAAAATATTACCAATTGCTGATTATGAAAACATCAGTTCACTTGCTTCGTTACCATTAGAAACAAGACTTAGTCAAGCTGGACTCATTGCTTTGAATGAAGATGAGCTTTCAGATTTGAAGAACAAAATTGAAAATCCTTCTCACGAATATTTAGAAGAAAAAGCTGCTGTGTTAGGATTAAGCTTGTGTGAAAGCCAGGAGTTGAAAAATTTGCTTCTGACACTGAGAGAAAAGTTGGAGGCCGAAGCGTCTCTGTTGGGCTGTGTTGTGTTGGATTTCCAAAGCTACAACAACCTTATACCTCTTGATAATATACCCGTTGATGCTCTTATTACAAATGCAAGTAAGCATGGTTTTAGAGTAATTCCTTTGGGTGAGTTCGAAAAACTTAACAACAAGGCGTTAGAGCCCATAGAAAGTAAGGCTGACTCACTTGGATGCAAAGTAGTGAAGAACGAAGAGTACGTTAAACTCATAAGCCACTTTGAAAGTCCTACATTCCTGTACTTATCTTCTAAAGTTGAGGAGGCAGGGTTCCTGTTGATTTCTTCCCAGGAATTAGAAAATTTAAAGGTAGAAGTTGTAAAGTATCACGAACTAGAGAAGAGCATGTCGCTCAATGAGATCGACGACGATAAAATAGTGAACTATTTATCAGAGCACCCTAATTTATTCCAAAGAATATTACTGCAGAGATCTGATGGAGCTACTCTAAATTCTATTGCAAAAGATATCATCCTTAACGATTTGACTACCGATGATTTATTCAAAATATCTGAATCACGGGGATATGCCATTGTTTTGGAAGCAAGTCCCGAAGTAGATATCGCCCAAGATGAAGGTAAAAAGAAACCAACACTTAGTCAAGATGATTTGGATGAGTATGTGGACGCAACAGATATATTTGATCTGGATTCAGAAGAACAAGTAGAGAAGGCGGTTTCAGGTTCAGGCGAATCATCACGCTTATCTGAGCACTTGAATCACGTCGAAGATATAAGTGTTCTGAACTTGAAATCACAATCTAGCAAAGACCTTGGAGAGGAGCCGATAAAGGAAATGAAAATAAGTGATAATATTGAAAACGAAGTGACTATTAGTAAGGATGAATATTCGAAATTGAGAAATCTACAAAGGGAATATGAAAATAGTTCAGTCAAAGAAAATATGAGAGATGCCGTAGAGAAATTTGGATATATGTGTATCCCAAAAAATGCTTTTGTTGCTTCTGATGGATCTCCTGATTGTAATACTGATGACGTTAAGGTTATTACAGGAAGATATTACAAGAAATTGATCAACATGGCCCCTCTCAATATTGAGACCATTTCCGACGAGTCTTTTAAAAAACATGCCGAGAAAAGAGGGTATGAACATAAGGGTGATTTGGAGCGTAATGTTTCTCTTCAAAACCTTGTGGAGGGTAAGACTTTGCCTGAAGAAACAGCAGAAAATAGATCCGTTTTGACACCTCCAAATACATCTGGAAATACAAGAGGTAACAGCGGACTTAGTAAGTTGGGAACGATAAGATCTTCACCTTCCATTCGTTCTAATATTTCACATTATTCCAGAAGAAGTATTGGTGACTCGTTGAGATCTGATGTTGCCTTATCTATTGCAACCTTTGCGTCCTTGACAGACACATCAATGATCCCGGCTATTACTCAAGTTGTGATTGGCGAGTACCTCTTTAAGTATTATCGTCGTATGGGACCTTTCTCTTCAATCACAGAGACCAGACACGAGAGATATTTCTGGGTTCACCCATATAGTTTGACCTTATATTGGTCGACATCAAATCCTGTTTTGAATAATCCTTCGGAAGTCAAAACAAAAGCTGCTGCTATCATAAGCGTGGAAAGTGTATCCGATAACAATCCCTTGCCTACTGGATTATACCATAAAAGTATCATTGTTCATTCCCAAAGCAGATCGATTAAAATCACATGTCCTACGAGGAAAAGACATAATATATGGTATAATGCTTTGAGGTATCTTATTAATAGGAACGCTGACGATTTAACTATGGAGGTTGATCATCAGGGCGAGGAAGAAGAAGAGGAACACCACCGTCATATAACGGATGAGCTTAATGACGTCGAGGACAGACACGCACTTCCAAGAAGGTTAGTTTCTTCCCAAACATTGAGAAGTTCTTCTCAACGTGTTAGCCGTTTCAGCTCATTAAGAAGATAGGAATGATTTAGTTTTATAGTATTCGTCAACATGATGGGCTATATAGGGTATACATAGAGATTTATTAATTCTACTCATGGTAGTTAAGTAGTCAGAATCACATTAAGACAAACTCAGAAGGATAAAATACGTAAAAAAAAAACACCTATCAAATCAAATAAATTATACACTATCCGACCTGGAAAGATTACTTAGCAGCTAATAACTGAGTAAACTCTTGGATGTCGATCTCACCATCATTGTTAACATCGGCCTCTCTAATCATTTGGTCGACATCAGCGTCAGAAAGCTTCTCACCTATGGAGGTCAAAACGTGTCTGAGCTCTGCCGCACTGATTTTTCCATCTCCGTTTCTATCGAATACCTTGAAGGCTTCAGCTATTTCAGCCTCAGAGTCAGTATCTTTCATCTTTCTAGCCATCATGGTCAAAAACTCCGGAAAGTCGATGGACCCGTCACTGTTGACATCCACCTCGTTTATCATGTCCGTTAACTCACTCTCAGAGGGATTTTGCCCCAACGATCTCATTACTGTTCCCAATTCCTTGGTGGTTATCTTTCCATCACTGTCCTTGTCAAACAAGGAAAATGCTTCTTTAAACTCAGCTATTTGCTGTTCTGACAATTTCTCCGCCTAATATGTTAGTTTCTATTTACAGATAACGTGTTATTTTCGGCACATCATGAAATTTATCCTCGTGTAAAGTTAAACTCAACTCAATTCTATATAATCAGATTCAGCACACGAAGATAAACCTTCAGCAAGACTCCATCCCTATACCCATGTCCAATACATACCATATCGTTTTCTTTTTGATGTGTTGTCTTGATACTAAAAAAAAACAAAGTTCGGATTGCGGTTTTATGTTAAAACAATCTCGATAGACGTGCGTTTACCAACAATGAAATCATATAAATAGTTACAGTAGTACTGAGCTATTGATGTGAGGATATCAGACGCCAATAATGACACTAGCTGGTACTTAGAAGGAAAATGGAGGAAGGCGAAGGGTTTGGAACATTTCTACAGTCTTTAAATGATGAAGAACTAGTGCTGTATATCAGCCAGTTGAGTGAGTTGAGTCAGAGAAGAGAAGATCACTCAGATCAAGATGATACTCAAGCGCAGTCAACGCAGATCTTGGAAGGAGACGCGCTTAAGCTTGGAAGTATCCAGTCAAATAGCACGGACCCATTTGACGATGGGCTCGATGATGTGCTTGCCGAGATTAAAGAAGTACAAAGAGATGGACGTGATAATGACTTGGATATGCTTGAAAAGAGGGAGAACATGGAGTTTGACGCCAGCACGGAATCTGACCTGGAGTCTGACTTCAAGGGTATAAAGAACCATAAATTTGGTGACTTCGGCACGTACTTTCGGAATAAACATATCAAACAGCAAATTGCTGACAAAAAGTATGTGGAATGGGATCACCAACGCTTGTTACGGCAACGCAGCTCAGGACACAACTACAAGAATATTTTTAATCACTGTACCATACATGTGAATGGCCATACAGTGCCTTCCATTGATGAGATCCATCGTATGGTCATTTTACATGGGGGTAAGTTCTTGAGTTATCTAGGCAAAAAAAGTGCAGCCACCCATATAGTTTGTGATAAGCTAACTCCGCGTAAGATGATCGAATTTAAGTATTGCAAGGTGGTTAGGGCTCAATGGATTGTTGATTGTGTAGAGCGAAATGAGCTTCTAGATTGGAAAGCATACCGTGTCATTAGTGATGTTACAACTGATCAAAGGAGATTAGACCAATTCGTGAATAATTCCGATGTTGAAGCAGACCAAGATGTTGGGGTGGTGGGCAGTATTGTAAAACAGCCTTATCCCGAAAGAGAAATTGGTGGGGATCCTACTATTGAAGAAAGGAAAGGGAATGATCTTGAAGAATTTGAGGAACCTCCTTCTGATAGTTCTCAGATCTCAGATAGCGTGCATCTTGATGATGATGTTTTTGCTCGTAAGACAAAGAATCCAGAATCTGAAGTTGATCTAGGTAGAATTAAGGGAATGGATGCTAGACACCCAGACTTTGTCAAACACTTTTTTGCAAAGTCAAGGTTACACCATTTAAGTACATGGAAGGCTGAACTAAGATTAAGATTTTTAAAGAAAATTATGGATCAAAAAACTTTTACAGAAGCTAACCGCGGATCATATCCAAATTCAGAGAAGGTTATCTTACATGCTGATTTCGACTGTTTTTTTGCTACTGCCTCGTGTTTGAACTATCCTGAGATAGATATCAATACCCGCCCTATTGCGGTCACTCATGGTGGAAATACATCCGACATTGCTAGTTGTAATTATGTTGCCAGGAAGTATGGAGTTAAGAACGGTATGTGGGGAGCTAGAGCAAAGCAATTATGTCCTAACCTTGTTAGGTTGGAGTATGACTTTGATGCTTATGAACGAATCTCAAATCAGTTTTATGATTATTTGATAGCTAAAAATGTTTTTGACCATATATATCCAGTTCTGATAGATGAGGTTCTACTAGATGCCACAACTAATTGCCATAATGATGATAGACCGATAAGTGAGTCTGTATGTGCACTAATTGAGGATATCCGCGCAGATGTGTATAAAATTACAAAATGTACCCTCAGTATAGGCGCTTCTTCCAATGTTTTATTAGCCAAGCTAGCATTGCGAAGTGCAAAACCAAATGGCGGGTTTTATCTTCACAAGAATATCCAAAAGTTTTTAGATCCTATTTCTGTAGGGGAGCTACCTGGAATTGGCAGGAGTTTTGAAAAAAGGCTCAATGTGATTTTAAACCTCGATGGTTCAACACCCTTAATTTCTCATTTAAGAACGTTGCTGTGTGAGAAGTTAGTTAAAGAATTTGGCAAAAAGACAGGTATAAAATTATATGACTTTTCAAGAGGAGACGATAAGACAAGTATTAGTCTTAGACCTTCGAACATAGCTTCAATGTTATCAAGAAAGTCAGTTTCCGTTGATGTAAATTATGGTATAAGGTTTGAAAATATTCATGAAGTTGATTTGTTTTTAATGAAGTTATCGGAAGAATTAAATTCTAGGTTGGTAAAGCTTAATTTATCTGGCTCTCGAATAACCCTAAGATTAGCTAGACGTAATAAGGACGCGCCAATAGAACCACCCAAATACTTAGGTATGGGGGTTTGTGACATTTTTAGCAAGTCGTCTGGCCTAGGAATACCTACTAATGACTGGGGAATACTAGGTTCTGAAGTGAAAGCACTTTACAGAATGTTGAACATACCCGTGAAGGAACTAAGGGGTGTTGCAATTACTCTAACGAACCTCATTGATACAAACTTTAGTACATCAAAGCAAACTACACTACCTTTTTCTAATTTGCTGGCTCTTAAAACCGGCGAAACAATTCTAGACGCAGAGAAGCAGCTTCAAGTACACAAGAAAGAAGAATTCTCAGAAAGTAACACCAAGACTTTGTTGGAATACGCAAACATAGACTGGAATATTTTCAAAGGACTTCCTATTGACATCAAAAAGGAGATAACATCGGAGCTTAAAAAAAGAGGGATCCTAAACCTTTCCAAGGATACAAAGAAATTGTACGATAGCAATAAGCCAGGTACAACAAGTTCAGCAAAAGTCTTTATTCAACAGCTATTCCCTCTTCAGACTGGACGACCGGCCGAATATGCAAGAGTAGTGGAATCTTCTTCCTGTTCCCCTCGTAAAAAGCGGAAGCAAGACGTAAAAATAACAAGTAATTACGATGAATCGTTCATTCAAAGTCTTCCTCTGCAGCTTCAGTACGAGGTGAGACGGGACTTACAGTATAAAAACATAGTAATAAGTTCTGAACGCAAAAAAAACGGGAAGTCTGATCAAGAAAATTCCAATAACATACAAAGAATGCCTGAACTTAATAATATGTGGCTCAAGAAACAAGTAAGGTACAATGAGTTGCCCACATTTTTGCAAAAGTTCCAATCTTTATCTGATATTAAGCGATCCATAGATGACTGGTTCTCTATGACCTTAACTCAGAATGGGCCCCATAGGGATGACGTGGCAATATTTGTCACATATTTAAATGATCTTCTCAATGAGAATCATTTTTCTGTCGCTACTAATCTAGTTAAACATCTAAGGGCAAACATAAATGCATTACGTTGTACTTTAAATGCATCTAATGTAACTTTACCAGAACGCTCTTTTAGTGAAAACGATGCCCTTGAGGATTGGGAACTATCGATCGACAACAATATAATGCCGATCTTGAATAAATATTCAAAAATAAATAATATAACTATTTCAATATAATTGATGATATTCAGTTAGATCATTACATGAAAACGCGCTTCACTCTATACCTCTTCTAGGTCTCAAGCTTACAAGGATATTCAAATATTACGGATACAACTACAAAACATAACGTGTGGATTGTTTTATCGCACGATTCATCACTCGTGTGTGATTTGGTACCGTCAAACAGGGGACGTCAATCCTTGGTAACATCTCTTATAACAGCTTATAAATTACACTTGAAATGCAATGGAATTATAGATGTTACCAATGCTGAACGAAAGGACTTGGAACTATTTCATGGTAAGGAGTTTTTGAATGTTCTTCTAAAACCACAGCTGATGGTAGTCCAGTGTGATCTACACGAAAAGGTGGATTGGCTGGATTCAGAAAATTCAATGGGATCATCACAACCATGTTTATGCGATATTAATAAATCCTGCCTCAGCGATTTGCATTATGTACAGACAGATAAGACGTGGCTGGCTCATAGACTGGACGACGAACTGAAAAAGAGCTACAAGGAGTATTTGGATTGGCCCCAAGAAGAGGAGAGGGAACTTGGTAGCAAAGAGGATTTCAATACACTAAAAAGATTTGGTTTGGCATACGATTGTGAAACTTTTCCATTAATGTCAGAGTATGTCAAAACCGTAGCTGGTTCTAGCATACAATCTGCTTTGCATTTAGTAAGGCATAAAAATGATGAGTTCCAAAACATCGTAGTTAACTGGTACGGAGGGAGGCATCATTGCAAGAAAAATGAAGCATCTGGATATTGTTATGTTAATGATATCGTTTTAGCTATAAACGTACTTAGAAGGCTGTATAGTAAAGTCTTTTATTTAGACTTAGATCTTCATCATGGCGATGGAGTTGAATCTGCCTTTAGGTTTTCGAACAGAATCATGACTTGCTCGCTCCATAGACATGATATAGGATTTTATCCTGGAACAGGCTCTCTACAATCATCAGACAAATATGCTAAAAATATTCCTTTGGGAAAGGGATTGTGTTCTCAAAGTCTTACATACATAATGAATAATATTGTTTGGCCATTAATAGAAATATTTGAGCCAGATGCTATTGTTATACAATCAGGGTGTGATGGTTTGGCAACAGAAGAGAACAGAGAGTGGAACCTCACCATAGGAGACTACGCTCGTACCATCAAGGATTTATTGAATAAGATGGGAGTAGTCCCTGCTTTGATTTTAGGAGGAGGAGGATATAACCATACTGAAGCTGCAAAATGCTGGACTTACTTAACTAATTCTTTGATTGACAGAGATCAAGAAGACCAATGGGACTTAATTCCTGATCACGAGTACTTAGATGCATACGAAAAGGATGGATATCAATTTTGGACAAATGAAAATAGCCGTCCTAGGAAAATGAAGGATGAAAACCTGATTGAATATCTAGAGCATATAAAAAATAAATTACTAGATTAAGAAATGTCACTAGATTTATACTTGAAAATTTTACCCAATTTTTGATCCCAGCGGTCGTCCCACCTATCGCTACTCTCAGCTAATGCGCCCGTTTTTATTTTATTGTAAAATGCATCATCTGTGAAAACGGTCGTTAACGCTTCACATATAGAATCACCCAAAGTCTTTTTTTCACTTTTTTTTATGATAACACCATTTATACCATCTTTCACTAATTCATCTATTGCCAAGAAATCTAATGAAATGACTGGTATCCCACACCCAAAGAAATCAACTACCTTCATTGGCAAATCGATTCCACTAGAGGAAGTATGTAATGAAATGCTGATATCAGCAAGTGACACAACTAAAGGGTATATTTCAGAAGGTAACCAGACATTTTTTATAGTTACGTTTTGAAAATGCATATTTTCAACATCCTGAAGAAATTTTTGTTGCAAAGGTCCTTTACCAGTAATAATTACGAGAAGCTTAGGTAGCCTCATACTTTCGAAATCTTTTTTGTCATATTTCAGTAAAGCAGCTAATAACAAGGAAAAGTCTTCATCTGGTGTAAATGAGGTTGAACTCAAAACTATTTTGCACCCGCTAATTTCTTCAGCAGACTGTATAATATTGTACTTCAAGAGTAGATGTTCTTTAGAAAACTTCTTTTTGTCCAAGGGTAAAAACTCTGAAGCAGGTCTATCGTGTAAAGCTATTACCTTCTTTGAAAAAAGACCAAAATCTTTTACTAAAAATTTCTTCATTTGATTAGTTACGGTTAAATTGTAATCAGCAAACCGTCCTAGATACTTTTCATAAGCTTTTAAGAACAAAACTAGAGGATGGTCAAGGTTATTATATTTCAAATTCAAAACTGAGTAATTGAGATTATGCCAGTCAATGATGAGCTTTGTATTTCTGCTGAAAAGCTTTATATGTATTATTGTAATTAGTAAAATTGGTAACGAAGGCGGGTTCTGTATTAAAATATAGTCAGCACCTCTGAACTCGAAGAGCTGTGAAAATAGTTGAAAGCATTGACCAATGACTTTTTGACACGCAAATAAGAGAAAGGGCAAATCAGACTTGTTCTTTATTGCTTTTATTGGATATATTTCGACATTCATGTTTTCATAGACGTCTTGGGGAGGTTCTGACTCCACATATCCACATAGATTGACATAGTAATCATATTTAGCAAATGAACGAGCATGATAACACACACGAGGCGAATGCCCAATATCTCCCAAAACAAACAAGCATATTGTCTTCTTGCTTCTTGAAATAAGACCTTTTCCGAGAACAAATGGAAAAAATATGTATGCAAGGAAGGGTAAACTCAAGTATAAAATGACTAACCACCAAAGCCAAGGTCCCGAGTAGTCCCACAAATGGTCAAAGCCACGGTATTTAATAAAGCTCATTGTATTGTCACTTTACTAAGCACGTTTACTTATATTTTGACTCCACACAAAGTACATATTATAAATTTATAGTTAGTATAAGCTGTAGATGTCTTTGGATTTAAACTGTAAAATTAAATTTCACAGTTTAGATATGGACATAAAAAAGTCTTTCGAAGAAAATTGATCGAATAGCCATATACTAGAGACTTAATAGCTCAAATAATTGAAACTCCTAAAAAGATGAGTAGTGAATTAAGTCACCCTTTGATCAAAGACGGATGGTTTGCAGAGATCTCAGACACCATGTGGCCCGGTCAAGCCATGTCGTTAAGGGTTGAAAAAGTCTTACATGTCGAGAAGTCAAAGTACCAAGACGTTCTTGTATTCAAGTCGACTGATTATGGCAATGTATTGGTTTTGGATGGATGTATACAGGTGACTGAAAGAGATGAGTTCTCATACCAAGAAATGATTACTCACTTAGCTCTCAATTCGCACCCAAACCCCAAAAGAGCTTTAGTAATCGGAGGTGGTGACGGTGGAGTTTTGAGAGAGATCTTGAAACACTCCCTGGTTGAAGAGGCTTGGCTCTGCGACATCGATGAGACTGTAATTGAAGTCTCCAAGAAGTACTTACCTGAGATGTCGTCCGCCTACAAGAATCCTAGGACTAAAGTTCATATTGGTGATGGTTTTAAGTTCTTGGCCGAGTACAAGAATCAGTTCGATGTCATTATCACTGATTCGTCTGACCCAGAAGGTCCGGCTGAGACTTTGTTCCAAAAACCATATTTCCAATTATTGAAGGATGCGTTGACCGAGAAGGGTGTGATTACCACACAAGCGGAGAACATCTGGTTACATATGGACATCATTTCTAAGTTGAAGAAGGACTGCAAACAGATATTCCCTGTAGCTGAATACGCTTATACAATGATTCCAACCTACCCTTCAGGCTCAATTGGTTTCATGGTGTGCTCTAAGGACCCTCAAGCTAACGTCAAATCACCAGTCAGATATGAATGGGACGATGAGTTTACTGAGCGAAACTTAAAGTACTACAGCAAAGAGATCCATGAAGCATCGTTTGTATTACCTGTTTTCGCGGATAAGGTGTTGAATCGATCTTGAATAACTAGTTACTTCTTAGCTACTTGTTTTATAACTAAAAATCAATGTACAAACCTGAAATCCAATCTTTTATTTCCTTCATCTTTCGTAGTTTTAATATATTCTGCTTGCTCATCAGGTGTCATTGCATTCCACTTATTGTCTTTGAAGGTGTTACGGGAAACAAAATATACCTTGGTTAAAATAAAAATTGGAATCATAGCACAACTAAAAGCGAATAAGTCTTATTTCCTCTATGGTAAAGCGGCGCATCATCAGCTCGATATATATTCGCCGCAATAATGTTACCTAATTGAACTGCCATATTATAGAGCGCTGAGGCAACAGACCTGGAACGGATTGAGTTGGAATTTCTAGACACCCATGATACACAAATAGCATGGATGTAGGGACATCCTTGTACCAAAGTAATTAGAGCCCAAGTACCCCATTGATTATATAAACTTCCCTTCCACCAAGCTAATAGCCCTAGTAATGGAATGCTCCACAAAGGTTGAAGCAAACATATTAACAGCAATTGTTTAATTCGTTCTGAAGACCATGTAATTATTAGTAACCAGAGAATATGAATTATATTACCAGGAATCGTAAGTAAGTTAACATTAAATGTTGAAAAGCCCATGTGTTTCAAATTAAGCGTTTGATATGCACCAATAGTAGCAGTAGGAATGTAAGCAAAAAGACCAATGATGTAGATGGGCCATAGATCGTAATCCAGTAAAGACTTAAAAATCAAGCGAGGTGACAAAGGTTGTCTGTTATGCATGTCACCCTTAGATGGATCATCACGCAAGACTCTATTAACAACTATTTTGACTTCCCTGTCAGTGAACCAGCCTTTTGGATGAAGTTTATTTTTAGTCTGTGTTGCAGATGGCACCATTAGATAGAAAGCACTTATTGCAATAATTAAAGTGAATAATCCTTCAATTATGAAAAGCCATCTCCAACCAGCCATACCAGCAATACCACGCATACGCAATATACCGAAAGCAAGTAAGGAGGTTCCAATTTGAACCAAAGAAAGTGTTGTCCAGAACCAAGAAAGTCTGATAGGTAACTCACTCGATTTATAAAAATAACTTAACCAGAGAACTAAATCAGCAATGAAACCTCCCTCTAGAATACCAATGAGGGCCCTAGTGATAAAAAAAGATATCCTACCCAGCAAAGCACCTTGACACGAAGCTACTATACTCCACGATAACATTTGTATGGGAATAAAAATATCTGGACCCAATGCCTTTGAGATCAACTGAGAAGGGAGCTCTGCAAGTAAAAAACACACAAGGAAAATAGTATTACCGGTATTATAATCGTCTGTTGTCATGCCCAAGTCTTGTAACAAGTTATCAGCAACAGCTTGCCCAAGGTTACCTCTGTCAATCTGAAGACCTATGAACATTATACAGGCTGAAAGAGCAACCCTGAAGTCTAGTTTTCTCAAAAGTTTTCTTTCCTCTTCAGGTTCCCACTCAAATTCTGGATCAAAAGCCAGTCTACACTCATACAGACTCTTCTCATAAAGATCACGATAGAAGTCTGCAACATTAGGATCCGCAAATGGATTTTGAGACAAACTGCTGTTAGTTTCCTCAAACTCTTCCAGAGCTATTGTGCTGACGACGGTTGTCTGCTTCTCTAGCTTCCTCTCCTTAGTACTTCCATAGGTACTCATTTTAAACTATAACTTTGAATATGAAATACTTTCGGCAGCGACTACGCTCTTTTAGAAATACCAGCGTACTAAGTCTTTATTCTGAACCTGATTCAATATAAACACTTTCCATTAACTCCTCAAAAAGTCACCAAGTATTGTGGCCCTGAAGTATTATCGTTGAAATCTTTCTCTACTAATAAGAGTGAATCAATATTCAGCCCCGTAAAAACTTCAGTTCTTAGAAAGAAGAAAAGCAGGCTCCTATAGATTTTTGCAAACTACCAACAGAATAAAATTCGGAGAAACTAAGTACAGACAATAGATCGTTTTTATAGCACATATCCAATAACCCCTTCATCTCCCTGCTGAAAAAAATGTAAACTTTTTTGGATTACGCCTTGATTCGATCACATAATAGTGATGCAATTTTGAATGTGTCAGGAATAACCACTGCTTTCAAATTATTGGGAAGATAAGAACCTGAAACGAACACTGTGAAGCGTACCACACATGTTTTACACTAAGCAGTACTAAACTACTCCACAGTCAAGAAGCCCGACATTATGACGATTTTCAAAGCCCCATTTTTTCATATCTTATTGCAAATTGAAGCCATATTTATCATGAGCATGCGTCGGTTCTTGAAATCGATTTTGACCTCCAGCACAGCTGCATGGATTCAATGTAGGGTTTAGTGACACTCATTGAAGCAAACTTCAGCATATGAAGCAACATCTGTAGGTACAGAATCCCCAGATTTATCTCGATCTGAACCGTGAGTATTACACTATCAACGCTGTTGATCCCACTAAATGCAACAGTGGCTTTAGTAGTTAGAACTGTCGCTCATGACGAGATACAAAGTACCACAAAGGTCACGTGCGAAAATACATACACCATTTTTGGAAGTATTCTTGATAAGGAATGGATATGTATCTGGCAGTCCATAATGAGACCAGAGACCGAAACAAGGGTCAGTGTTCGATCCGAGTGAGCCGGCGTATGCTTTGAATCGGAGAAGACCAGATAACGTTCGACGCATTTTCAGTGGTACAAACCCAGACAATTCTAAGGAATATAGCAGACAACCATTCTCAGTATTTATGAGACACACTCACGAAGACAACAGCTTTGAAAGTAGATGTTCTGCTGCTTGAAGACATGTTAATTGACTCTGTTGAATCATGTGTACTGAGATTCCAATTATACTTTTCTAATATTGTGGAGAAATCAGAAAAATAATAAATTTTAAAGAGCCAATACGAGGAAAGCTGGAATTGATAAAACATACATTTGCAATAGTTAGTAGTAAAATTAGCATCGGTGCCAAGACACTGGGAATATTCTTGCTAGTAAAAGCCAAATCCTGACTGTGGGCTTGGAAATATCTGTATGGTGTACCCAATATTCATCATCATTGGCAGTGTGGCATCTGTACTAACACCTCAAAAACAGGAGCATTAAAAATTAACTAGGAGTAAGAAGCTCGATGTATCCCAGAGCCGAACCCAGCAAATAACATTACATGTGAGCTACACCTTCCTTGACTCGTACTTTTTTCATCTCAAATTGCACTGTTAGTTTGATCACTCTACCGGTACCATATAATGATATTCAATTTGCACGCACACTACTATACAGTAATACAGATAATTCAGTAAAACTAAGGTTTAAACGGCAAGAATGTCTTCTTCAGTGAAAAATAGTGAAGAATGGAAGGCTAGGATAGTAAGTAAGGTACTACAGCAGATACAGGCTAAAAACGAATATGATGAAGTTTGTTGTTCTATACTAACATAGATAGGAAGCTAATAGGAAGAAAGCGTTTGAAAGACTTCAGCAGAAGAGGAAAGAAGTTAGACAGTATGGAGAGAATGAACAGAGCCTGAAAAGAATACGACCAGAGCTTACAGAGGAGCAAAAGAAACGTATCGCAGACAATCGAAAGCGGGCGTTCGAAATACGGCAACGTAAAGGGTTGGAACCACCATCGAGTGTGGTTGCAGGAGAAGGTGATTTAAATAACAATTTAACAGATAGCAGACCAGTTGGAGGGTCGAATCAAATAAAAGTCACCTTTAATGATCCTACCAAGCCTAAGGAGGACAAATATGCACGCGCAATACCTACTGAGGAGAATGGGGCCTCCAAGGCAGAGGGAAAAAGTGGTAATGCCGATGATGGCAAGAATTTGCGATCCTACATTCGAAAACGGGACTATATAGAGTATGATTTAGCTGAGATGAAGGATTCACATGGTGGTTTCATAAATGCAGACGAAAATGATGATGCGGCGGGTGACACAGAGGCTCAGACGCTCGATGAGTGGAAGGAGAAACAGAATGAAATTGTACGAGAAAGGGCCCCACCCTTGGATATTTCAAAGGCACCCAAGTGCTTTGAATGTGGATCACTTGAAATAGACCAGAAGATATACGATAGCTTCAGCCAGACAAGGGTCTGTCGCTCGTGTAAGAGAGCAAAACCAGAGAAGTACTCATTACTCACTAAAACAGAGTGTCGAGAAGACTATCTACTTACAGACCCAGAGCTTCAAGATAAAAGCATTCTTCCTCGTATAGAAAAGGCGAATCCACACGGATTCTCGCGAATGCAGCTTTTTCTCAGGTACCAGGTGGAGGAATTTGCGTGGAAAAAATGGGGCTCACCTGAAAAACTTGATGAGGAGTGGGAGCGCAGAGAGGCAATGAGAATAGAGCGCAAGGAGAAGAGGTACAAAGACAAGCTCTTGGAAATGCGCAAGAAGACCAGGGCAGAGCAGTACATCAAAAAGCTTAGAAATGGAATGGCCATTGGCGAACGCCATGTACACGACTGGTCCGATCCTTTGTCTGTGCCAGACGACCCAAGCACCGTCCGTCGCCGCTGCATAGAATGTGGTCTTGAGATCGAGCAGGCTTTGATATAGACCTCCGTCTGCTGCGGTGGTCAAACTATATTTCGCACCCAATCTGCAACATGATCGCCACTTCTGTGCTCGCTGACACCTAGCTCTCGGAAAATGCTCATAATATCTATGGTGTCTAAAGTCACCTTTCAGTGGGCGTCTCTTAGTCACCTCCTGAACATCTATAGTGCCGCTGGCAGCACTTGAGACTTGACAAGAGGGTTCTCTCAAGTTCTATGCGGTGACATTTAACACAAAATCAAATATTCTGGTTCGAGCACGCACTTTTGGTAGAAGGCAATGGAAGGTTCCAAACTTGTTCGATGTTCGTCGAATTTGCAGCAAAGACTAGTAACTACGGGTGTATATAAGTAGTCAAATTCATCAGGCGAAATTATTTTATTAAACAAATTTCGACTTCCACTAAATAGAAGGTAGCAGTTTAGCAAGGCAAGTAGAAGAATTCAGTAAAGATGTCCGACGGTAAAGTTGAAACGCATGAGTTCACGGCAGAGATCTCTCAGTTGATGTCTTTGATCATCAACACCGTGTACTCTAACAAAGAAATCTTTTTAAGAGAGTTGATCTCCAACGCATCAGATGCATTGGATAAGATCAGATACGAAGCATTGTCTGATCCAAAGAAGTTGGAGAGCGAGCCAGAATTGTTCATCAGAATCACACCCAGACCTGAGGAGAAGGTTTTGGAGATAAGGGATACCGGTATTGGTATGACCAAGGCTGACTTGATCAAGAACTTGGGTACCATTGCCAAGTCTGGTACAAAGGCATTCATGGAGGCATTATCAGCTGGTGCCGATGTTTCCATGATTGGTCAATTTGGTGTCGGTTTCTACTCCTTGTTCTTGGTTGCTGACCACGTTCAGGTTATCACCAAGAACAATGATGACGAGCAATACATCTGGGAGTCTAATGCTGGCGGTAAGTTTACCGTCACCTTGGATGACAAGAACGAGAGGCTCGGTCGTGGTACTGTGTTGAGATTGTTCTTGAAGGAGGATCAATTGGAGTACTTAGAGGAGAAGAGAATAAAGGAGGTTGTCAAGAAGCACTCTGAGTTCGTTTCCTACCCAGTTCAATTGGTTGTCACCAAGCAAGTCGAGAAGGAAGTCCCAGATGAAGATGCCAAGAAGGACGAAGAGAAGACTGAGGAGGGTGAGGACAAGAAGCCTAAGTTAGAAGAGGTCGACGAAGAAGGCGAAGAGAAAAAGAAGGAAACCAAGAAGGTATCCGAGACTGTCACTGAGACCGAAGAGTTGAACAAGACAAAGCCTTTGTGGACCAGAAACCCATCTGAGGTCACTCAAGAAGAGTACAACGCCTTCTACAAATCCATTTCCAATGATTGGGAAGACCCATTGGCTGTCAAGCACTTCTCTGTTGAAGGTCAATTGGAGTTCAAGTGTATCTTGTTCGTTCCTAAGAGAGCACCTTTTGACGCTTTCGAAAGCAAGAAGAAGAAGAACAACATCAAGTTGTACGTTCGTCGTGTTTTCATTACCGATGAAGCCGAAGAGTTGATCCCAGAATGGTTGAACTTCATTAAAGGTGTTGTTGACTCTGAGGACTTGCCTTTGAACTTGTCCAGAGAAATGTTGCAGCAAAACAAGATCTTGAAGGTTATCAGAAAGAACATTGTCAAGAAGGTTATTGAAACCTTCAATGAGATTGCTGAGGACCAAGAACAATTCGAGAAGTTTTACTCTGCATTCTCAAAGAACATCAAATTGGGTATTCACGAGGATCAACAGAACAGAGCTGCTTTGGCTAAATTGTTGAGATTTTACTCCACAAAATCTACTGAGGAATACACCTCTTTGACAGACTATGTCACTCGTATGCCAGAGCACCAAAAGAACATTTACTACATCACTGGTGAATCTATCAAGGCTGTTGAGAAGTCTCCTTTCTTGGATGCTTTGAAGGCAAAGAAATTCGAGGTTTTGTTCTTGGTTGACCCAATTGATGAGTACGCCATGACACAATTGAAGGAATTCGAGGACAAGAAATTGGTTGATATTACCAAGGACTTCGAGTTGGAAGAGACCGAAGAAGAGAAGAAGCAAAGAGATGAGGAAGTCAAGGAATTTGAGCCATTGACCAAGGCTTTGAAGGATATCTTGGGAGACCAAGTTGAGAAGGTTGTTGTTTCTCACAAGTTGGTTGATGCTCCAGCTGCTATCAGAACTGGCCAATTTGGCTGGTCTGCTAACATGGAGAGAATCATGAAGGCACAAGCTTTGAGAGATACTACCATGTCCTCTTACATGTCATCTAAGAAGACATTCGAAATATCTCCAAAGTCTTCTATCATTAAGGAATTGAAGAAGAAGGTCGAGGCAGATGGCGCTGAAGACAAGACAGTTAAGGACTTGACAACCTTATTATACGAAACTGCTTTGTTGACATCTGGTTTCTCTTTGGAAGAGCCAAGCTCTTTTGCTAACAGAATCAACAGATTGATTTCTTTGGGCTTGAACATTGACGAGGATGACAATGATGAAGCTGAAGCTGAAATTGGCACTTCTACTTCTACCACCGAGGCTCCAGCTGAGTCTGCTATGGAAGAAGTCGATTAAGAGGCCAAAAACTAACATATTTCATGATTTTAATTTGGGTTTATCGTTATTTGTACTTTTTAGTTTGACATGTTTATAATTCTAATAAACTAAGAGTCTCATTTTTAATGATTAAATTTTACGATATGTATGTTTTACTTTTATATATGTCTTGAGTAATATATTTATATTTACTGATTCAATTCGAGAACTTCGCTTATCAATTCATCAATATCGGCGAGAACACTGTTTGCTTGTTCTTTAACTAAAAGATCATCATCCGTATCGGCCGTATATTTTAAAAGATGCAATATCTTCTGCTGATACATTCTGGGAAACTCAATATTAGATTCAGATGTTCCCACAATCAAATCATGCACAAGTACAACGGCAGATCTTCTCATCATAGCATTTTCACCATCTCTTTCCAACTGTAATATACCTACAACGCAATCTAAAATATCACTCAAGAAGTTAGATATTCCTAATGTATTTGTCTTGCAGCATTGTCCTAAAATTGACATTGAAGACATTCTTATCTTATCATCTGTAGACTGTTGTTGACTGCTTCTTCTAACCATTTGTAGACACGAGGATACTATTAATTCTGCTGGTTCTCCTATTAAAAATTCATTCGACCTCTGAACATACCTGAGCAAAACTTCCCCGATTCTAAGTCTCTCGTCAATGCCGTACGCGTTATCTTCATTAACATATACTTTAATGAGGAGTCTTAGTACTTCATTATTGTTGATAAATAGCAAAGATTCCAAACTTTTGATAACATTTAAATAGATGTAAGGATCATCATCCTTAAGCTGGAGCAAATGTAGTTCAATTGTGAACTTCAAGCTAAGAACATTACTTTTCATTTCTATAAGCTGACGTAATAGAAATAGCCCATGAGCTCTCACAGGGATTAGGGGATCCTCAAGACTATAGAGAGCTCTATCAAGAATATCTCTATCTGCGGACTTCCCGATAGTATCGCTTGGTTTTCCATTTAATAATTCTTTGACGGTATTCTGAATGGATATGCAAGAAGATACGATTTTTTCAGGAATATTAGATTTGGAACTGACGATGCTGTTTAAAATAGTAGTTATTTCCTTTAATGATACTTTGTTTGAGGAATCCAAACTAGAAGATGACAACAGTGATAATATAACAGATAAAAGTTCGAGAACTGTGGAAGACAATTCACCTTTCAAATCATCATCATCATCTTCGTCATCTGAATCAACGTCTCCATCATCTACACCAACAGTATTAGTATCACTGATAATGTGACTCAAAAATGTCTTAATGATACTTAAGATTTTAGATGGACTATTAGTTAAAGCGTCTTTATATTTATTCCCGATATTTTCAAGCAACCTGAGATCAATTAACATGAAGTATGGATCAACATTTCCAGCGTCAGATATGACAGCTTGTACAACTTTGGTATCTTTGTTTGTAGTAGTATCTAGCCATCTATTCAATATTTGAACAAATAAGCTCAGTATCAACAGACCATCAATATTTTTCAAAAACTCGACAAAGTACTTGGAGTTAATATCAAGTTTTGAAAGAAAATCGTTAACCTTTGACTCATGACTGGCATTGATCAAACTATGTACATACTGTCTTGGGCGAATCTCAGTCAATCCATTGACACCTATGGAATATTCCCATTTATCATTACTCTCAGCAAGTAAATTTTTAGCAAGTAGGTCCAAACCATAAATATCATCCGTAGGCAACGCAGAATTTTTCATGGTCGAAAAATATGTCTTAAGGATTTCTATAATAACCCCTGTTGGCTTTGAATGAGATTCAAGGAAAACGTAATAAGACCACAATGGCTGAATAATTGGTTTAATGGTCAAATGTAGTATTTCAGGTTCTATATTCGAATGACACATAGAAACAAGCACATTTATATTATTATTGAAAGATGCTTCTCCAACTAATGCATCAGTATTAGTCTTTTCTGGAACACGATTGAAAACACTCCAGACCTTTTTTAGTATAAAGTCTTGAACTATGAATTTATTCTTCACCCATAATTTCCCTAACACATAATTCACACAACTCGTAACAATTGGCCTATTTATAAGAACCAAATTATCATACAACTGTGTTCCAACGTTTGTGAAGTAATCAACCGTGCTAACATTGCGAGGCTTGGCTAATAGTATATTAGAAACTTGCTCAAATCTTTCCACATTGACTTCTTCATTATCTCTCAAGCCCAAAACAAACTCTATAAGAGTCAAGACACCATCTTTCCTTGGTGCGTTGAGATGCAAATGTTGTAATTCGCTGATCACAAAGCTTTTAAAGTAAGCGGGGGAAGGTGTAGAAATAAGCAAAGTGAAAGTAGAAAACAATTCATAAGTGCCAGGAATAGAAATAATTTTTTCTCTGTAGTCTCTCAAGAAAACATCTTTGTCATTATCGAAATAGGGTACTGTGATTAGTGAAATACTTGTTGTGAGAAGATCAGAATAGCCAGTTCCCTTACAAAGCAAATCTTTGACATCAGAATCGATCATAAGTACATGCAACAATTTGTTATATACGAGAAGAAGAAGGTTCTGCTGCACCTTATACTTCTCCTCGCCACCATTATGCGTGATTGGCTCTGTTTTGAGGGTCTTATGATGTTTGGAATACTTATTCAACTCTCGCTTCGCTAAAGGTATTCCTATTCTGAATGTCTCCAACACAGGGTAAACTCCAAATAATACGATCAAGTTTACCACTTTTCCAAAGGTCTTTAGGTCATGAAGTGAGATCTTTATTAGATTTTGGTCTTCGAAGTGTGATTCCTTTTCTAATTTCTGGATCTCTATCAACGCATTAAGAAGAGACTCCACAACTGAGTATCTCTTTTGCTCATGATCTACCTGCAGATCTTCTGGGCCAAAAAATCTCTTAAAAATTTCACTAATCGAAAGCGATTCTATATCACCTTCTAGCTGGGTTTCAAGCCTCTGAAATAACTTGTCTAGTGGTTTATTTCCCAAAAATTGAGGTTGAAGTAAACTCTTGCCATCTTTAGCTGGATAGACATCTTCAGCTTTTCTTCTCACTGTGACTTTCTTCTGGGTGTCACCAAATGCACTCTTACCTTTTCTCTGAGATACATTCATTTATTCATATTCCAATTATCTCTACAAACAGCCTATGCTCTGATTATATTTAGTTTGCCGTTAGGACCGTTCTCAACACTATGTTAGTGGTGATGAGCCAGACATGCAGTATTCAAATTTTCAAAATCTTTTGAGGTTTTCTTACTAGGAGAGAAAACGTTTGTGAAGAGAAACCCTACGAATTAGTGTAACTACTGAGAAGCTTCAAAGAAGCTAGACATAAGTGCATTTCAAGGACCTTATTTATATAATCAAATAAGACATGCCGGAAGAAAATTATACACAGACAACTCTTACGCAAGAAGAGATGGATTGCATCTTATACGATGTGAGAGAGGGAGATATAGACACACTCAAAGAAATATTCCAGGAGATACCTCACAGCTTACTTCTTGAGATCAAGGATGACACGACATTAAGCACGCCGATTCACATGGCGGCTGCTAACGGTCATATGGAGGTTCTTAGGTACTTGCTTTCGCTCGTGGAAAAGAGCAGCGCAGAGAAACTAGCCTCCCAGGCCAACGAAAGTGGAAACACACCATTGCACTGGGCCGCATACAATGGCCACCTTGAAGTGGTTAAGCTCCTCTGCGACGAGTACAACGCAGACGTGTACGCTAAGAACAAATCTGGCCATGATGTGCTCTTTGAGGCCGAGAACAACGAGAAGCACGACATCGAAAAGTGGATCCTCACCAAATTTTCCGTAGAGGATAACTACGATGTCACAGAGGAGGATGGCGATACAAAGATCACCTACAAGCCTGGGTCTGAGAGCAGAGAGTTTGAGAAGTACGCCGAGCAACATCAACAAGAAACAGCACCCGCTCCAGACTCGATAGAAAAAAAGACAGAAGGCTTGTCTATAGACTAGATCACTAATAACTGTATATTACTACCACCATTTCTCTTCTCATATATAAGACCTCTTTATCGTGGTCCCTTTATCAAGCTTTAGCCAGTATAATAAAGAAGTGCACCAACCATTTATTGAAATTTTTTCGTTAGTAGTACTCATTCAGTGTAACACTCAACTTGAAAAGATTGAATTAAAATAGGATTTAGTATAATTTCTAGCTCAAGAAAACGTATACAAAATGAGTGAATTAGGGTTTGATCCTAGCTTGAAAAAGAAGAAGAAGTCTAAGAAGCCGGAGGAAGCTTCTTTGTCTCCTGAAACAGAATCCAATACTGGATCAGCTAATGAACTTGACGATATGCTTGTAGGGTTAAAGAAGAAGAAGAAATCAAAGAAACCGGTGGAGAATATTGGCGAGAGCGAAGCGTCTAAATCACCAGAAGACGAGGACTTGACGGCTTCCTTGGGTGAGTTAAGTTTAAAAAAGAAGAAGAAGAAGGAAGCTAAGAACAAGGACGCCACAGATTTCGAACAACAGTTGGAAAAGGCTGGAGTGGAGGAGTCCGCAAAGGAGGCACAGAGCTCAGACGCAGTACAGGCATCCTTGGGATTACCATATGACAATTTGTTGGATCGTTTTTTCTCTATCTTGAAGCAAAATAACCCTGAGCTCGCTGGAGACAGAAGTGGACCTAAGTTCCGTATCCCACCTCCAGTATGCCAGAGAGAAGGTTCGAAGAAAACACTTTTCGCGAACGTCCAGGATATTGCTTCAGTGTTGCAGAGAAGCCCAGAGCACTTGATACAGTTTTTGTTCGCAGAGTTGGGTACATCGGGTTCTATTGATGGTGAGAAGAGATTGGTCTTGAGAGGTAAATTCCAACCCAAGCAAATGGAGTCAGTGTTGAGAAGATATATTATTGAATACGTCACTTGTAAGACATGCAAGTCCATGAACACCATTTTGAAGAGAGAGTCTGCTAACAGATTGCATTTCTTAAGCTGTAACGCATGTGGTTCCACAAGATCTGTTTCTTCTATTAAGACAGGTTTCCAAGCCCAAATTGGAAGAAGGAAGAGAGCTTAGTCGCCTTTATCTTTGTTATTATATATCATTGGTTATCTATGTATAATATTAATACACCACTACTATACTTTATTCTCGTTAGATGAAAATGAAATACTTTCTATAAACTTTTTCAAAGGAGCACACCAGTCACTCACATTGTTGTACATGATCATATAGTTCAAGATATCGTTCCCCACATTGCTAATAATATTGTGATAGTTCTCTTTGTTATTAATGGCTAAGTCTAATTTTTTAAATATAGTAGATAAAAATATTCGTTGTTCCTTGGTCATAGATTCGAGTTGGCTCTCTATCTTGCTCTGGCAATATCTCAGCTCAGCTGGGGTGAGCTTTGATGGCAATTCGGAAATCTGCCTCAAACGTTGAGTAATTATGGGGATGGTTAAACATTCTTCTGGTACGGCTGAATTATTATGATTTTGACCTGCAGTGGATAAACTAACAATACGATCTAATGGATGACTGCCTGTTCTCAAGGCACTGTCGTTTTTACCACGTTCCACATTAGTGTTTACCTTTTCTAGATCCTTAGGTGGAAATGCAGTCTTTGTTATATGAGACGATAAAGTTGCATCATAGCCACACAAATTGACCCTTCTTCTGTTACTTTTAGTAGGGCGAGTGCCTGCTTTAGTTATTGAAACGGGACAATCGTTCCATCCTTCCATATTGCATTACTATTGGAAAGTAACAAATTCCAAATTTTGAAAAATTATTGTTTAGTTTTTGTGTCCAATAGGTCCTAAAACACGTCGCATCACTAAAGTCTAGTATAACGAAGAGCCCTTTCCAATATCTCATCAACAGAGGGTCTTTTAGAAGGGTCTAATACTAGAGTATCTTTAAGAAGATCAATAAGTTCATCAGAATAGCCATTTTGGCCGTTTGGAATGGTGTACCTGCCTTGAGTAATTGCTAAGTTGAGGTTTGCACCTTGTTCGACTTCAAGTTTCTCAAATGGAGAAAACCCGAAGCAACATGCGTAGAGTAAGCATCCCAATGACCATATATCAGCCTTCTCACTGATCTCAGAGTTCACTGCTACATCTAAAAGTTCAGGTGCTCTGTACGGTAACGTGCAGTGCTCCAGAGCAAAATCTGTCATCGTTAAAGCCTGCTGTCTGTTTTTGATTGAAAGTCTGGCCTTTGAGCATGAACCTAGATCGGCTAACACAGGAAGGCCCTCGGCAGAAAGCATAACATTAGCTGGCTTTATATCACGATGCGCATATGGTGCAAATTCTTGTAGTTCTGTCCCCTCTGAAATGCCACCTTCTTCATCGTCACTCCCTAAAGGAAGAAGAAGGTCATCTTCTTCATTACTCTGTGTGTGAATGGTACTGGCGCCCCCTGTCTTTTTGTAATTGTGCATTACCTGAAGACCTCTGCAGATGCCTATCAAGAGTCTCAAGATCTCAACCTCGTCCATTCGCTGGTTATTTATGACATTGTAATTGATAACATCCTGCAAGGACTTCTCGAAATAGGGCAATATGATGTACACTGCCTTTGATCCATCTCTCTCATCGACAACCGTGTCTTCAATAGACTGAATTATGTAGGGCGTATTAGAATTAGCAAATCTATGATAATTTCTGACCTCCTTTATTGCATTCTTGAAGGATTCATCAGAAGAGCCAAAGGGACACCTTATCTTTTTCATTGCAAATAAGGAATTATTATTCGAGACATCTGATACTAAATAAACGTATGAAAATCCACCTTCTCCAAGTAAGCTTAATATCTTATACTTCTTATTATTTAATACGACTGAAGGGACTGATATACTTGGAAAACACGGGAAGCATTTCGATACTAACGAAAGAATCAAATCCATTCTTCTAATTTATAATTAACAACTGCTTTTACTTAATTGGCTTTACCTACAATTCATATACTGAAAGATGTAACAAAAAAAAAAACTCTATTAGCATATTAACCTATTTTATGCGAAAACTATATCAACTCATCTTTTGGTTTAAACTTAATATAATAAACTTCTTGGAACAGCTGCGATCAATAGTTTAACCCGATGGCACCATCTGACACGGAAAATCACAATTCGAGTGGTAAGGAGCATGGTGAGGGCGATGCTCCGAAGAAAACGTTTTCTACGCCAAAGTTCAGCATCGAAACACCTAGTTCACAAACTAATATATCAGAGAGTGATAACGCAGTTTCCATGGATATAGACGAAGCGGATACTTCAGTGTCTGCGTTGGAGTCCATACGACAGTTGAAAGAAGTCGATTTGATTCCGGAACTTTTCAATCTACTCTACGATCTACAAGAAGGTAACGTAATCCCCAAAGACTTCGATAACAACGCTGGAAGCATACGTTTCAAATTGAACCATATGCGTCAGTTAATTCAGGGTATCAAGGGGATAAATGAGCTGGTATCATACCGCGAGAACCAAATACACAAGCTTGAAAATTTGAACCGGAAAACCATATCCTTCTTTTCCGATTTCAAGGAGAAAGTTGAAGAAGACATAAAAGAGAAAGGGTTAGATATATGAAAGACACTTTTGCCTGTGGCTTCCCTATGGTAGTAGGGTCGAATAATGCTCCTGCAGCAAGATTATAGATTTGGAGTATTTATTAATAGTTTTACAACTTTCTTTTTTCCATTGCCATAAACTGATGGACTTATTTACTTTACTTGAGTTAAGTGTAGCTTTGCAATAAAGTAATAGTGACTAACGTGTTCATATAAACATTCGTTAAAAACATTTACACCCGTTTATAGCCTTGTTTTTGAAATATCGCGACATATATGAACCATAAATATTAGTACTCTTATTCTGTATTGATTTAGAATTAGACGTATTTTGCAAATATGACGGCACCAGGATCATTTCAGGATATGTTCCAAACTTCAGTTTTAGGCAGGTTGAAGGATCAACCTGCCCTTAGTGTTGGACTAGTTATTTTCACATTTATATTACTTTTGTTGGATCTGATTTGGGGTAAAAAGCTCAGTGATGCTTTTTCGTTGTACCCAGGTGCTATCTTCAAGTTGGAACTTAATAGACTCTCGTTCTATTTGCTTTACCACAAAGATTTTATCCACTGGGCTTTAAACGTGGTCAGTTTGTTTACACCTTTGTCACTTTTTGAAAAGCAACATGGCACCGTTTACACCGGAGTCACCTTGAACTTGCTTACTGTAACAGCAGCCATACAGTTTAGTCTTGTTTCGATATTATTTGGCTCCCATGCACATGTTATTGGTTTGTCGGGCGTGGTATTCCTGTTCTTGAGTTACTTTGCCTATAAAGAACACCTGTACAACCCCGTTCTCTACAAGTTCCAGTTCCAAGGACGCTCAGTAACCATCCCAACCCTCTACTTACCATTTATTGTGTTGGCCGTGTGCACAGTGTTATTCCCTTCTTCTTCATTCCTCGGTCATCTTGCAGGCATTTCGTCGGGCTACTTGTTGGCCTTCGATTACTTGAAAGTCTTGTATCCTCCGCTGTGGATATTGCAGTCTATTGAACTGAAATTGGATAAGCTAATCACCTTCTTGAACGAATTGGTCACCTTCTACAGAGAAGTCGACTCCATCAATACCAGGAGTGTTAGCTACTCTCCCTTGTTGTATTCAGACCCCGAATCCATAGTCGTGACATCAACTTCTACAGATGGCCCATTTACAGGTGAAGGTAATGTTTTGGGCGCTGCTTAATGGTATCTTTACGTTGTACTATATAACTTTATAGAGCTATACTTAATCAGATCAACAGCTTTCAGTATCTTAGGTGCAGTACATCTCCCCCCACAAGTCAAATGGTTAAGAGAAACATAATAGCGATAATAGTTTTGATTTTATGTAACATACAGTTACGGGACTGTAAGAGTATTTAAGAATGAACCCTAAGAGAAGAAGTTCATTTGGAGCAGTCTCTAGTACACTGGAGCAAATTAAGAGTGGTATTGGAGACAAACCCAATGGATACCCTATGAAAGATATGCACGACATGAAAACAAAGCATGAATCCAACGAACCAAAAATTTCTAACGTACTAACAAAAACTCCTCAGCAACAAGGCAATGAGATGAATCAGAGCAGTAAGAGCAAGAATAGGAAAAAACGAAATAGACAGAAGAACAAACAAAAAGATATTGAACGAGGTACGATGAAAGATATGACAAAAGAGGTTCAGGGCAAGCTGAAAGAGCCTAAAGAAGTCGCTGACACTGATTCAGCGACCTGCCCAGGAACGAATGAAAAGCCCAGCCAGTTGGAGGAACCTGTTGAACAGGACAGTGGGATGACACGGTTTGAAGCAATTGACTGCTTGCGGCCGGAGCAAGAAGCAAAGCATGATAAAGCCAACAATATGAAGAGACACGAAAGCCCCAGAAGACGAACTCTTAAACGACACATAAACAGTGATATCCAGGAGGAAGGTACAAACTTGATAAGCCAGGCAAAAGAGAATCTCAAAAACCAAAATGCCGGGAGTTCCACATCACCTGAAGTACACGTTTTGGACACACATCTAACTAAGAACAACTTGAATCTAGATGGGAAAATTTCTTTGTTTAAATTTAAGTCCTCAAAGATCTTAGTTTATGATGAGCAACTCAATGGGTCTAGCGATAAGGCCACCCTTTTGGGTAGATTACTAGGTCATGGAGAGCTTGAAATTTTCCAGCTTCATAACGGTGATGTCTCATATCTATCTTGTGGGCCTTCTTTTATATATCCGTTATTACCTAAATTAAAGATTTTGAGGATTGGGTTCGATGAGTTTATTTTGCCTTTACTGAATCCCGAGAGGTATTGGAAAATTTTGGTGGGTACCGATAGTCTAGAAGTAATTAATAATTTGATTGAATCTTTGCATAATGTTGTTAAGTACCGTAACTTATACTATGGTACCTCGTTGAAGGATGTGCAAAAACTCGGTGAATCCGCCGACAGCGACAAATCGTTTTCGATAGATGGTTTAGCTCTTCTGGATGATAGGGCAAGTGGAAGGGAACCATCTACGCCCTCAAAAACCCAAATAGCCGATTCCTTGAAGTCGACACATCAGCAGTCCAATGTACCACCTTACCCTTTACAACATTTCCATGAATCGAAAGAAGATATTGATAGCCCTGTTCCAACAATATATGACAAAATTCCCGATTCTCCTCCTTCTCCACCTTTTTCGCCTATTCGACTTGATGAAATCGATAGCCGATCTGAGGTTCCTACAACAGAAGTATTGGAAAATCCATGTAATAAGGTTCGTGCGGCTCATAGATATAAGGACAAGACTAAAAATGATATTTCTGGCCCATATCATTACAGCACCTTCCAAAACACAAATTTACTTCCCGGCCATAACAATATGCATAACTATTCATTAAGTGGCTCTTTTAGGAATATGAATATGGATGATGCTATGAACATTGTTCCTCCTATTCATCACAAGAACAAATCAATATTTATACAACAACCTAACCCTTTTCAACCTGTTGTAAACAACGATATTCCTACAAATATCACTGATAACAAGTCAGAGTCTTCCTTGGATTCTTTATTAGATGAGTACGAAGAGAATATATCTACCACAAGATCTGTTAATTTCCAAAAATCTGGACAGGAGTCAGCCAGAATATCCCGTTCATCATCATATGTCATGCAGCCTCCTACGAAAAATCAATCCTTGCATAATCGATACAAGATAACTGTTCCCAATAGTCCAAGAAAGTATGTGAGAAATGATACCAAAGAGTTTCCTCTGACCTCTTTATCAGAATATAATAGAGTAAAAAATGGTACGAGCTCCTATAACATGAGATCTAGAAGGTCCTCTAGGAGTGATTTGTACACTTCCGAAAGTAATTGGATGGAGCCAGACTTTCAAGTCTCTTCAGGCAGGAAAAACATTCCTAATTCTACATCATACTACAGCTTGCAAGGAAAAAAACCAGATATCGGTCAAATTTATCGGTCAATAACTCAGAGAAATCTAAATCAGATAATCCAGAGTCCTAGAAATGATGATATTGGTTCAGTGAAATCATATGGTTATGGGTATAATGCGTCCCCCAAACCAAATACTTCAGTATATCGTGCTGCGAATGGTCAACAGAAAAGCGGCTACACTCCAAGTGTAATGAGCGAAAGATCGTCGTACAGCCAGGTTTTGAATTCTCTGCGTTCGAGAACTGCCGACTATCCTAAACATTTTGCTCATACACTAAATGACAGCACAAGAGGAAGAAGGGTTAGCTTACGGCCTACGGAAGTGTACAATATTATCAGTTTGAACAAGCAAGATCAAGATGAAAATCGTGATTCATCTGTAAAAAAAGGATTTGCTTCGAGACTCTTTGGGTGGTAAATTATATATTATTCATTTAGCATCGTGATTAGACTACGACTTTGTGTTCACCGAATGTTAAGTCACATTAATATAGGATGTTGATAAAATAATAGTATTGTAAACAATAGATATATACAAAATGACATACAAGATACGTATTTGAGTCTTCATGAAATGCGACATGTGTTGATTTTATAACCCCATGGTACTTTGGTAATCTATTTTGAAGCCTCGATCAGCACGTTGCACCAGAAATCCGCTATCCGACACCTTATAATTGAGGAGCACCTGGAACAGGGTTACCATTCATATCAACCAAACCTTGTTGCATCATCATCAACTGTTCATTTCCAGCAGCCTCGAATTGTAAACCTACACCAACCTTAGATTGATTCTTTGCGTGATCAATCTCACCGGAGAAAAGAATGGAAACAGTTGGCAAAACCCTCTTTTCCATGAATACACCGACCTTACCGGCAGAGTCTAACTGACCTCTAAAGACAGATTGACGGTACTCGTACTTAGCACCGATGGTGGTTTGACCCTCAACAACAGGTTCAAAGCCGATTGGAGTACCCATCAATGAGTCTGTAATTGGCTTGACTGTTGCAGCAACCTGAGTCTCCAAACCGGCTTCAACCTTGTCAGAGACTTTTCTCCAGAAAGAAGCGACTAAAGCACCTTGTGCTTGTAATTGTGCAGAAAGGATCCAGTTGGATGCGTTGTAACGAGCCACGTAGGAAACAGCAGTGTCTGGTGGAACAGAAGCAGCCTGTCTAGAGTACATGGCCTCTAAACCAACAGCAAACTTAGAAGTCAAAGATTGTAACAAGGAAGCCACAGCAACTCCACTGAAACCACCATTCAAGAAAGATGGGTTCAAAGTCTTCAAGTTGACGGAAAAATCAGAAGCCTGGTAGTCCTGCTCCAACTGGCACATCGATGGTTGCCCATTGGCCAACTGCAAGGTCACCTTGGAGATGTTGTGCTTGTCCCATCCGTAGTTGATACGACCGCTGAAAGAAAACTCGTTATCTATGTTTCCTTGAACAAAGTAGTCATCGGAAGCATACAAGGCAGAAAATGCGTAAGGTGGCAACACATTAGATCCAATAGACAAAGTGTGGGATGTTTGGAATGCTGGTAACATGGAAAAGGCCTTGTTTAAATCGGCTCTCAATCCTGTGAAAAAGTATTGATTCAAGAATACATCCCTGCTGACCTCCTTGTTCAAGTTCTCAATGGTACCTGGGTTCACTAATCCCAATGATTTACGGTGTTCGCCAATTGCGATGTACACATCGTTCAAGTAAGAGAACACCGGGTTGGAGGACCATAATCCATTCGACTTTGGTAAGTCTGGTGTCACTCCTGGCAATGTAGGAATACTGAACTTGCTTAAGTCACCTAGAGGAACAGGTGTATTACTGACTTGATTGCTCTCACTCATGATTACTCAAATCACTATGTTTTCTATGAAGTATGATAACTATACTTCGCTTATTGCTCTTCGCCGAGCTACATTTTTGGCCTGTCGAGGATTGAAAAATTTACTGAAAATATACGTTCTCATATTTACTTAGTCTTAAACTATGTATTATCATACTTAAGACGTCAATTCTCGCAGTATATTTCAGAATATAATATTTTCGTGCGTTGACCATCACTATGAATGGGATCTGCGACCTAAAATTGGCAGAAACTAAAGGAAAGACTCTGGAAGACACATTTCCACGTCAATTTGAGGCTGGAAATTTTACAATTTGTCGATATTGTTACCGGAGAACAACATTGAATACTCTGATATCCTCTGAGACTGATTCCAGACAGAGATAAAAGGCGTATCGTTAGACAAAAGTGATCATCGCACGTCTGACGCCCGAAATAGTGTTTCAGTTTTACCCTCTCAACTTCATATAAGTGAAGTAGGTATTCGGGGCATACAAAAAGTTGTACGCAAGAATAACTTATAGGCATTTTTTGCATCTCTAGGAATAGTAGAACGAAAATGACAAGACCTGTGGTGAATGGCGCCAAAACAGCTACGTTTGCGGCCAAAAACGAGGAGTTGTTTCAGACTGCCGTGGACTTCTACAGTAGACGTCTAGGGTTTGTGTTGAAAGATGATGGGGCAATTAGGAAGTATTTGGAGTCTAATGGGGGTCTGGTTGTGATTGAATTGGTCATCGATGAGAGCGGGTTCAGCAGTGAAGAGGTCCGAAAGTTGGGCTTGGCAATCAAGAACTGCGAGCATGATTTGAGATCTCTTAGCCCTAGTATTGTCTTCGAGGTTAGCCATTTAAACGATCTTATCGTTACCTTGCTGAAACTCAACTTTCCGATTAAAATATCTCCTAACGAGTTGTATCCTGTGGAGGTTTACACCATAGATCCTCTTGGAAACCTAATCGGATTTACAATATCTTCGGATGCGTTTACGGTTGTCCCTCCAGTACAGAAGTTGGAACATTTCGCCCTAAAGCCTGAATTAATGTCACAAGCCGCGTCTGAAGTCCCTAAGAAGAAACACCCTGTTAAGAAAAGAAATATTGCTGTGATGACATCCGGAGGTGATGCCCCAGGTATGAATGCGGTTGTGTATTCTGTTGTACGCACTGCCATATACAAAGGCTGTAAAGCGTTTGCGGTAATGGAAGGATACGAGGGCCTTGTTAGGGGAGGCAAGGACTATATCAAAGAGATGAGTTGGCAAGATGTGAGAAGTATTATGTCTGAGGGAGGAACAAACATTGGTACAGCAAGATGTATGTCGTTCAAGGAAAGACCAGGAAGACTTAAGGCTTGTAAGAACATGATAGATGGAGGCATTGATGCTTTGATTGTTTGTGGAGGGGATGGTTCTTTAACAGGTGCTGATCTTTTAAGGTCTGAGTGGCCCTCTCTCATTGCAGAATTAAGAGACAAACAGGAGATAACGCAAGATGAATTTGTTAAGTTCAAGCAGTTAAATATATGTGGTATTGTTGGTTCGATTGATAATGACATGGCTACTACTGATTCCACTGTTGGTGCTTATTCTGCGTTGGCAAGAATATGTCAAGCTGTGGATTACATCGATGCTACCGCTAATTCCCATTCTCGTGCATTTGTTGTTGAAGTTATGGGCAGAAATTGTGGTTGGCTTGCTTTGATGGCTGGAATTGCTACCAGTGCCGATTACATTTTTATCCCTGAAAAGCCTTCTTCTTCCAAAGATTGGCAAGATCAAATGTGTGAAATAGTAGTCACTCATAGATCACATGGTAAGAGAAAAACCATTGTTATAGTCGCAGAAGGTGCTATAACTTCAGACTTGAAGCATATTTCTTCTAAGGAAGTTAAAGATGTTCTTGTGAACAGGTTGAAGTTAGATACAAGAGTAACGACATTGGGGCATGTTCAACGTGGTGGTACGCCTGTTGTATTTGACCGTGTCTTGGCCTCGCTTCAGGGTGTTGAAGCAGTGGAGGCTGTATTAGACAGTGATGAAAATACACCTTCACCTTTAATTGGAGTTAAAGAGAATAAGATTGTGAGGAAACCTTTGATGGAGGCCGTAAAAATCACTAAATCTGTGGCACAGGCAATTCAAGATTCAAATTTTGAAAAAGCAATGGAATTAAGGGACTCTGAGTTCATTGAGCATCTCAGCAATTTCATGGCTATGAATACTGCTGACCATAAAGAACCTACTTTACCTTTAAGTGAAAGGCGTAAGATTGCCATCATAAATGTTGGTGCTCCAGCAGGAGGTATGAATAGTGCAGTATATGCTATGGCTACATACTGTATGTCAAGAGGACATAAGCCATATGCGATCCACAATGGTTTCTCTGGTTTATCTAGACATGAGTCTGTAAGATCGATAGACTGGTTACATATCGAAAATTGGATGTCAACAGGAGGATCAGAGATTGGTACTAACAGATCCACGCCATTGGATACAGATATTGGAGCCATAGCTCATTACTTTGAGAAGTATCAGTTTGACGGTCTCATTTTAGTTGGTGGTTTCGAGGCTTTTGTTTCCTTGCATCAATTGGAATCCGCAAGAGCCATGTATCCTGCATTCCGGATACCTATGGTTTTGATTCCTGCAACCATCTCCAACAATGTTCCAGGAACACAATACTCTCTTGGATCGGATACGTGTTTGAATTCTCTTGTTGAGTATTGTGACGTCTTGAAACAATCTGCTTCTGCTACAAGGGATAGAATTTTTGTAGTTGAAGTTCAAGGTGGAAACTCTGGTTATATTGCCACCTATGCAGCATTGGCCACAGGGGCTCAAGCTTCTTATGTTCCAGAAGAAGGCATTGATTTGTCCCAGTTGGAGGCTGATATAAGGTCACTCAAAGAAGCCTTTATTCTCGAAAGAGGAATGCCCAAGACCGGTAAGCTCTTATTAAAGAGTACCAACGCCTCTCATGTTCTCACGACTAAAGTTCTAGCAGATATATTCAAGGTGGAAGGAAATAATGAGTTTGATGCTAAAACCGCTGTTCCTGGGCACGTGCAGCAAGGTGGGTTACCCTCTGCCATTGACAGAACTAGGGCAGCTAGATTTTCAATCAAAGCTGTGCAGTTCATAGAAGATACGCTTCCTCAGATTTCGAAACACAAATACTCACTTGAATTTGATGCAGAGGATGTTAACTTATCTCAAACTGCTGCTGTCTTGGGTGTGAAATCCTCTCACTTGAAGTTCTCCCCTGTTAGACGATTATATGATTTTGAGACTGAACTCGGAAAGAGAATGCCTAAAAATATATCTTGGAGTCGCACCAGATATATTTCCGATCAGCTTGTTGGAAGGACTCATATTCCCAAATAGGTATGTTTAAATAGTTTGTATGTCTTTTTTCACAATTATCTTTTCATAGTGTTCATCGATTTTTTTAAGTTAATCTGTATTTTGTGCTATACTGTAGTCAGGGTGCTCATTAAACTTTTAAGTTATGTTGCACCCATTTTTGCGGCAATTCTGAAGATAAGTTTAACATGCTGGTATTAGAGCAGTAAATCCCAGCCAACTACAAGAATAACTTACCTCTGAGGTTCTCCGAAGTACTTACAAATGCGAGAGCCTACATTTTTAAGCAATACCCGCGATACTGAGGAGATCGCACCTCTGTCAAAGAGCTGTGCAAGTACAACTACTCGATCCCAGTATGCAGATTTAGGCAGTACGAGTTTCCTTAGTGCCAAAGAATCAGCGGAGGTTTACAGCATTGAAACAGTCAACCGAACTATACACGGCATCAAGAAGACGAGCAACCCATTAGTTCGGATTATCCACTCATTCAGAAGAAGTGAGGATCTTGATCCTGAAACGGGAGAGCTCTCCTTGAATAATGAGTTAAGTGGATTTTCCTTGCAGATGATAGCCATCGGAGGCTCTGTTGGAACTGGTCTTTTAGTAGGTACTGGAAGCTCACTAGCGGAAAGTGGTGCATTACCTTTGTTGCTAGGGTTCATTTTGATATCTACATTCATATACTGTATGACCCAGGCACTCGCAGAACTTGCTGTTGCATTGCCGGTTCCTGGCTCCTTTACGTTCTACGCTTGTATGTTTGTTGATAAAAGCTGGGGCTTTGCAATTGGATGGAATTACTGTCTACTGTGGTTGATCCTACTCCCAATGGAACTTGCAGCTGCAGCAATGACTATGCATTACTGGCCGCAAGTGGTGAGCAAAGTATCTGATTTCCAGATTATCACTTATTTCTATCTTACGATCATAGCCATGAATTTGTTCAGCGTCAAATACTACGGTTATTTTGAAGCCGGATTCTCCATTCTCAAACTTGCTTTTATTTTGATTTTCCTAGGAATGGCCTTGCTTTTGGCTGTTGGATTAATTGGAAACAAAGCTGTGGGATTCAACTACTGGAAGTCTCCGGGTGTTGTTTCAGGGAATTATATTGACGGCTTTATAGGAGTCTTAATTACCGCAGCATTTAGTTATACTGGTAGTGAGATGGTCGGTATCTCTGCCTCTGAATCGAAAAACCCTGAAAAAGACGTACCTGTTGCAATAAGAAAAGTATTCTGGAGGATCACAGCTCTATATCTAGTTTCGATATTCTTAATAGGGCTATTGGTGCCATTTAACAGTCCTGAATTAGTTGGGAATTCCACCACTAATGCCAATGCTTCGCCATTTGTTATTGCTCTCTCTGGGATTAAAACCAATGTTATTGCAGACATCATGAATGTTGCAATTCTTGTGTCAATATTCTCTGTCGGAAACAGCTCGATATATGCTTCGTCGAGAACGCTTATGGCCCTCGCCGATATCGAACAGGCTCCGTCGTTTTTCAAATTTATTGACAAGAAGAAAAGACCACTAGTGGCTTCCTTATTTGCAGTATCGTTCGGTTTGTTAGCCTATGTTTCTGTTTTATCGCCAAAAGGCGCTGAAAACTTATTCCTCTGGCTTATGTCGCTCTCGGGGTTATCTGTGATCAGTACATACGGCACAATAATGATATGTCACATTCGCTTCCGCAAGGTTCTATCATTGAATGGTATATCTGTTGAGGAAGAGTTACCTTACAAATCTAATCTCGGTAAGGCTGGCTCCTGGTACGGATTAGCAGTGACCACGATTGTGTTTTGTTTGCAAATCTTCAGTTCATTCAAAGCAGCTTTACAGCATACCAGCAAAACAGATATCCTTCAACGCGTATTGGGCTTTGTCGTCGTGAATCTCTTTTACGTGGGACACAAGATTTTCGTCTTCGTGAAGCACAGAGAATTGGAGTACATAGTTGAGTGCAAAAATATCAACATCAATATTGGAAGATTTGCCGACGAGAATATCCGAAGTAAAAATAAGCTAGAAATCCATCGGCAGAAGAACCAGCAAAACGAGAAAAAACCGTGGTACACTAGAATATTTGACCTTATCCGTCCACAGTCCAAAGCTCCACAATAATTATATACGATCCGTATAGAGCAAAGTTAACAGATATAAATAATTTTTTTTATTTAGCCACATAGCACCAAGGTTCTGCAATATCAGTGTCCGAATTGATTTTAGACTTCAAAGCTTTCATTTTCCTTTCTCTTTGGTATATACTGATTATTCCATATTAATGGGACATAAGTCGCATCTTTCGTGAAAAGTATTGATCCAGTGATAAATATGGAGAATCACGCTAGTAAAGTTCAAAGTATGTAAACATTTGAAAGCTCATATTATAGAGTTCAAACTGGGACCATACTAACCGTAAGCAGTTCTCAGGCGTAAAATCTTGGAGGCAAAAACAAAACAGGCATTGGATACCTTGAAACATGAGGTTGACGCGCTAGAAGGAGTATTGGCAAAGCATATCAGAGGGTCAAATCCGGTCAATTACGAGCAGAGGCGCATAAGAGATGTTGTGGAGTTGCTTTACCATCTTGTTGAAGCCAAGTATTCTACATTTCAGGAAAAACGGTTCCACTTTTCGGGTGAACCTATACCTCGAGCTTTGCGGCAAAGAGATCCTGGCTATAGTGGGCTTGACGAGGTCCACAAGGATGCCACAGAACCCAGCAGTGAGCTGCTGCATACAGAGGAGACTGACCACGGGTTTCCTGCTGCCTATGTGGTTCTGGGTATCCACAAAGAAAAGAAAACACTACATCCTACAGCACCCCACACAGAGGTTGGCGACGTCGAGAGCTCGGTGGTCGCTTTTGCTACGGAGCCGTCGTCCATACACGGCCACGACATACGACGCTCGATTTTCGTTGCCCAAAGCCAAGGACCGGTGTTTCTTCGCAACATGGCCGACTCCGTGATCCACGTAGCATGCCATCAGCTACGCTGCCATTCGCTACAACGCTGTACCATTTGGGCGCAGGTTCTGTCTGGCGTGGTAGTAATCGAAAACTGTCTGGAATTGCGCATTGTAGCGCCTTCTCTGGAGCCTTCTCTGGAGCCCGCTTCCCCTGGTAAAGTCGCTGTGGATGATTTCTCATGGCCAACTCGCGATGTGCTTAACCCCCACTTCGTCTTCCTTGACTGCAAGCAGTATCCTCTGTTGGAATGGGCACGTCTGGCGCCCGATGGCCCTGTGTCGATTCCTGATTTTTGCACCCAGTCCCATCTCGCTGCCATCTGCCAGGCCCGCGATCCCGTCTGCCACCTCGCCAAACCACTCAACATGTAGATATCTTATCGGCTTCCCTGGGGACCACCAACGTGATCCATTCGGCATCCAGCACTCGTCGACCATTGCGAACATACAAAGCGCACGTATTCTTAGGCAGCAAGCAGCAATGCACTGTGGGTGCTCCAATTGCTTGATTGAAATGGTGAAGCTACACCGTTCTGTTCTCCCTCAGCATTGATGCCCCCCTCCATGTCGAATATACTACAGCCCCAAATCATCTGCCCGGACAATCACTTTTTTCACCTGAGGAAGAGCCGAAACTGTTAGTCTTTAGATAGAACAGCTCCACTTCAGTTTTTTTATTGCTGAAATCCGCCATGAGAGAGCACACCCTGCTTGTATTACTATACCTAGCCCTACATAGCGTATACTGACAGTCGGTCCTACTACTTTTGCCTAAATAAGTGACCTGCTAATGTTTGTAGAAGTACGTCAGAAAAAGCATGTGCAACCAAACCATAGAAGCCTGTACGGAAACGTCTCGCGGATGTGCCCACGATATGCAAATAGCCTTCAACCATCCCCTCATGAAATTATACACATGCCTGACCAAAGGGTCCAAATATATATAAGGAAGAGGTTTAGCAGCATGGTTGATGTTAAGCTGTATAGATAAGAGGCCAAAGTTCATAGAATTGCTTCTTGGTTTAGAGTTTTGTTTAGAGAACAATATATTCTAGTTGACATATTCCTCGAAAAATATCAGATAGCTAATCGGGAACGCATTTTAAAAACTATAGGTTCCAGGCTACTGAGAGAGGATATTAAGCTACTGCCCCGTAGCAAAACAGAATAGGGATTTTTTTTCGTATCGTTCAGGTAAGTTAGCCAGGATAACTGTGATTTGGGACGGATAGTTAAGAATTACCGATTCCCCACACTTCGGAAGATTTGAATACGCAAACCGTGGACTAAAAATAATCATTCGCAATGGAATCCGAAGAGGTAACAACAGACACTTGGCTCGATACGCTGGCACTGCCTTACGTTTTCAAGGACAGTAATTTGTCGTACTCTCAAATAGTCGACGAGTATCTACCATTTCCCATCGAAGATGCTGACAGTATGGTCCGCATCGAGGGCACAGAAAAGGAGGGTTTCAGCGCCATATTCCGCAACAAGAGGTTCCCTGCGGGGACCAAGGCGGCGCTTACACCGAGGTTGACCACGTCGCCAGAGATATTCAAGCAAGTTTCGGCCAAGTTTCACGACGAACCTGCATTCTGCTGGAGAATATACGATCAGGAAACGAAGGTGAACTCGACCGCATGCGAGACGTGGACTTACGGCGAGGTCGACAAGTTCCAAAAGAGCTTTGGTTCGGGCCTCTTGTACCTATTGCAGCACAATGTGTTTAAGAATAGCGAGAAGTACGATAGTCATCGTAAGATTGACAACCACGTCAGGGACTATCAAACATACGATGCAGAACATATCTCATTCCTTTTGACGCTATACTCCGCTAACCGTAAGGAATGGATGCTCGTCGACATTGCTTGCACGAATTTCGCAATCACAAACACCGCCCTTTATGATACTTTGGGTCCAGGAACCTCCAAGTACATTTTGGAGCTCACCGAGTCGCCTGTCGTTGTGGCCGCCAAAAAGAATATTGAGACCATTGTACAATTAAAGGAAGAAAATCCAGAGTCTTTAGGCTCCATCATTTCCGTTGTATCTATGGACTCGTTGGACTTGGACAACAAAACCCTGTTGAGTTATTCAGATAGAAAATTGGTCGAGCGTTGCAATGCTGCGAATATCGAGCTTGTAGACATGGATATGATTATCAAGATGGGACAAATTTTTCCCCATTCTGAGTTGCTTCCCGAGCCTGAATCATTATATACGATAAGTTTCACATCTGGTACAACTGGAAGCCACCCTAAGGGAGTTTTACTCAGCCAGAGAACATTGGTGTCAAGTATGTTAATGGGAAATTGCCAATTAGGATTCGTGAGAAAGAGCAAGGTATTCTCATTTTTGCCCTTTGCCCATATCTTTGAACGTATGGCAGTAGCCCATTACTGGTCGCTCGGTAATTGCATCTGTTTTCCTCAAATAAATGGAAGTCCTTTGACTTTGATTGATGACTTGAAGGTTTTCAAGCCTACGACTATGGCTAACGTTCCCAGGGTTTTGAACAGAATTGAATCCGTGATCAAATCTGCTACTGTCGACAACAGCAAGCCTCTTATTAAGGCATTTTTTAGTAGTGTTAGCAATAGCAAGATTCGTCTGGATCATAAGGTGTTTGGCTTGGGAGCAAGCTTACTTTATGACTCTTTGATATCGTCTCAGATTCGTAAGAAATTAGGGCATGATAATATGGCATATATTGTCACAGGTTCTGCTCCCATTTCTACATCGTCCGTGGTTTTTTTGAGAGAATTCTTAAATATCCATGTTTTGCAAGGATATGGTTTGACAGAATCGTTTGCGGGCATAAGTATTACATCATTGCATGATTCTCGTCCAGGATCTTGTGGAGCAGCAGGTGTAACTTGTGAAATGAAATTAAAAGAACTCCCTGATCTTGGGTACTTATTAACAGACAAAGGGGGGCCTCGTGGTGAGCTCATGTTAAGAGGACCTCAAATATTCTCAGGCTATTTGAAAAATGAAAAGACGACAAGAGAAGTAGTCGATGAAGATCGTTGGTTTTCAACGGGTGATGTAGGTCAGATATCTGAAGGGAAACTTTACATCATCGATAGAGTAAAAAATTTCTTCAAGTTATCCCAAGGTGAGTATGTCACTCCAGAGAAAATCGAAAATCTATATCTTTCTGTCTCTCCAATTCTCACTCAATTGTTTGTCCATGGAAGTTCGTTACAACCCTACTTGGTTGCTATTGGAGGGTTAGATGTGGATCATGCTCGTCAGTTCCTTTCCAAGACATGCCACGTAAGTCATTCTGCACTTTCCGACACTGAAAGTGTTGTAGCAGAAATACACAAGAGAGAAAACCGGAAGAACTTTTTACTCTATCTCAATAATGCTGTTAAGGGCTTGCAAGGATTTGAAAAAATACATAACATATATCTTGAAATTGAACCTTTGAGACTTGAAAGAGGTGTGGTGACTCCAACAGTGAAGATCAAAAGGCCAATTGCTGCGAAATTCTTCGAAGAACATATTAACGCTATGTATGAGGAAGGTTCTTTGGTAAAAGATTCTAAAATATGAACCTATATGTGTCCTTATATACATTTCATATCAGTTATGTTTATACTGTCTCTTGTAGAAGATTGCTTCAAATAATGGAATATACGTCTTTATTAATGGTAGAGAGGTTGTAAAATGTCGTTTCTTTTGTTCATAATGTCGCCTTTTTGTGATAGAAGACTTTTATTGAATTTCATTCTTAGAAGATTTCTCTGTTATTTAGACTTGGATACTGAAATTTGATATAAAGATGGTATGTATACATTTTGGAAAAGCTCTATGCATTTGAGGAGTATATTTCTTGATGAATTATTACTAACAAATAGTCTTCCAACGATATAAGCACCAAATCACTGAGCAAGGATTTAACTGGGTTGACACTCATTGCGGCTCACTCACATATAACTGGGCTTGGATTAGATGACAATCTTCAACCTAAGGAATCAGGGCAGGGTATGGTTGGTCAGCTAAAGGCCAGAAGAGCAGCTGGTGTTGTTTTGAAAATGATTCAAGCTGGTAAAATCTCTGGTCGAGCTGTATTGTTAGCTGGCCCTCCTTCCACAGGTAAGACGGCTATTGCGATGGGATTGTCCCAGAATTTGGGTTCTGAGGTTCCCTTCACTGCGATTGCCGCCTCTGAAATCTATTCCTTGGAATTATCGAAAACTGAGTCACTTACACAGGCTTTTCGAAAGTCGATTGGTATCCGCATTAAGGAAGAAACAGAAATAATTGAAGGTGAAGTTGTTGAGATTCAAATCGATAGATCCATTACTGGAGGTCATAAGCAAGGTAAATTGACCATAAAGACAACGGACATGGAAACTATCTATGAGTTGGGAACGAAAATGATAGAGGGTTTGACAAAAGAAAAAGTGTTAGCCGGTGATGTCATATCGATTGACAAAGCTTCAGGAAAGATTACAAAACTTGGTAAATCATTCACCCGTGCTCGTGATTATGATGCAATGGGACCAGAGACAAAGTTTGTCCAATGTCCCGAAGGTGAGTTACAAAAGAGAAAGGAAGTAGTTCATACTGTTTCCTTGCACGATATTGATGTGATAAACTCAAGACAACAAGGATTTTTAGCCTTATTTTCTGGTGACACTGGTGAGATTAGATCTGAAATTCGTGATCAGATAAACACAAAAGTTGCGGAATGGAAGGAAGAAGGAAAAGCAGAAATTGTCTTAGGTGTTTTGTTTATCGACGAAGTTCATATGCTTGATATTGAAAGTTTCTCTTTCATAAACAGAGCCTTGGAAGATGAATACTCACCTATCGTCATAATGGCCACAAATAGAGGAATTTCAAAGACTCGTGGCACAAACTTCAAATCTCCACACGGTTTACCAATCGATCTTTTGGATAGATCTATTATTGTGCACACTTCTAACTACAATGCTGATGAAATTAGAACTATTCTTTTAATAAGAGCTACTGAAGAAGAAGTTGATTTATCTGACGATGCAATCGAATTATTAACTAAAATCGGACAGGAAGCTAGTTTGAGGTATGCTTCTAACTTGATCTCGGTCTCTCAACAAATCGCCTTGAAGCGCAGAAGCAATATTATCGATTTGGCTGATATAAAACGTGCCTATACCTTATTCTTAGACTCTGACAGGTCAGTTCAATATTTGGAAGAATTTTCTAATCAATTTGTGGACGAAGAAGGACATGTAAATTTAGGAAATGGGAGTAATGGTCCATCTCAGTCTCAACCTGTTTCGATGCAGACAGACTGAATTGTATTTTTTATACTAGAGTTTATATTCAAAAAGTACGCTAATTGTGAATTAGTATGTAGCTGTTATACTTAAAAGCTGCTAATTTTATTAAACTAAATGTATTGCAACACTAGAAATCTAAAAAATGAGATGTTGAAATGATAAAGTTTGTCTTGACTTAACCGCTTGCCTTGGTGTTAAGGATCAAAGCAATAATCATACCATAAAGGCCCAAAACTTCGGCGAAAATCAAGATCAAGACAATACCAACAAATAAACGTGGTTGATGCATAAATTGCCTTACTCCTTCGTCACCAACTATTCCTATGGAATATCCCGAAGCAAGACATGCAAAACCTACCGATAATCCACAAGCTAAATGCATAAAACCGTTGAATATAGTGTAATTCGAATCAGGGCCCATGCCACCAGCAATTAATACTGCAACAACCAATCCATACACAGATAATATACCTGACATAACAACTGGAATTAAAGATCTCATAATCAATTCAGGCTTGAAGGTTCCTATACCAGATATACCTATTCCTGACTTCGCCGTACCAAATGCTGCGCCCGCACAAGATAACACCATAGCTGCTGCACATCCAGCAAATCCAAAAAATGGAGCGAACGCTGGGGCATATTCATCACCCAAATTGTCCGACATTGTATAGTACCAGGCTAGAAATATATTAACTTCTCACTATGCAATTAATGTAATTGAAATACCCTTTCTTTCTCAATTTAAATATCGCCATAATGTCTCCTTTACACGACATTATTACACCTTTTTCAAAAAATCAGAACTCATAATGTAAACAGTATCAATATAGCTATACTAAAAGAATGAGTAACAACCATGACTATGAAAAGATCCAACTTACAAAGGAGGACATAAAATATTTATATGGTCAATTATACAGCAATATCACTTCCAAGCTTGATTTACACTTACCAACTTCAAATAATGATCCTTTGAAAACAAGAGTTGCAACATTGCTCGAAGAGTTCTTACTTGATACGTTTGAAATGGCCAGGGCATCTATAATTATAGATGGTCATGACAGTTCTTCTGGAGATGACCAGGAACCTATATCAGATTTACTATCTTTTAAACCAAGAGAAATGATTGAGCCATTTGACTTTGAGCTCAACAAGGAACTACGTTCTGTATTACAAAAGTTTGAGGAAGAAACCGTACAAGTCACCAGTCTTCGAAGAGAAATGCCCCATAAAGCTAAAAAGCTATACCAGGATATTATTTCCAATACTGACAAAGAAGTATCCGAAATCTTAGCGTCCATTGATCTGGAGGCAGAAAAACTGCAAGCAGAACTAGAAAAGCTCGAAGAAGAGGCTCTTCTGCGTGATGCAGTCAGTCAGCTAGTGGATGATTATCTGACAAGCTTGGTACGGCTTTCTCTGTTGAAGAAAAGCATTCCAGAACAAAAGGCTGAGCTTGATAAGCTCAACGACGCCGTAATGTTCCTTGAGCATGCCTATAAACGCCAAATAGAGCAAGAGAAGCCGTTCTTATAGACCTGTCCCAATCCTTTCAACTCAGTGCAATGTTATTGCACATTAATGCATCACTTTCTCATCATACTTTGCATCATTTTTAATCACCTCTAATACAAGGTACATAGCATATAATCGAAACACATCAGTTTTCTCTACATGCTGTTTACCGCAAGCATTATTGTCCCCTGTCTCGGAATGTAACAGCCAGAGATATTCCAAACAATTTTCTACGCTTTATTTTGTTTGTTTACTTTTAACCTAAACGAGCACTAATAGAAACATCTCTAATGATTATATCTCAAAACTAGATATATCAGCATAAACCGTAACTAAAAACATATTACTTTAAACATAACAAAAGAGTCTAAAAAGTATGGCTTCACCTATTAAGGGCAATATTGCACTAAGGTACCTAGAGTCGATCAATGAGAGTTCAAATGTCACACCCAACAGACCACTTCAGCCTACATTGAAATATAACTCAAGAAGTTATGACAGAAAAAAGAATGAAATGGAAGACTTGGATGATCTAGCCAAACAGTTGAACGTCAAGAATACCCCATCTAAAGCAAATTCTTTAATCACAAAGTTTGAATCCCCTTCTGCCACAGTTTCCTCGTTCAAAAGCCCTTCCAAAGCCAATTCTAACAAGGGCACGCCATTAAAACCAAACTTTGAAACACCTATATCCAACAAAAATCGGTCTCATGAACCTTCATTGAAATATCATACACCATCACCATTATTCCAAAAGAATAACATATCTCCTAGTGGCCATGTTGCAGATGATTCCCCAGGCTACGAATATTTATGTCGCATCCAAGCCATCCAAAACTGGCTCGAGCATTTGATTCAGGAACCTATCAAGCAAACACCATGTGAATTATTATCATATATCAGAAATGGAATATATTTGGCTAAGTTGGCAAACCTGATATTACCGAATAAGAGGCCTGTCTTCCTGGATGATCGCAAGCTTCAATTCAGACACACAGAAAACATCAATCGATTTTTCAAATTGCTTGACTTTTTGAAAGTTCCAGATTTATTCAGATTCGAACTTACTGATTTATATGACGCAAAAGATATACCGAAAGTATTCTACTGTTTGCATGCTATGAGCTATATGCTCAACAAGATAGAAAGCTCATACCCTCAAATGGAAAATCTTGTTAATAAACTACAGTTTTCGGCAGAGGATATACGTCTAGCCAATAGATCTTTGCCTAGCACTGGGTTGCCAAATTTCGGAAGTGCAGATACAGACTCCTCTGCACCATTTGGTGGTGAAAGCAGCTACATGAACAGAGCATTGGCTACAACTGGTATTTCTTCGCCCCAAAAAAGGCACACTACAAATATTCAAGAGGAAAACCCATTCATCGAAAAACCGAAACTTGATTCTGTTTCATTCAAACATTATTTGGCGGAATCTAAAAAAATAAGCCCACCAGATACTAACTCAAACAAAACACATACTTCGCCTAGCTTTGCTCCTAGTTCCCCTTCAATAACTAAATCTTTCCATCCAGATACATCGATTATTCCTGCAAATGATGATTATGTTCGAAGTGTGGTAATGCTTCAAACTTTAGTAAGAGGGGCAAACTTCAGATACAAGATGTTCATAGATCGGATTATACTTAAATCAATGGCAGAGGAGATGACTCTATTTTTCTCTGTTATAAGGGGAAATTTGTCGAGAAAAAAGACTGTTCACAGACATAGAGACGATTTAATGATCTTCAAAAGTGATATCATCGAACTCCAGTCTCTTATACGATTTAAATTACTTCAAAGACTGATTGATTTTGATGTTGAAAGGTTTGATGGACCTATGAGGTCATTTCAATCCATCTTACGAGGAGCTCTTGTTCGTAATTGTGTTTCGTCGACTATTGCACAATTAGATATTAATAGCACTAATTTGTCTGTTCTTCAATCAAAAATACGTGGTAATTTAATTCGACCCAAAGCTGTTATATTAATGCAAAACAAATTTGATATTGAACCAAGTGTTATCCTTCTTCAGTCATTAATACGTAAACGCATATTCTTGAGGAAAATAAAATTTGGCATAGTCAATGAACTATCAACTTGTGACGATATAGTAACTTTGCAGTCATTGATAAGAGCAAAGCAACTTCAGAAGAAAACACGGTTTATATTGCGATATTTGGATCTTGCTTCTGAAGATTTGATTGAACTCCAAAGCATTGCAAGAGGCGGTATTTCCAGGACCAGTTTATGTAACAATGTTCTTGTAACCCTCTTGAATGAAGATCTTATATTCAGTGAGCTTTATGCCAAAGTTCGTGGTAACTCAGTGAGAAGCGAGGTTATGAAAAAAAAGAATGAATTGAAGTCGTTGGAATTTGTCAGTGTCGTACCCGTACAGACTATATTTAGGGGCGTCTTGAATAGATTCCATAAAGAAATTCTTCTTGATGATTTGTACGTCAATATTGAGAGAATAATTGACATCCAATCATTTATTAGAGGGAAGAAAGTAAGAAGCGCTTTAGCGTCTATTGATGAGTACTACCATTCAAATAGTGACAAGGTAATTAGAGCTCAAGCTATTATTAAGAGTCTGTTCGCTCAGAGAGCTTACAAGTCGTTAATCAATATGAAAAACCCCCCTTTGACAGTTATTCAACGATTTGCATATCTTTTAACTGATAATGATAAAGACTATGAGGAGGAGATAGAACTATCGGCATTGAAGAATTATATTATTGAAAAAGCAAGGCACAATGAAGACCTAGAAGCACAGATCGAAAATATGGACGTCAAGTTGAGTTTATTAGACAAAAACAAAATAACTGTCGAAGAATTTATCAAGCACAGAAATAAGCTCAATCCCAATAGTTTCACTACTACTAATGTGACTAGTGTGAAGACGTTGGAAAAGATTAACAAATCTTCGAGAGAAAGGCTAGAAATTTATCTGTCTTTATTTTATTTCTTGCAAACGAAGCCCTCCTATATTGTCAGATTATATAAATCGATTCCTGTTTCTTCAAAGGAAGACAAGTTCTGCAAATCCTTATTTCAGTCTATCACTCAATTATTTCCTGTGAAAGATGCGTCAGCAAATAAGCGCTCAAGAGAAGAATACTTTATTGTGCGTTTTATTTTGGCACTTATGCAAAGTGATATCGAGACAAATTGCCATTATTTGAGTGACATAACTAAATCTCAATGTTGCTTTTGGATAGAATATTTCATCCACTTCAATAATATTGTCCAACAACGTCTCGTGTTGAAATGCTTGGTAGGAAGGTTGGTGATCAATGTGATTGAAAATGAGGATTTAGATTTTAGCTCTGATCCCTCTGTAATTTATTCGAATATGATTAAAAAAGATATCAAGATAAATGGCCCAACCACAAGGCCACAAGAAATGGAATACCTGGAGGCTATAAAAGATCCGATCGTATCTGAAACGTTCGTGAATAACTTGATGTCTTTGAGAGAATGTGCTACCGATTTCATAAACTTATTAGAATCATCTGTACCGAAAATACCGTTGCATGTTAAGATTATTGCAAAGCAGGCTTATCAGTTATCTAAATCCAACTTTCCAAATAAAACTCATCATCAGCATTTGGCAGTTGCAGGGGTTGTCTTTATAAAACACTACATTTCTTTGATCTTTCAATATCCCGAAAATTATGGCTATTTCTCGAATCACATCTATAACGATAGGGCCTCAGAGGAAAAAGCGAAAGACAACCTAAGGTATCTAAACCGTGTCATTTTGCAATTATTTTCAATGAAACCGTTTAATGACAATTTTTTGAAACCTTTGAATTCTTACGTTGATTCCCAAATACCTATAATCGAACAACTTATTCTCAACATAATAGACACGAAGAGCATTGAAGATGAATATGAGCTAAATGATTACGATGATCTTATTATGCACGAAAGACCTTCGATAACTATGAAAGTAAGTGATATGATAATGATAGAAAAGACTGTTGATCAAAATATTGATATTATGGCACCAAGTCAGGATGATCAGTTAATTCAATTCGTTTCTAAATTAAATGATTTAGTAAGTTCTGCGAATGATTATGTAGTCTTGACTGAATTGGGTGCATTAACTCTTAACTTGAACCCAACTTCTAAAGAAGATTCTTTAGCTGATTCAAAAATAAGGACATTAGTGTCACAGGCGAAGAGATGTATCTTATATTTGATCAGAGTTCAGGATGGCTCAGACTTATTGGAGCTTTTAATATCTGGAATAAAGCCTGTTCATGAGGATAATTTCAAAAAGATTATAGCTACTGAAATTAGTGAGTCCATGACCTCCGAACATAATGAAAGACGCAGGCCTTATTATAAGTCCTCATTAGGTGATTTGTCTGCTATTAGTTACAGAGAATTGAAGAAAAAATCTTTAGAAATATTATTGCAGTTGGAGTCGTTGGGTGAGCTTTCCCGTAAGAATTCGTTCCAGGAGATCTTGAATGAAATTGCTCTTGATATAAAAACAAAACATTCGCAAAGAGTTAATAGGAAGTCGCAGATTGAAATAGCATCTAAAACCAACATGAAATTGGAGAAAAAAGAGCAGTTCTTGAAAAGGCAATTAGAAGATTATAGTAGACATGTTGAGAACATCTTATCTGAATTGCAATTGAAACCAAAAGATAAGAAATTGTTCAATATAATTCCAATATTCAGTAAGCAGTATTTCTATCATAGGGAATTGAAGAAAGCTAATCGTTTGCCAAAATTCGGCTCATATAAATATTCAGCTAAAAAACTCATAGATCAGGAAATTTTGATAGATTTTGGAGGTGCTCTTAGCAAGAGAACAGCATCATCTTCTAAACTTGATTTCATGTTCAGTTGCCACGAGGTTGGTAAATTCACAGTTGAAGCTGCTAGTGGTTCTGTGAACCTTCCAGGAGCATACGCCTCTATCACCTTAGATGACTTATTAAATTTACAATATGAAGGTAAAGATCGATTGGAGTTTTTTGACGACATGGCGATCTTCAATACTCAAAATTTTAGCACTTTCATTTTCAAGAATTTCTATGATATAAAGAAAGAATGATGATCTAAAGTAAAAGTTTTCGTATATACTATTAACAAAACGATCTATTTCTTGAGTAATTCATCTATCTTACTTTCAAGAGACAAAATCTTTTCATCCTTATGTAAACCTGCCTCTATTAATCGATCTACTTGGCACTTCAAATCCCCGACTATTTCGGCCAACTTTTGTACTGTCTGCTTCAAAGTGGGGGCATTACCCTGAGTTGCCTTTTCAGTCGTGCTTGACTTATTAACATCATTTTCTTTTGAACTTTCAACGGTAGTATTTTTCACCACGGCAGGTTCTTGCTTCAAAGAAGCTTTTTCTGCTTTCTTGTCTTCAACAGAAGTTTGTGGTTTTATCTCTTCTTTCGCCTCAGGACTAGAATTTTTCTCTTCTGTCGAGATTGAATCGGATATATCTTTCTTTATCTCCTTTTTAGGCTCTTCTGCCTTAGTCTTCGAATCCACTTCTCTACCTTTCATATTTGAGTCGTCATCCCAACCATCTTGATTGTTATCAGATAACACAGTATCTTCATTCTCTGACAAATTATTGACTTTATCAAGTAAGGAATTTACTGTGGAAGAATTCTTCAAAACATCGTCAACATTAGATTTATTATCTGAAGAGACAAGGTTTTTCGGCTTTTCCTTCTCATATATGCTCAAAGAGTTTTCTGGCTTATCAACCTCTTTATTAGCGTCCAGTTTCTTCTCCTGCGAGTCTTTTGTCTCGACCTTTTTCTCCTTATTCTTTTCAGCGTCTAATTTTGCTGAAGATATTTGAGAAGGGGGTTTAGATTCTTTCAAATCAGACTCTGTGCCTTCGTACAATGACCTCATGCTTATCAAAAGAGGTCCATTGCTTTCTTTTCCAGAGAAGTATTCCTCTGCGGAAAGGGTAGGTTCACTAGATGGACAATCAGGATAAATGTCATGTTGAAATGACTCTGATCTTCTTGGAACTATGAAGGATATAGGTTCGATCAAGTTGTCATTAACTGTTTTAAAAGCCTTCAAAATTTCATTTTCTTTCACATTCACGTATGCCTTGGGAGCAACTGCAAAACCTCTCTGAGGATCGGTGGAAGAAAATTCAGAAAGTTCGTGCAAGATATCATTATCATATTCATAGTAACGAATGTTTCCGTCACCTTTCCCAATAAGATATAAGATAGTTGTCGCATCGTCATATATTGGTATTAATACACCAGAGGATGAATCAATTATGTTGAAGCCGCCGATTGGTCCATCTTCGACTTTATTGACATCCCAAATACCCACTTGTCTATCGGACAATTTAGAGAAACCTGTAGTAATAACCCTATCTGTATTACCTAACCATACAACTCTTGAAGGTTTTGCCCCTGTGTGAGAGTTGCCTTCAGAAATAACTTTCTGTGCTCTAATATCCCAGATTCTCAACTTCTTATCTCTCGAGGTAGTAGCTAATAACGAACCATTATAGTTAAAGGCAAAAGAGGTCACCAAGTCCTTGTGTTTCAAGCTTATTTCATCCTTACCAGTTTCTAAGTTCCAAATCTTCACCGTGTAATCTAGTGAGGAGGAAGCAATCACATTCTTTGCACAAGGATGGAATTGAATGTGACCGACTTTTCTAGAGTGACCAGAAAGAACCTTCAATGGTGTGGTAACGTCTTTAACGTTCTCCTCCTCATCAAGGTACTTGTGGAAGGAGAAATCTTCTGGGATTTCCCATAAACAAATGTCACCATCGTCAGAACAACTGACCAACTGTCTCTCGTCAAAAGGATTAAAAGCAGTATCCAACACGGGCCCCTTATGTCCTCTGAAAAGAGATACTTTATCAGGAGCTTTCCCAACCTCGTTTAAAGGGATGATAGCAAAGGCTCCACCCCCGGAAGCATCCCAATTAACTGCCAAATATTTTCCGTTGGTTTGAATGATATTGGAATCCCACGCATTGTTTGTGATCTTAAGGTTTTCATAGCAAAGTTCCTTTTTAGCAACTTGTCCATAAACATGGCGGAATTTAGAAGCTCTTACAAACTTACCGCTATAAGCTGTCAGTATGGGTTCTTCAATCTCCTTCAACTTTTAACACTCTGTCCAAGACACTTTTTCCTATGCAAAAACATTTACTTACCTCATTTTCTTTCGCTGGGTGGGTTTCGGTTATAAAGCTTAAGTTACTAGGGTGTGATTTCTCTTTGATGCGAGCCTCGTGTGTTCAACTTCTACTCTTTATTTGTCTTCAAAGTTGTCAGTTGCGTATTTCGGTTTATTTACTTGAGTATCGCGTTGAAGTTAAATTTCACTTACTCGAACTTAATACATCTATTTCTAGTAGTTAAGAATTCCTATACAAAACTACAACAAAATTATAGCAAAAGAATTATCACAGAAACAAACCAGTACTCATGTATAAAAAGCTGTGTTAGGAGTTAGTCATAGATGAGCCTTGTTAGTATATTAGCACCTTAGATGTTGAGCGATTGAACTATTTCTCTCAACTCGCTAACATGTCTATTTTCTATTGTATCACCTTTTCCTGCTGCGACCTTTAAAATTAATTCGTTCAACTCAGCGGACCCTAGGATATCCACATGATCAGCAGTTTTAGCGCCACCTCTTATATCGAACCGGTCCGGTTCGTGCTTGATTTCCACTATGGTAACATTCAAATTGCCTGGATTGTATCTGGATTCGCTGCCTCTTTGCCATTCATGACACATACTATGGGTTAGAAGCGAAACGGTACCATCTCCGTCACCAAGGTACACCGGGTTCTCTGCGTCGAGGTCTATAGTGACATTTAATTGGCTTCCCACTGGTGCTTGGTGGTATGAGTACGCTCTTTCGGTTGGTTTTCCAACACCGTAAAAGCAAAACACCTTCATGTCAGGCGCATTTGGAAGTGAGGCTTCTAAGGGATTGGCCCACTTCAGCAGGTCCTGGTTATTTCTGTCTAATTCCGCTGCAGTCTTCGCCACTCCCCACGAATATTGCTCCTTCACTCGTTTAGAGAACCATTTGGGAGAGATTTCAAGCAAGTAATCTATTGTCTTGTCTAAAGTCAAGTTTTTTGTGGTTGTTTTGTCCTCTGAAAGCAATCTGAGGAAGGCACCGAAGGACTCGTCTGTCGTTCCCTTTATGTCTGTTTCATTAGAGACAACATCACTTAAGAGAGTGTTGGTCGGGTCGTCGGGAGCATGTGTGAGGTTGCCCCATATCAAGTCACCTCCCTTAGGAATCATACTCGGAAGACCTCCAAAGGTACGCAACATGTCAGCACGTTCCTTTCTACTAAAGAACTTTTCCAAACCATAGACAGCCAAGGCATTTAGCTGAACGGTATCTCTCATTTCTCCTGATATCAATGCGGGTAAAGTTTTAGGAGCTCCAAGCATTGAGCCTGATACATCTACGAACGCAGCAATATTTTTTTGGCACCAATCTGGTCCACCGTTACCATAGTTTTCACCGTACGCTTCTACCCATTTCATGAAGTAAAATATAATTTGTGAGCCCATAGAGTGGCCAACTAAAACAGTTTTTTCGCCTGTAAGGTAATTAGTTAACTCAATCTGTCTTTTTAACTTCGAAAAATAGCCATCTCTTTTCTCTAAATCTAAGTATGCAAGTCTCCAATCATATGCGGCACTAATCATATTGTTGGGATTGTAGCCGATCACTGCCAAATTTTGTAAGATTTTATTCCATATCCAGTACCCTGCCATAAAGAAATCAGCAGCCTCAAAGCCCTGAGCTGCTCGTAGTTTAATATTAGGAGGGTCTAGTCCCGTTTCTGGGTCGAGCATGATATGTTTTAGCCAACAAGCTTTGTCTAGCACCATTGTACGCAACATATAAAAAGATCCCCAGAGTCGTTTACGAAAGTGGTTTATGGAAGGACACTCTCCGCTAGATTCAACACCCCACGACTCGATACCTGTTGAGATAACCCCGGGCACCATTACCACGTTATACTTGCTAGTCAAATTATGATTTACCACCATACGCTTACCCACAGAAAAAGACTCAGCAGAACCGTATAAGGGATCATCTGCGGGCCTATCCATATCACTGAGGATCGACTGTAAACTTGAGGGCAAAGCGTCTTTCCAGTCATCCAAAAACCCACTCACTGAATCGAAATTGACATACTTGTCTAACTCTACTCTAAGAGCCGCATTGGTAGAAGTACCGAAGAGAACAGCTGCCACCAATCCAATTAAAGCGCCAAGTATGAATATAACTCTTCTCGACTGATATAAATTGCGCTTTGGCTCTCTGTGAACTCTATGTGGATGCCTTACGTGTTCTTGATGATGCTGATGCAGAGCTTTTGCAGAAGGCATCTCTTCCGAAGCCGAGCTTTCTTTCAGCGCTCTAGGCGACAAATCCTCCTTGGTTTCACCAAGTGCCGATGTTGTGCCTTCCTCGTGTTTCTTACCCTGGCTCCTAGCATTATCTCCACTCCCACGAGATTTTTTGCGTTGCGTGAGACCCGTCATTATATCACCTATTTCCACCTTATCTTTTCCTAACCCGTCAAAATACAGATTTCGCTTAGGTTCTGATTATCAAATAAAGCACAGCACAATTTAATTAATACAGCACGGAATGCAATTACCGGAAACACTGATAGCAGGATATGAGGATTGGGTTTAAAATCAACAAACAATATTTTCACGTCGATAAACGAAGTCGAATAAACACCATACTTGGTTGCTCAGTCAGGTGATGTACCAATGCAGAGATCTGAGAGCACTTTAATATTGAGTTACTAGGACTAGAAACCAACGGTAATGATGTCCTTTCTAAATATTCTCGAAGCATTAAAGAGCTAGACAGAGCTAGGCATCATTCATGTTCTCAGGGTGTTCTACTCATCTGCTTTTATCGGGTCCGCAGTGCATATGATTCAGGGTCTTACATATTCTTCTACTATTAGCGAAATTAATTAATAGGGTTTGATATAGAGACTTACGAAAATACCGAATGAAAAGAGATAAGAGAATAACATCATGTAAATATGAGCCTTTCAGAATAGCTTTGGTTTCAGTTGTAGAGTGTCTAACATGGGTTGAAGTGATAAGGCTTAACAGGAAGACTGAAATCCTTCTCTCGCCATCATATCTTGTAAGCTTATAAGGCATCCATTGTGTAGTCATATTCGATCCCAGGAGTCACACTTGCTATGAATTTGAGGAAAATCACCAAGTAGTGGTCAACTCTTATGGAGCTTGACTCTTGGTTTGAGTTAGAATCGCCGTCTGCCTCGTCCAAGTTGAGTTCTTTGAATGATTCAGAAAGGGGTTTCTCGCCCAGAGCGAGTCTCTTCTTTTCCAACTGAGCCTTCTTAGCTGATTCAGCGTGCGCCATTAATACCTTCATCACAGAAGAATGCTTGCAGGGGTGAATTGAAACTGACGTGGTATTGAATGACACGGGCAAGCTCTCTATGGTACTAGTCTTATCTCTATAATCCACGGCTATATCTTCGAACATCTGCTTTGGCGACAATGGAATACCATTGGAGCTGAACCCCACGAGGTACATCTTAGGTACGCGGTACGACGTTGAATATGTGATATATAGATCGTAACGGCGGACGTTACTATTGTTGTTCAGTCCCACCAAGTCTTCGAAATCGTTTTCCTCGCTAATTTGATCCTCAGCATTTTCATCGATGAAATCGTCGATATCGTTTATTTCTTCCACAATATCCTCCTTAGCACCTAGGTGTGACTCGTCCTTATTCTCCTGTTCGTCACGACTAGTTTCGTCTTGTCTGACACTATCCAAGTGCAGCGTAGCTTTCAGAACTTTCAGGTCAGAGATTCCGCTTTTTTCGTGGTCATTGCGGTTAGGCTTGACCCAGCCCTCCTCCGTGAGCTCTTCTTCTTCATCCAAGTCATCTTTGACTCCTAAACTATCAGCAGCCCTTTGGTACGAAGGTACATGCCTAGTCACTAGAAACTGTTTATTTTCGGGAAGAAAGGACCTGCGAAGTTTCTCTGGGGCACTTCCCCATTGCCACGTAGGGAATTTCGACACCAAGTAGTCACCAGCGGTGACGAACTCCTCTGGGGAAATCTCGCCTGTCTTAGTGAAGTTCGAGTTATGGTTGACGGGGGTCAAGTACTCCCTGAGGGACGAAAGCTTCGATCTGAGCATCTCAGCTGATTTCCAAGCTGTCTCGAAGCGTCTACTGACTCAAGCTGCTCGCGATAATGACTATACCGTTGATCTGAAAGCCAGCTATCAGATAGTGTGAAGCGTATTATGTATGAAGGGAAAGCTGCACTCACACCAGCACGGTTGGGCACTTCGCAGTTACTTCCAGTCTCTACTGGGGCTCAAAAACTCTGCAATTCAGCTTCGATGCAGCTGTAGTGTCTTGTTTCTGTCCAGGCTATGGAAGCAGGACCCTGTTGATTCTTAGCTGCCTCCGACAATGCTTGCCAGCGGTGATCTCTTTTTCCAAGTTTGTGTCTACTTCAAGCTAGGTGGTTGTCTTTTCCTGCTGTTGTTTCGCCAATACTGTGTCTCTAGAATGCCGCTTCTGCTGACCTTTGATAGATGTCTTTCTGTACTGCTGATATCCTGATTACCAGACCGCACCAAAGAGAGGGCTGACCAGGTTACCACAATGTCGCGGCGTTATCACGACATTTGGAGACATCGCTGATTTCGTGTCGTGCGCGTGTCGTGCAGGTGTCGTCGCCCTGTACTCCTCGACTCGCCCTTTGAAAATGCCCCTGCGCTAGTGTGTTTGTTCTCAGTGCGCACCAAGATCATACACGTGACATTGTTACCATGCCTCTTTTCTCCTTTTCCCCTGGGCCATGAATGACCACCGTCCCAGGGTATAACGTGTCTGCCGGATAGACGCTAGCGTGATGAGCCCACGTCACCTGTTTCCCGTATTGGCCCAGCGCAAATCCAGCTTGGGGCTGAATCAGCATAAACGAGGAAAGATAAACAACATGCTGCCACTGCACCCTCACGTCGCGTGTCTAGGCGAAATATAAACAGCATGCAACGCAACAAAGCAATTTCTCTGTGTGTGCAGGTAGATGCATTCCCGCATACAGTTGGGATCGAGACGCTCTAGCCCGTCCCAGCGGTGGGCGGCTCCTCTGGTGGTGGGGGGCCTGCTCATCTACGTCTGGCACATGTTTGTGTCCTCTCCCATCTCTGCCACGGCACCTGGGCCGGCCCTCCACCTGTGTCCCGGGGCCAGGGTGCGCGCCCGCAAGGCGCCTGGCCACCCCAGACGCCTATGGCCATGGCGGCGAAAGCCCGGCCGGGCTGCCATTTTCGCAGCCAGACCGCGCGCTCGCGACGTGCCGCTGCAGCTCCCCAAGAAAATGAAAACGAGCCTGGCGGCGCCCGATGACCTCCCCGTTTCGCGGGCACCTCGCCACTGCGTAGGCCCTCCAAATCTCGCTGCTACGTCTACACCCAGTAAATTGTAAACAGCACTGGCCCATGTAAACCAAACAGGGCAGAGAGATAGCCACGCCTGGCACATCACTCTAGGAGAACGGCCTCCATTCCTGACACTCGAAACATAGGAGTACATTCATCTCAAAAACGGCATGTAGCGAACATATACACGCTGGGCGTAGACGTTTCTCTAGGCTGGTGTTATGCATTTCGTACTTTCGCACCCTCACTTATTCACGACCACGTCTTGTTTTTGTTTCTCTAGCCGTGACCTCGAAAAAGACGCTTCCAAAACAACCCGCAAAACGTCTCGGTGTCAATACCTTTGGGAGTATCCAAAAACAATCCGCTTGGAGTCACGAACGTAAATAGTGATAAAAAAAATTGGGAACGCGAGACTAACTAAGCGTAAAGGTAAATTTAGATTCTGATATCGTATAGTGAAATCAGCAAGAAAAACATCAATTTAATAGTAGACAAGTCCAACTTCCAGGATCAACTCTGAAGTTCAAGACGAATACACCAGACGGGGGCTACACTGCTTTTCTATCTACCGATCGCTCCATATCATCCAGCAAACGTTAAGTGGTTCAAGATCGCCAAATCTTAAATTTCATTTTTTGAAGAGCGAGCCCATAGAAAAACATTAAGTTTGTTTAGTTTGTTTTTTTACCTTCACCAGTGATTGCTGAAAACTACAGGAAGACGTAGTCTAGCAAGCGGGCCATATAGCACAGGTGACCTATAATACAATTATCAAGGACGTGAGCAAGTCTGAGAGAGCCTACTACATAGAAAAATCCGGTAAAGTGAGCACACAAGGCAAGCAAGAAAACATAAACAAAGAGGATTATCCAGCACCAAAGGATATGAGTGTATCATTGACAACGTCAACGTCGCAGAATAGCAACCGGATGGCGTTGGCTCCCATTCGTGATGCTCGGTTGAACATAACGTCGCCGTTAGCCCAGAAAAACAAGCGGTTTCTAACCTCGTCGCTAGCAGACTTGATTCCGCTCAAGCCCACGTCCAGAACAGCAGGGTACTCGGCGGTATCGTCGCAGGCGTCTCCCAGGGCACTGAAGGCAGTGAAGAGTACCACTTTCTCCGAGTTTGGCCACGGCGCCTCCTTCAATCGCTACCGAAACATCACTAGCCGCATACACAAGCTTACAGGCTCTCGTCATGTTTCAAGAGCTAATTCGGCTGCTGGAATCGCAGCCACCAAGTTAAAACTTAAACTACAGTTGGCATTCTCGAAGTTGGAGCATAATAAAGAGCTGAAATTGAGAGCTTCGCTGCCCGTTTTAGACCCTTCTAAAAGCTTCACGCTCTCGAGCTCGTATTCGCACCAAAATTCGCAATCGAACACAAGATCTACTTCCCGCTTGTTAGCTGGAGAAAAGAGTTCGGAAAAGTGTTTGAGTAATCCTGATGAGAAGACTTCGATTCTTACAGCCCAAAATCGCTCAATTAACATGGGTTCTCGGTCAAAGGTTGCGTCCGCAGCTAACATCAATTTGTTAACGCTTCAAAATAATCAGCGTGTCTCGATACGCTCCGCGAGAATTGAGGAACACGATAGCAGGAGCGAAAGTTTTGCTGCAAACAAAGCTACTAGTACACGCAAAGATGGACAACAGAAGAGCAAACTTAAATTATTCGCCATAAAGAGAGGATCTAAATTCTACTCAAGATCCTCAAACATTCCATTAGCTCCTCCTGCAAACAAACACAGCCGCACTGGTAGCCTGGTATCCAGTTCCTCCACTCCCCTGACGTCATTCACCAATATTGGTAATCTGCAAGCAACCCCTGTTAAGGATTCTCTCATCAGGCTCCCCAAGCCTGTCATTAATCAAGTCCATATGGAGAATTCTGATGTCAGATCTCAGTCACGTCCAGAATCGTCAAATGCCACCAACTTGCCTCCCATATACAAGATTCTCAAGACGCCCATGAAGAACTCCACTTCGACCCGAAACTTGGTGTCCTCCTATATGAAGCAGCAGTCATCTCTAAATGTCCCAAACCCTGCTCGTAGTGACACCGTAGTGGACCACACAGATCAAACAATTCCTTATACTGATGACACATTGTACTACTCAGACGATGATACACACCAAAAGGGGGCTTCTTCTAACAGCGATTCGACAACAAATGGAAATATATTATCTTCGTCTCCCTTGAAGGAATCAAACTCGAACAGCTTTGGTACTCCAAACTCTTTTAGTGTGGCAAAGTCTCTCCTTCAATTGGGCTCAGGCTTCTACAACTAATATCAACGAAATCGAGATAATAATAAAACAATAATGAGTTCCGCTTCTGCCCTCTTTGATTCAAACTAAATGTATTAATGCTAATCTTACATATTACCCTTGTATACTAAGGGACTACGCATCTTAATATCCATAGTTCCAAGAACATACTGGGACTTTGAATTTTAAAAAAAAACCAAAAAAATAAAGAGAATTGAAAGAAAAATAGAGCCTAGAGAGTCAAGTACTAATTAATCTTTTGTGTTCATAGTACCAAGGTTCTCTATTTCCTTCGTTGCAGCATTTCATTTTCTCTTCCTTTTCCTTTTGCCCATTCTTCGACCCTCCAACGGCATAATTCTTTTTTCTATATGCTACATTTCCTTACATTAAGATGAATGATTAGACCAACTTTAAGCTCTCGGGGCTGTTTTAGTTTATTTACAAAACTCAGCATTCTTTAGAAACGAAATAAAATGTATATTGATTCAATATTTTAGATTTTTGTTTAGCTATGAGCCTCATGACTATTACGTCCTTTGCGGTGAGAAACTGTGGATTAAAAGTATATAATAAGGACCTTTGAACTGATTTTAAAGGAAAGCCTCAAGAAATAGTATCTAAAGATGACATTACAAGGAGATCACTTCACACTTGCAAACAACAGTAAAATTCCAGCCATAGGGTATGGTCTTGGGACTAAATGGTTCAAAGGAGACGCAAATCTGATCGATGAGAATGTGATTACTCATGTAAAGCAAGCCATTGAGACAGGTTTTATACATCTCGATGGTGCCGAAATGTACAATACCAACAAGGAGCTTGGATTGGCCCTCAAGCAGGTCAACTTACCTCGTGAAAAGTTCTACATTACGGATAAGTACTTTTCTAGAGGTGACGCTTATAAAGCAAGAGCTAAATTCGCCGATCCATACGAAGCCTTGAAAGAAGACCTTAAACAGCTCGGTGTTGATTACGTGGACTTGTATTTGATCCATGCTCCTTTCCTCAAGGAGGAACTTCATGACCTTAGTTTGGTTGAAACTTGGAAACGTCTAGAAAAGGCGGTAGATGATGGCTTGACTAAGAGTATTGGTGTCTCGAACTTCCGTAAAGAGGATATAGAGCAAATTTTGAACTCCAATCCTAAATACTTGCCACAAGTCAATCAAATCGAATTCAATGCTTACTTGCAAGACCAGACTCCCGGTGTGGTCGAGTTCAGTCAGAAGCACAATATCTTGGTCGAAGCTTACTCGCCTTTAGGTCCATTAACTAAAGGAAGACCAGGTCCATTGGATGCTACATTGGCAGAGTTGTCCAAAAAGTATAATAAGACAGAACTACAGATTCTTCTCAGATGGGTCCTTCAGCACGGAATCTTACCTGTTACTACTTCGGCAAATAAGGAGCGCCTTGAGCAAAGTCTTGAGATTTTCAACTTTGAACTTTCCAAGGACGATTTTGATACGATTTCAAAGATAGGATTGCAAAAGCGTGTTAGACAGTACTGGGTTGATGACTACGCTAAGTATGATTGAATAGGATTAAAGGACCTGTCCTTATCTTGGAAACTTTAGATAGCATCTCCTTTATACTAAATATTATATATCCGGAACAATATGTATTTAAAATTAAATATTTCCCCTAAGCACCACGGGTACTATGAATTGTATTGCTTAAGCTGTCAATCAGCTCGCAAATTTGTTGTATGTGAGTATCAAGCTTGTTTTCCTCGCGAGGCGATTGATTGAAGTAGACACTTCTCTCTATCTGATTGATACGAGTGTTGGGTGGGAGCTTTTCATTCTCAATCATGTCTGCAATCACTTTCTCTATATCTATGTCTCTTTCGATATGTTTAGGCAATTTAAATAATTTCACTATCTTATCGTAGTAAATATTTCGGTAATACTTCGGCAAAAGAGAAATGTTATACTCCAATATGTTCGTCAAAAGCAATATTCGTTTATGGTGGCTAAGGTATTGCACTGTTGGTATTGTTGCATTCTCCAAAAATGATACATACAAGTCGTAGGGAACAAACTTATTCTCTATCAATAAGTCAAATAACTCCTGAGTGTAATGAGAAGATCTCTCTGTTATGCATGGCTTGGCGTTTTCAGCCCTGGCTTTCATAGACTCGTCTAAGAGTAGTAATATCTTCCTTTTTTTAAAGTCAGATTCCGCAATGAGGATATACTCTATGACTTTAATATACATATCTCCTAGAGTGGAAATCAACTGTTCGTCAGATAGCCAGCTATTATTCAAAGCAGTCAATTTCTTGGTCAGAAGCTCCGTCAATCGGAAAGCCTTTAATGTAAGGTCATACAAAAATGTCCTGTCTGTCTGAACATCATAGCACTTTAACCTTATGACCTCCTTCACAACGTTACGGTGATCGGTCTCATGCTTCGATACATCCGACTCTTGTATGGAGCTCAAGACCTCATCATAATCCTCCTCCTTCTGTGTGTACGACTCTGATACCATATCGAGCCATAAGAGACGAATCAAGGCTTTCAAATCCTTTTCTTCACATTTTTCTATTGTCGTCTCTAAGAAATCCCTTCTTTCTTCCTCATTTTGCTTACGAAACAAGGCTTCATCCCGAATCAGCATATATCTTTCTAGAATATCAACATCCTGATGATCATAAAGAGAATCTATATCCATCGTGATCGATATTTTGATTTCATCTGAATATTACTCTTCGTATGGGCTTAAATGAATACGATACTTTATACAAACCTTTTTTCACTCTCATAAAGATTATACGACTCGTTTAACAAATCGTTAAACGACCGATCGTATAAATTTATAGTGATATAAAATACATTTTATGGTCTCAGAGGTGAACCACCTTTATTATTAATCATTATTTATACTAGCAACTCCTGACTTTGTCATACTTTTGAATCAGTTGATAAATATGAAACTCTTTTACGGTATTATTCCGGTATTGATCTATTTCGTTTTCAATCACCTTTTTTATACTTGGTTACCAAGAAACTATGTTTTCGACAAGGATGTATTAGCTCGTTTAAGTAAGGAGGCCATTGCACAGAACCCCGATGGTAATACTACCAACATTATGCTTGACTTGGCGCCTAAGATCAAGGCAGAATACGGTGACATCATCAATGACTTGAACTTCGATGATTGGGTGTATAACAACGCTGGAGGCGCCATGGGTACAATGTTTATCTTACATGCTTCGATAAGTGAGTACTTGATCTTTTTTGGAACAGCTATCGGAACAGAAGGACATACTGGTGTCCACTTCGCAGATGACTACTTCACGATTTTAAAAGGCAAGCAAATAGCTGCGAAGCCAGGCGCCTTGTTCGCAGAAGAATATTTTCCAGGCGACGTGCACCACTTGCCTAAAGGTGAGCACAAGCAGTATTCAATGCTTGGTGGCTCGTTCGCCCTTGAGTTGGCGCAGGGTTGGATCCCGGCCATGCTCCCATTTGGTTTCTTAGACACCTTCTGTTCGACTCTCGACTTCCATACCCTTTACAGAACTGTTTACTTAACAGGTCGTGATATGATCGTCAATTTGCTTAGAGGGAAGTTTTGAGCTGCTCCACGGTTGTGGGACCTGTCGCATGCGTCACTTTATAGAACCACTCTATTATGGCCGCCTTGGAATCGTTTTCCAAGCCAATATTGATTCATGCTCATGTCAAACAATGATTTACTGCCATGCCTGTGGATCGGAGCCATAGGATCGTCTAGGTATCTCGTGCTCTCGCAGTTAGATTTTCGATAAAATTTTCATAATAGATTCTTGTTGCGGCTTCTGTAGAGTTCACTGCTTACAATTCCTTTATCTTCGGTCTGATAGTTAGAATTTGCCTTAAGTTTCTAGAAAGTATGTACTGTAAGTTTTCCTTATGTTCTTAATTTCATAACTTCGTAATTTCTGCGAAACCTCTTATCATTCAACTAGAGGACAAAAAAAAAGAAGTAATACCTTAAGCTACCTCTGCCGTTCCTTTCTTAACAATTCTCAGCGATGCTAATACCGCAAACATACCATCCTTGCTTCTTGCTTAGCACTTCATAGAAATGTATTTCGCAGCCATTTGTTAAGGATTGGTGTTCCCGTCTCGAGAGTGCCAAAGCCTGTAGCTGACAAAAAACAAGTCAAAAAAAACAATTAGGTTTGAAGCAGTCTCTACATAAAGGAAGAGCCAGTCTTTATTGAAAAGCTTTGAAGTTATATTCAGTTACTGGTGTTTTCATGTTTAGTTTGATGGAGCTTTGAAGTAAGATAGATTATTACCTAATTCGTAAGTGCGAAGAGCCATATAAGATTAAAAGTCGAGAAAAGATTAAGAATAAAGGGTGAGAAAGTGACTATAGACAAGATATCATGTCAAGAGCAGAAGATAATGCAACAGAAACAAGTCATTTGCTCGAGAGAAGAGGTCTGGAAAATGCGTGTGACGATGAGGTTGATGACGGAGAAATAATATCATACATTAAATCCAGAAGGGAGTCACAAGTTCCCAGTAAGTGGAATGACATCGAAGCGGACATAGGTACTGTTATACCAGGACCCATGCAGAGTAGCTTGGCACCTAGACATGATTCACAGGTTTCACGTAGAAAATCGACGTCTACGATTGGAGAGCTTCTCAACCATGCGAACAACATGCCCTCAGAGCCCGAAACACACTTCTACCTGGAGATGAAGACTGTGGGTCGAAGTACAGCGCCCTTGGTAGTGACTTTTTTACTTCAGTACTCGTTGACAGTAGCGTCTGTTTTTTCAGTTGGCCATTTGGGACCGGATGCCCTTGGAGCCGTGAGTTTAGCCTCAATGACAGCGAACATTACGGGATACGCACTCATCGAAGGGATAGCTGCCAGTCTCGACACCTTATGCTCACAGGCCTTTGGAAGGAGGGACATGCATGCTGTTGGAGTACATTTTATTCGTTGCACTTATTTATTATTATTACTTTTCACCCCTGTCTTCTACTTATGGGTGTTCAAGTCTGAGAAGATAATTTCATATCTTATTGGCAAAGAGAACGAGGAATTGAGTAAATTGGCATCCCAGTACCTTCGTATCACTGCGTTTGGTGTCCCTGGGTTTATACTTTTTGAAAATGCTAAGCATTTCTTGCAAAGCCAGGGTATATTCCATGCTTCTACATATGTACTTATCTTTGCAGCCCCTTTAAACGTTATTCTAAACTACGTTCTAGTCTGGGACAAAAGAATTGGGATGGGTTTCATTGGAGCACCTATTGCAGTCGTCATAGCAGACTGGGTTATGTGCATCTTGATTTTCTGGTACATATTCTACGTTGACGGAGACCAATGCCTTCCCAGGAAGTCTTTATTTTCCAGAGTATACGTGACCGATTGGTCCAACATGGTGCGCTTGTCGATATCCAATGTGCTTGTGGTTGAGTCTGAATGGTTCGCTTTCGAGATTCTTACGTTCATTGCTTCTACTTTTGGGAAGGAGGCACTTGCAGCCCAGTCCATTTTGACCACCACCTGCGTTCTTACGTACCAAATTCCGTTTTCTCTATCAATTGTTGCATCGACAAGGATAGGATGGTTTATAGGGGCAGCAGCAGAGGCTTCCGCTATCATCGCAACACGTGTTTCGCTCATAATGTCTGTCGTAGGCGGTATCACCAGTGCATTGATATTGTATACCTTCAGAAAGCTTTTTATTTCATTCTATACTAGTGACCCCGCCGTAGAGAAGCTAGCTTCTCAAGTGTTGATTATTGCATCGTTCTACCAAATCAACGATTTTGTTACATGTGTTACCAATGGAATTTTGAGGGGACAAGGCCGCCAGGCCATAGGAGGGATACTTAATGTAGTTGGATATTATTTAGTCGCTTTACCTTCGGCTTTCGTATTTTCCTACTACCTAGACTTGAAGCTTACTGGCTTGTGGTTTGGGATGCTCATCGGCCTATGGCTCATATCCCTAGGCGAATTATACGTGGTGCTTCGGAGTGACTGGCTGGCTATCATAAATAGTAGTGTCAGCAGAGGTGCGCTGAAGCACCGCAACTCAGCGTCTTAAGCATGCTCGTGGCATTCAGAAAATACGCCTAAAATCTGTTCCTGCTACTGCTATTATCCTTGCACATAACTCCAAAGGCTTGTCCGTATTTGCGATTACTACATTCATTGAAAAATTTTCACACATGCTATACACGATACGACTGCGTAGTGACCCTAGGTAAAAACTTCCCTTCATATCTATTGCTCCTCTTTGAGAGATACAGCTTTTGTGAAAAAAAAGATAGCGAAACGCATGCAATAGCTTTCACGGGGATCACTAGTCTACTTTTTCACAAGACATTTGGTGTATAGCATATAGAATAAAGCTTGAAGTTTTTCACAGAGTAATGTAGGCGTTTCCAATTCTCTCGTAATTAGGAAAATTGCTTTTCTTTTTCAAGCTACTCCTTTTCATCAGTTTACAATGGATTTACAATGGATTTTTCAAGATCAATAATGAGCCGTTGTGGGTTGGGAGCTAACCCGATGCTGGATAGAAATGAAATGTAGGTACTAGAACTCGTAAGAAAATATTAATGACAGTTTAGGATGGTAAAGTGCCTAAAATGGCTACAGTAGGATACAGAAATGCAACATTATTTTGTAATCAGAATAAGAATAAGAAAAAAAATAAGTGAAAAAAAAAAACGGGTTTTTCATTTCTTGCACACTATTAATGATCATTCTAAAAAAGTTACCTAAGTTATGACGGGACAAGTGTCAAAGCCAACCTCATGACACCACTTCCAGCTTGGGGGTAGTCTACTTTGTGCAGCGTGGAAGGTCATTAGCTGCGGCTATGTAAGCAGACTGTCTGGGATTGGATATTTTTCGGCCAAACGTTGCTCGAGTTCTGCGATGCGGGCATTCGCAGATGCGAGCAGGCCCTGGTAGTAGGCGATGAGCTGGTCGTTGGCATCGATATCTGCGAGAAGATGGTCGCACTCGACACTTATGGTGTCCAGCGAGGACGCATTCTTGATTAGTCTTATGCGTTCGCGAATGCTGCTGGTGGTAGCCTGCTTGACCAGCTTTTTCAAGGTCCTATACTTGAACACTAGCTTGTAGTACGCCTTGTAGAAGGTTTCGCTGTTTCTTAACTCACGAATATAGTCATGGCGGAGAGCATTATACCGAGACTCAAGGTCAGCCGGAACACCATTTGTCTCGTGGATGTTCACGTAGTCAGCCAATTTTGCGAGCGCCGCGTTGTTACTCTTGAGTAGTTGCTGAACTTCTGTCTCGACGTCTGGTTTGGCGTCACGGCTGTGTTTTGCGCCGGCCAGGTTGCGGTGCGCGTTGAGAGACGCGAGATAGATGTCATTTTCTAGACGGCCGCCGCTGTCCAACCCGCTACCGACATCGCTGCGGGCGCGAGATTCTAGGGAACGTGCCGCAACGTCTGAGGAAGCCACCTTAGCGGGAGTCGCTGGAAGCCTCTCCGGCCGGCGGTCAGTCTCCGCTTGCAGCGCAGGGCGTAGCGCGCGCTCGCCCGCGCCCACCCCGCTGGAATCATTGGCGTATGGCCTTCGAGCACCAAGACCCCTCATGATCGCACCAGTATCAGTGTAACGTTGGAACACATACTCCAAGTCGTCGTGAAGGTCGTCGTCGGAGTCGTCGAATTGGTCGGGTTCGACCACGTAGCGTTCTGCTGGCCGCAGAAGCGCGCCGGATGGCCCTGTGCGGCCTAGCGAGGTTTCGCGAAGATAGGCCGCATTCCCGGCGCCAGCGCCATAGATGTGGTCGCGCCCAGGATACACCTCCGCATCGAGTGTGCGCTCGTAGTCTCGGCCGTGCCCAAGCACCCCGTCAGTCCCTGACGGGCTCATCTCACTGCGGCGTCGTCCAGCCCAATCCTCGGCGAGACCAGCTGGCCTGTTGCCTGTTACTCGGGCCTCCGTCCCATTGCGTCGCGTCGTAAGCCCACTGGGTTCCCCTATACTTGTTATTGTGTCGTTGTAATCAATTGTGGGCTCGTTGGTAAGTGGTGTAGAAGGCCCAAAGATCCCTCTGACCGCTCGCTCCACAATTCCCTTCTTTGGTGTCTGCATGCCCTTCCTGTTTCTGTTGACTGCTCCAGCATGCTATTGCTTGCTGGTGAACAATTCCTTTTATCTTTACTGGAGCCTCTTCAACGCGCTTTTGTGTTTTTGTCTAGTGATCTTTGGGTGAAAAATTTTTAGTTTGCTGGTTAGCGCGCCCTAACCTGTACCAGAATTTCACAACTTCCTTCTGGTCCCGCCAGACAGAATTCGAAATGGACTCTGTTACATAGTCCCGCTCAACAGCACAATGGCCTTCCATCCGAAAACAGTGGAATTGACAGGATAGGCAAATGCAAAAGAACCAAACACCTCTGGTCGTCTGGCTTAGCGACCACTCGCCCTACCACGCCTGATCTTGATCTTGACCAACCTCCTGGCCCTGGCCGTTTGGCCTTTGCAGTACCCATAAACCATCATAAACCATAAACCAAACCATCATAAAAAAATCGTACATTGCGTTCCTGATACGGTCTTGTACTGCAACATGTCACCTTATGTTGAGTCGCGCTATGTGGTGTACTAGCCTTGACCTCTTCGTAAGTCCAGTCTAATGGTGCCACCACCGACATAGAGCACAGGTATATTATGGCAACAAAAAAAAAATCCTGCAATGTGTACAATGCACCCATCTTACAAGTTAGGCTTACAGAGAGATCTTAAAATAAGCACGTTAATCAAAAAGGAAAATCATAGACCGTGTTCGGTAATCCAAAAAAAGTGCTGCGGACCAGGTAAAGTACGAGAACAATAATTCCACAGATTAGGCGGGAGTGTAGTCAAGTGAAAGCATATGTGCGCTGTGACATAATACGTTGGACGAGCTGCAACCGAGCTAAATAGGGTATTAGAGCAATACTAAGTTAGCTAGGCTGATTGTTGATACCGATGCGTACATAAGAGGAATAGGCGAGAGGAAGCAGGATGGGGATAATGCGTTAGTATGTTTTTAGTGCTTCTCTAACGGGCGAGCGAGCGAACCAATGTAGGGAGTTTACGGCATGAGAGACAGCTGAATAATAAGGAGGCAGCATGAGCAGTACTAGTTAATTGAATTTTGTGAGACTAGTAGACCCAGGGTGGGCTCGTGCGGTTGAAATGCATATATTAAGGGGGAAGTCCTGCCTCATAATAGAGAGATATTTTTCAGATTTGCTTAGAACCTTTCACCTGGATAGTTTCTGACAGTGATTGACTTCGTAACGCTTCAATTCCTGGTTGGTGTTGGTATACCCCTGTCTACATTTTTCAGAAACACAGTGGTGGACAGAATTGGCAATTCGGCTTGGTGCTGCTCCTCGATAGATATTGCTGTCCGACCTCACGTCTTCGGTGATTTCAGAACAGGTTTCTTCTTCGGCCCCAATTGCGCTACGTACGTCTCTGTGCTTGGTCTAGTCGCTAGTCGGGAAAGCGAGAGCTCAGGAGAAGCGCTACACAGAAAGCGGCCATATCCCGTTGGGTTCTGCGGACCGTAAGACACTAGTCACACTAGTATTTCAGTACGGCCTGGGTCTCAGTCACTGTTCGATTGGATTCTTCGGCGTTGACCCAGAAAACAGGCTCCCCGAGTGCATCCATTCACTGAGGTGCATGTTCCCAGAGGACCTTCAATTGAATTAGGACCTCAAAAGCCAAAACTTACAGTCATTACATTCATTCATCAAATCATTTATTTGCACACATAGAAAAGCCCATTCATTCGTTTATCGCACTTGGATATTACCTACTACATCTTTCCATTTATTCTACCACCATCCGTCTTTCATTATCATTGTTTCGATTCTTAAAACACCCTTCTAACAGCTAGTCTTCAAAGATTCTATACCAAAATAAGTTGAATAATCAGACATTACTAGATTAGTCGACGGGAAAGAAGAAGCGAATATCATTTAAGGTTATCAAATAAGAAACCCGAGTATCAAATAGACTTTTGACAATGGCACAGGCAGAAATAATGCAAGGCACTGATATCGGTAAGTCCTTCAAAAGATGCCATAACCTTAAGCAACAAGAATATTCACATAAGCTATACGAATCCGAAATTGCCCAACATGATAAAGCAGTGACGGAGTATGCAGACGACTTGTACAACACGATGACTAACCTCGCCGAGGTTCACCTGCCACGTATGGAATTGTACGAGCAACAGCCAGCATTGACTAATGATATCAGGATCAAACTCATTAACTTTGCTGTGAGAATGGCTGTGCGACTCAAGCTATTGCCATTTGTCTTGTACAGGGCAATTAAAATCTTTGACAGATATTGTTGCGAACGAGTTGTTGCACTCGACTCGGCACAATTGCTCGTCTCCACGTGCCTTTGGATCTCGTCGAAGATCCAGGGTGGTAATAACCATTACGTGAACTTAGACAACGTCGAGCAAGTATCGTCATTCAAGACTATCACAGACTTGGGTTACGGAGCTGGTGGTCGTTTCAATGGTCCTACTGAGCGATTCAGACCTCCCAAGTTACACGAATTGGTCCGTTTATGTGGTTCTCGCTGTAACTACACCAAGTCACAATTCAAGCAGATGGAGCTCCACATATTGACAACGCTTAACTGGGAGCTAGGCGAACCATCTATAGAGGAATGCATCATAACGTCGTCCGACTTCAGCGTAGCCAACAAGGGAGAGATTTTCAGCATCAAGACGTTTTTGTCATACATGTCTCTCTTCAGTTACGAGTTGGTGCAAGTGAACATATTCGACATGGGTCAGGTGATTGTGGATTTGATAAACGAGGTCTTGGGTCTCAAAGAAACAGACCACTACTTCCAACGCTTGAACCCCGTTTTTGCTCATCATCGAGGCAGCATGAACTTGCAGTACTACACATATATCAAGGAACATCTCCTCCATGCAGTGTTGATGCATTCCCAGAATGTCATTAAGATCCTTAACTCAAGGGGTGCTCATCGTCTTTACCAGTTGGCCGTGTATCTCTACGGACCAAAGCTCGAGGAACAGAAAAGCCCCTCGACTCCTGGCCCAGGAGCCTACGATGCCAAAGAATACACCACCAATGTTGCTAAGAATGCACTCCACAATACCATCCCAGTGCATACTCCGCTCAACGCTGATGCAGTGTACCATGCTCCCTCCCCCAATGGCATCTTCTCGTCACCCTCCACCAACGCCTCCACAATTTTTTCCACATCCTCGTCGACATCGACGTCTGCATCTTCGCCGTTTGCTGCTTACTTTTGTGCATCCGTCAACGCTCGCGATGCCTACTAACAACTGGCGGACCGTTTGCAGAAGCATGGCCCAAATCTAAGGAGTTCAGCTCCCTTTCAGATGAACCGCCCCGGATCAGGCGCTCAGCATGGCTCTTCTGCCCACCATCGCTGATATTCCGATGTCCCATATAGTGCATTATTACTTGCAATTTGTTCATGCTTTCCACACTAAAATTTGCAATTACTTTTCATTTCACTTCCACTCAAGTGTAACTTTTCCGTGCATACTTCTACAGCAAATGAACCTATTAACATAAGTTCTTTGCTTTCCATCTGTTGTGTTCATACCTTTCTTTCACTTTTGATTATCCCGAGCTAATACGTGGTCTACAGTTTCTCGGATTGGGGTTCTCCCCTTATTTCATACAAATCCGATTTCACTCATTTCAAATACTTTTCTTCCTATAGAGTCAATATAGTTTCCTGTGTTCCGTGTGTTCTATGTATACCATCATGATATGCCCTACTTTAGTGTAAATGCAAGTTCAGCGACAATGCTCCATGATGTCTTGACATTATTGTGTCGCTAAAAGAGATCTTGAAGAGCATTGGACTACGCTAATAAGCTCCATGGCAGTATCCTACTGTCTTGCACTCTCTTGCTGAGGACTTTCCGGGGGTAGTTTGCAACTTTATGTCTACAATTCAGTTAAAGGGCACTGCCACTAAATAAATGTCGTTTTTTTTCTTTTTTATGTATCGCGAGGGCATTTTTTGGCGTAGTAAAGGTGGAGCTTTTTTTAAAAACTTTTTTAAAGACATCAATACTTGATTCAAATAGGTGGTTTTTAGAGCTAGGTAACGGTACCAGCAGACACACAGTACGATAACAGACAGTTTGCGGTGTAATCGGGACTTTTTTTACCAAATAAAGTTGGATAAAAACACGACACTCACCAATAACCTTCGCTTGGATCAATAATAAACTTAAGGGTAAAGAAACAGTTGAGACGCAAATTGATTTTCCAACGATAATAAGAGTCGGAAATACTCTCAATACCAGTAATAACGGAACACAGGATCAAGATAAGGTCAAGAAAGACAGCCCCTGGAAGATATTTGGCGACGAATTCACAGATACGGGCTTTAAGAAACACAGAATAGCGCGAGAGCATATAATTTTTGGATTTAGTCAGTTACTAAGTTCATCTCAGCTTAGCCTAGTGCTCTATTCCTTTACAGTGCGTCTGCTTGTCTAGTTGGTATTTCACAAGATCAGAATGATTTTCCAGTATTTGATAGCGCTCTTTGCATCGACGGTGATCGTCTTGGCAGACAGTAATGACAAGTCCAAGCTTGTGGGCACATGGTCATCGAAGTCAAATACAGTGTTCACTGGGCCTGGGTTTTATGACCCCGTGGATGAACTATTGATCGAGCCAGATCTTCCTGGTATATCGTACTCGTTCACAGATGACGGGCACTACGAAGAGGCGTTATACAGAGTAACATCGAACCCACAGAACCATTCCTGTGCATCGGCAGTGTTGATTTTCCAGCACGGTAAGTATGAAGTGCTTGCCAACGGGTCTGTGACGCTTTCACCTTTTGCTGTTGACGGACGCCAACTCCTCAGTGAGCCCTGTAAAAAGAGCCACTCCCAGTACAGCAGGTACAAACAGCCTACCTTCTTCAAGTCGTTTGAGGTTTCCGTGAATACCTACAATGGAAGAAACATGTTGCAGATATACCAGTTTGACGGCTCCAAGATGCAACCTTTGTATTTGGCGTACAAACCACCTTTGATGTTGCCAACAATAACGTTGAACCCCACCGGAAAGTCCTCGCAGACAGGGAAGTCTACGAGAAAGAGAGTGAGAAGGTCTTTGGAAAACCAATACAGAACAAATGCCTGGCGCGAGGTGCCTAAACTGTTTGAACTCTTCTGGTGGTTTTCCATCGCAGCGATAGGTGTATCTTCTGCCTATTTATTTTTGCATTAGACTGATTTCCTTCCCAGCGCATCTGTTGTGCTGGCGTGCAGTCAATGTTCATAAATGATGCTTTTATTTAGCGTTGTTATCTCATGCGTGTTTTTTGAGGGACTCACGAACTGGGATTGCTCAGCAAGGTTTGTGACTACGCTGCATAAGACCTTACATATCCGCTTCAATCCCAAGAGGCTCGGGTACGGCCCTCATGCTTTTTTTAAAGGTCGTTTTCGACTATGTACTTTCTCTTGTATTATGACTATTGGCTTCTTTGTGCCTTTTCTTAAAATATATACTCATGTATACGAACGGTTTTCCTTACTTAAATTAAAACTATTTCCAGTGACTTAGTTCCAGTCAACGTAGACTCCTGGTTTGCCCTCCATCATATCCTTCCCTTATACCTTGTAAAAACGCTGGTATAACGGCTGGCGATAGCTTGGTCGTTCCGTACTCAAAACAGATATCTACTCGCATTAATTATGGCGTATACCTAAATTAGAGATCCTGGTAGGTGATGGCAAAGAGTTAGTTGATTTAATTCCTGCTAATTTATAAAAGCCCCTGACAAGTTAATAGGAATAAGTCATAAATATAATATTAAGAGAAAGGAAACATGTCATGGTTTAGTGGAAACACGGAAGACGTCACTGACCTCGAGCAGAAAATTAACGAGGCAACCTCAGAAAGTATACCTAATGGAGAGATCGACTTGAGCGTGGGGCTCGAAATAACGGATATTATAAGAAGCAAGAAGGTTGGGCCCCAGCAGAGCATGCGCTTGTTGAAAAAGCGGCTTACTAAGACGTTTCAGAATCCGAATTTGGTGACGCTGACCTTGAAGTTGATCGACTTGTGTGTGAAGAATGGGGGGTTACATTTTTTGGTGGAACTTAGTGGCAAGGAATTCATGGACTATTTGGTGAACTACATCTTCATAGTACATTACAATACCAAAGAACGACAGGTGATTGAAAGTGAGGCGAAATTCCGGGTTGGAAGCCTTATATTGTCGTTGATCAATGATTGGAGGATTGCATTTCAGAACCAGCCACAGCTAGGATACGTAGAAAAGTGTTATCATGGGTTGTTGCTGCAAGGCTATGAGTTCCCACGACTGGAATCAGAGGTACAACAGCTTTCTAATAACTTTATAGAATCCGAGGTTCCACCGGACTGGGTGGAAGGTAACGAGTGTATGATTTGCTATTCGATATTTTCAATGTTGAACAGGAAGCATCATTGTCGTGCATGCGGTGGAGTGTTTTGCCAGACACACTCATCCAACATGATTCCACTTCCATCTTTAGGAATTACGGATCCTGTAAGAGTGTGTGATAATTGCTACGAAAAGTTGCAGTTCAAAACATCAAAAGGTGCGACTGCAAGGAGATCTCACGATCAGCAACTGAGGAGCTTGAATGTATCCAGCAACTCTAACTTGCCTGCTGATGAAGATGAGCAGTTAAGAAGAGCTTTGGAATTGAGTCTACAAGACAGCCAGAACGGCGTTTACCACAATGTACCTACTACTTCAACATCTCCAGGTGGATTCCAGCAGTCTAAACAACAGCAGGACGATAGTTCAAATCAACATAGAGGACTGCAAGAAGTTGAAGAAAATGAAGATGACGAGATGAAGGCTGCAATTGCAGCCAGCTTGAAAGCATTTGAAGAAGAGAAACGTCTCCATGGACAAACCAATAACCCCCAGAGTTCATATAAAAGAAATTCTGCAGCAGGTCCTTTGGAACCAGTGACTACAAAACAGTCTGTCTCTGAGGCCAATGAGTATCAACCGCCACAGGAGGAAGAGAATGAATTTTACAAGAATATTCTTCCAAGCAGCAGGCCAGGTAATCGGTATTCCAGTGCGACTACTGGAACAGGACTTCCAGCGCAGCAATCTGGAACAAGTCTCAGGGAGACAGGCCCAGAGACTTTTCGTAGGCAACAGTACTCTCAACCTGCTCCAAAAATAGATACGTTGACACAAAAGGATGAAGAGTCGATCAACCTATTTGTGACACTCATGAACTCACTCAAAAATGATCCCAGCAAGCAGGCAAATGTTATGTTTGATTCTAACCTCAGTGAGCTATACACAAAGGTTGTGCAGCTCAAGCCTAAATTGAACAGAGCACTTCGAACAGCAATCCAGCGATATGAGATTTTCTTGGATTTGAGCACCAAAATACTGGCCATTTCCCGTCTTTATGATCAGTATCTAGACTCCCAGCTTTCCCAAGCTTACTCATCACACCATATTAACCCGTCGAACCTCGCTGAGCAACCTCATATGTTTGGTTCTACTAATAATTACTCCCTGCCACAGGAATACCCCCAGTATGAGTCTCCTGTTACAAGTCAAGTACCAGCCGTGAGCCATAACGATTCTTTTAATTACACGGGGGGTTTTAAGCATGATTATGTCGATCCAAACGCCAATAGTTTATCAAGCGCGCCTACCGGACCCGGTGCACAGGATTACTACTCTGGCCCACCAAGATCGCTGCCCATAAACAACCATACTTTCCAGACATCATCATCACATGACGCGCTCCCTTCGAACCGTTTCGCAGATCGAGTCAATGTGCCATCTCCATATGCGACCATACCTTCTGAACCCGCAGTCGCACCGCCTATGGCTCCAGCTGCTACAGGTCTGGACTCTCTGGTGGCATTAACTGGAGACACAACTACACGTTTTCCTCCAATAGAAGTCTTGAATGCGCCCACACAAAACTACGATTTCCGTGGACCCAGCCATGACCCCCAACCCCAATCTCAGCAGGACTTGCATTATCAGCATCTTCCATATCCACAGAGTCATAATGCACACGAGTATGATGGTTCTGAAGTGTATCCTTATCCCCAAGATTCTCCTCCAGCACACCGTGTGACTTCGCCTACAGTTCCCTACAACACGACAACACAGGCTAAAGCGCCACAAGACTTGTCTAAACCTCGTCAGCCTGCTGTTGTGGAAGATCTGCTAATAGAGTTGTGAAATTTGAGTGAGGTTTTTTTCATTGGTTCTTTGTTGTACTATGAGGGCTTTTCTCTGTTTTCCACAATTAGAGAACATTTTATACCTCAACAACAAAATCTCTCATATATACTTATAAATAGCAATAGTAAATGTCTTTGAGCTTGATATATTCTGGTTTTAACAACTAGAAGTGGTTTCAACGGGAGGGATTCAGCTTATTTTAAAAGAAATTTCTGTTCAGTATTCAAGAGCAAACATCGCTTGCGAAGAAGGTGAAAAGTTTCGAAAAATTCTTTGGAACCCTTTTTTTTTCTTGTAAAACAGAGATTTGCTTTTATAAAACTAAGCAACCAAAACAATTGCAATAGCAATATAGTAAACCAGAGTCCTAAGTCGTTGACTAGTTGAATCCTTCCTCATAACTCCTTATATTCGTACGAGAGCTGCCGCTTGAAGTTCTATTACATTTTTTTACTCACAGTTTAGGTGAGTAAGTTTAGAATTAACGGCAGAAGAACCAACAGCAAGTTTTTTTGAGAGGGGAGAACCTATCGCAGAGGTTCCAACTGGAGATCAGAGCAGCTAGAGAAATTAATCAAGGCAGAACAGCCTGAATAAAAGTTTGAAAAAAAAGAATAGTAAGAGAAGAAGAAGCTCAAGTAGAGAGCTCACGCACATTGATTCGAGGCTTGACACAGAAGTACAAGCCATTGAAAAAAGTAAACGTGAACAAAGCGTATATATTGAGCAGCTAGAGCACGGAGAGTGAAATATGGCTCCATCGGTTATTGTTCAAAATGGTAGAAGCGAATTAGGTGGAATCCTTTTAAAAAAATCGCTTCTTAGCCAGATTGGACCACGTTCTGATGCAAATCGGTATGCAGCGGGCCCACTAATGACACCCGAGAAGCACCATCGCGTGGTGGTGCAGGAAGCATTGCATCATGAGGTATCGAAGATCAATGTTGAAAAGTGTCTGGAGGGTGAAGAAGATCTGTTTTATGTGGCCGATCTTGGCTCGGTGTACCGTCAATTTTTACGGTGGAGAGACCAATTACCTATGGTCAAACCTTATTATGCGGTCAAATGTAACCCAGATATTGGTGTACTTAGCACATTGGCTAAGTTGGGTTGCAACTTTGACTGTGCATCAGTCAAAGAGATTCGCAGCGTTTTAGAGTTGGGCGTGGGTAATGACCGTATTATCTACGCTAATCCTTGTAAGACGAGCTCTTACCTTCGTTTTTCCCAACAGTCTGGCATTGGATTAACTACAGTTGATAATGCAGCCGAATTGTATAAGATCAAGAGGTACCACCCTGAATGTGGCGTACTTATTAGAATTGTTACTGATGACTCGTCAGCTGCGTGCCGCTTGTCGACCAAATTTGGTTGCACTGTGGACTCTGCTACCAACGAGTTATTGCCCTTGGCTGCCAAATTAGGTCTCAATGTGCGAGGCGTGGCCTTTCACATTGGCTCTGGTGCAAAGGACTTTGATTCTCTTCGCGGAGCGATCGCAGACGCTAGACGTATTTTCGACGCGGGCATCTCAAAGTATGGTTTCGGTGGCTCTATGAATGTCTTGGATATCGGTGGTGGCTTCGAGTCAGCGACTTTTGACAACTCAGCTGCCGTAATTAGAGAGTCTCTTAGCACACACTTCCCACGGGAGTATACTGCAGAGCACGATATCGAGTTCATCGCCGAACCAGGCCGCTTCATGGTCTCCGGTGCCTTCACGCTCGTTACACATGTCATTGCTCGCCGCGACATTCCTTCAAGTGGGAACAGCGAGGATCCAAAGGCAATGATCTACATCAATGATGGTGTCTATGGCAATTTGAACTGTATTCTCTTTGACCACCAACTGCCACAGCCATCTGTGCTCTCCCACAAGGGCAAATTGCTCCCCTACAGCCCCGAGGGCTCTGATCTCCAATCATCGCCCCACAAATTTTCTATCTGGGGTCCCACCTGCGATGGCCTCGACTGCGTTTCACCCCGGTCGTCGCTTCCCCATGATGTTGATGTGGGCGATTGGTTATATTTCCCCAACTTAGGTGCCTACACTTTGGCCGCAGCGACCTCCTTCAACGGCTTTAAGTGCTCTGCTAGAATTGTCTACGTGGCATCTGAGGACCTCTCTCAATATAACATCTGAAAAAGTGGATCTGACTGCCATTTTTGCTAGTATCTAGACTATACTTATAGTACTAATATGTTTAATCAATGTTATAATTTTGTCCTGAAAAATTTTCGATTTTGGACATAAGTCATCTTAATCTCCATCCTACAGGCTGATCCCTCGAGTTACATGCTTGCACTCTACTATCCCTTCCTCTGCTTCCTCTGCTTCCTCTGCTCCAACTGCTACAAGCCGTGCTCTTTTATTCCTTCTAACGTTATTCTGTAGATTAGAGATGTGTGCGCAGACAATATTTAGAGTGGTGGGGCTAGACTTTTTTTTTTTTGACAGGTTGTATATCAATATTGAGGACTTAAATATAGCAAAGTACGTTACAGCCTTAATAGAATATTTGGGCAGAAGAATTGATAGAGCAAAGAAGTATGGGTGAAGTAACAAACAAGGCAGTAGAAAACACCCGACAGATGGACAATGCCATCAAGGCTATGGAAGATAAGAATGTTAAAAGTAAGCAGGACTTTTCTCTACATATGGAAGATGGGACGCAAGTATCAACCAAGGAAAGGATTGTTAAAAACGTCGAAGCACCGGCAAATTTCAAGCCCAAGGACGAAGAGTTATTTTTGCCGAATGGGTTGCCCAATACACACTTTTTGAAGGAGCATTTTCGCAAAGAGGGTAGACTCCACGAAGAGCAGGCGTTGCGTATATTAAGAGACACCACTGAGCTTTTGGCCAGCGAACCAAACATGCTTCAGGTTCCTGCACCAGTGACAGTATGCGGTGATATTCACGGGCAGTACTATGATTTGATGAAGCTATTTGAGGTCGGAGGCGATCCGGCCAACACGTCTTACCTTTTCTTGGGGGACTACGTCGATCGAGGGTCCTTTTCGATCGAATGCTTGCTCTATCTTTATGCTCTTAAGCTAAATTATCCAGATACACTTTGGATGCTCAGAGGTAACCACGAGTGTCGCCATCTCACCGAGTACTTCACCTTCAAGTCGGAGTGCTTGCACAAGTACCTGAGTAACCTCTACGAAGAGTGCTTGCGTTCGTTCAACGCATTACCTCTTGCAGCCATCATGAACAAGCAGTTTTTCTGTGTGCATGGTGGACTCTCGCCTGATTTAAAGACGCTTGATGACTTGATTAGGGTCAACAGGTTCCAAGAACCCCCAACAAAAGGACTTATATGCGACTTGCTATGGGCTGACCCTGTCGAAGAGTACGACGAGGACTCAATTGACCAGATGTTTATAAGAAATACCGTGAGAGGGTGTTCCTATGCTTTCACATACCGTGCATCTTGCAAGTTTTTGGAAAGAACGGGTCTACTTTCCATAATACGTGCCCATGAGGCACAGGATGCTGGGTATAGAATGTACAAGCGAACCAAGACTATGGGTTTTCCATCCTTATTAACGATGTTTAGTGCTCCAAACTATCTTGACACATACAACAATAAGGCTGCGGTATTGAAGTACGAAAATAACGTTATGAATATCCGTCAGTTCAATGCATCTCCTCATCCCTATTGGCTCCCACACTTTATGGATGTGTTCACCTGGTCCTTACCGTTTGTGGGCGAGAAAGTCACGGACATGCTTGTCTCTATCCTCAATATATGTACCGAAGAAGAGTTGGATGAAGAAACTCCTCTAGCAGATGCTTCTGAGGCGGAGTCAGTTAAGCAAACTAACACCACTGACGAGAGTTCTGCGCCTACCTCGGCAGCTACAGGTAAAGGTGATATACACGATGTCAACATGAATCAAACTGACGATGACTACGAAACGAAACGTCAAAACTTACGCAACAAGATTCTTGCTATTGGACGTGTATCCAGAATGTATCAGCTTCTTCGTGAAGAATCAGAGAACGTTGCCCATCTCAAGCTGTTGAATAGCGGCACACTTCCTAAGGGTTCTTTGCTTCACGGTCGTGAGGGGTTGAAGAAGACTATAACCACTTTTGAGCAGGCAAAACGTGATGATCTTGCCAATGAGGCACTTCCTCCCTCAAAGGAACAGGTTGCTCAGTTAGAGCAAGAAAAAAACGAGAAGTTAAGGAGACAGCTCGAAAACTCCCAAAACAGCAACCCAGTTTTCCAAAGAATAATCCGAAGACTTTCCAACTCATGATCACTCTTCGAAACATTCAGACTTTTTTTTTCACGTTTTAAGGTTTACGGGTTTCAGAGTAAGTAACGATTCAGCATCTTGCACATCAACATTTTGTCCTAAACAACAAGTAGCATGGCTATTGTTTTTATTATTTTTATACCTTCTTTACTATATATTTAAAACTTACTAAATCGATTTTTACTGTATAGTACTATCGATGTAGTCCTGTCAAAGTTCTTGATATCTTTGCTTCTCATTAATATCAATATGTCGCTCGCAGGTTAATAGAGAAAATTAGAGTGAAAGCCAAGAATATCAGGTAAGGGATATATATAGGTAGGGTCTTGAAATGGCATATGGTGTAAGGTTGTTGTATGATGAGCCAAATATAGAGAATACTCTCACATTGGCGGAATTACATGCTAGATCAAACGAAACGTTACCTACTGATGGTGATAGATTTGTTTTATTTGGGGGAGGGTCAAATTTTCAGGTGGAGATCTTAAGAACAGATAGCAGCTGTGAGATAAACGTGAGCGAGAAGCTCCGTTACTTGGAGCATAGTAGTGTGACACTTTATGTCTTGAACACCAGGTTTCTCTTGTGGATCGATGAGAGCAACTTAGGCTTGGAGATTCCCTATCAATGTCTTTACATGCATGCGGTGCATCAAGAAGGCTCCGAAGTCAGTTTGAACCTAGAAATACAGTCAAGCGAACATATTTCATGTTCCTCGAGCAACCCAGAAAGAGAACTGTCCTCTGTCGAACTTGTCATTCGAAAGGTTTCTCAAGAGAATGAAGCCGTTCGCAACCCTCTTTTCAGACAGTTGAACGATAATTCTACATACAGCATTTTTGAAAGTCTTTCCTTGTGCTCTGACATGCACGAGGACTCATCCTCTGATGACAATGACCAGTTTACTCTGGAAAACACGCAAGGAACTCAACTTCAAATGAATCACGAACCTTTGTATCAAAACAGCGGTGAAGCCGATGACTTGGACTCAAATATGCCCCCTTTCGATTCATACTTACCTGACTTACCTGACGCATCTATGAATGTCAATATACCTTCCACGAGTCTTGGGCTCAGACGAAAAGCTGATAGCTCAGCGTCATATTCGGCTAAATATAGAAAGCTAGCTTAAAGTATCCGAATTATGTCTCATTGGTATTTTTCATCTTCGAGAAAAGGATCCAATGTACAATTTTCAGGTGCTTCAAAAAACTCAAGCAAGAAAGTGACTACGTTTATAAACATTAGATACAATCTGTACAGTATATGGTAACTCCTCCCATATTATGAAAAATTAGTTTAGATCAAAAAACCTCATGGCGAAAATAGTGTAGTGGCCTAGAACGAAATTCAAAGGTAAATGGGAAGGGCCGTAACATAATATAAGGCCTTAAATTGTACTTGCACTCTAAGATATAGTACAACTCTAGTTATAAGCTGTGGATTTATGTGAGAGCATGAAAACGACAGATGAAAGAGTTGCATTCAAGAATCATTTATTCAAACTCGGCCAGGGATTAATTTTATCAGAGAAGGAGACTGAGTATTGGACAAAATTCGTTGAAGAACCAGAGACGTCAAATGATATCTACGAGCTCTTCAGCACTAGCGATATAAGGCAAATCAAAGAGCAGAATTTGGTGAACTTTGTTACCTTTATACGAGTCTTGGCTGAGAAAATAGTTGATATAATAGGAGATAAGGCATTTGCTAGGGATGAGAACAAAATAAGACAGTTGAACAATTGTGTTCGATTCTTGACGAGGTTTTTGCCTTTCTTCTTTGAGTCGTCCAAGGCAGGTGAATTGTCTGACCTAATATTCTGGTCTTCATCGTATGACACGGCTAACGCAGCCAATATATTGTTGAATGGGAAGGGTTCGGGAGAAATCCAAATGCGAGATGAAGAGGGCAAGGATCCGCAGGAGACTTTTCCACCTTTGGGGGCTCGAATATTAGATGCACTAACTGAAGCGCTATTCATACCTGGCTACACCCTCGAACATAAACTGAACCCAAACTCCGGTCAAAGTAAAATAAATGAAATGGCATCCCAACTTTGGGAGCCCGGATTTGGCTACCGCTCAAAGTATAGTTCGCCAAACAATATTATCGATTCAAATAGAATGGAAGTTATGAAGTTGATACTTACTCTTTGTTCCGAAACGTTTTATTTATCTGCATCCGTATTAGTGTCAACTGGATCAAAGTTTCTAACAACATTGGTTGTGACAGTACCAAAAGCTCGTCAATTAACTTTGATATTATCCATTTTCAATTTGCTTTGTCGTTCAGGTCGAGGTAATACATCAGAGAGTCTGCTTGTTTATGATGAACCTGCTTTGACTGAAATGAGATACACATATGTGACATATTCATTACAACTTCTCACCTTGATGATCACTTATCCTCTACCTTCTTCTGAAAACATTAAGTTTTTGGTTGATTTAAAGCTAATCGATGATAAAACTAAGGCTTATAACAAAACGAGAGCTTACGTTGGTAAATTGCATAATGAAGACGAACTAAAAATTTTAATACATTACCTACTTAATATTCTCAAAGCCCCCTTGATTAACTCGAAGGAAACAGAAAGTCTGAAGTTTAGTATGGCAATTGGAAGACAGTGCAATCCGTCCTTATGGGCCATGGAGATAAGCATGCTTCTTTGGGAACTTTGTCAGTGCAATAAAAGCGTGAAAAGGCTTGTGAGTAAGAGATATTCTAGTGAGGTATTCATTATTTTACTCTACCATATTCACACATATCATAAGTATGAAAACTATAGAAATATTGTTCGAATATCATCATATTTTGCGTTATACATTTCCGGAGATCCTGAATTAACCTCCGGGCTAATGAATCCTATAGATACAAGATTTTACGATTCATTACCAAATTCCTTCAAATATAGTACAGTGCCCAATTCTGCTAGAGACTTTATCATTGTCCAAATATGCTCTTTCTTATTTTCCCAGATTAATCTAGGGTCATCAAGAAATATTGGAATTTCAAACCTTCTTTTGACTTCATTGGTAGAAATCCTCTATAATCTTATACCATTGGTGTCTGCTAAACCAGAAAATATCATTGATAATCAATCTCCCATTGACCCTTATGTAAGTAGTGGTCTTTCGTACTCTGCCTGTTCATGTTTGACCCAAATGATTACGGTACTATCTACTAAAGAGTTCTTACAGGGAAGACCTATTGGAGCCGAGCTTTTGGCTTTAATCTTGAGATCCATTTGCACTGCTGTAGTCAAGCATCCCAAACCTGCTAAATATTTGCTACTTTCAATAATGAAAAATGAAAGAGTCTTCCAGTCTATATGGACAACAATCCATACCCTCCCCGAAGAGAAAGACGAAGGCAAATGTGAAGAGTCGATTTCCCTAGAAGATAATGCAGATGGTAGCTTTCAAAAGATTGAGAATGAAAATATATTGGAAAGAATCTCTCTTCTATCCCTCAATGAATCACAGGCTGATTTAAATGGAAAGGGGATGAATAACACATTCCAAGCAAATCAAGATTTTTTCACATTGTCTCTTGATCCCACTGAAAGTATAAATGCTTCTGAGAACGAAGATGAATTTGATGTGGATCTAGCCTTAAGACCTAAACGTCCTGCTGGAATGTCTGAAAGGGCCAAGGAAAAGTATCCTATGAACTCTCCTCTCAAAAGGGTATGGGGAGGAAATGATTCTTTACGCATAATATTGACTATTATTATACCCTATTTGAAACTTTCTGTGAGGGACTTGGAACTTTCCAATAAGTTGAAATTTGGGGATACATTGCAAGTAGTGAAACATATGGAGGTTGTTCCACTTGAAGACTTGTATGAATCCAATAGACAACAAATTAACTATTACTTTTTACCTGGTACACCTTTTGAACCCTTAAAATTCAATTGGAGTCATTTGTCCCTAGGTTGGTATATGTCATTATTGTTGTGTAATGTTTACAATTCCCTTGATAGCGTGAAAGGTTACACCGGGAATAATAGTCGTTTGATGAAAAATCTTCAGTCGTCCTTCGTTTCATTTTCGAAATTCACTGCTAGTTTTTCAAACCTGTACCGGCAGAATGGAAGAAGTGATTTAGAAAATCCTGTCGACCATACGAGATCACTTAATTGGGTGAATAAAACCTTAACTGCTGTCAATCATTGGGGTGATACTAATATTAAACTTTTCAAGGCCCATAATTCACACAATGAAACGTTTTTGGGTGTACTAAATTCCAAAATTGGGAACACGAACAACCAGGCAGTACCTGGAACACCAAGTGGGGTGAACGATATGGCCAATATGTTAACGAGAAAGTTCAGCGATATGGGGATGCGTAATAGTAGTGTCACCAGTTTCACTTCTTTACATTCTAGCGGATCACTCATAGATGACAATGATCCGGGCGTTTACAGTCATAGACCTAGAGCTTCAACGACTTCTTTACACTCATTAAACACTATGAATAGATCAAGAACTGTAACACCTAGGAACTCGATGAGCAATTAGAGATTATAATATATTTTTAATTCTATAAATTTCACTATTATTGTATATAGCCAAATATAGGTCATAGGTTCGTTAGTTTCTTTTTTTGCCCTTCTTTTGAACAAGCTCGAACCCATCGTCATCTACAATAGGGCCTTGGTTCTCGGATACTTCTATATTTTTTACACCTTCGGTTAACACTGGCACATCTTCTTCCATATTATCACTTTCGTCGTCTGATGAATCTGGGTTTTCAGGATCTGGGATGATGTTCACTGCTGCTTGAGCGGCCTTATTCTTCTGTTTTGACTGCCATTTTTCATATAATTCATCAACTAGCTTGTAATCTTTTGCATCTACCTGTCTGTAAATTTTAATAATTAAGTCTGCGATTTGCAAGGCAGAATCATTGTCAACCTGAGTCTCGAATTCGTCAAACATCGCATATAGCAAAGTCTCCTCAATCAAGCCGACGTCAACTATTTTCTCATCGAAAAGATCTATCGTAATTCCAGAAATCCAGTCTCTCTTTTCACTGGAATTAGGTCCTCCCCAAGAATTAGCTACTGCAGTTTCAAGCTCATCCCATTTGTATATGGCCATGCACACACCGAGTTCAAACTTAGCTTGCTGCTTTTCGTCTTGGAATCTCAAACTTTTGCTGTCTCCCTGAGATTCTACGTAGTCTGCCACATCTATCAGACTCATTATTATAATTCAGCTAAAAATTGGTCTTTTTAAGTGGTGATGACTTAAAATTTCAACTCTGCGAACTACATTAATTAAGAAATAATGAAAATACAAATGCCTAATGTTAAATTAATCTATATAACGGTAGACAATTTTCACCTTAACATACCCAGAATCTCCTTATCCCTCTGTAGCACGGAAACAACTTCTTCTTGAGAAATGTTTAAGTTTATTAATCTATGCCTTTCCCCTCTAATGTTTTGTTGCATTAAAATACCCATCTCCACTAACTCATTTATTATTTCCTTAAACCTTGCAATTCGAATATCTAAATCACCCGAATGATGGGAGAATAGTCCTCCTTTGTATAGAATGTCTATAAGACTTACATCAGGGCCCAATACACTTAGAGCTTTGGATGCCTCGTTCGAACTCAACATAGTAAGTGAAATTTCCATCTCATCGATAATATCACCTAGAGAATTCTCAGCAAGTCCAGATCTTTTCATCCGTAATAGCACACCCACCAATACTAATTTCGAGGCAAACGATAATCCCAACAAATACTGAGATACTGGTGAATTAATCGTTTCATTGATCGCCTTAGAAATATGAGCTATAGTAACAGTGTACGATTCCTTAGAGATGTCTTCGTCTTTAGTATTGGCATGTTCTCCTCGGCTCCTCAAATACTCTTCTTCTGCTAATTCTACCGCCCGGCGGCAAATACTTAAAGCTCTCCTTGCATCACCACTAACACTTGCAACCTTTCTTGATGCAAACCCAACAGCATCATCACTGACAATTACCTGACGCTTATTCTGTTGCGATAACATCTCCAATCTATGTTTAATTATTATTCCTAATTGCTCAAATGTATATCCCACGAACTGTATACGCCTCAAGCCAAGTCTAGAAGATATTTTGTTGGATAACACTCTTTCTGGAAGATCCATAGTGTTTGCTACAGCTATAACAATTAATTTGGAATGCGTATAGCTCGGCCAATTGAAAAAATTATACATGACGTTTTGCTTTTTTGTCACTATCTGATCTAGTTCATCCATGAGCACAACAAGAGGCCTTCTCTCGGTTTCTTTGCTGAAATAATTCTCAAGTAATAAAGCCGCGTTTGAAGGACTTATCTTGGCTCCACAAATCTTCTCCCATAGAACTTCATAAGCCACTGTGGGTGTTAAAAGTTTTAATCCATTAATTTCAAGGTAATCAAAGTCGTTCAATTCGCCTACTTGAGATAGCTCTTTAAGCTGTTCCACAACCTCTCTAATTGTTGCAGTCTTTCCTACACCAGGAGTACCACTAACATAAATACAGCAACCTGTCTCTTCACGGATAGCTGACTCGAGATTCAAATAAACTGATGTAAATTCATTTTCTCGACAAGGCAAGAAAGACAATTTTGTGGAAGTATGTAACTTAGCTTTGAGCTCCTTGAATGCTTGAGATGAAGAATCAACACCCAATGGGTCATTATGCTTATTTGATTTCCTGGGAGATAAAGAGAGTGCAGAAGGTTTTGATGACTCCTTGATCTTGAGTCTTTTATTGAGAGGTGTAATCATGGAAGTTATGAACTTACGGGAGATATCTTCGTCTTTGTCTTCATGAACTTTTTTTCTTCCCCGTTTGCTAGCCAGAGATTTGGATGGACTGGAAGACATCGCTTTTTTCCTTGGTGTTCGATATTCCTCTGATTCATCTGGATCATCTGTGAAACTTTCATCCTTGACTTCTTTCTCGTGTGACCTATTTTTCGATTCTGTAAGTTCTTGGTCTTCATTTCTTAATATTTTGGACGTATTGTCCTTCGTTGACTTCTTTCGGGCCTTAGCATCGGTCGAAGTATTTGGTTTCATGTTTTTCTGATCGTCATTATTTTTATCTGTTTTTATGTCCGTCTTTGTTTTGGATTTTTTGCCTTTTACACCGTTGTAAGCCGAAGGAATAGTCCGTTCTCTTATGTACTCGAAAAATTCATTCTTGTTCTTTTGGAATAATTCATAAACTTCAGTGAACTCAAAAAAATCTGTGAAGACTTCTCCAGCAGAATCACATCCTCTTCTGCAAAAATAAGTGGTAGAAGTGTTTGAATCATCAAGAACAATGTCATTCTTGAATTTGGAATAAGCCAAAACATTGACGGATTCCACAAGTTCCAGAAGCTTTATTTCATCCAAGTAAGCAGTAACGAATAGTTCATTTGCATTCAATTCCTCTCTGTTGGCATATTCAGGCTCCTTGGGTAAATCTTCATACTCAATGTCTTCAATTTTGATAAACCATACTACCACTATATCAATGAAATTAACAGCGCCGAACCTGACCTCTGTAACAAGTGCAATTTCAGGAGAGTTATCCTTTTGTTGCACAAGTAGCATTGATCCTTCTTTGACCTCCAATCCATCGTCTTTTCTACGCAATGTTATACTTCTAGATGTTGATGCATTACCTCTTCGTCTTCGTGTAGGAGTATGAGATTCTTTGATACTCCCATTTTTGCTGGTATCATTTTCTTCTCCTAATATCAAGTCCCAATTGTCTAGATTCTTCTGACTTCTAGCCATCTCAACTCCTATATTGAAAGATACTCTGAGTAAATACTATGCAAAGATGATATTTTATACATATCTTGAGATACCATTCCTGCATTTTCTTCCTACAGGTATTAAGCGGTGAAGACGTTACGATATGAATTGAATATTAAATGCTCATAGAAAAGATGCTAAGTAGTTCTATTTGTATAAGAGAATGGGCTCTCCGACATTAACTATTTCGTCAAGATTGAGGCGTAGATCAAAGGCTTTCGATAAAATTATTTTGAATATTTTTTGAACATTAATCGAATGGCTTGTGGAACAAAATATCACTGGAGACTTCATGGCGCTGCCATACTTCTTTGCTTGTTGGGTGATTTCGTACTGGTCTTGGTGTGAAAGGTCTATAAACTGGTCGTACTTTGTCCCTACCAAAAATGGAATTGCGGTCTTGTTGAAGCCACGGACTTGACGATACCACTCCTTGATGGAGTTCAAGGTCGACTTACGCGTAAGATCAAACATGAATAGTATAGCAACGGCATCATTCGACACTAGCGGGAGCATATTTATGAATTCCTTCTGTCCACCTAGATCCCATATCGAGAATGTTATCACAGTGTTTTTGATCTGGATCTTTTTATCCATGAAATTGACGCCCAAAGTTTGAATGTAGTCTTCATCAAAAGACCCCTCTACGTATTTCACCATGAGGGAAGTTTTCCCGATCTGCGAGTCTCCTATGAGACCTATCTTCAATGCTACCCTACCCGTGTTAGTATCGGCCTACAACCATTTACGTCTCACAAAACAAGTTTTCCAGGTTATCAGTAGACAGGTTTTGTCTCTTATTGAACTACTTACTGGTTATTCTGCTCATCATATGAGTTGTTGTCCTCCATCGTCTCCCTTTTGGTTTCTTTTGTCCTCGTTAGCTCTGTAACACTTGGTGTTTGATTTGTTTACCTGGAGAACCGTAATCACGTCACGTTATATATATCACATGATGTTCTCTTTATGTAACTAATATATTAGGTCTTTTGCCCTCGTAAACGGCTGTATAGCTTAGCAGTCACAAATAAGTAAACTGTAACTGATTCAGAAAAAAGATGTAACCTGCAAAAAATGTTTTTCACGAGCAAGTAGCGGAGGGCCATACTGAAAAATAAGGGAAAAAAAATCAGCTACCCATTAGAAAGAAGCGATAACTTACAAGTAGCAAAATGGCTGTTGGAAAGAATAAGAGATTGTCCAAGGGTAAGAAGGGATTGAAGAAGAAGGTTGTCGACCCTTTCACCAGAAAGGAGTGGTTCGATGTCAAGGCCCCATCTACATTCGAAAACAGAAACGTTGGTAAGACCTTAATCAACAAGTCCACCGGTTTGAAGAACGCTGCCGATGGTTTGAGAGGACGTATCGTTGAAATCAACTTGGCTGACTTGCAAGGTTCTGAAGACCACTCATATAGAAAGGTCAAGTTGAGAGTTGACGAGGTTCAAGGTAAGAACTTGTTGACCAACTTCCACGGTATTGACTTCACTTCCGATAAGTTGAGATCTTTGGTCAGAAAGTGGCAATCTTTGGTTGAGGCCAACGTCACTGTCAAGACCGCTGACGACTATGTTTTGAGAATCTTCGCCATTGCTTTCACCAAGAGACAACCAAACCAGGTCAGAAGAACCACATACGCTCAAAGCTCCAAGTTGAAGGAGATCAGAAAGAAGATGATCGAGATCATGCAAAGAGAGGTTTCTAACTCTACCTTGGCTCAATTGACTTCCAAGTTGATCCCAGAAGTTATCGGCCGTGAGATCGAGAAGTCCACTCAAACCATCTTGCCTTTGCAAAACGTCCACATCAGAAAGGTCAAGTTGTTGAAACTGCCAAAATTCGACTTGGGTTCCTTGATGTCTTTGCACGGTGAGGGTGCCACCGAAGAGAAAGGTAAAAAGGTGTCTGCTGGTTTCAAGGATGTTGTTTTAGAATCTGTCTAGTTTATTTTTTCTTTACCTGATATATTAGTGTAATAAACCTACGTACCGTACATGTCTGTAGCCTTCTACTGTGCCTGTGCCCGGGGCCTGTGAGCTGTAAGACCAAATGGCTTTTCTTACACCCTTGTATGTTCCCCTGATTCAATTTTGTTCTTTCCTGTATGCAGTCAGATGTCCATGTATTATGCCTAAGCTGCTGGAATGCCCCCTCTCCTCTAGGTTTACGTACATTGTAGTGCAACTCCATCTCGATCTTTGCCTGGCTGATGAAGGCGCCTCTACATCTCTCTTATGTACTCTTTCCCCAGAAAGTGTGTTCAGCACTCCTGTTACCTTCTTCTCTGCGTCTCAGATGCAGCAACTGCGAGGGCATAGACGTATTACCTCGTTAAGCAACTTCACATACTAAGCCTATTACATCTTACATGTATATTACATTATCTCTCGGTCCCTCCTCTCACATGTTCACCCTTCCTTCTCTCACATGTTCACCCTCCTTCTCAAGCAATAAAAATAATTGCTCCTCTCAAAAGTGCTAAGCCTTTAGCATATTTTATCGAATTTTGCGACTCCGTAGTTTGACGAAAACTCCAGATTATGTAGAGAATACTAGTAGCTTTCTTCAAGAAATTACATCTGTATTTCACTGTAGTTTCCTCTTGCTTGCTCAGAGAATGGCTCATTGGGCTGGCTAGTCTTAGCAACTACAATTGCTAGTGCTATACTTACTCATTTCTTGCTCTGAAAAAGGAAGCTACATGAAATATAGATCACGTGATTCCATAAATGGCAATCGTAATCTCGTTCACGGACGTGGACCTTTTTCCCTGGCATTTAGGGCCATTGTATTGATATTAGATTCTTTTTTATTCAAATAACGTTAGAAGTTCACTACTAAAGTAAAATTCAGTGTTCTTGCTGAGGATAGAGAGAGTTAAGCGACATCATGGGCGAAGTAAGTGTTGATTTTTCATGAGTTAAGGACCAGCGGTACTTTCCTATGGGGCTGTAAGGACCAGACCGAGGCAATGCTAGTTATTTGTCGCATTGGGCGAAGACAGGAGTCGGTACTAACATGATATAGCAAAAGTCTCCTCAGAACGTTGAACTGAGCCGTAAAACGAAGCTTGAGGTGGAGCAGGAAAACAAGCAATCCAGGGCCCAGACTACCTCCTACGACGCGCCATTGGAGAAGAGCAAGAAACCCGAGCAAGAGGATGAGCTTACTAAGGCCAAGATCAGGGATAATGCCACCTTCTCGTGGAAAAATGTGGGTTTCTGGGAGTCAGAGGATGTGACTGATAAGCTTTCATTGCTTGAAACTACCTACAAAATAGAAACATATGTCAAGGACCATTTCCAGGGCGACTGGTACTGGAATTGTGCCATAGTCATTGGGACATGCTTCTTTAGTTGGCTTATTGCCCGTATTGGCGGAGGTATCTTGTCCTTGGGGTTTGTTTTGCTTTTTACAAACTCGGTCTACAGAAGTGAATTTCGTAGATTCAACAGAAACATACGTGATGACATGACCAGAGATCAGGCCCACAACAGGTTGGAGGAGGAATCCGAGACTATGGAGTGGTTGAATTCGTTTTTGGATAAATTTTGGGTCATATATATGCCTGCCTTGTCTGAGCAGGTTATGTTTCAAGCAAACGAGGTGTTGAAGGACCAGGCGCCTGGTTTTGGTATCGAGGCCTTGTCTTTGGATGAGTTCACTTTGGGATCCAAGGCTCCAAGGGTTGAAAGTATCAAGTCTTACACGAGAAAGGGACCTGACCATATTGAAATGGACTGGGCGTTCTCTTTCGCACCAAACGATACTGATGATATGACCAAAAATGAGATTAAAAAGAAGATCAACCCCAAGGTTGCTTTGGGTGTGACAATTGGTAAGGCTTTCATCAGTAAGTCTTTACCAATTTTGGTCGAGAACATGAGTTTCAAAGGACGTATGAACATCAAGTTGAAATTGACACAGAATTTCCCTCATGTCAAAATGGTCTCTGTTCAATTTTTAGAACCTCCAGCCATCGACTACGTATTGAAGCCTGTAGGTGGTGACACCTTCGGAATTGATATTATGTCCTTCATTCCTGGTTTATCTTCTTTTGTCAATGGATTGATTCATGCTAATTTAAGACCAATGTTGTATGCACCAAATTCTTTGGACATTGACGTCGAGGAAATAATGGCTCAGCAATCTAATGATTCTATTGGTTCTCTCGCCGTTAACGTCAGGAGATGCACTGGCTTGAAACCAATTGAAAAAGCTGATGTCATTCATCCTTATGTCGAGATTAAAGTCTCAAACAACGCAGCAATCGTAGAGAAAACAAAGGTTAAGAAGGATACGACTGATCCAGTATTTTTGGAGACTAAGAACTTGTTATTGAATAATTTGGACTCAAACCATTTGATTTTCAATGTTTATAATTTAGTCACCGATAAACCTGATGATAAGCTCATCGGTAATGTTGAGATACCTTTGTCGGATTTGTTGCAAAAAGATACCATTACGAGTGTCACTAAAAACATAATCGAAGGTGGTAGAGTTGTTGGTAAGATCGAATATGATCTCAAGTGGCATCCCGTCTTAGAACCAATTGTTCTTGAGGATGGAACGAAGGAAGTGCATGACTCTCAAGTCGGTATTTTGAAGTTGAACTTGCATGAGGCAAAGGATTTGGACATTTCACGCTCTGTCACTGGTTTGTTAAATCCTTATGCTGAAATACTTATCAATGGTAACATAGTTAGAACCTGTCGTAAGGTTAGACAAACGAATGAACCATCTTGGGAGCTGACTTTAGAAGTCTTGTTAACTGAACAAACGCAAACTCAAATACAAATTTACGTGAAGGATGCTTCTGATGATATTCTTGTTGGAAAATTGGATGCAAATCTTCAAGATATAATATTTGAAAGTGCGAGAGGGCAGGAATGGATCAAATGTGAACCAGCTACTCCTAATGCTCCTCCTAGTAAAATTAGAGTAACTGCTTCTTGGAAGGCCTTGGGTATTTCAAAGGAAGAAGGCGAAACCAACTTTGAAGCGCCAATTGGTGGCCTTAGGTTGAATATTCGCTCTGCTACAGGAATCAAGAACCTTGAGGCTGTTGGAAATGTTGATCCCTACATCAGGGTTCGTATGCATGGTAAGGTAAAGGGCAGAACAAAGACCATAGCTAACACGTTGGATCCAAATTTCAATTTTGTGAATTTCTTACCAATCGACAATGAACATCAACATATTTTGTTAGAAATTATGGATGAGGAAGAAGATGGTAAAGATAGATCTTTAGGAACTTGTGCAGTTAGTGTGAAAGACTTTTTGAAGAAGAACGATAAAGGGTTTTTCTTGGGATATGATGGTTCGAAAGAGATAATAGAACAGGACATATTGTATAATGGCTCTGAACATGGAAAATTGTACTATTCAGTTTCATTTGTCCCTACCATCCCAGTATATACCTTGGCTCAACTTCACAACAAGGAACTTTATTTGAACAAGCTCGAAGAAAAGAGAATCGAAGAAGAGAATAAACAGAAGAAAGAGCAGGAATTATACAAGAAAGATCCTAATCAATATGAGTGGATTGAGATCAATGAAGATTCTTTACCTGAACCAAAGCGTATTGAAATGCCATTAGAAAAGATTATCAAATATAGGACGGGTGTTGTGAGAGTTCATATAAGTAAAGGTAGTTTTGATAAGTCAGATGTCTATGTTAACACGTTGTTCGATGATCACGCCTTTCCCTCTGGTATTACTACGAAGTCAGATGGAAAGAAGTTAGATCTTGTGTCAACAGGTGAGGGTTTCATTAGAGATTTACCTAATTCCAAGCTCGTTTTGAGGGTGTCACAAAAGTTTGAGGTTAATGACGAGAAAGATGTGTTAGCTGAGAGAATATTCGATACTATTGAAGTATTGAAGAAGTCTTATAATAACCCTATATCTTTAAAGATCAATGATCGTAATTTTGTAACTGTTCAGTTGGAGTTCATACCCTCTGCTGTCAAATTAGCTCCATTAGATACCATTCTTGATGTTGGATTTTTGAGTTTGGATATTTTAAGTGCTAAGAATTTGAAGTCCGCTGATAGCAATGGAAAATCTGATCCTTTCGCTTTGGTCAGTTATGATGGAGTCCAGATATTCAAAACAGATAAAAAGAGAAAGACATTGGATCCAGTCTGGAATGAATCTGTTGAAATCCCTATGCTTTCCAGATCTCGAGGTATGATTTTGCTTGAAGTTTTCGACTGGGACTTGACTCATAAGCCTGACTTGTTAGGAAGAGTTGTTTTAGATTTGACAACTTTAGAACCATTCAAATCTACTCAGTTCAGTGTACCCTTGGATACCCAAGGAGAACTCAATTTGAGAGCTGCATTCAAACCAGAATATATTAGACCTAAACTTAACAGTTCTAGTGGATTGCCAATTGACTTGAGTGCCATTGCGAACGTGCCACTTAAGGCCGTAGGTAGTGCTGCTGGCTTGGCAGGTAATGCAATTGGCAGTGGTGCTGGTTTGGCAGGAAATGCAATTGGTGGTGGTGCTGGATTTGCCAGCGATGGATTAAATAAGGGGTCTTCATTTATTAAAGGATTTGGTAGATCAAGGAAGAAATCTGGAGAACAAAGTTCTACTCCTGATGATTCTGATGTCAATTCTCAATTAAGCACCCATACCAGCAATACTTCAAAGACAGACTACGGTTCAAGGGCACTGAGAAACGGAAAAAGCAGGAAACATGCCGGCTCGGAAGCTGATCGTACTACCGAAATCGAAGAAGAACCCGAAGAGAATGAAGAGAACGGTAGTGTTAGCGGTGGCGCTGAACACCGTGAGTCATCGGATAAGGATGGGCCTGGACCAGAGAGTAACATTAAGGTCAAGAACCAGAAGCACCATGATGTTCATGCTGCACCTAATGTTGACTTAAGCAGCTTGCCTGAACCCCAGAAACCAAATGTTGGAACAGTGCACTACTATAACAATGACAGTGACGATAAGAGTTTCCTCAGTAGTGTGAATGGAGGAGGGGAAGTCTATCCCGGAAGAGTAGCAATCGTTTCTGCATCTGGTTTATCATCTTCCTCGTTAGAAGTGAAGACGTTGATAAAATCCAATAACAAGGAAAAGACCATCTTCAAAACTAGGACAGCAAAGAGTGACAAGAATGGTATCCACACTTGGGGAGAGTCACTGCCATTTAGAGGTTCCCCATTGAACGAGCTCGTGTTCAATATTAGAGAGAACCACACATTCGGCAAAAATGTCACGGTTGGTGTCGCTACGATCGCATTGTCTGAAGCTCTTAACCGAAACGAAAATATTACTTTGGACACGGCTGATGGCGGTAAGCTTGTTATCAACGTGAAGTTTTCTAACAGATATCTGTAGCAAGCTGATCAAGTAAAAAGTCATTCGACTCTCCACGTGCTACATGAACCTAACTTCGAGTTCGTCTTCGCACATAACTACAGGTTTCTCCACAGATATTGGTGATAAATACAAGACTCAACTATGTGAAGACACTTGATACCAACATCTCTAAAAATTACCACTAACACAATTATTGTTTTTATTTTGTTTCTTTTTATTTGCTTTATTATCATTTCAATCTCCAGATACTTCTTTGTTACTCCACGCATTTGCAACGTTGTATACTTATGTATAGTACTTTGTAACTCTGTTTAATGTACTGAATTTCTTTACTTGCCAGTAGATGCCTACAATTTTGATTCACACTCTGAATGCAAGAAGTCATGAGCAATACATATCTCAGTTGACGGCTGTCCATTCAATGTGTATTCAATGTACCACTAGACTGGTCTTTTAGGGTTCCGTATTAGGTACTGCAGAGCTACTGTAGATCAGTGAAGGCAGGTAAGAAGAAGGAGGACAATAAAATATATATCACGTGAACGTTGTGACGTGCTTTTTTAAACTATGGCACAAATAATTTATTACACGTGACTAACAGCATGTATACACATGACATACACAAGGAAAGCACGTGTAAAACACGTTACCACATCTCATGGGTCATTACACTATGTAATGTGCCGCGCTAGTACACCAATAAATGCCTACATACAAAACATAAATGACACAAAAAGCTATGATTTTTCAAGACCGGAATTAGAACCGGAACTTACGTTTGTGTCATTTTCTCATTTTTTGCTCGAGAAAGCTGGGTGAGAGATTCTCTGAAAATTTGGATAAAAAAAAAGTAAAGGTTTTTTAAACAACTTAAATTAACTAGTTGAAATGAGTCAATCAGTATGTACAAATGAAGCTAGCATTCTATCTGAATGAGAGGTGTTCATCTGTTAGGTCGTGAAGTTTTTTTCTTGGAAAGTTTCCCTGAAGACGGGTTAATCAAGTTTGAATGAAGATGGAAGATGTGACAACCACATAGTACTATGAGTGAGGATCTGGACTATTATAGAAAATTTTGATATTGAAGTACCGGATTGGATGTACAGACATGGAATACCAGAAGGTTTTCTTCGGCCTATCATACCAATTTGTTCTACTCGATATAAAGAAATGTTCCAATGTACCACAGCTTCAGGATGAAGGATGATTTTACTTCTTAGCTGATGCACCACGGGGCTGAAATATGTAGCATTTTGCCTAGGGTGCTGTCTGCTGGCGGGAAAAATTTCTTGAAACTGGGAGGGATGAGTAATAAGCTGGAACTTTGACAAGACCGATGAACATTTTTTACTTCTCTGAAGATTGTGTAAATCGATATTTAGAAACATTTTACTAACATATTTTAGGCACCAAAGTGGTACGAGTCCGACGCTAAAGCTGTGCCAAAGCAGACTAGAAAGACCGCACGCCCTCAAAAGTTGCGTGCTTCTTTGGTTCCAGGTACCGTCTTGATCTTGTTAGCCGGTAGATTCAGAGGTAAGAGAGTAGTCTACTTGAAGAACTTGGAGGACAACACTTTGTTGGTCTCTGGTCCATTCAAGATCAACGGTGTTCCATTGAGAAGAGTCAATGCTCGTTACGTGATTGCTACTTCCACCAAGTTGAACGTCGACAAGGTTGATGTTTCTAAGTTTAACGTTGAGTACTTTGCCAGAGAAAAGGTCCCAAGATCCAAGAAGTCTGAGGCCGGTTTCTTCAACGAGGCTCAACCAAAGAAGGAGATCAAGGCTGAGAGAATCCAAGACCAAAAGACCGTTGACTCTTCCTTGTTGTCTGAGGTCAAGAAGACTCCATTATTAAAGCAATACTTGTCTTCTTCTTTCTCCTTAAAGAACGGTGATAGACCTCACTTGTTGAAGTTTTAAATATATACTGATTTAGCTCATTTCAGTTACATCTCTGCCTAGTGTTGTAACTTTTGTCTACTTAATACAATACAATAACGTTATCCTTGATTGTTTTATATTGTCTTTAACCATCGTAAATATTTTGTGTAGAAGTCTATTTCCTGAGGAACGTGTCGAGGTGCTGGTTTTTTTGAGGCATCTCATCACGGATTTCTGAAAAAATTTCAAGACCCATACTTAACTGAATAATTGGTTATTTAAAAAACATATCTATAGCATGTCTTCATTAGTTCCACTTTCGACTTACAACTTGGCTCTCAAGCCTTTCAGTCCAGTACCAGCTATCGAGGATGAGTTTCCAGTAACCATCAGATTGACGTTGGCTGCTGTTGACCCAGAAGCTACCGATGATAAGAAGGAACCTTCTACTTTAAGATTATTGAAGAGAACCAATCCTTTCGTTGATGACGAAGAATTTGATGAAGAATTTGATGATTCTGAAGCTGAAGAATCTGATGAGTTAGATTCTGAGGACTCCGAAGAGGAGGCTGAGGAGCCAAAGAAGTCTTCCAAGAAGGATAAGGCCGACAAGAAAGAGGAAGACTCCGAAGAAGAAAACTCCGAGGAAGATCAAGAATCTTCTGACGAAGATATTGAGGATGACGAGGATGTTTCTGAGTTTGTTATTTGCACATTGTCTCCTCAAGTTCAATTTCAACAGACTCTTGACATCACTATTACTCCTGACGAAGAAGTTTACTTTGTTGCTACAGGGTCATATCCAATCCACTTGAGTGGAAACTACGTCGAGCATCCTGCAAATGACGAGGAGGATGACTACGACGAAGAGTATAGCGATGATGACGAGTACAACTTAACTCCCGATGAGGACGAAGTCATCGCAGGTGATGATTACGATTTAGACGACTTAGAAGGAGCTTCCGACATCGAGAACAAGATCGAGGAGTTAGTCGCCGAAGATGAAGAAAAAGAAGCAAAAAAGAGATCCTCTGAAGACAAAGATGACGAATCTGCTTCCAAGAAGAAAAAAGCTAAGAAGGACAAGAGCGTGCAGTTCTCCAAGGAGCTTGAGCAGGGCCCAACCGGACCAGCAGCTGATGCGTTGAAGGAGAAGTCAGAGAAGAAGGAGAAGAAAGAAAAGAAGGAAAAGAAAGAAAAGTCTGACGAGCAGGAGGACAACAAGGCGCAAAACGGCGCTAAGAAGTACCCCGTCAAGACCTTGGAAGGTGGCGTCATCACCGAGGACAGAAAGGTCGGCACAGGAAAGACAGCCAAGAAGGGAAACAAGGTGGGAATCAGGTACATCGGTAAGTTGAAGAATGGTAAGGTCTTTGACAAGAACACTTCTGGAAAGCCTTTCGTTTTTGCCTTGGGTAAGGGCGAATGCATAAAGGGCTTTGACTTGGGTGTGGCTGGTATGGCTGTTGGAGGAGAGAGAAGAGTGATCATCCCTCCAAAGATGGGCTACGGTAGCCAAGCTTTGCCAGGTCTTCCTGCTAACTCGGAATTGACCTTCGACATCAAGTTGGTTTCGATCAAATAATTCAGTTAGTCCTATTTTTTACTGCTATATATCTTGAAAACATGTTGTTTCTGTTCATAGTTTTAATATCTATAAATTTGTGTATTCTAGTAACATTTTTTTGGCTGCAATTCTGCTCTTCCTATAAATTCTGGATGGCGCGTCCTCGATGTAAAATTTTTGGGCACTTCACCGTTTATCAAATCCAGTAAGCAAGATACAAAAGGTGTTGTTGTGGGTGAAAAATAGAAGTACCCTCCTTACAGAGAGAACTAAAAGCAAAGTCTGATCTCCATATAGGTGTAGGAGAATTGGATAGCAATATATATCTTGTCGTACACGGAGAAAAAAAAAGTTGGTTAAACGAGCAAAATAGACTAGTAATATTCATTGTAATAAGAAAATTTGACGATTGGAAAACGCTAGAAATACTATGCTAGAATTGATAAACAGAGTCAGCAGTCGGGTTTCTAGGACTTCAGCTCACCATCCTATCCACTTCATATTAATAACGGCGTTGTTGGCCTCTGTGTCGTATCTATCTTTGGTTGAGGTATATGTGCCCGAGAGCTACAGGAGTTCGAGGTCGGCAAGCTACTATCATCCTGGTGGTAACAGCAAGTTTAGCGAGTGGGTACGGATAGACGATGTGTCTCGTTTCCCTGAGGCTGATCAACTTTGTGCTGTGCCCTTGAGATTCAAAAGAGTACATGAGCATGGAATTCCTGCTATCAAACATACATACAGCGGGTCAAATGACGACGAGAGGATACTTGTAACTCGTTTAGACTTGCTAGATCAAGATCTAGGCTCGTTGAAAAAGTTGACGTACCAGAATGTGACTTGGAAAGCCAGAAATTCCTATAGAGTTTCTAGGTACCTCGAATATATCAAATCCAGTCTATTGAAGGTGCAAAACTTGATAAAAGGTGCTGAAAAATTTGATGTTGGCTTAATAACCGGCGCTTATATTGCGATGTGGTACACATTAATCAAAGTTTTCTTCGACATGAAACGTCTTGGGTCGAACTTTTGGTTGGCTTTCTCGACAATAACGTCTTCGACTTTTGGTTTCCTTTTCGCTTTGGCCTTTTCCACAAAGATTTTGGGTATTAGGGTTCTGTTATTGAGTATATCAGAAGGAATTCCTTTCCTTGTTGCGATCATTGGCTTTAAACATAAGGTATCTATAGCGAACTATGTTATGAACTCACCATCGAGTCATGAAGATGCAAGAACGATAGTATCAAATGCCATTTGTGCCCATTCATTAAGCTTACTCAGAGACCATGTGGTTGTTATTGGCGCATTATTAACTTGTTCTATTTATGCTCCACATTTAGAAGGGTTAAGAAATTTTTGTATCCTAGCTTCTTTGATTTTGGCCTTTGACCTCATGCTCGTATACACCTTCTATGCAGCTATCTTATCTTTAAAGGTTGAAATAAATAGGGCTCGCCGCACCGAATATTTGAAGAGAGCATTAGAGGAGGATGGAGTTGATTCAGTCATTGCCAAGAACATCGCTTCTCAGTCTTTAGAGAACCAGTACGAGGATCTGGGTCATATCTTTTCTACCGAAGGAAAATCTATAGTCTCCTTCAAAGTTGCGATGATAGCAGGGTTTTTCTTGTTTCATGTATTCTGGGTAGGCAGCTCATGGCTTTATGGGTCTACTACCTCAGACAACTACTTAAACCTGTTCGCTGATCCTGTTCAGTTGTCCAAGACCACCGCCAAAAATATTAAGGTGGGACCTAAAGGAACTGTGATAACCTTATTGCCTCCTGTGGTATACATGCCGTTGGGATTTTTGATACAAACCGAAGATTTTGTTCTGTTCGTATTTGAAAAAGTAAGTCTTGCAATCAGAGATAATCTTCTTTCAAAGTGCTTGTTGTTCGGGTTTGCAGTATCTATATCGATGAACGCATACTTATTAAAGGCTTCTCAATATGGGATGTCAGCAACCAAAAGGCTAATCGAAAAGGAAGCTTACAAACCAAATAGTTCGGCTAGTGAACGCACAAAAGTCCAAGAAGACATAAAAATAGAAAAGGATCATGCAAAAGCTCTGACTTATAAGAGTCCTTCTACAACTATTGAAAGCGACGGAGACGACTCGAGTTCTTCCACCGAAGTTGATTTACAAATAAGAGCACCATCATCTGTATTACCTTTGGAGGAATGTGAAAAAGCCATGAAAAACGGAAACCTAACGAAGCTCAGTAACTCTGAAGTATCATCACTTGTTGTTGCAGGAAAATTACCATTATACGCTTTAGAGAAACAACTTGGAGATAAAACAAGAGCAGTCATTGTGCGTAGAAAGGCAATTTCTCGAATAGCAGATGCACCAGTCTTGGATACCACCAAATTGCCTTACCTGGCATATGATTACGATAGAGTGTTTGGCGCTTGTTGTGAAAACGTGATTGGATATTTGCCATTACCAGTTGGAATTGCAGGTCCCTTAGTAATTGACGGTAAGCCATACCATATTCCAATGGCTACTACGGAAGGTTGTTTAGTTGCTTCTGCAATGAGAGGATGCAAGGCAATAAATGCTGGTGGTGGTGTTGAGACCGTTTTAACCCAGGATGGTATGACTAGGGGACCTTGTATTTCTTTCCCTTCTCTTGCCCGTGCCGGTGCATGTAAGCTTTGGCTTGATTCAGAGGAGGGGCAAACTGTCATCAAGAAGGCGTTTAATTCTACTTCCAGATTCGCTCGTTTACAACATATTCAGACCGCATTGGCAGGCAGATTATTATTTATTCGTTTTAGAACAACTACTGGTGATGCTATGGGCATGAATATGATCTCAAAGGGAGTTGAGCATTGCTTGAAATATATGGTCGAGGAGCACGATTGGTCGGATATGGAAGTTATTTCTGTGTCCGGTAACTACTGTACTGATAAAAAGGCAGCAGCTATAAACTGGATCGAAGGAAGAGGAAAATCTGTTGTAGCCGAAGCGTTTATTCCAGCGGAGGTTGTTAAAAAGGTTCTTAAATCAGATGTGGATGCTTTGGTTAAGCTTAACGTCAGCAAAAATCTCGTTGGATCTGCTATGGCAGGTTCTATTGGCGGCTTCAATGCTCATGCTGCTAACTTGGTTACAGCAGTATTCTTGGCATGTGGTCAAGACCCTGCTCAGAATGTCGAATCTTCTAACTGTATGACTCTTATCGACAAAGTGGACGGAGGCTTGAAAATATCCGTGTCAATGCCATCGATAGAAGTCGGAACTATAGGAGGCGGTACAATCTTAGAGCCACAAGGTGCAATGTTGGAGCTTTTAGGGGTTCGTGGTCCTCATCCTACAAGTCCTGGTGAGAACGCCAGACAGTTGGCCCGAATCATTGCTTCCATCGTGTTGGCAGCAGAACTTTCCCTTTGTTCTGCTTTAGCTGCAGGCCATTTGGTTCAATCTCATATGCAACATAATAGAAAGCCAGGTGCTACTCCAGCTGCTCCAGCTCCTGTAGCATCTGCTACAGAGACAAAATCTTCTCAGAATGAGATAACTCGTCTCAAGGAAGGTGCTGTAAATTGCATTCGTTCTTAGTCCATAATTCGGTATATCTAATTACGTAGTTACTTATAATCCAAACTATCATAGAATCATCTATGGTTTCTAGTTTTTTCATAGAGTCAGCTTGTCACGTTGCATACTAAAATCTTCTCTTAAGCTGAAAATTTTGTGTCCAGGCCGCGCATTCAAGTTCTTGATTTCGATTTCGATCTTTACCTTAGTCATAGTCATATTTGAAAAGTATTAAATTTAAGATGTATCTTGATGCACCAACTCAAGAGGTAGGAGGTTCCATTCCAAACAATACACCACATGCTGTTTCTGTCAGTTTACCTACATTGAAGTCAGTGGTTGGTTACGAAGAAGGACAGGAATGGGTAGTCAAGCAGATGAAAAGTGGATATCCTAGATTTTTCATTCATGGGAAGATACGTGAACTAGAAAAGAAGATAGAGGATAAGTATGGAAGGGAAGGCGAGAAGTGTATGATATTTGCGTCTTACAAAGCTGCAAAGAGATGTCGGGAGTTTATAAAAGAGAAGAGCGATTCTACCCATTCCATTAGAGTCCTTCAGTTGAACACTGTAGCTCCTACCGACGACATCGAGATGTCTTCGGTTGTACAGTGCAAAGTGGGGGTGGTATTTTTCAAAGAAGATCTTTTCTCTATAGCTAAAAGCTATTGGCAGCATACTGGAGAAGGAATTAGTTCCAGAATGGCCGAGTATTGCTTCAGAGAGCTTTTCGACTCAGACGGATCCTCCACCAGTAGCAGAAGAAGTCATCTCAAGCTGGAAATACAAGCACAGAGAATCCAGCAGAAATCACCTTCCTTGTCGAAGCTGCTCAAAACGGGCAGTATTTCTGGAAACGAAGAGGTAGAGAAAGAGTTCAATACTTTCATTGAGCAAAAGTATGGTAGAGTATTAGACCTCAAGTTCGCAGACAGAGCAAAAGATGCATTGAGAAGAAGGATATGCGGTAAAGTTGATAGGTCTGAGAACCAAAAAGACGAGATGGAAAAAGCTAGGAGGGGAAAGTACCTAAACGAAACAGACGTCTATCTTTATCAAACAGGAATGACAGCAATTTTCCATGCTCACCAAGCTCTTTTAAACATTTCTCCAGAGCCTAAAAACAGTGTTTGCTTCGGATTCCCTTATGTTGATACCTTGAACATATTAAAAAAATTTGGACCTGGCGTTCATTTCCTTGGATTCGGAGACGACAAATCCTTAGATGAGTTGGAGGAGAAGCTCGAAAATGGTACTTTTAACATAATGGCATTGTTTTGTGAATGCCCATCTAATCCATTATTGAAGACACCCAATTTGAAGAGAATAAGGTCTTTAGCAGATAAGCACAACTTCGCTGTCGTGGTAGATGAGACTGTCGGTAATTTCTTGAACATCCATGTCTTGCCATACGTGGATATAGTAGCATCTTCTTTGACTAAAGTCTTTTCTGGAGATTCCAATGTCATGGGTGGTTCTTTAGTTTTGAATCCTTTATCGAAGTTATACAACACATTAAAATCTTATTTTTCACAAGAATATGAAGACAATTTTTGGGCTGAAGATGCTTTGTACTTGGAAAGGAACTCCAGAGATTTCGTGGAAAGATCAACCAGGATAAACGAAAACTCCTTGGAGGTTATTGATTTATTGAAGAAAAGCCCTATTATTTCTGAAATTTATTACCCTTCTCTCTCTGAGTCAAAGAAGTATTATGATGAAATCAAACGCCCCAATGGTGGATACGGAGGTTTAATTTCATTCACATTAAAAACTCCTAAAGCTGCCGAAGCCTTTTACGACAACTGTTTTATATACAAGGGTCCTTCTTTAGGAACCAACTTCACACTTGCTTGTCCCTATACCATCATTGCCCACTACCAAGAATTGGACGAAGTAAAGGAGTGGGGACTCGACAAGTATATTATTCGTATAAGCATAGGACTCGAAGACAAGTCTTATTTGATAGAAATTTTGAAAAAAGCTCTAGAGGCTGCGGAAGCCAACCATTAGTAAATACTACACAATCATAAAATAAATAGAAGTTTGTAAGAAGGAAGGTACTCTTCGATCTAAATGAATATATAACAAATGGTGATGTATCAGACGTGGTATCCTGGAAATTTTTTATGCTGGCAAGGCGAAGGTGGCTCACCTTTTAAAGGGGGATGCTGGACTACACCCACATACCAGTAATGTGGATGATTCTCAAAAAACTTTTGCCACGATGTTACATCATGAATCGCTTCTTTCTGGTCTAGTCCTCTTAAGTCATAAGTGAACTCATCAGGCTTGTCGAAACATCCAGTTACAAACGCTCGAGCGCTATCTCTTCCACTGAAAAATTCATAGGGTCCATTTGGACCATAAATTTCTCTGCCATAAGTAACATCATACACTTTACCATCAATGGCCACATATATGGGTGATTTCGAGTTCCTGCCATTGTAAAGCTTTAATTGGTCCATCGTTAGGTTCATATAGTCACGGTTAAACCTAAATCTCAAATATCTTGTGTCTAACCACTTACCATCATAACCCCAAGTTCCAGAAGAAGTGAACCACCACGACAAAAATGCATTTAAAAAGAGTAAGCCTCCTATAATTCTAAGGATATCAAACACCGTAAATTTATACTCATTCTCTGAAATCTTTTTACCCTCTTTCTTCGTCTTCATCCTGGTCAGCCACAGTGAGCAGACTTTATATATTCTTGAGATGTTAAAACACGAGATCGTACTTACATCTAAATACAAAAGTATGGTACATAAATATATTTCGAAGCCTATACATATATATAAAGATTGAAACCACCTTGTATAATCATAAATTCATAGCCTCTGTATTTTACTGAATCATGCTTATACAAATTAACAGAGACAATTAAAATAACAATAAATATTAAAGCAAATATAGTAACGTTAATCAGTTCATGAAAAGGACCTCGTCTTTTGAAGGAGCACTAGGATTAAAATCTAGAAAATTAAATTTTTCGGAATCGAAGTTAATCAAGTCGGACCAGAATTCATCATTTAAGGCCCAATAATAGTAGTTTTCTGTTGGATTTGAACCGTTAGCAGCAGGTAGATTTGAACCATTAGCAATAGGCTGTGCAGGTGTCTCTTCATTTGGTACACTAGCATTGTAATAGTTATCATCTTGTTGCTGAGCGTTATTAGGGGACACTTGTTGTAATTGGTTATTAAAAGCTGTAGCGTTCATCTGGGGTGGGACTGAGGGAAAACTAGAAACGCCAGTCTCTGGAAGATCAGTATTAATACTTCTGAGTGAAGCAGAGTTAGAAAACAGTCGTCTTTTAGAATCCAGGGATTCAGGTAATGCATCATACGAAGGTAGACCGTAGTTCTGACTTAATTTATTCATAAGTGATTTTGGAACCCTTTGAGAACCTGTGCTTGACTCGTATAACGAAGTTGTTGAACCTCTCGACAAATAATTTTCAACACCCGATTTTCGTACATTCGCCGCATATGTAAAGATATCCCAGGGAACAAAAGTCTGATAAGCCGTGCCTGTTTCCGTCGTAATTAAACCTTTTCGCAGTTCTTTCTTCATTAAACGTGCCAACTTATCCAACTCAGAAGATTCCTTGTGTTTACGATCAATTAGCTTGAAAGTCTCAGGAGTCCCACCATTTTTAGTGATCAAGTCTTGAATCTGACCCGTATAGGTCAGGAAAAATAGTTGAAGTATGAGTCTGGTTTTCTTCAAGAAGTGATTTAAAGGGGAATAAGAAGATGCCTTTTCAATCAAATTATTCAAAGCTTCTAACTCTGTAACAACTGATTTAGGAACAAGATCCTTATCTATAGGAGAGTTGAGAGATAATATCAAATATCTTAACCTTAAAAGCATTCCCGAAGTATAAATTATTATGGATGCATGAGTCAAAGGAAGAGAGGCCACCATTTCTGGCTCCAATTTATTAAATTCCTGAATTGACTTCAAGCAGGCATCGGTACAAGCAACTATCGACTTGAGTGAACTATCATTCAAGGTCGGTTCATATTGTGCACTCACCTTTCTGAAAATATTGCTTGACATAGGTTCATTAAGGTATGCTTCTACTGAATAATAGTATGACATGAAGATAGAATCATCTTTAGGAATTTTCTCTTTTAAAGATGATAAATGCCTCTGAAGCTCGATTGTAATGTATGACATTGCTGATGGATTTTTCTCGGCAATATCAGGAGAATGTATCAAGTGGTGAATTATTTCTAGCCTATGATTTAGTCTCAGAAAAAAGGCAATCTGTCGGTGCTTGGGATTTTTGTGACGTTCCAAAAATTTAGAGCACTCCTCGACATAAGGCGTCCATTTGACATAAATGGTTCTACGTAATATTAGGCATGTGCTAACCGTGGTAGCATATAAAGACATGATGAGCTTACTGCATTCGAGGGTTGATAAACCATCACTGTCTTTCTCATTGTCATCACCAGAAGCCTCAGCGAAGTGATCGCAGGGGTTTCCCACCACACCCAAATCATGTAACAAGGCAACAGCCAATGAATTCAACAAGTGAAACCGCCGATACTTGAATAACTCTGGAGAATTATACCACAAACACAAAACCAAGAGGGAACTGATCAACTCGATTGATTTAGAACCCACTACCAATATCTCTTGTGTGATGGCTCTCATGGCAAAGTTATCTATGAGCAAAGCATCGTCTACTGCAACATTGTACTTCGAGCATAGACTCAGAGAAAAAACGATGTTAGACACAGACATCAAGGCCAAGAATAAATAAGGTTTTTTCACTTTCAATTCTTCTGCTGACATGGACTCAGGTATGCTCACAACTGGATGAACAGGATATAGTTTTGTCTGATACAATGTCAAGCGTTCGTTCGCTTCTTCTAAGGTGAGGAGCCCAGCACTGATGATGTCTACATTGCCGTTACTTTGAGCAAAATTCCGCTTCTTTTCATCAGTAGTTTTCAAAACCTCTGAGAGTCTCTCCACCGTATCTGAGTTCAACTCGCCCAACACATTAAGCTCCTTTTCTAGTTCGTCCTTCAACACGTGCGATAGAAAAGGAGAGCTCTTGGCCTCCTGGTTCACCGTCGAGGCAGGAGAGGTGACGTGCGACCCGTCTTGCTGCTTGGTAAGCTGTTCTTGTAGGATTCTAACCTGTTCCTGAAGTTTTGATATCTCCTCGTCCTTCTGGTAGGCGCCCTCAGACTCGTTTGGAGTAACACCCTTTCTCTTTCTTCTTTTTCTGGTCTGCGTCAAGTCTATTTCGCAGTTTCGCTTCGAATTTAGGCACCGGAGACAGGGTCCTAGTGGATCACTCTCATCAGCCGGGGTGCACTTGACCTTTAAAGAGTGGCAGCTCTTGCACGCAATCTGCCGTCTACCCGACTTAGACTTTCCTGTGCTTTTATCGATCGAATTCGGCGTCTGTGGTTCGTTTTCAATCGAACTCATTGTGATCTATTTTACTTTTGTTATATTTTGTACTGTTCACTGTTCAACAAATCCAGTGCAACGAGATGGAAATCATACGAATCTTTTTGTCTTTTATTAATCTTCCCTGATAACTGCTCCGTCTCCTTGCAATAACTAGCATGTAGCTCTGGTATTTCACTTGATATCTTACTGTTGGTTCTCTTCAGATATCTTTAAAAGAAAATGTTGGTTTCTAAGATGCACTTAAGGAACGTGATTTTTATTGCGTTCAAATAAACTTTCATTCAGTGAAGGTATTCAGATTGTTTTCAACAACTAAATGACGGGAATCTTCAAGCTGGAAGGATTGTCATTTGGAAAATCCAAGCCAAACTGGAGAGAAAAGGGACAAAAGCAGGGATTGCCACTTTATTATAAGGATAAAGAATCGAGGTCAAGCAGAAGCAAGAAAGATATGCTTGTGAAAGGGTTTTTAGGAGCGGTTCTTCTCTACGGGTTTTATCTCTTGATCAGAGGCGGCACTAGATCATATGGTAGTCCAGGAGACTGGAAAAAGGCACAGCAGGAGGTCAAGGAGGCATTTTTGCAGAGCTGGCACAGCTACGAGAAACACGGATGGGGCAAGGATGTGTATCACCCTATATCGCAGAGGGGCGAGAACATGGGCCCCAAGCCGCTTGGGTGGATGGTCGTGGACTCGTTGGACACGATGATGTTGATGGGGTGCGACGAGGAAGTGGCGAGGGCCCGCAAGTGGATCAAGGATGACCTCGACTACAACTTCGACTACGAGGTGAACGTTTTCGAGACGACCATCAGGATGCTCGGCGGTCTTCTTTCGGCGCACCATCTCTCGAAAGACGACATGTACTTGGACAAGGCCGCCAAGCTTGCGCTGTCTTTGCTCGGGGGGTTTGAGAGCAAGACCGGGATACCTTATTCTTCGGTCAATTTGTTGACACAGCAGGGGGTCAGAAACCATGTGGACAATGGCGCGTCCTCGACGGCAGAGGTCTCCACACTCCAGCTCGAGTTCAAGTACTTGGCTCACTTGACAGGAGAGAACCTTTACTGGGAGAAGGCCGAGAAGGTGATGGAAGTGCTTTACGGCATCAAGCCAAAAGCAGGATTGGTTCCTATATACGTCCATCCTGACACAGGAAGGTACCAGGGAAGCACCATTCGCTTGGGCTCTAGAGGCGACTCTTATTACGAGTACTTGTTGAAGCAGTACTTGCAGACCAACAAACAGGAAAAAGTCTACTGGAATATGTATCGCGAAAGTGTCGAGGGAGTGAAGAAATACATGACGGGTAAGTCCAGTCCCAGTGGCCTCACGTTTGTCGGCGAATTGGAGAATGGCATTGGAGGTGGATTGTCACCAAAAATGGACCACTTGGTGTGCTTTTACGGTGGGTTATTGGCTGTAGGTGCTACAGGCGGCCTTACCTTGGAAGAAGCGCGTAAGCAAAAGGACTGGAGTGCCAAAAACGAGGAGGACTTCAAGTTCGGAGAAGAGTTGACCTACTCCTGTTACAAAATGTACCATGACGTCCCCACAGGCTTGTCGCCAGAAATAGTCGTTTTCAACACAGAAAAGGGAAACACCAACGACTTCTATATAAAGCCTCGCGACAAGCACAACTTACAGAGGCCAGAAACCGTTGAGTCGTTGTTCTACTTGTACAGGGTCACAGGCGATGAAAAGTATAGGAGATACGGGTACGAGATTTTCAAGAACTTCATCAAGTACACAAAAGTCATAGACGGATCTGACGTTTCCTACACAACCCTCAAGGACGTCACCAAGATCCCTCCTACAAAGGACGACAACACAGAGTCCTTCTGGTTCGCAGAAACTTTGAAGTACTTGTATCTTCTTTTCGACGACTCCAACTTGATGCCTTTGGACAAGTACGTGTTCAACACCGAAGCACATCCCTTCCCAAGGTTCGACTTAGGAAACTTGCATTCTACCGGATGGTCGCCAAACCCAAGCGATACTGTATCTGAAGAGGACCCCAGGATAGACTTGTCCAAGGTCTCTGATGTTCCTAATAAGAAAAAGCCTCCTAAGGCTGCTCCCGCCGATAAACCTGCTGATGTCCAGGCTCAAGAGGCTGCTAAGGAGAACCCGGATATTACAAAAGACAGCAAAGAAGAACAAAAGCAAAAGTTCAACAAGTACGTTGAGCAAATAGTCTAATATACACCCTTTCATTTTCCTATATAGCACTAGTATATTAATGATACCTATTTAGCACAATTTCGATTTTGTGTAACACGATTTTTTTTTTATTTCATTTGATTCTATACTCCAAAATTACGTAATTTACGTTTTAGCTGTGGAACATATAGAATAGTGCCTGATATCAGCTCTAGATAGGAAAGAGTATCGGAAGTTTGATTGAATCCAAGATGTCGGCTGAGGTATGTTATTTTGCTGGGAGGTAGACTATGAAATGGGACTTGTATTTAGTTTCCCACAGAAGGGGATGTTACAAATAGAAACACAACCAATGCATAGTTGATACAGGTATAATGGGTAGTAGATCCAGGAAATACTAACAAAGAGTAGAAAACTTCATTTGATTTAGAACCTAATCCTTTTGAGAGATCATTTGCTGATACGGAGCGAGATAATGGCGAGGATGTAAACGGGATACAACACGATATGAAGGATGGCCAACGGCTGAAGCGTGGGCTGGGGACGAATAAACACAATCTTCGAATACCCAACATATCGAGCTTGAATCTGGGACAGAAAATAGTGGGTATTGGGGGGCAAACGGTATCTCCAGAGGACCGGAAGCTTCCACCGTTGAGCCTCTCACCGGGGTCGCACATACCTGGAGGCCTAGGAACTCCAGGATCTACCTTATGGAACAGCTTGGGTATATCTGGAAAAAGCGGATCGAGCTTAGCTATCCCCAGCTCGACAGGCCAGGAAGCCGGCGTGAACGGCTTCGGTAACAATACAAATATGAACCAATTCATCAGTCTGTTGAGGAAAACAGGGCTTACCCCAAACGAGTCCAATCTTCGATCCGGTTTGACTCCAGGTGGTATACTGAACCCCTCTGGTGGTGTGTTCAGCTTTGGCAACCTGTTGCCAGGCCTCACCACTCCTGGTGCATTGTTGGCTAGCCCCATGACTCCAGGATTGTCTTCACTTTTAGGAATGCCTTCGGGCCACCAAGGAGTACACACCAGCAATAATAATGCACCAAACAGCCAAATGAATGTGTTTCCAAATAACAATGTGGATGGGGAGCCAATGATGCATTTCGTTCCTGGTCAGAATCATAGTATGAATCCACCAAAGCCTCATGACAATCAAAACGCTCCCCAACAAGTCAATGATGTTCATGACGCTACAAATAGAAGTCAACAGCAGAAGCACCAAGACCAGGATGGTACAGCTGCACCACACCAAGAAGTAAAGCCGGCTAGAAAGAGAAGTCAGCTGGCGGAAAATAAATATCCTTCTTCAACTGATTCCAAATATGATGACGAAAGCGTATCTCCTAGGAGCAAGAGAAGTCAATCCTCTCTGAACGACTCAAAGAAACAGAAGAAGATAAAAACCGAAGAAGGCAGTCGAACAAGCAAGGTGGAGGAAAGTGATGCGAAAGCAATTGAGATAGAAAAGGAAGATAACAAAAAGAACAAGGAATCATCTGGTGACGATAAGAGGAAAAGTTTCCTAGAAAGAAATCGTGTAGCTGCGTCCAAGTGCAGGCAGCGAAAGAAGCAGCTAATGCAAAAAATGGAGGATGAACTTGCCTTCTTTTCGACTGGATACAGAGAGCTAGCAGTGCAAGTGAATCAGTTGAGGGAACTGCTTAATTCCATACGAAACGTTTTACATGGACATAAAGATTGTCCAGCACTTATTTCCTCACTTGGTGGATATGAGCAGGTGCTCAATGTTTTGAACCAGTCTGATTATAATTTGCAAATGTCTGTCCGTAGTCTGGGAAATATAGCGTCCATGCCAAGTACCATTCCTACCACCTTAATCAACAGCACAAATCAGAATGCAGTCAACACTGTCCAGGCCGACCCATACCCTATTGCACACAGGGATAATTCGCAGCCTCATCCACTGCAGCCTCATATCTCTTCACAAGGCGGCCCAGCGAACCATGGCCCAGTACAGCACCATGTTACCCTGCAGTCGCCTCCAAATCATTCCCACCCACACCACCAGCCACAGGCCCTGGCTCAGCAGCAGCAACATCAGCTGCTGCCACAAGGTCAACACCATCACCATCAGCACGTGCCAGCTCATTTCCAGGGACCTCAGCATCAAGAACAAACGCAGCATCACATACAAAATCAAGAGTCAATACCACGGCAGCACCAAATACACCCCCCAGCGCAACATCAGACTCAAGTAGCACCGCAGTCTGACAACCAGAGTGCCTCTCAATTGCAACAGATGCACGCAGGGCAACAAAACAACATTCAGCCCGGTTTGGCTATGCATATTGCGTCCCACGCAGATACATCGTCTAGTGGAACAGGAACAGCCAACCCCTCTTCGGAGACGGTGCCTACAACAACATCGCTAAACTATCAAAACGTTCCGAGCCATGTCCACAACACCATCTCCAGCCATCACAGCTTGTCAGACTTGCCAGCCATCTCGACAGTCGCTAATCAGGGAGATATGGCTCCAATAAACGGTATAAATGCTAGTAACGGTGAGCTTCGGGCCATTCACAGCATGTCGAATTTGACAAACATGAACGAGTCCAAAGTCAACCCTGTGAACAACAACTATTTGCGCAATGTCAACAGCATGGTAGATCTACAGCAACACTATTCCCAGCAGCAGCACCAGCCTCCGGTTACATCAAATCAGCCTGCTTCAGGTCCTCCAGTACCGCATAACTCCCATGATATGCGCGTCCAGAATAGGCCTGTCGACACGCCTGGCGTGAAACAGCATATTCCACTTCAAGACCAAAACCCGTCATTCGGTTCCAACTGGCTCATACTGTAATAGAATACTTCTATTTATTACTTGTACTTTAATCTATATACATCTATGTTGATATGTTAAGAATGTAGCCTTTCTCAAGATCTCGTGCTCGTTATGAAGTACGCGAAAAACCGTTTACATCATGTGATTGGCGATGCTTTTCACGTTAATAAAGTTGAGAAAACAACAACACAGACATGCAAACATTAGTATGAGGGCACATGGAGGTAAAATAGAGGGATTGGAACTTCCCAAGCTCCCCGAGAAGACTAAGCATAAAACGAAAAATGGATATATAGGGGCGGACCAGTTTACGCGAAATAAGTTAAAAGGGATTCTTCACCTAATAACGAGAGAGTTGAAAAGCAGAGGAAGTAAGGTACCGCACATCTTTTTGCCATTTAGGTCTCGAATAGACGACAGAAAGCTCGAGGCGTTCTTGAGTGCGATATTTCCAGATGGACAGGTCATCTCAATGACCCCCGAGGAGCCTGTTCGCAAGATTCTTGAAGAGTTTGACGCCTTTACTTTGATCTGTGGGCTCAAATACATCTGGAGTCGGTTCCCAAACCACGAGATCATAGGCTGGGAAGTGTATCTCGAGTTCAAGCGGAGAGAAAAAGAGGCGGGATACCCAAAAAATGCGTTTTTGAGTATCATGCCAAAGTGTCTCTCTTCCCTGGCACACGCTTCCATTGTGTATGACTTCCTCGACTTGTTGGTCTCCATATCCTCTAACTCGCATTACAATTACCTAAATGGACGCAAAATCACCAAAATGGCAAGCTTGTGGGCTTTTAACTATCGCGTGAGGCCATGCTCATCCCCGTTTTACGATGCTACGCTCAACGAAGAAAACACCTTTATAGATGGTATGGAGTCCTGGAAACATTGCGCCGACGCAATGTTCCACTTGCTTATATCATTCCTCAGGGCAATGCTCCCTGAAAATGACATGGACACTTTAAAGTTACCCAAGACCTTACAATCATTGTTAATCAGCACATCTTATCCTCCCGCAAAAAACACAGACTCCTTGAAATCCATCATCACCATTCCATGCGTGGTCATAAAGTCGACCAAATTGTCTCTCAACACGTACGAACTATTAAGCAAAATTAGACACACTATATCATTTGACAAGAAAGACGCTTTCCTATCTATGGAAAACTATACGATATTGAAAAATATTTTCCTAAAATCATCTACAAATGACATCGTATCGATGTTCACCGAGGAATCTAAAAGAATATTTGACAGGTTAAACCAGGTGCCTATAGAGTCGAAATTTGATCTTTATCCAGGGTGGGCAAAATGTGATTATGAGACAGACCCGAACATTCCATTATATTCGCAACTTTCCATCAGCAACATAGCTATACAAGACTATTACATATGGGCCTGGTTATCCTCTTTAGCTTCAGATCAATCGACTCAAGTAAAAAAGCTTTTTGGCAGGTCAATCGTAATAGAAGCGAATTTGAAAGGTTTTCAAAAGTGGATTGTTGTTTCTGAGCAGTTACTTGACTCAGAGGAATACTTGAGAATATTTAAGCGTAATATTTCGGATGCTTCAAGGAAAGTGTCAATGTCACTTCCTACAAATCCTTCTGGTAAGAACTCGCCTTTACCACCGCCACCACCAATTCCTTCAAAGCAAAGCAGTTTGTATGAGGGAATGGAACAGGATCAAAATCTTGGGTTACTTTTACCTCAGATTGTCTTCGAAGACGAGGATTTTAAAGAGAGTATAGAAAAAGAGGTGAAGATTAATGATCAAGGATATCCACTTGACGTCGAGCAAGAGCTTTCTGCGTACAAGCAAAATTCTTCAACTCATTCACACAGCGGTAGTCATGTAATGGATGATCTAAGTCACAAGTTCAACCAAGCCGTTTCGTTACATAAAAAGGCATCTATAAGAAAACCACCCCCTTCCCCATTGGATGAAACTCCGTTGGTTCAAAAAACTAGAAAAAAGAAAGACGTCCGAGCCAAAAGGGAGCATGAGAAAAGTCTCCCTCCTCCACCATTACATTTGCATGATCCGGTCTCATATACACATCAAAGTTCCCAGCCTTCTGTTCCTAATGTTACACATGGGGCGTACCCCTTGCAGCAGGATTCTGCAAACACTGGAAATCTCCATCATCAATTTAATACTGGTATGCACGATAATACCGTAAATGAATCTCAGAATACATATATGAAAGAATCTGAATTCGTCAATATTTACGCAGACGAGAGTTTGGGACATAAAAAGGGTAGCAGCTTCGTAGAACCTTTCGACTACTATGAGACGGATTATGATCGCTTAGCCAAAGAAAAAGAGAGAATTGCAGATGAGCCTTTTGATAGCTACATCGTTCCGAAGGCACCTCGAGAGACAGATGAAGCAATAAGAGAGGATGCAAATGTTTCAGGTGGAATTATGCATCCAAAGGAAGGCATTTATGAAAACAATTATGAAACTAGTTATGAGAAAGGTACTTCTCATGCCCCTTATGAAAATTCCGCCAGCTTTCACAATTTCTCTCAAGTTGATCCTAATAGGACGCATATTAATGGATATTTCGATGCGAATGCTCCATACGAATCAACTGCTCATGATTATTACCCTGTCAATAAAGAAACCCATCATGATAACTATTATCCGAAGGCATATACTTCAGACATTCCAGATTCTAGCCATGTTCATTCAAATGTGCACCGCGCAGTAGTAGAAAGCGGAAACCTGTTCCACAATGAAGGTCCAATACCAATGGAACCCTTTAGAGAAGATACATTAAACACTGCAAATGCCTATGAAAAACAGTATGATATTAACGATGCTCCAGCATTCCCCCATGTCCGTTTAGATCATATAAATCATTCACAATCATCGCTCAATTATGACTTAGCGTCTCCGGGAGTTCATAAATCACCTAAGCACAAGAAGAGTCCGAAAGGAGAAAAACACCATAGAAAGAAAGATGCTGACTTGGACCAAATGGCAGTTCCAAATGAACAACCTTTAATGCCTCCTCCTGGAGCTCCTCCTCCTGAAATCATATCTCAATTCCTAAAAAGTAATCCCTCTCTAGGTCAGGTTATTCCTCCTGAGTTATTGGGCCTGGTTTCTACTGGAGCAATAGGTCAAGATAAGGGGCTGCCTAAGAAAAAGAAAAAACATCGCCGAAGGAAAGATGCATCTCCTAGTCGTAGCAGGGGCACATCGCCAGACAAGTCATCATATGAATCGCCAGAGAGACATAAACAAGAGCTGCCCGTAATGTATTCTGGAACAGACAATTTTGTACCTGAATACGGTTCGCATTATCCAAATGATGGAGCGTTGACTCATAGTAACCCAGAAAGATCAACTCATTATGACATAAAATATAGCCAACTTGATGAATCATATCATATTCCAAATAATCACGCATTGTATAATGAGCACCAAGCATCTGTGCCAGTACCATTTAAAGATGAACACAATATTCCTTATCAGAATGATTATTATGTCGAAGAACATGCACCCACCTCTGAAGGGCCCCCTGATCTTGCCCAACCAGATCCGACTTATTTTCAACAGCCCTCGCTGTACAATCAGCAAACAGAGACATTTCACACACCGTTACTGTCACCCATGTACCTATCCCATACTCAACCACCTCCTACTCAAAATTTGCATCTGAAGGTCTCAACGCAACATTCTTTACCACATCATATGCAACCACCTACGCAGTACCCTGTACAGCCGCCCATGCAACCACATCCCCCTCATAGCCATCATCACTACCATCCTACGCAACCGCCTTATAGCCTGCAACAATCCCAATATAACTTGGCAGTTCCTCTGCATAACGCGAGAAGACAAGTCACTCCTCCGCCAGCGAATTATCAGCTGTCATATTCTTACCTGGCACCGCATGGAGCTCCATATTCTGATATGTATAATGGACATGCTCCATATTCTTCATCGGCGCCCCATTTGCAACACAATCCTGGTTACTATCAGCAGGCTCCTCCCCATCCTCAGTTTCCAGCTCCTCCAATGCCATACCACAATCAATATCAGCCACCTTCTGGTTATGCTCATAGTCCTTCTTCTCCATACACTACAGCAGAATCATCACCCAAACAACATTCGACTGGTTCTGCAAGTACCAGTTTAAAAGCAAATAAACCCACTACAAGTGATCTTGCAGTTATGAACATGCCTAATGCCAATAGGAACATTAAGAATAAATCTGGTAAGGCCGGCTTGAGAGCAGCTATAAACCAAGGAAATTTTGGAATTTAAGACATGAAATCTGCATACTTGATAGAACTAAAAGTTATTTTATGTTGGTATAGAAAATAGTTTTTTTAAGTATGTAAATTATATTCATAGATAATGAATAAGTTGATTACAAAAGAATACTTAATTTTGGTTGTTCTTTTCGTACACTCATGGAAATAAATAAATATATAAATCATAAAACACAGAACTTGAACCATCGAAATCTCCTTCGGCCAAATGAATCGCAGGACAATCTTAATACTCAGATAGACGTAGCTTCTTTCCGATATCACGCACAGAAAAACCACTGTTGTTTCTGTTGAGGAACGGAGGCTCGGGACTAGGACCTCTGGATTTAATATCTTCTTCGCCCATATCAAAATATCCGTAACCACCAAGAAGTGTATTAAGCTTATGGTTTGGGATTGTATGTTTAAGTTCTGGACGAGCTGACTTAGAGGTTTTGATCTTGGTATCAATAGGTGATTGAATAGGCTCCCTGCTGACATTTTTGAACATCCTGTAGACTTCATCTAGGTACAGTTCCAAGGTCACAAGGAATCTTTCCGTCTGTCTATGTTTGGATGCTGCACATATTGAAATAGAGTCGTCTTTAATAATGTATCCTAGACCAAACCCACTGGCTGACACTGGACCGAACCCAAACAATCTTAAGGATGGATTGCCACAGTTTGATGTAGACAAAATGGTGTTATTCAACTTGTCCCATCCAGAGTCAGCGAATATCAGAGGGAGGTCTGTTAAGTTGTACTTCGTCTCATCAAGGTCATTTCCAATTGTCTCTTCTGAAGACTGAGTTTGGCAATCATCATCAATCAAAGCAGATGGTCCTTTCGTTGGTTCAGATCTTAAAGTGGATGGTTTATCCGTTTCTGGTTCTGAATCAACATATCTTTTCCAGATACAAAATAAAGCAAAAAGATGTCTATCAACACCCTGGCCAGCAGAACATAGTTTAGTCTGTGCAGAGTGCTTTGAACAAGCATCAGATAGATATTTCAACTTTTCACTCTCAGAGTAGGACAGGTCAAAAAACTTCCGGACAAACAAATTGGATTCAGTAGATACCGTTCTAATGGCGTCTGTCCTTCCGTGGAAGAAGTGTTTCGTCATTGCAGGTTCGTAAGTACATTCCACCTTACCATAGAGTGCGTAATATGTTGCTTGGAAAGCCATTTGGACGAAAGCATCTGGACTGAGCTTCATTTTCTTAATTGTAGAAGAGCCATAGTGCTTATATTCCAAATGTTTAAACTCATTTTGGTTGATGAGATCTGATAATCTCGTTTCACCAAATCTCAATGCCAAAGAAAGATCTGGTGTTAAATCCCATTCCAATTTTCTAGGAATTGTAACGAGTACTTCCTCAGCGTTATCTTCAGCAGCCAGATTGATATGGTGCTTACCATCTTCTGTCCAAAGAGCCGGCGTGTTCTGATTTATTGATCGAGCAAAAGACAAAATGGAATCCGTATAGATATCACTTACAAACCTTAGAACTGTGTGACCATCAATACCCGTGTGTTCAAAATTTATTCCAGCCTTCCCGTTCTGAGTTACAATTATCTGAAGCTTATCGTACCATCTGTTGGTACATGTCCCCACTTGTACACCTTTATCTATGATGCTCAAACCACACAACATATTTTTTGCCAAATCAGACAAGTCGTTGAGCTTTATATCGTCAAGGCACAAAATGAAGAGAGAAGAATCAACGATAGATAAGATCTCGCTGTTGTTCTTGTTATTCATTATGGTGCCGCTATTTCTTATACTGGCCCATACTCGTCTATTCTCCGTAGTCAAAACACCGAAAGAGGATCTTGCGATTTCATTCACAGGAGTGTTCAACGAGTCTTGCACTATGGAAGACAAGTTGATCATGAGCTCCTGCTCCGACAAAATGAGCTCGTTGTTATGGTCCAACACATCGAACCAGTAAAATTGAGATTTGCTCATGACGACAATGTGATTTGAGTTACTGTCAGTCTGCATCATGCATCCGTCCGAGGTAGGGATCCTCGCAGCGCCAAAAAGCTTCAGATACTGGTACATGCAAAGAGGCTGGCCATTTTTCACTCGGTCGACTTCAAGGGTCTCGTTCTTAATAGCAGCGATGAACTTGAGAGACAGGAGCGTGAGCAGCGCAGCCCTCTTGATCTGCGGGTTTATACTCATGCTCTCGTTATTGAACGGGTCATCCTCGAGCAAGAAAAATGGGTTCAAATTCAACACCACTGGCGAGTCATAGTTCAAGTACGAGTCGTACCAGAACTGCTCTATGAACGAGTTGCGTCCTTCTGCATACTTGCGTAGCTCGCGGTCCAAATTCTCACCTAGTCCGGACTTCAAGAACACCAGTACCGCTTCCTTGGTCCTCGCGTGCTCCTCCTCTGTCTGCAACGGGTTCAACACATTGAGGTACCTCTCGCATGTGTCCCTGAGCGCAGGAATGGGTAGCTTTTTCAACGTATGCTGCTGGGAGTACATGCCTCCTCCCATGTTGTGTCTTGCGGGTCTGCGTGTCCTCTTGCTGTCTCTGTGTCTGCGCTGATAAGGCGTCCGAACAAATCCGCTTTCTCGTAATATCCTCTAGCAGTACAACAACCTCGCGCCGCTGAAAGACAACTAAAAGTAATAAATATGTATCTGGCAGTAGTGGCACTAAATATCACTTAATACCAATAAATGCCTATAAATGCCTTTATATACCAATGAACACCAATGAACACCAATGAACACCAATATAAACTAATAAATACCAATGAACACCAATAAGTACCAATAAATACTAATAGGTACAAATAATTATCAATAAGTACCAATAAATCTATATCTGGCTCTGAGGGCTTATTACTTCCTTAAGTGCGTGGCTCTTGGCTTCTCCTTATCTCCCTTTTTTAGCTTTGCGAATAAATACTTTAAAACTGAAATTTTTACAAAAAAATCTCTGCCTTTCTTACCTTCACGAGCTGTGGAATCAACCTTATTCCCTGAGTGGGTTTTGAAATGATCCTGGGGTTCAATTCCCTCGTATTTATAATTCTCTGTGGGGGAAATAGTCCCTCATGGTCATGAAATGATGTGTACTGCACATACCGAAATCTGGGGTTAAACACCATCCAAGGGTGATTGCGTGTACCTCCTTGCTGATTGGGCAGGAGTTTCGGAAGAGCGCCGAAGTATCTCGCTGGGCTGTATCTGGAGCAAAAGCCTGGCAAGGTCCGACCCGAGACAATAAGGTGCTCGGCAAAGTGCATGACTGGAGCCCCTGGTAATGGCCTTTGGTTTGCTGGCGATACTCGGCGAGACTTGTGGCCCTTGATGTAGTGGTTTCGTGCGTTCCAGTTCGCAGCGGGCGTCGTCTGCGGTGTCCATAGTGTCTGCGTTTTTGCTTGCCTACGCTCTTTTTAGTTTGTTCTTTTTGTGGGAGCCTACGTCGTAGTAAGGGTCTTATGTGCTGCTGGGACCTTTTCCTTTTTCCCCGTGTGCTTTCGTAGGGTTGCGCGGACACTCTCCGTGACAACAAGGGCAGCACAGGAGCACAAGAGGATCTAGGGGGAATAGTGAGGGTGCTGAACAAAGAGGGTGCTTCCGTGTTAGAAGCAATGGGGGTGCGCAACGCTGCCGGAGGGCTAGCGTGCCCTTTGCAACGGCGCACTGGGTGGGAGCGAGTGAGAGTCGAGTGAGAGTCGAGTGAGAGTCGAGCCTGGGGCCCGGCTGATTGCAGAATGTAAACGGTGGTCGGGCGCAAGGTTGAAACACCTTTTTGTGCTTGTGGCCTGGTTTCCGGGGAAAAATGGCGCTGCGACACAGAAGAGATCAAAGATGTGGAGAGGAAAGTCCGAGTCCCTTGGCGGATGCACCCCAGAATTGGACCTGTATACAGAGCTTTATTTTGTGTCACCATGGCTGATATCCAGGGTATAGTGTTCGGTACATACGAGGGAGTAGTCAGGACGGGGTTAGTCCTGACAGAGAGTACAGGTATATAGATGTATACATGAGGCCAAAGGATAAACTAGCTGAGTATTTTTTTTCACGGATACGTAAATAAATAGTGTTGTTTGAGCGAAACGGGCTGGGTTCCGAGAGCTGGGTCCAGCAGGATTAAAAACCGCTGGAACCAGCTCTCTTGCGCCACCAGTCAGACACACCATGCCACTCGGATGCTCCACCGTCATAGGATGCTCTGTGGATGGCGTTCATGGCGGTGAGTGCGCCGGTGGTGAAGAAACTATGCCCCATATTCCTCAAGCCGGAGGTGTTGTTTGTCTCGGACTCCCAGCAATGCATGTCCTCGACCATAAGAACTTCTGGAATAAGCTGGTGATGGATTCGAGGGCCTGCTATTGCGTTAAGGAGACTGGTGGACTTGTAAAGGACTCTGACAATCCCGTGGAACACGGCTGTGGTGATCCGAGAGCCTCCTGAGGCACCAATCACGAGGTCTGTTATTCGTTTTCCACCTTCGATCTGCCGCATGACAATCGTAGGAGACATTGATGACTGGGGCCTTTTATGGGGTTCGATGAAGTTGTAAATCGAGGGCAACAAGTTGAAGGCATTAGACGTGTTAGGGACCGAAAAGTCATTCATCTGGTCATTGAGAATTATTCCTGTTTTATCATCGTATACCGCAGACCCAAAAAGCAAGTTTACGGTAGTGGTGACAGCAACAGAGTTGTTGAAAGAGTCCACAATGGAGAAATGAGATGTGCCGTGGTCCTCATTCAACTCGAACCCCGGCTTGTAATGTTCCCAGGAAAATGTATGGTTCGAGGAGTAGTTTCCGCCGCAAATCAACTCCCTAGCCCAGTCTTGAGAGGTATACTTTTCGATTAACTGGGACATACGGGTTTTGTTGGTGCTCCTATCGTGCGAAGAGTCTCCCAAATAACTTCTGGCGCTAGTAATCCATTTCATACCCTCGATTATCCTGTGGGTATCCTCCAAGCTGTCTTTTGAGGCTGGTAGGCTGTCATAGAAATTTAGCCCTGCGAGTAATGCCACTCCAGCAGAAGAACCGCTTGAAGTATAAACTGTGTAGTTTGTGTCTTCTAAGTTAGTAGTAAGGTTAAGATATATCGCTGGCTCAACACGAACCTGATAGTGTGCAAAGTCCTCAGCTTGTAACACCCCTCCAGTTCTCGTGCTAGCGTAGGCCAAATTTGGCGCGATAGGGCCATTAGGGTCATAAAAGACTTCAGAAGACCCGTTGTCGGCGATGATTCTTAGCGTCTCAGCAAGTTTTAGTCTTTTGATTCGGTCCCCTTGGTCAATTAAGCTTCTTTGTTTGTGACTCAGTCTATAGTGGCCACCGTCCTTGAAAATAAAGTCCCAGCCTTCCATAATCTCGGGTGCCAGCTCTAAAAGGGGAGGAAAGCGCTTGTGAATGGCATTGGATAGGATTTCACTGCACTCGAACCCCCTAGTGTTCAACTCAATCACAGGATCGATCAACTGTTTCCAAGAAAACAATCCTGAACCATGTCTTTTGTAAAGCTCGTACAAGCCTTTCAACTCTCCAGGAACACCCGAGGCTAAGCCCCCCAGCTCAGATAGGTGTATTTTACCGTTAAACATATCTCGGTGTGCATTTATCGGTGCTTGTTCTCGAGCATCTATGCTTATCACCTCATCTTTTGAGTTCAGGCTGCTTAGTAGGAACGCTCCACCACCAAGACCAGATGAATGCGAGCCCATGCTCCCAATACAAAGTGCTACTGTCACTGCAGCGTCCGCTGCAAACCCCCCTTGTTCTAATACGTGTTTCCCTAACTTGGAACATTCCTCAACGTCACTGCTAACCATCGCGTGAGCTCCAATAGAGAGCTTGTCTATGGAAGGGCTTAAAGAGGGCCTCCCGATCGGATCACCAACTGGATCCAGCCATATGTGGCCCACATTCTCTCTATTTTCTCCATATTTGGCACTATGGTTTCGAATAAAAAGACTACCTCCCACTATCAACAATAATACCTTTATCAATAATGTCTTACTGTATGTCACAGGCTTTCTTGCACCTATCCTAAAATCATCTTCAATATTCTTAGATATATCTGCCAATAGCTTCTTTTCCTTTGACATTCTTCAACATATATCATATATATATATATCTGTCTCTTAATACTTGGCTATAGTCCTATTTTACCCTTATCCTTAAAAGATTACTAACTCCTCTATGATAAGGAATCGGAGCCACTTCTGTCGTAACCGTTTCTCACAAAAAAAAAAAAAAAAAATTGGATTTTAAGCTTACCAGTTTTTCATTACTGTTAATTGAGATCAGAGTAAAGGAAGAGAAAGGACAGGCTTCTGAGCACTTCGGATATATAGGATATCTGATAGAATCAGATCAGAAATATTATGCACGGTTCAAAAAAGACCGAATTTTCAACTGCAAATGATCAAGAAGACAGGCTGAAAGATGAGACAAAAGTACAGGGAACAGCGATGAGACAAGAAAATAACGAAGATGACCTATTGAGCAACATCCTTCCATCATATCAAATGCTCCAGTCTACAATCTCCAAGACATTAACTCCAACGAACGAAAATTTCACGGATAAACCGCCCAACTACGAGGTAGCACCTGTGAGGTCGCAATCATCGCTCCTTCAACCGTCAGACAGCACGATTTCTAATTCGAACGGCAGCGAGGACTTTGTTCTTTCGGAGCAGTATCGTAACCAGGTAATTGAGGAAGAGTCTGTGGATATCTGGGAGAACACTATTTTGGCGAATGTGCACAAGCTTCCTAACTTGTCGCTCTTGAACAACCCCATCAGCCAAAACCTTGAAATAGATATTAAGATCACAGAGAAAGTTTGCCAGAAGGGCGTGAAGCCGATTATAATCGATCCTTCTAGGACGGAGTACAAACAGGGCGACTACATACATGGTTATGTCACTTTGAGAAATAAAAGTAAGGAACCAATCCGCTTCGATATGGTTTACGTTCTTTTCGAAGGAACATTCGTGGCATTGGAAAGCACGAGGGGAATTATAGACCCCCAAACCTCTCGTGTCACACATAAGTTTCTCAATATGACCGACTTGTTTGCATCGTGGACTTATGCAAACATCGACAGACTAGCAACGGATAACGGATATCCTCACGACTGGTGTTACAACGAAACTGATCCTTACGATGGAACAACGTTGGCAATAGATGTTAACCGGTTTATCCAACCAGGTGTGACATACAAGAGATACTTCTCTTTCAAGATTCCTGAAAAATTACTCGACAATTCGTGCTCTCCCCATGAGTTGCCTTTGCATTTGAATATTCCTCCTACCATAGGCCAACGACGGAACATACAATACCCAGTTTCTTTGAAAGACCACAGGGCTCATCTGATCAAAGATTTTTCCTTCTTAGACTCTTCCATCCAATACAGCGTAGATGTCAAGATCATCGGGAAAGCTTCGGATTTCAAGCACCCATCACGAGAAGATAGATATGTTCTTGCCAAAGACTGTTCATATCCCATAAGGGTCATTCCCACATCTGACATACAGAGGATGATGCTCGACAGCTACAATGATAGCAATATCAGACTCTTTTACAAGGCATTTGTTGACGCTGTAAAGGAGAAGATTGAGACGGGGTTTGCCCTATTAAATTCCAAAAGCATAGTTTCACATTCGCCTGACTTGACCCCGAGCTCGTCGAGAGATGAGTCTAGCATAAAACTCAAGCTGTTGTATCACGCGGCGAATGGCGAGATCAACAAAAGCATTAAGAACAAGAAAGAGCTGCTGGACGACTACTTCCAGCACATGATGCCGCTAAAGAAGAAGTTTTTAGCAAGCCCGTCAAAAGTATATGGGTTTGTGTCGCTATCAACCCCAAAAAGGGCGTATCCTGCGAGTTACTGCTCTCCTCCAAAATACCGTAAGCCTGAATCTGTTTCAAACTCCGTTACCTCTTTTGAGGTGCCTTTTGAACTTTCTTTTTTCTACAGCAAGTCTTCAAGAAAAGATATCAAGTTTCCGCAGATCAAGCTGATTACTTCCGAGCTTGTGGTCTTGACGGTGAGGTCCAATAAGTATCCCATTCCCTTGGAGCTAAACCACGAAATGTGTTTCAAAGACCAGGACGTCGAAAGCAAAAAGACGCTGGACAACTTCGATACCATTATTGTCGAGCCCTTTCAGTATTACTACCAGGAACTCAGAAGCCTCCTCAAAAAAATCGGAACTGACGTGTTCAAGATCGAGTCACAGCTATTCCAGGGCGTGCTCTGTCTCGGCTCCTTGGCAACAAAGTACATCAATTTGCTGGTCCAGAACATCCAGTGCTCCTCCAAGAACGGTGACCCATGCTCCCTGGATCTTTCCTCCGTCCCCTGGGAAATTGACCCCGAATGTCACTCAGACTACTCTCTATTCTCGAAAAAATTCAATCTACACTTTGACCTAAAAAATTGTGTTCTCAAGGGTCAAAAAGCCGCATACACAAACTGCTTCGACTATATGACTCTAGTACCTAGCTTCCAGAATTGCTACATGGCAAGATTGTATTACTTGAAGGTCTACTGTCAATTATCTTCAGGTGAGATTTTGACAGTAAACGTTCCTGTCACAGTTGAGCATTAATTTAGATTCTCACGACTTGAAATTAGATTATTTTCAAGGCTGTATATTTAACGCATTATTATAAGTACAATATTTAAACGAAACAAACTATAGAGGGAAAAGTTGTGTAGTAAGAAGTGAAGTATGGATAGTAGGGGAGCCAATAGGTTCAACTTGAGGCTATCCAGTTTAGAAAATGGCGGTGATGGGGAGAATCCGGACGAAAATGAGTTGCTTAACATCTTGCCCTCGTACCACATGTATCAGTCGACAATTGCTAGAAACTCTGTAATGTCGAACGAAGACTTGAGAACGGATCCTCCAACGTACGAGATGACGCCTCTTTCAGCCGCTAGTTCTATTGATTACTTCAACATTCCAACACCTACGTTGAACAATTTGGGAGGAGACTCCAGCAGCTTGCCGGACGAATTCAGCAGTGATGATTCGATAGTGGCGAACTCCCACAAGCTCAAGCGGCTTGCGGCTTTCAATCGGGATATATCGCGAGAGCTCGATATACGTATCTATCTAACTGAGGGCATCTGCAAGCCTGGTGTGGAGCCCAAAATAATCAACTCACTCTCCAAAGAGTACAAGCAAGGCGACTATGTATATGGCTTTGTGTTGATTACTAACAGGACGAAGAACCTGGTCCCCTTTGATATGTTTAATGTCGTTTTCGAGGGAATGGTTTCGTTGGGGCACTCCAAAGACCCCACGGTCGATAATCCCCTGAAAGTGTTCAAGTTTTTAAGTATGTTTGATTTCAACGCTTCCTGGAATGATGGATATTTGGATAGGTTCACGAATGAAAATAACAACCCGCATGTTCCTAAGGTTCACGTCGATCCATACGATCACATTATTACTCAGCTTAATCCTAGAAAAATCTTAGAGCCTCAAATAACTTACAAAAAGTTTTTCACGTTCAAGATACCTGAAAGACTTTTAGAGAGCTCCTGTGTTCACGGCTCTGTGCAGCATTTACAGATCCCACCTACATTGGGGATTTCAAAGAATGAATTCATCCATTCCTTGCGGCAAAAATGGAACTTGAAGAAAGACAGTCGACATGAAATGCCCAAGAATGATGATTCTAATAATGGAAATAAAAAAGAAACCAAATATGCGTCATACACTAATGATATGTCCTTCAGTGATGCCGCAATTTCTTACTGTATCAGTGCTAGATTTATTGGTAAATCTTCTGATTACAGTTTCTTAGTTGGTAATAACTCGGCTGCATTCAATCAAATCAAGGAAGAATATGTGGTTGCAAACGAGGATTACTGTTATTTAAGAGTTATTCCAAGTACCAATGTTATGTTTGAGTTAAATAGGTCCATGATCATAGAAGAGGCCAGATTAATGCATGCGAACTTGGTTGATAAGGTAGAAAATCTAATAAAAAGTGGTAAGGAGTTATTGGATAATAATAATGGGGACGCGAGATGTCCAGCTTTACATATAACTGAGAGTACAGCACAGCTAGCCAAAATGCAGCAATCATATTACTCCAAGGTTCGCCGTCAACCTAGTGAACAGATATACGAAGTCTTTTTACCTTATAAGAGAAAAGCCATATTGGGTCAGAGTAAACCCATTGGGCTCCTAGCTCTTTCTTCACCAGCCACAGAATACTTTGCACCTTACATCGTGCCTGATAGATTTAAAGTGAATCAGATGAATAGGGACTCTACCAAAATAACGATTCCAATTGACTTATACTTCATTTTTGCCGAAAACAACAAGGGCTCAGCCCCAGACATCAAGCATGTTACAGTGGAAATTATTTCATTGACAGTAAAGTCTAAAAACCTTCCCATTCCGTTGGCTTTCCACCCTGGAATGCTTTTTCAGAACAAAAATAAAACGCCAGATAATTTTGATAACCACATAATTAAAACATTTCAAAAGTATGCTAGTGAACTTTCAAAAATTATAAAAGAGGCAGATACGGATTCTCTAGATATAGATAGAGACCTTCTCCGAGATGTGAAATGTCTCTCCAACTTAACTTCAAAATACGATAGTTTCAAAGTTTCAAACATCAAAATAAATAAGAGGAACGGGACAGAACGCCAAAGCACAATCTCATCGGTGCCTTGGGAAGCCGTTCATATCAGAACTGAAAACTCCTCTGGCTCGGTAGATGATCAGATCAAGTACTGCAAAAAATTTGATATTGTTCTTGACACTTCATCGACCATATTTTCTCACATACACTCAAATGACTTTTGTTTAATACCAGACTTCCAGTTTTGCTACTTAGCAAGACTTTATTACTTTAAGATTAACGTTAAGTGTCCTAATGGTGATCGTCTTTCAGTATGCTTACCACTAAACATTCAAAAAGTAAATACTTAGGTTATAAGTTCTTGGTTTTTTGCAAATTTTATTATAGATTTTATATACTAGTGCTACCTCAATGAGTTCACTGTATTAATGATAATTTCGCAGTAAGAAAAAAACTCAACTATATACTGTAGAAAAAGATAAGTCCAAGAGTCGTTTGAAACTACAAAGAGTAAAGTAGGCATGTCAGAAGAGTTTGTTAGTGAGTGGGATAGAAGGAGGTATATTCCGAAGCCTGGAGAACCAGAGCTACCCCCACAGTTATCTGAACTTGCAAATAAAACCAGCGATGAGGTAATAGAAGAGTTGAATAGACTACCCTTTTTCATGACACAGTTAGATGAAACTGATGGTGAAGGAGGCGAGAATGTGACAATAGAGGCATTGAAAAGTTTGGCTTATGATGGTGAGCCTCATGAAATAGCAGGTAACTTCAAAAACCAAGGAAATGATTGTTACAGAGCCAAGCAATACAAGAATGCTATTGAATATTATAACAAGGGTTTGGAAGTCGGCTGTGATGATCAACAGATTAGCATGTCTCTCTACCTAAACAGAGCCGCTTGTAACCTTGAGCTAAAAAACTATAGGAGATGTATAGAAGATTGCAAAGCAGTATTACGAATCGATAGCAAAAATGTCAAAGCATGCTATAGATCGGGAAAGGCATTATTTTTGGTGGAACGCTATGACGAAGCGAAGGAAGTTATAAAATACGGGTTAAGCCTTGACAAAGAAAATGCTGCGTTGAAGCAATTAGCTGCGGATGTTAACCAGAAGGTTCAAGCTATTTTGAAAGCGAAAGAGCTAAGAGAAAAGGAGAAGGAAGAAAAACATCTTAAGGAAACCTTACTTACGAATGCTATTAAGTTGAGACATATCAAGATAGTAAAGTCATCGAAGCCAGCTGCCTTGTTGGAGGATGCTAAAATAAGATTAGAAAATGAAAAAGATTACGAATCTCAATTAATCTTTCCTGCTATGGTATTATATCCTACAATCGATGAGTTCGACTTTATTGCTGAAGTTGGTGAACTCTCAACGGCCTTTGATATATTATCCATGCTTCTCCAGAGACCAAAAGAATGGTTTGAGGACCCAAAACACAAAAACTTTAGCTTGAAAAGCTTGAACTGTTTCATGGAAACAGAAGCCGGTGGATTGGTAAAAGTGGGTAAGAAGGTTGCTTTGAACAAGGCATTGATGTCTGATAGCCCTAAAGCTCCTTTGTTTGATAATGGATTAAGATTATATGTTGTTCCCGAAGAAGATGTCAAATCTTGGATATCAACTTGGAAGAAAGAAATCGCCTTGTCTAAGAGATGTTAGTCAACATCTTTATCATGTAATATATATAATTGTATATAGTTTATTACACATGAAATTAATCATTTATATAATCTATAAAAAACCGATGCTTGTAACCGACATAAATTATAAGCTTATCTATGTCTTCCTGTTGTTAAAACTGATTGGAGAAGCCTTTCCACGCGATCTTGAAGCTTGTGATTCGAATATTTCATCTATATCAAGACGAGGAACTTCACCAAAAATGCTAACTGGATCTATGTTACGATTCTGTAATAATATTTTGCGTAATTGAGGACTCTCAGCCCAGCTTTGCAACACTTTTTGTGATTTCAAATCCTCATCATCTGTGGGAATATCGGGTAAAAAGCTGCCCGCGTGTTGGCTCTGTCGTTCAGACGGTGTTTTCAATGTCTCAACATCTTTATTATGCTTTATTCGCTTGGGAGTTTTATATGTTGAATTAAGTAAGGTTTTTGTATCATTTTGTTTATTCTTGTTAATGATGTTATGGCTGAAAAAGCTTTTCTGGTCTGATATTGGCTCCCTTTGTTCCTTCTTATAAACACCACTATCTTTCAATTCATTTTCCTCCGATGTCGAATTTATATTCCAAATAGCCTTGCTATTCAGCGGGTTGGGAATCTGCAAATCAGGAACATCTGACATTGCCAAGGTTCCTCTCATATAGTCAGTTTCCCCTTGAGTACCCTTTTCCTTCAGGTCCCTGCTTTCTTCTTTCAATGGAATCAAACTAGGAGGTGTTTTCATGTCTAATTTATGGTTCATTGCTATAACTATTTTTTGTTTTGGCTTTTGAGCTGCTGCTTCACTTCTTTCTGCCATAAGCGATTTTTTCTTGAGAGGAGGAATATTGCTCTGTTCAATCTTGAGGGGTATTTTCGTTTCTCTAATGGTTTCGTCGCTTATCTTATCTGATAGCAGAGGAGATTGGTGGCTCTTATCTGGCAACTTGGATGGAAACAAGTTTCCTTTGTTAGGATTTAATGTTGTGGTAAGAAATTTATTCTTACTTGAGTTACTTTGATCATTCTCTTTCACACGGCTGGAAGGTCTTACGCTCTTAGCAGCGCTTGAGCTTGTAGGAGCCATTAACCGAGATATCAAATCAGATTCTGCTTTACCTTGGATGTGCTTAAACTCATGGTTATCAGAGTCCGTAATTGAGCGCAGTGGAGATTTCAGATCTTTATGGGGCCTTGTCGTATTAGATTTTAAAGGAGAAACCAGCGCAGATCTTTTAGGTTTCTCTAAGACCCTTGGGAAATACACAGGCGATTTCTTTCCTTTGAATCTTGTAGGCAGGCGAACTGGAGATCTTCTTCTCGTCATAGGCACAGCAGTGGGTTTGTATGGACTTAATGTAGATGATATACTGGTTGAATCATATTGCGAGCCTGCCGACTTTGACTTTGTTAAGAAGACGTTTCTGGCACGACGAAGTACCGATTCAGCAGAATTCAATGCAGGTGATGGTGGTAAATTTAGTAAATTTTTGTTGCCTTCTTCATTTGCTTTGTTGACATTTTCATTAGTTCTTGCTGTAGAAGTCTCAACAGTTGGTTTTCTTTCAGAGGTTTCTTCGTCAGTTTTCAGATTTAATAGTGTCTTTCTTGTCTTTTCATCTCTAGGTTGGGACTGGCCATGAGCCAGAATAACATTCTCGTTTACATCTTTTTGGTTGAATGCAGAATTTTTTGGAGAAATGCTAGGAGCAAGTTGATGTTGGGAGTTCTTGTAGTTTTGTTCCCTGATGAATCTGTCTTGCGACTCATATTTATGGATATAGGATGTCCTCTCCTTCGGTATGGATGGAGGAATAAGTTTCAGATTGGTTTTACGAGCTTCCGAAGCTATTAATGTGTTTCTCTCCGTCTGTGTCCTTTCTGTGGCATTATTAATGAAACTTGTCTTGTCAGAAATACTTTGAGTTTCCCTTCCTTTTACACCATCAAGCGGTATTGGTTTTACTGATGATCTGCGTTTCAAACTCTCTTTAATAAATGTGGAACTGATACTTGCACCTACATCATTTTCAAATGGGACTTTACGCCTTTTCACATCAACAGGAGACTGTTGTAAAGAAGAAGGCATGTTTTCGAACTTTGAAGCGTTATCCAATTTTTCAAATAATTTCAGAGTCTTTCCTTTCATACTATTGAGACCCGAGACTGACTTTGATGAAGATGAGCTAATTGTTAAGGGCTCCCTAGAAGGTAACGATACAAATATAGATGTTCTCTTTGGTGTACGTGCAATCTGTTTGGGTGTTCTTGTATGCCTCTTTCGTGGACTTGTCTTTAATGGTATATTGACTGTACTTCCGTCACTTTTTACATCTTCTTTAATGCTTTTACTTCTTGTGTCATTTTGATTTCCTGTAGAATTAGTCTCAGTAAATCTATGGTGGTCATCTACTTTTGTTGTATGTGCTGGGAAATTTGAGCCAGATTTATCGGCGATGCTTTTCCTGATTGCTGTACTTATTGCCCTAAAAGAATCATCTCGCGTCGAAGAGTACTCTGCAGCATTGTCCTCGTTTCTATCTAGTTGCTGGTTCTCGAGTGTATTGAGTTTGTTCGGGTTGATGGTATTTGCAATAGGAATAAACGAAAAGTCTGCGTTGGACGAAGAGGCCTTTTCACTTAAGGCGTCGCTTTTCAAGGGTGAAGGTGTCTTGGGGGTATATTTGGATATTTTTTGTGTCGTGTTTGTCGTATTGTTCATGATGGGAGACAGACGAGGACTCATGATGTTCTCGTATGCATTTGTAGTATCTGACTCGGTTATGGAATCCGACTTTCCAACACCACCAGAACTCACTTTGATCTCATTAACATCCTGTGTCGATGTTGCCTTAAAATCTTGCTGTACCTTAGGTTCTTTCGGCACATGTGCTTCCTGTCCTTTAGTGGCCTCTCCCTCCTGTTCTTCCTGTTCTTTCGGTATCTCTTCTTCCTGCTTTAGTCCCTCTTCTCGAGCTAAATCCTTCAATAAAAAAGACTTATCCTCCTGACTCGCTATCACCTTCTTCATAAAATCATTAAGCTCTTGTACGTCATTGCTTATACCATAGTAGAATGACTCAGTGTATGTCAACACATCTGAGTTTACATGATATAATTCATTGGCAACCCATTTTGAAGTACCCGGTACTAATTCATTTTTTTTATTTTTGGCGGCTTGGATCGCCCAAAAGCTACTACTCATAATGTAGCTTTACGGTTCTATGGTTGACTACTGCCCCAACTCCAGTTAGAGGTCTTTATGACAAAGATCTTATTCGTTGTTTTATGTTTGATCTATGTTTACAGCGCTTCTTCACTATACGCGATAATTCAGAGTTTATTAAAAATTAATCTATACCAACATACAAAAATCTAATGGTTCATAAATCAAAGGAAGGAGCAATAAAAGTTGCTTTATAACTATGTGTGTGGAAATACGATACATTTATTGTAGTCTATCAGCTTATTTTCCAACGTTTTACCCTTCCATTACCACTTTTCAAGATCCGAGTCACTTTATAGCTTAGAGAGCTACAGTGCAATTCTCTCGATATATTATAGACAGATAGTGATCAGATCTAACCCATTGTATGTATCTGCAACCGTATGAGGTCATTCAGTCCATATTGAGTTGTTGGTTTATGTGAATGCAGCTTACGCCATTATGGAGCCTTGAAAGTGTTATAACAGCCACTAGGCAAAGATTATTGGAAGCACGAATCCAGCAGAAATGTACTCTAAGACATCATAGTACAAGGTTTCTAACTCAGCGTCTTGCGGCCAGCTTAGGACAACTTTCCATCTCTTTTTCTCTATGCTGGCTCACTAGTTTGGACATGTCCTTTATCAGTGTCACGTGCCGGTGGACTATCTTCCTCGTAGTATTAAACATTATATATCTAACATTCATTTAATAGTAGGGAAGTCACACGAAGATAATGGTTGAAGGGGGCTTGGATCACGGCAGCTGTGATGTATACAAAGGAGCCTCGGGGTTCAGCTTTGCTCTTCTGATATTGATAACGTTTGGTATAGTAATTAGTTATCTCCCCCAGTATCACCGTATAAGGATGAAGAAAACGTCTGAAGGATTATCGACACAATTTTTACTCCTTGGATCCTGTTCATCGCTATTCACATTAACAAACATCATACTTGTGAGCTCTAACGCGAGAAGCTGTTGTATTAGAGGAGAGTTAGGTTTATTCAACTGTATCAGCTCCCAAATTAACTTGCTTCAAATTAGCACTCAGAGTGTGTGTGCCATTCTCATACTTGTATTTGTTCTTTACTTCACGAAAGACTCTATCAAACAAGACAAGAATGAGTACAAACGAATAGTTTTGGTGAGTAAGTTTGTCGCCGGGCATGTTGTGGTATCTATCATTGAGATTTTGTTTGGGCTTGCGTACTCAAACAACTCACCCATAATGATAATCGCAAACTTGAACGGTTTGCTCTCTACAGTGCTTACCATGATGAAGTATGTTCCACAGATTTATACGACTTTCAAGTTAAAGCATCCTGGTACTCTCTCCATAGGAATGATGTGTGTGCAAACTCCTGGTGGAGCTCTCTTCACACTTACTTTAATGTTGTCAAAAGGTTCCCACTGGAGCTCCTGGATATCATACTTTTTTGCAGTCATATTACAAGGCACTCTTCTATCATTGTGTGTGTACTATGTGTATTTTAAGGGTGATGGGGTCGATGCGCAACTCCTAGAAAGGAGAGAAATCGATCGCCGTATTAGCGAGAACTTGAACTCGTCAGACGGCGAGGAATCTGATGACAATTAAATATGTGGGGCTGGGCCTAAACTACGCTTATCAAGACACTATCCTTGACCTTATGTAATATAAAGTAATTAGTTTTCATACATCGAAAAAGGATGCAAATTTTAATATGTTTATACTCTTTTTTAGAGCTCTGCTGTTCGTATCAGGTTTGCCTGATTATGAACCATGTAGCATGTTTCTAAACCGTGTATGGGCTGATCAGATTTTAAGCAACGGCTCTTAGCTCCATCTCTATGTGATACCTTAATGCTAGCGATCTGAAAAGTTGTAACGATAAGCTCTCAAAGCGTCACGAAGAGAACTCCCTGTAGGCAAATCTTCTCCTATGACATCCAGTGTGCCTGTAGCTCCCCTGAATATCAGCTTCACTCCCATCTGGAGTCTGACTACCTATCAGGTAGAGACAGTTGCAAGCTTCAGAATTATCAGACATGGATAGTCATGTGATTTGCTTAAGTAAGCCGAAAATTTTTGGCAAATCCTATTCCTTCTCATTTTTTCGTGAATTTTTCAGTCTAACATTAGGATTTTGATTAAACAAGGATATTCAAGCTATGTTTAAACAACTTACTAGTGCCGTCCGTTTAAGTAGGGCAGCTGTTTCCAAGGCTCGTCCAAGCTTAGCTAGAGGCTACGCTGCCTTTGATCGTTCCAAGCCACATGTCAACATTGGTACCATTGGACATGTTGATCACGGAAAGACCACCTTAACTGCAGCCATAACCCAAGTGTTGGCTAAGAAGGGAGGTGCTTCTTTCTTGGACTATGGTGCCATTGATAAGGCACCAGAAGAGAGAGCAAGAGGTATCACTATTTCGACTGCTCACGTTGAGTACTCTACCGATAAGAGACATTATGCTCACGTCGACTGTCCAGGACATGCTGATTACATCAAGAATATGATTACTGGTGCCGCCCAAATGGACGGTGCTATTATTGTTGTTGCTGCTTCTGATGGACAGATGCCTCAGACCAGAGAGCATTTGTTGTTGGCTAGACAAGTTGGTGTCCAAAACTTGGTTGTGTTTGTTAACAAGATTGATACCGTCGACGACCCAGAGATGTTGGAGTTGGTCGAAATGGAAATGAGAGAGTTATTGACTAAGTATGGTTTTGACGGTGACAACACCCCTGTCATCATGGGTTCCGCCTTGTGCGCTTTGGAAGAGAAGAAGCCAGAAATTGGTGAGGAGGCTGTCTTGAAGTTGTTAGATGCCGTCGATGAGCACATTCCAACCCCTCAACGTGACTTGGAGCAACCATTCTTGATGCCAGTCGAGGATGTCTTCTCTATCTCCGGTAGAGGTACTGTCGTTACCGGTAGAGTCGAGAGAGGTGCCTTGAAGAAGGGTGAGGAAATCGAGGTTGTGGGCAACTTTGACAAGCAATTCAAGTCCACCGTTACCGGCATCGAGATGTTCAAGAAGGAGTTGGACCAGGCCATCGCTGGTGACAACGCCGGTATTTTGTTGAGAGGTGTCAAGAGAGACGACGTCAACCGTGGTATGGTTATCGCCAAGCCTGGCACCGTCAGCTCCCACAAGAAGATCTTGGCCTCTTTGTATATCTTGAGCGGAGAAGAGGGTGGCCGTCACTCTCCTTTCGCCGAGAACTACAAGCCTCAGTTGTTTATCAGAACCACTGACGTCACCGGTACCTTGAGGTTCCCAGAGGGTGCCGACCACTCTCAAATGGTCAACCCAGGTGACAACGTTGAGATGGAGATCGAGTTGGTTAGAAAGACCCCTCTCGAGGTCAACCAACGTTTCAACATCAGAGAAGGTGGTAGAACCGTTGGTACTGGTTTAGTCACCAGAATCATTGAGTAGATGTTTCTCTAGTATTATGCTGGATATAAATATGTATATTTGTATATAGGTTTAGTTCTAAACTAAATATTAACAAGGTTCTTTAAAATACTTGACAAAATGTGCCCTTTATATAGAGGTATAATATCGATGCGATTTTGTTTTCGTCTGCACAAAACGAATCATCAACAGTAAGCAAAGCAAGGAAAGGAGATTGAAGGTAGGATGGAAGAAAGGATTGCCCCAGATAGTAAAGGCGATCAAGAAGAGCTCCGAATACCGATCTTTGATTTGGAAGATTATACTGAACTGCAAGAGTTTTCGAATTTCGACGGGAAGGTAGCGCTCTACGACAACAGGCAGCTATTGATAAGTAAACGAGAAGTAATTGTGGTTAAAGGATTGAACATATTGAAGAGACTAAAATACGACGACGATGTGGTGACGGCTTTTTACACGGTTTTCAATAACAACACAAACTCAGGCTACAATGGCGCCGAGGCGCTAGTTGTTTGTCTCAAGAAGTCAGCGCATGTTACGTACGAGAATGGGATTACGTATGAAGTCAATTTCCCGTTTGCACTCAAGAAGGCGTTCCCGTTCGAGTCTGGTGTTGTTATTGAAAAGGACCAGTCAAACCCGTCTTTCGTGGGCTCCGAGACGTATCCGCAGCCGCTTCATGCTGCCCGGTTCCTCACATTGGTGGACCCTATTGGCGAGTTCCGCATAATCACATCCTCATCGACATCGGCTATTTCGCCACACGAGAGCATGATGTCTTTTCCTGAGAAGTACCTCAACAAGACCCCATCTATATGTGTGACATTTAATACCCATGACAGGTGCACGATTCTCTACCATATCCGGTCTTCCTCTCGAAACCCTAAGAAGATCTCTTCTGAGTTCCAGCGTCCCCAAAAGCGGAAGCCATCAATGATATCGACTCCAAATCCGAACAGAATTCTTGAAGATGAGTCCGTGCACTTGGATCCTAAGCACTCGGCTTTTAATAGTTTGTCGGGCAACGGACACAGAAGTGCTCTATCGTTGAACATGGAAAAAAAACGTACTAGTACCTTGTTATCTGATGTTTCTTCTATTGCTAGAATGGGATCTGATACAGGTTTTCCTGATTCATCGAAAACCAAGTCTTCAGGGTCGTCTATGGACTACTCTATTTTTCGTAAGGATATGATCCTCACCAGGATAGATGTGTTCCAGCAGAAAGTTGATTGGACTTATATTGACATTAGTCAAATATGCTACGATGACTATGAGGCTGTAATTGTTACAAACAGGAAATCGGGGGAAGCAAATGCGTATATTTACAAACAACAATCTAATCAAGTGCCTAAATATGAATCGTGTTATACTATAAAATGTTTACATTGCATACCACTACGTCATTCTAAGCACGAGGGCTTTTTGGTTGTACTAAAGGATGAGAAAACCATATATTTGGTAAATCCATTTCTCGCCATCCATTCTTTCCCCATAAGTTTGAAGTCACATTATTCGCCAGTATCAAGACTCGTTAGTAGCTCCGAAAATGATATTTCCATGCTCTCTTCTAGTGGTAAGACGCTTATGATAAGTCTCATTCTTGATCCATCTAACGAAGCTGTCGAGAAATGTCTTCAATGTTTTAAATATCTTTCAGGCTCCAAAGTTAGTGAGTCTGTTCGCCTTTTATGGTGCTGTGCCTTGGCTTTGGAGGAAAATAAGGACGATTGGAATGCATTTGTTATTGTATTATTGAGTCTAATATTCCCTTTTACAGAAGACTCGACCACTGCTCAGATCAATAGTATTACAAGATTATTACCCAAGGCAAAGTTTTTGCAAAAACAAGCAAATCTAGATTATCTATTCGTCGATTTGATACCATATATTGTCATTTCGCTTCATCTTTTGAGAGAGGACCTTAAGCTCGATGTTTTAAGTAATGGGAGAGTTGTTAAAATGGGAGAGTTGTTATCTCAACTAACTGTGTGGATGGGCTGGCCCGAAATTTGGAGTAAATACTATATGATCAGTTTGAATCAGATTGATAGAACAACTAGATTTCTACTGGTCTATATTATTGAAAATCCTCCTGACTTGTTTGCGTCGCTTACAAGTTTATTCACCAACACTATTATTCCATATTTGACTTTTTCTCAATTAGTAGAGGAAGGCGATGCTATTGATATGATCATCACCCCAAGAACTTACTTTATATTGAAGCTATTCGAAGTTGTTGTCTCTCCAAGCTTTGGTCCCAGTGATGTTATTGATATGATGTGTCAATATAAAATTTCTGCCAATGAATTGGATACATATCCAATAGCTATCACACTTCCTTTGAAAGAAGCTATTCTGTTGTGTCAAGAAAGTCCTGTTTTTGAGTGGACCAGTGAAGCTTTGGAGCTTGCAGGCAGAAAAGATTTGAGCATGTTCTTGAATTATGAAAAGATTTCACAAATTTCTAACAATTCAAGTAAGCCGGATATTCCAACCTCTTCAATGGTCAAAGATGTGAATCATATTCTTTCTAATGTTTTAGAGAAAAATGAGTCTGTTATGGCTTGGGATGATCAGTCTGAGGCTGACAGAATCAATGTTACTAAATTGATTTTTGATTACGATCGAAGATATTACGAAATTACGACTTTGTTACATCAAACCAAAACACAATCTGCAACCTTGGTGATAGACCATGAAATTAGTGAATATGATATGTTTACGAAGCAGAGAGAACTTGCGGCTCTTGTCGCTCTTAGGACTTTGACTATCCCAATGGGCAGGGCTGCTTTATTTTATGCTGGGAGAATTCCTCTTTTGACTGAGAAATTCCCTATCCCCAAATTCAACTTTAGCACCCTTATTTCTCCAATGATGACCAATATAATACTGACTAAGGGAGCAATTAGTGACCATGTAAGCGAATGGGGGTACTTTCACAATGGGGTCTCCGCTGGGTTAACGATCAGTCGCGAATCTAAAGGTATATCAGGAAGTTGGATCATTTTTAATAAACCTCCCGAACTAAATTCCCAACATGCCGGTTTCCTATTAGGATTAGGGCTTAATGGCCATTTGAAGAAACTAGAAGAATGGCATATTTACAACTATCTCGGTCCCAAGCATCCACTAACGAGTGTTGGGCTATTAATAGGGATGGCAGCAAGTTTAAGAGGCTCCATGGATAACAAGTTAACAAAAGTACTATCTGTACATGCTGTTGCTCTTCTTCCTCAAGGTGCTAATGATTTGAATGTTCCGGTCATCGTTCAGACTGCTGGTTTGATAGGAATTGGCCTTTTATATCTTGAAAGTCAACATAGACGGATGAGTGAGGTTCTTTTGTCTCAAATAACTGGCTCTGTAAGTCAAAATGATGTAGAACAGATTCATGAAGGATATCGTTTGTCCGCCGGAATAGCACTTGGGTTTGTCAATTTGGGTAAAGGTAATGATCTTCGTGGTTTGAATGATACGCATTTTACAGATACCTTGCTCTCCCTAGCTACTTCAATGCGAGACGCTCAGCCATCAGAGGAGTTGGACAAATCATGCTGTGGTGCAATTATATCGTTGGGATTTATATTCATGAAGACGCACCATGCGGCTATAGCTGCGAAATTGCAGGTTCCTGACTCTGAACAGCTCCTCGATTATGTACGTCCAGATCATTTATTATTGAGATGTGTGGCAAAAAACCTCATTATGTGGGATAAGATAGGTGTCTCTATCGAATGGGTCAAGAGTGAGATTCCTAGCATTCTCTCCGAAAAGTACTCTCTAGAGTCTTTCCTGTACTATGATAGTGACCAACTTCCTTTTTTGAATATTTTGGGTGGTTTGTGTTTCTCAATAGCCTTCCGTTATGCTTCGTCTCATAACAGGTGCGCTCGAGATACGTTATTGTACTACCTCGATCAGTTAATTAAAATTTTGAAAAAACCAGCAACGAACTATGATCAAAAAATTAGTCGAAGGAGTATGAATGATATCCAAGACTTAATCGCCTTAAGTGCTTCGGTTGTGATGGCTGGAAGTGGAGACTTGGAGACTTTTAGAAGACTCAGGGTTATGCAAAATGACACAAGTAATGGTATGAATTATGGGAACTACATGGCGATCAACACTGCGCTAGGTTTTCTCTTCCTAGGTGGAGGACAGTATGCGTTTAGTAACTCAAATTTTGCGATAGCATGCCTCGTTACCTCTTTGTATCCTGTGTTGCCAAGCGGAGATAGCGAGTATGAGATTCATCTACAGGCACTCCGTCATTTCTGGGCTTTGTCTGTCGAAAACAGATGTCTAATTGTGAGAGACGTGGATACATGTAAGCCATGCAAAATTCCCATCACAGTGAAGTTGAGAGATGGTAATACATTTGATTCTCTTTCTCCCTGTCTCTTGCCTAATCTCGAAGATATATCGATGATTTCGACAAACTCACAAAATCACTTCAACGTTTTCATGGACTTCCAGTTGAACTCAGAGTACCTTGAAATCTTCAAAAAGTCCCTAACTATATTCGTCTACAAAAGGCGCAACTACAGTCTTCTCAAATCTACTGTGGCGTCGTTGCTTAAAAACGAAAACAAGTCTTTACAAATCGAAAACGGAGAGGTGTCGGTGGATGGAGATGTAGCCAGTCTTTTACATTGGGATATCTTCAACGGCATCACAGACTTCGAGAAACAAATTTTTCTCTACGAGACAAGTGACAGTGATGACATGTACAAAGACATCTCTCTGAATGGCCTTTCCATTTTCAATATAATAGACACGAAGATTGAACTTGAGTCGATGGCTAATACCCCTCAGGGTGTTGATCAGTTGCGAAACTTAAAATTGTTATTTGCATATACTGATCGTCTTTTACAAAACGACTTGCATATTTTATCTCTTAACTTTGTCGAGAACATAAAGCATACAGTTTGGAATCTAGCTAATTGATACTAAGTGATTTATATATATATACATATATATGTAATGCATGTTCTTAGATATTGACCGAAGCTTCACTCCTTTTTGTGACACTAGAGAGGTTTCTTCTCATGTGCACACCAGTAATTTTCCCTTTTCAAAATACGTTTGTTGTTAAAACGGTTATTGAAAAGACAACATTAGAACATCTCGGATCCTAGAAGCTTAGTCAGTATTGAGTAGGAAGGTTAGAAGCTTAAACCTGAGTAAAAATCGATAAGAAAATAGGCGGCAATGGGATTGCAGACCAAAATTAGTTTATCAATGGTTCTGAGACCAAGGGCACCCTACACCCAGGCACTCTATCAATATGGACCACAGGTTATGAATATATCACGGCCCTTGACTAGAGCATCCAGGGCAGCAGAACTTGTGAGCACTTTACACGTTCAGGGCCAATCTAATGAGCAGAAAAGAAGATATGGCTCGTATAAGTTGCCTAAAATGCCTCGCATTCCAAAGCCGAAAAGAAGCATGTTGTACTACTCCTTGAGGTCAGGGAAGAGTATGACAGGCTCGCTGAGGTTGAGATTCCCAAGTATCAAGATATCGAAGCGGCTGTTTTCGACTGCGAATCAGAAATTAAGAAACAAGACTGTTAACATCCATAAGAGGTTTTTCTCGACAGAAGCCAGGCTCAAGCGCAGGCAGAGACGTAAGTTCATCAAGTGGTGGACATTAACGTCTCTTGCGATTATTTTGGGCGGTGTGGCCGCAAAAATCAAGTACGAAAGAGGCGAGTCAATTGAAGAGTATGAAAATAACGTGAGGCCACAATCTTGGCAGGTTGCCTACTCTTCTTTGCCTTTGAAGACTTTATCGCGTATGTGGGGACAGTTCAACTCTATAAATCTCCCTGTGTGGTTGCGTGCACCATCATATAAGCTTTACTCGCGTATTTTCGGTGTCAACTTAGATGAAATGGAAGAACCAGACTTAACTAAGTATAGCAACCTCTCAGAGTTTTTCTACCGTAGGATTAGATCAGATGTCCGTCCCATTGCTGATTCTGAAGTGGTTTCTCCATCAGATGGTAAAGTATTGAAATTTGGCGTGATACATGATGGAGAAATAGAGCAAGTCAAAGGCATGACGTATTCGATAGACGCTTTACTTGGTTTGAAGAAGGAAAGGCTTGCAGCTCCTTCCCATCTGCTCGAGTTTGAAGATGTGCATAATAATGATCAGGAAGCATCGCTCAAAAGGGATGAGGAATTTGCGAAAATAAATGGGATTTCGTATTCCGTTGATGATATTTTGGGAGGTGAGAACACAGATACCTATCATATGAATGATATTAACTATCAAGATAAAGGAGATGGAACAGCCTCTGGGGCAAAATCGTCCTTGTCGCGTGAATTATCCATCGCTCAGAAAGTGGTTGGCCCTTCTCTCAGTGCTCTGGACTCAGAAAACCATAAACACCTTTACTTTGCGGTAATTTACTTGGCTCCTGGTGACTATCATCGCTTCCACTCGCCTGTGAACTGGGTTACCACTCTCCGTCGTCATTTCATTGGAGAACTCTTTTCTGTGGCCCCCTTTTTCCAGAAAACACTACAAGGACTCTTCGTACTCAACGAGCGTGTCGCTCTATTGGGCTATTGGAAGCACGGATTCTTTTCCATGGTTCCTGTTGGAGCGACGAACGTCGGGAGCATAGTTGTTAACTTTGATAAATACTTGAAAACTAACGATATATACGAGCATGAGATATATCTGAAACACTCGCCCTCGAGCCTGGCTGCAAGCGAAAATGAGTCCGAGAGTACTCTAGACTCTGAAGTCGATATTGCCGCATCGTCATCGCCATCGCCATCGCCATCGTTGAAATCTGAACGCAAAAGGCTCAAAAAGAACACAGTTTATGAAGCGACATACTCAAAAGCAAGTAGACTTCTTGGTGGCTACCCTCTTGCAAAAGGCCAAGAAGTAGGTGGCTTCAAGTTGGGCTCCACCGTCGTCTTAGTATTCGAAGCCCCAGATAATTTTAAATTTGATATCCTGGCGGGCCAAAAAGTGAAAATGGGTCAATCTTTGGGCACATTTGAATAGTCCATCTTCATTCACACCCTGTATTAGAAAGTGCATTTTATTTCGTCATTGGAACCTCTCTGTCATTAACAGCATACCTTACTATATACTTCCTAGTTATTCTATCTTATGTCCAAAATTCATTGATCATGTGACCTGCTTTATTGTAGTGTTTAACGATTTCCAGATCAATAACAAAAAACGTAGAGATTAACTAGCGATCTTTTTTTTCTTACAAGGGGTTTAATTTTGACATAAGGATTTGGTATTTTGGAGGTTCATAACATCACAACCGGTTTATTCGACGGTATTTCTTTCATTATTTTAAAGAGTTTTTTTTTATATTGCTATCGTTCGAATTTGATAGATTAAAATAGTATATTATGTCTTTTTTCAATACAATTAGAGGATTGGGCAGAAGCTCAAAAAAGAATAAGAAGGATGTGGACCCTTCAAGTCCCTTCTACACGCATTCAAATGGCTCTGGTTCGCCGCTCAGAAGAAATGGATCCCCTACCCGGGGATTAGCAAAACAGCAGAAAAACACGCAGATTCAGTTTGTAAACCAACAGTCGCCAACACGAGGGCGCAACGCAGGAGCGTCTCCTGGTCAGTATCGCCAGGGAATAACCAAACGGCGCCTGAGGACATTTGTATCTGGACTGCAGGGGGATGGTAATTTGCCGTTGTTTTTATGTGAACCTTTTGTGAAGACAGCATTGGTAAAAGGATCGTTCAAGACAATTGTTCAGCTCCCAAAATACGTGGACTACGGTGAGTGGCTAGCATTGAATATTTTCGAGATGTTTAATAACCTTAACCAGTTTTATGGCATATTTTCAGAGTATGTTACTCCAGAAGCATATCCCAGTATGAATGCGGGTCCTTCAGTTAACTACATGTGGATCGACACTAATGGGCAACAGATAAATTTGCCAGCATGTCAATATATAGACTACGTTCTCACCTGGATATCGGGGAAATTAAACGACCAGTCTTTGTTCCCAACGAAAAATGGTGGAGCATTTCCTCCCTATTTTCTCAAAGACTGCAAGAATATCGTTCGACAGTTGTTCAGGATTTTTGCCTTCTTATATCATACCCAGTTTGACAAGGTGGTGCATTTATCTTTAGAAGCGCACTGGAATTCTTTTTTTGCTCATTTTATAAGCTTCACTAAGGAGTTTAACCTTATCAGCAGAGCTGAGTTAGAGCCCCTTCTTCCATTAGTTGAGAATTTTGAACAACAAGGAAAAATTATATAACATATATAACTACATTTTAAATACTTCATTGTCATTTACTTGAAGTAAATTGGTTCTATTGAACAAAATTTATATATACAAGACTGTTTTGAAATTCCTATAGTGCAAAGAGGTCATAATGTGCAATCATTTCAGTATGTAGTCATTATTCATGAAAAGAAATATGGTGATTCTTTTACAATCCTAACATCTAAATCACCTTTCTTGGGAATCTCAGGGAATTTCAAAGGAGCTAACACTTGCATTGCTCTCCTTGAGGAAGCATTGACAGCAATCTTATGTATGTCTATATTTTCAGCTACACTGACTGTGGTCTCCATATTTCTACCCAATTCCTGTGCTTTAGGGTCATCAGATTCAAGTAGTTGTTGTCTCTTCTTTTCCAAATATATTTCATCGGCAACAGTCAAAGCTCTTCCAAGATCTTTGACTATTTTTCTTCTCACTTCTTTAATCAATCTGGCAATTTCATGATCACCAGGAATATTTATCACCTGCAAAAATCCTTTGTAACGCTTTTCAAATTCATCTCTGGTCTTTACGATGAGATTGTCCTCATGCAACTGCACAAACTGTTCTCTGATGTGAGTATTCATTCTAGAAACGTCACAAGCATGAGTCCAGTAAGAATCATGAACTGAAGCAAAACTCAATCCATCTTTTCCACAAGCTGAAGCTGTCATTAACATATGTGTTGCATCTAACGAGTGTACATAATTTGGTGGGAATGCAGCCTGTTGCTTTCTCGCATCCACCTGGCTCGCACCAAATGGATCTGATATCACAATGTCTTGTAAATTTGTCGATATAAGTTGCTTCTTGGTAACTCTATAAGGTTGAACGCATGGTAGTCCAAGAGGGGTGGTCCATATAACGGATGACAAGTGACTTGGTTTATTAGAATTAACGGAAGCTTTCTCCTCATAATCAATACGAACAGATTTACTGATACGTCTAGCAGACTCTCCAAGCCAGTCCTGAATCAAATGAGCACCCAAGAATAGCTCTCTCATGGAATCAAAAACGTGACTGGTTAAGTACCTGGCATATTCATCCACTTTTTCTGAGTCGTCCTTACCAAAATAGTGATCTATCTGCTTTTGAATTTGCAGTACAGCTCCTACAAATGTAACACCATAAACATTCGTCATCACAGTTTGCTTGACTACCTTACGGGTAATCTTGTCCCTCAAAAATATGGCATATTTGTTCCCTGCCTCTGCTTCAGCGTCTACTCTTTTTTGAACTAATCCGGCAACGAATTTGTAAACGTCCTGAGGTCGGTCTGCTGGTAGTAAATTGACCTGTTTTGCACCCTCCACATCACCACCAAGTGCTGCATAGTGCTGTAAACCATTACAGGTTCCATCTTGGTGTACTGGTATGTGAGAAGCATACTCGGTTGGGTCATCCAACTCGTAAGCCTCAGTTAATTCAAAACAAACACTAAGAACTTGCCAAGGTTTATCACCTTTTTCCCACCATTTCTTACCATCGAGACTATTTCTAGCAGAATCGAAAATATTCTCCAAGTTATCTTCCACAAATTTAACACGTTCATCTAAGGGAGCTTTATCAACTCCATAAACATTAGCTAAATGAATTTTCAACCATCTTAAGCCATCTTCTCCTAATTTCTTTCCTTCCCAAAATAAGAATAATGATCTTGTCATATCATTTCCCAAATGGTTAAAGTGAGGAGATATTGGGTATGCTCTACCCCTAAAGTCAACATTATGAGGGAAGAAGAGTTTTTCCCCGATGAAACCTCTAGCAATTTCTAACTTATAATTGGTATCACATCTTTGAGATCTCGCTGCTGCTGCATCATTTACAGCTTTACGAATCCTTCTTTGATATTCTGCTTTCTCAAAAGGCTCTGCATTTAGTGGTAAAGGTTTTGGCAAATCAGGTTCCTCGATAATTGGTGGTATATCAAGATACTCTTCACCAGTATTCCACATTTTTGAAATAACATCAAACACCTTCCTATTAACTGTCCATGCAGTATTTCCTAACACATTCAAACCATCGTATATATGATCTAAATTATTCATATCTGAAGCAGCCTTAAGATAAGCTGTCGTTTCAGCAGAATCTTTGATCCTCACAATGTTATTCTGAGAAAAAAGATATCCACCATCATTATAGCTTCTCCATGGCCTTGGAGGGACAAGCATGGGCAAAAGCTGTGGCTGGACTGAATTTCCAAGCTCATTACCAGCCAATTGACGCACCAAAGATTTGTGAACCTTTAAAACCCCCAATTTTTGCCCTTGGAAAAATTGGTATGTGTGATGGAAAGCAGGCTGCATTCCCCTTACTGTTTTCCCTGTAGTAGGATCTGTACCTTTTACAGGGACCTTGGCCACATGAATTAAGAGAGAAGTCAACACAGAACCTACTTTAGCATAAATTGGGTAGTCCCATTCATTATTTGCAATAGGGTCCTCTTTATTATAGTCTTTACGTTGCCTTAAAAATCTCTTCCATTGGTTTGTCGTTTTCAATTTTTTCGAGATTGATCTTCCTTCCGCTTGCATCAAGCGCTGTGATTTATATTCAAGTTCTAATGCCCTACCAACAGATATAACTGCTCTTGCGGTTCTCATTCCATCAATTATTCCTCCTGTTGAATTTAATTTGAGTAGCTCTAATATAGTTATAACGCACATTTTTTTGGGAGGAACTAGGATCATGTAAGGAGCATAATACATTCTATCTTTTAGAGCCTGTTTCTCTTCAGGCTTACAATTTTTCAAAGTCAATTCTCCCAGTAATACTTTCTGACACTGCTCGACTTCGCTTTCAATATAAGGAAGTAAATCCATGTACCACTTGAAAAGCTGTACATTCAAGCTCTTATGGATGTTCATTCCGCCTCTCTTATGCAACTCTTCGAATTCGTGCTTCCATTTCTCTTTTGCGCCATCAACACCTCTTAATTCTAACTGTCTTTGACGTCCTTCATTGAAGATGTCCAATGCTTCGTTGAATTTGGCTCTTTCTTCGCCAGGTTTCAAACTTTTATATACAGAAAAAAAGTCGGCTTTCTCTTCATCAGATGTGTTGTGAAGGACATGGTTACCTGCTTCACTGTCTAATTTTTCCATGAATTCTTGGAAAACAGATGATGTTGATGCGGATGTTTTTAATCCTAAAAGAGTATGTCTGATGACTTTCAACCCAAACGAGTCAACAGCCCTAAGAGGCTCTGCATTTTTCTCTATAACTGGAGCAGTCAGATTGGTATTTCTAAAATAGTCAGGAGTATCTTGAACATTGATGTTTTCTTCTAAGTCGTCAGTAGTTGCTACCTGTGTTCCTGGGTTCCTAGCTTGTCTAAAAAGAGAAATGAAGTCATTGGGAATATGTGCCTCTGTGAGTGACTTGTCTTTGAATACTTCCATCAATGCGTCACCCCCTATGACATCAACGTGAGTGAGAACCTTACGCATCAAACCCGGGTTGTTCTTCAACTTTGAAATGTATTGCGAGTACGCCGTTTCGCCATTTATCCCTTTACCGATTAATATAGCGTAGGTTCTATCGTTGGGCAGGACATCTTTGAAGCTTTTCTGTATACTCAAAAGATAGTTTTCCAAGTCTGTCAAGTCTGTGGCCGGCTCTAGTGCCCACGCCTCGAGGTACCTATTGAGCGAAAATATGAAGTCATCGGACGAAGACAAAAGAGGGTGGATGGCACGCAAGATTTTGTCGGCTCTCTCGAAGTTCTTTCCCGTCAAGAGGGCGTCCAAAAGGGACTGCAAGTGCGCCACATCCTTCGCAAAGGGCGATCTCGATACTGGATCGTAATGCGATGACCATGCCAAATCCTGCTTTTCCTCCTTGCTGATGGCCGACAAGTTATCATAATCGATTTCGCTGAACGACTTGTTATATAGTGATCCCCTACTCTGAACATCTTTTCTATTTTTCAACTCATCTAAAAATGTGCTGTAGATAGGGAACTGTTCACCCAGTCCTCCAGTTCTGACCAATGTTGTACTCCCTCGGGCCTGCCATAAACTTGCATTAGGTCTACCATACCTTTGAATTAAATCCGATATTGCATTCTTCTTGCTTAACTTCCTCACATACATCCTTAGATTTAATTCAACTTGTTCATAAGACAGCTTTAATATGAAAATGGTTTCTAGTATATAAATTGGCAGAAGACTTTTAAAAAAGAAAAAAAAAAAAAAAAAAAAGGTGCAATCGGTGATTATAGAAACGACTATAAGAACTAAGGATGAGGCCAAGGATCAAAAGACCAAAAGCAATGTTGAAGGAAGGAGATGCTACATCAGAAGGGGTAGGAAGAAAGGAGAAGGGTTCAAGGAATATATTAGTATTAAAATATATATGACGTTAAATCATGAGGGAGATTAATATATAAAGGAAGCATCTAATCGAAGCTCCTGTATTCCTAAGAATACAGGAGCTTCGTGCGGATTGTGGATTGCAAAGAGCTTCACAGTAAAAGAGACAGATCGAACAATAAAGAATAAGAGATGTGCAATAATTATCATGGGATGGAACGAGGGCATCTTCTTGGGATACAACAAGTGGAATGGAATCCTAGTTCTATAAGCCCATTTCGGCCTGTAGAGCCTTCAATGCTTCTTCGTCCTCGTCGTCTTCGGTGGCAGCCTGGGGCTTTTCCTTGTTAACCGATGGGAAGTTTGGCAAGTTCTGGGGCTCAGCCTTGGCTGGCGATTTCTGCTTCTGCGTACTCTCGGACTGGCGCAGCTCCTTCTCTTCCTTCTGCAACTCAGCCAACTCTTCGTCAAGCTCGTCCTCATCAACAAACTCTGTTCCGATGGGTCTGGAGATGGCGTCGGAGATCTCGTCGGCAAGCTCCACCTGCTCTCTGATGTCGTCCATGGTGTTCTCGACCTTGTCGACGTCGTACTCGCCGTGTATGTGTTTCATGGCCTGGGCACCTTGCTTCATGGCTCTCATTGTCTCCAAGTTGAGGTTAGCACCCTCAATGGTAGAGAGCTCCGATTCAAGAGTGTCTATTTGGTTCTCTATCTTCATCATGTTAGTCTCGTACCCCTTCTTTCTCTTCAATGCATTTTTCGCCAACGCCCTGTTCGTGGCGATGTACTTCCGGGAAAGTGCATCCTGCTCAGAGATCTGCTGCTCCAAGTAGCTGCGCTTCTTGTTGAGCATCTGTATGTGCTCCCGCAACTCTACTATAGCCTTTCTGGGCAACTCCTTTTTCTGCTGCTTATTCCCACCAAAAAAATAGCCCCACATCTTGGTCCTACTGCTTGTCTGTTTCCACTCGCTACTCTGTCTGAGCTCAATATGCTCTCCTATACGATATATTGCACTCGACGATAGTGCTACGCCCTAATCCGTTTCCTTCCAGGGGCTTGTTGACTGAGAAATTTCTATTTCTCAAATTACTCCGGCTGTCTCAGAATTAATGTTCCTCCTTGTTACCTTGTAGCTGTGTAAACACTATGCCTCTGTCGTGCTTACCGCTCTTGACTATATCACCTGTGTTTGGCCTTATCAACAATAGAAACCGCCATCGATATTTAACCTCATTACCATTCGAATACATAATTTGGTTAAAGCACTACTTTTGTGTATCATTACTGCTCTATATTTTACAATTAACTAATACGGTAGAAGAAGGGCCTGTATAGCAAAGGTTTGCGCAGCAAACTAGCTTACTAGCACCCATATTAAGAAGAAGGCGATCAAGACGCCAAAAATCTTCAAGAAGAGCCATCTGTTGTTCGATATGTGGGCATAGTACTTGAGCAATTCCCTTTGAGCGCCGGAGATGTTGATATCGATGTCGTCGACGTTCTGGTCGATTCGCTGTATAACCTCTCCCTGCTCGCTCACCATGGTAGCGAGCTGCTGGAAGAGGTTTCCCACCTCGTTGATGGTGGCCTCGATGGTTTCCACGGCGGTGCTTCTTTCCTGCAAGTATTGGTTACCCTGCTCCTCCATGAGAAGGAGCTGCCTTGTCTGGTCCGGTATGGACAAGAATTCGTTATCATTGGGGTAGGGCACCGAGACGGCGGGGTCTAAGTCTGGGTTTGCTGGGTTCGATGCATGGGATTGGGCCTGGAGTAAATATGGGTTTTCGCCTAAGTTCGAGAGATGGGCCGAGCTGTCGGAGCCCGCGTTCAACGGCGACCGGTTTCCCACGTTTCTGTTGCTTGATGCGGCCGACAAAAACTGCTCCGTTCTGTTCTTGTTTAGAAGCTCGTTCTTCTGTCTTGTCTCCAACACGGTTTTGAACTCTCCGCTGATGTTCTTCATCTTGGAGTTGAGCAATGTCAACACATTCTTCGAGTACTGGCTGATCTGCGAGTCTATCTGAATGCTTGACTCTCCGCTCACGTACTTCTGTAGCCTTTTGATGTTTTCTTCGATCTTGAATATGTCCTGTTTAATCACGTACGTAAGCTCCCCTATTTCAACGGGTCTGTCGTCGAAAAGCGGTTTCCTCTTCGCTAGCAACGATAACTTGCTGAGAAGCTCCGTTGTGTGCGCAATATCTTTGGCTATGACGCTTGCCTGCTGGCTGAACTGACTCTTTTTCGTATTATGTCCATCATTTGTTTGCCTTTTGGCTGTGTTTCGGTTGAGCTTGTCGAACGACGAAACACACTGCTGGAATTCAAATGTCCTGTTTTGAATGCTCAACATCTATGTTACTGAAGCTTGTCGAATATCTATCGTTGGTATTTTACTGCTTTTCCCGACTTACTCTACCCTTGTTCTATTCTACTTATCTACTACTATGGACAGCAAAATCCTCACTCATTTATTATTCCCGACTATATGCCGTCCTCATTTTCACCTCTCTCTAAATTCTTCTTCTTTCAGGCTGAAGCTCGACTTGTAGCCGGTAGAGCTCTGGCAGATTGGTACACGGCGCTGTGGTGCTTTACCCGTTTTCCCTTGTGGTGCTTGTGGACTCTCAATTCCTTTCGTAGGCGATCCGTTCACGTCTGCTCGGTGTAAGAATACTGGATATTTCACACCGAGCACAGGCAGACGTGACACAAACGACAGAATCTGGAAATCTTGATTTCCTGCGTGTCTACATTGAATCCGAGGTAGCTCTTGTAGGATTTCCCGTCTACTGTAATGTAATTCTTTTTTTCTGCTCAAGGCTAATTAATTGTATGTTTCGCAATTTTTCATCATTTGCTAATTTTTGAAGAGTATTCGGCCGAGAAATATCTTGCAGAAGCGTAAGAGACTCGAATTGAGCACACATAGAGAAGCAGATACAAGCATTCTACCCAAACCAGAGACACTCATAGTAAACAAGTCCAGAGAGCAGAGCAGAGAGAGCATTTTGCAACCGTTGGAGTGTCTTCGGGAGATTTGGCACGCGAGGAAAATTTCCTAATAGGGCGAATAAGCAAATAATAGTGCGCGGCACAAAACCAAAACCACATCTAAACGATTCAAAACAAAGATTTAATACACATCAAAAAAGGGATTCTTTAAAATACTAGATTCAGTCATTGATTTTTACTAGTAGTAATTGGCAAAGAATAGATTGACACATAACTAGTAAGCTAGCATAATGAGAGAAATTGTAAGTAAAAGTTAATAGGACCGAAATGGTGTAAGGTGATACCATGGGCGGCACGCGCCGACAAAGACAGATTTACTAACGTCAAATAGATTCATTTGTCTACTGGTCAATGTGGTAACCAAATTGTAAGTATAGCGAGAAGAAGCGGAGTCTACACTTTGTGAAGAGCTGGGGGATCTCGGCGGGAATAGGGCTGGATATCTGAATTTTAATTCGCTTTGATCTGCCGAAAATATAGCGATTCGATAGTTTGGGGTGACAGAAGTCACCATGCGTGCAGACAGAGTGTGCAGAGTGTAGCTGGAATGCTGAGAAATAGTCCTAGGCAGGAGATGGTGTGAATATTTGTGAATATTTTACTAACTTTCTATAGGGTGCAGCTTTCTGGGAAACTATATGTGGTGAGCATGGATTGGACTCTGAGGGAAACTACCACGGTGTAGACGATATCCAAAAGTCCAAACTCAATGTGTACTTCAACGAGGCCAGCTCGGGCAAATACGTTCCACGTGCGGTTTTGGTCGATTTGGAGCCAGGCACCATTGATGGCGTCCGTTCGTCGAAAATCGGTAATCTTTTCCGTCCAGATAACTACATTTTTGGTCAGAGTAGTGCTGGTAACGTTTGGGCTAAGGGTCACTACACCGAGGGTGCAGAATTAGTTGACTCTGTCATGGATGTTATCAGAAGAGAAGCCGAGGGTTGTGACTCTTTGCAAGGTTTTCAAATCACCCACTCCCTTGGTGGTGGTACTGGTTCCGGTATGGGTACCTTGTTAATTTCTAAGATCAGAGAAGAGTTTCCCGATAGAATGATGGCTACTTTCTCAGTTGTCCCATCTCCCAAGGTCTCGGATACTGTTATTGAGCCTTATAATGCAACCTTGTCCGTTCACCAATTAGTCGAAAATGCCGATGAAACTTTCTGTATTGATAACGAAGCATTGTACAACATTTGCCAAAGAACATTGAAATTGCCTCTGCCATCTTATGAACAGTTGAACAACTTGGTGTCTTCTGTAATGTCTGGTGTCACCACCTCGTTGCGTTACCCAGGTCAGTTAAACTCTGACTTGAGAAAGTTGGCTGTTAATTTGGTTCCATTCCCAAGATTACACTTTTTCATGGTGGGTTACGCTCCTTTAACTTCCATTGGATCAAAGTCTTTCAGGTCATTGACCGTTCCAGAATTGACTCAACAGATGTTTGACTCCAAAAATATGATGGCTGCCTCAGATCCTAGAAACGGTCGTTACTTAACAGTAGCTGCTTTCTTCAGAGGTAACGTCTCCGGTAAAGAAGTTGACGATGAAATGCACAAGGTTCAAAACAGAAACTCTTCTTACTTCGTGGAATGGATCCCCAACAATGTTCAAACTGCTATTTGCTCAGTTGCTCCTAAGGACTTGGACATGGCTGCTACTTTCATAGGTAACTCCACTTCTATTCAAGAATTGTTCAAGAGAGTCGGAGACCAGTTCAGTGCTATGTTCAGAAGAAAGGCTTTCTTACACTGGTATACATCTGAAGGTATGGATGAGATGGAATTCACTGAAGCAGAATCTAATATGAATGATTTGGTTAGCGAGTATCAACAGTATCAGGACGCGGGCATAGAGGAAGAGGAGGAGTTGGAATACGGAGACGAGGCCGCCTTGGAGGAAGGTATAGTAGAATAAGCGAGAGGAAAAAACCTATTTTGTTCAATTTTTAATAATTTTCTATTTTATTTACTACCTTTTAAAAGAGCTCTTTATACCCAGCCTATATTTACAAAGGTTAGTTTTCTTCTTGTCTAACTCTTATTTAGTGTTATTTATGTAATGTTTTGGGCTACAGTCTTGTATAAGTTTTATATAATAGCTTTATTGTAATGCTATATTATCATTAGAGAATCATGTTCACAGTATATATAAAAATTTATACATCCTTTGCTTTTATTTGCTTGCCTCACTTTAGTCGAAATTTAATCGTAGTTTGCAATAATGCTTTATCAAAATAATAGTTTCGGGAATGCTCTAGTTACCTCTCAAGAAGTTTTGGACGAAGTTGTTCTTGTCAGCAATTCCAAAGTTTCCTTGATCCTCAAAGTATCTCATGACATGGCATTGCTGTTTCCAGAAGTTGACCAACTCCTGAAACTCCATCTGACCCTTCATTAATAAAACGTTATTGACACCCAAGTCCTGTACAAATCTCTGTCTTTCAAACTCTTGTCTGATCTTGGTCTTCACGTTGGAAACTGGCATATCCAATTCGTAAATGTCACAGAACTCCTTGGAGTACCTCATATATTTGCGGTACAAATGCAAAACTCTCCTCCTTAAGTCCGCATTTGTAGCAGAACGACAAGTTGTTTCCGCAAATTCTGTTGCTAATGTCATCTTTTAACTATCCTTACTGATTGTAACTATATAAAATTAATTATTGAATAAGCCTGGAAAAAACAATTTTTGGTTGGTTGAAAAACAGTCCTGTGTATAACAACCGTTTTTGTGATAAATATGATCTTCATGATAACTACTTAAGACTCGATCTTACTTGTTTCAAGAAAGAACCAGACGGCTCTAGGAGCTTGATGAAGCGGCACAACTCAAAACACCATTCGTATTTTCTTGACTGATCTAACATTTTTATTATTTTAAGAATAATTGTGGTGTCATGGGAATCAAGAGATACTGGCGATGCAGGATCATCGTTTTGTTTCTTGAAATTGAGATAGACAATAAGAAAGTTGTAACATAACTCAACGTCATCAAGCTCTATGAGTTTATCCATAAAGTCTATGGGTGTGGTTTGCAAGGCTTGGAAAAATGGGGCCCAGTATTTGGCCTCAATTTTTCGCAAACTGTTGACATACACCATATTTGGCTTATTCAGCTCGTTCACAAGCTGGAAGAGCTTGAGGAGCATTTTGGATTCGTTCAGCGTGACGTAAGTTGAGACAAGGATCTCTAGACAGTAGTAAAAATTGGAAAAGTTTTTGTACTTGCGAAGTATTGTCCTCACATCTTGCTTATTGATCAAATCGTTTTCAATAAAATTGTTAAGCATCAATTTCCTCTTTACTTTGTTGACTGAAACCAAATGACCACTCTTCCTAAAAGTCGTGTTATCAATACCTATAAGATCTAGAGTACTTTCTGCTGTCTCAGTGTTGAAACTTTTAATGAAAAGAGGCAGGAAGTCTTTGGTCTCAATTGTAACAGGTTTTGCCTTCTCGTAGAACTCTTCATCGATGCCATCCAGAGTTTCTCCTGGGTCATTAAAGGCTGAATCTATCATGTCATCCATAGTATAGACAAGAAGTTCATTCCCTCCGAGTAAACACAAATACGCTACCCTCGATTCATTATGGGAAATGTATTGCACTTGAAATGACTCGATACCGTCACTAATCTTGATGAAATCATACATATGCGATGTCTGCTTTAATAAGGAAACAGGATCATTTTGTCTTTCCAGGGTAACTGAAAGATTCTTTAGAAGATACAAATCACCATTGTCGAATAACAATAGGAAATGTCTATCCTGAACCATATATATTTGAGCAACATCATTAGCTGAAAATCTGTTACGGATTACCTTTAGATGTATCTTTCGGTTCACAGTCAAGAATAACCTGCTATATTGTGCCTTATCGTAATCCTTATCATCAGCATGCTGAGGGTCAGCTTGAGCAAGTTTTTGTTTTACAAGTAATCCTGATGTGAAAAGTAAAAGTTGTAAAACAATAATGTCATAACTTTCAGTTAGTATGATAAGAAACTTACCATCCATCGCATTTTCTTTTAAATATGACTTGCTCTCATCATTGATAACCTCGTACGTAACAAACCTTGACTTAAACCCATGACGCCAGAGCACTTTATCATTGTCAAACTTATAGTCAGTGCCACCAGCACCAAACTTAGACATTGGCGTATCTAACACGATGATTTCATCGTTCAATATTCCTTCTGAATCTTCCGTCCTATTAAGTAGAACTAAGTAATCATCAACCCAAAAATGGAAGAAGATGTTGTAAGAGTCTATCAAGTAATTGCGAAAGTTGAACCACAAAATATGATTTATTCCTAATCCACTTGTGTAAGGAGTCGAAATAGCCAAGTTGTTCGCATAAGATATTGATAGTTGAGAGTGGGCATTTTGACAAACATGAAATATGCTATTTTCAGTTTTAGATGAATATTCAGAATCCAGCATCCATTCGAGTCGCCTAAGAGTATTCTTGAATTTTGACGTCAAGGGAAACTTTATATGCTCATAGTTATTCTTAACGGAGCTGGTGTATAGATGTATATAGTTTTCATTCAAGAAGAGTAAGTCGTTGTCTCCATTTATAATGTGATTTCCTGATAAAGAGCGGAGCAATGGTAATGAGTAAATCATACTTCCATTCTTATTTATAAGTAATAAGCAGAACGAGTTAGGTATTATAAGAATATGTGAAGCTCGAAGAAAATCCAAAATATGGTCTTCAATATTCTGATTATTACTTGTCTCTTGCAATTTAGCCGAAGAATCATACATTTTATTTCCAAACTTTGAGAATACACCCCAACACTTACTTGATGTATCTATAAGGATGAAAAATGAACCCTTCGGGGACCATTGAATTATGGTGTGACTGTTTTTGAATTCATGATTTATGTCTTTTATGATAGTGAGGGTCGATTCTTCCACAGACAACTTGCCAAGTTTAAGCAGATCATGGAACAAAAATGAAATCAAGTTAATATCGGAGCAAAATTCAATATTTCTGAGCTTGACCGAGCTATTAAACACATGGAGTTTGCGACAGTCAAGGACTGGCTCTCCATTTTCTGTCTTAAATGAAAAGTACCAGAGCTCATTATCTTCATTGACACCAAGAAGGTAGTTGCTATACTTATTGAAATTTACATGAGTGAACCTGAGCTTAGAGTTGTATCCCTCGATATCAGACATTTTAATGATATGATTCTTGAAAGTCTTCAAGTTTATAAACTGTAGAAAGCTCTCTGGTTGCTCAGCAGTCTCATCAGAGTCATTTTGCTCTTCTGGTTTCAGTTGAGCCAGATCGGAGCTTTTTCTTTCAACTTCACGATGACTGTAGCTGAACACTAACAAATTATGGGAATTCGACTTAAGCCAGAACTCCGATAAGCCAATTCCAACCTTCAAGATCTTGTAAATGGCTATTTTTACAGAGGGTATCCTGTGATTCTCTATCTTATCGTCGACAATCAAATTGTTTTGATGTTCTATATCCTCCAAATTAGGTAGTATTTCGTTCCCGTTTATGATAGAAGTAGCCGCATTCTTTAGAAAGTCTATCATGGAGAATTTGTGCGCCGTAGCCGCCAATGGCAAGCCACTCTGTATAGTCTCGTCAGTCTCTTCGTGGTATAATTCATATAGTGGCTTATGAGAAGTTATGGTCATTTGATATATGATAAGACAGTCCGCGTCGGTTTTCACAAACAAATTACCAACACCAACTTGCTGCAAGGATGCTGTATTGACACTTATGTGTTTGGTTTTTATATCACTGTTGTATCCTTGACTATGCAATGACTCTTCATTTCTTTTGTGGTGTGTCACAGGGAGTAAACTCACTTGATCATATATTATAACTGATGTGCTGGTAAGAATAGCAATTAGTGTGGTATGTTCTATATTTATGACTTTCAAAACATCCTCATCAAATTTACAGGGAACCAGTAGCTCTGGATAGCTGTCCGGCCATACCATTTTGACTTTTTTGTTTCAATTGAAAAAATGGCTTATAAATGATAATAATTTACCTTTCTCGCTACTACGCACCAAATGAATTAAAGATAGTTGATCTTATGATCCTAAACACTTTTTAGCCCTCGTTCAACGCTTTTATATACTTCTATATCTACTTCTATATTAATAAACTAAGATGGAAGGCCATGACTTGGTGAAGTGTAATTTCAGACAAAACGGGGTTCAATATATCAAGGTTTTTCTCTTTTAACAACAATGTCCACTGGTTTCTTTAATGAGACTGTGATTCAATTTTTCGTCCAAATCATCAGTTGAATCGATTCTGAACACCTTGTCAGGGTTCAAAATTCTTCTAGGGTCTAACAGAAGCTTTATTTTCCTCATCAAAGCCACTGAGGTGACGCCCAACTCGGTGTCTAAGTATCTTCTTTTTCCTACACCGACGCCGTGCTCACCAGTGCAAGTTCCTTCGAACTTAAGCGCCCTGTAGACCATTCTGTCCACGGCTTTTTGGACCTTTGCATAATCCTTCGAGTTATAAACAATAAGAAAATGGCAGTTTCCATCACCAATGTGACCCATTAAGGAGTAACGGTTCAAGAAGCCCAGAGAGGACAAGTCCTTATCAGTTTCCGCTATAACTTCCGTGAGATGGGATATGGGAACAGCTATGTCGGTGGTCCAGATCTGGACATCCTTGGGATCTTCTAGGACTTCGCCTCCATAGTCGAATGTAGACCACAACCCATTTCTACGAGCAGACCATAAAACCTCGTTTTCTGAGTCACTAGATGACAGTTCGAATTCAGTGTTACCATGTTCCGCCGATATTTTTTTGATAAGGTCTAATTGCTCTTGAATTCCATCTCTTGAGGTGCTGCCAACTTTGAATAGTAAAGTAGGCTTTTCTATAAACTTTTTAGGTTTACCGTCTTCACCTGTCACACCCCCAAACTTATTGACAAAGGATACAGTAGTAGCGTTGAGAATTTCCATGGCATTTAACTGAAGGCCATCTTTAATGATGTGCAGCGCTGCAGATGTTGCATCGGCAATAGAAGGGAAAGAAGCAATACAGACATTCTCAATTTTAGGTCTAACATGTAATTTGATGGTAGCTTCTGTAACCACACCTAAAGTACCCTCTGATCCAACAAATATACGAGTTAAATCATAACCGGCACTCGATTTCCGTGGTCTCTGCCTTGTCTTGACTATCGTACCATCTGCAAGTACAACGGTCACATTGACAATGTTCTCTTTCATAGTTCCATATCTGTACGCATTTGTTCCAGAGCAACTTGTTCCTATCATTCCCCCAATTCTGGCACCAATTCCAGGGTCGGGACCAAACATTAGATGAGCGGTAGCCTCGTTCGACAGCAACTCTCCATCCAAACCCTGCCAATCGACACCAGGCTGGACAACAGCATCGAGGTCTTCGGGATGAACTGCAATAATCTTGTCCATTTCGGCAAAGGACAAAGCGATACTGTTGGGTCCCCGAGTATGCATCGTATGGCCCTCTAATGAAGTTAAGCCAGAATTTGCGATGACAGGTACTCTGTACTTATATGCGATCTTCAAGATCTGCGAGACCTCTTCGGTAGAAGTAGGACTTATGACGATCAGTGGATGCTGTTTCTCGGGGTTTGGGGGATGATGGGTCGAGAAAAAGCTGTCTGACTGGGACTTGATAATATCCTTGTCTGTGTTTACTCTGCTCTCTCCAACAACATCCTTTATCTCTTCGAGCGCTTTTTTGAATTCCTCGGCATCAGCGTATTTGGGTGGTGCAACCAGTTCCAACAAAGCTACCGAGGTATCCAGATATTTCTCCGGAACCTCAGTTGTAGCTCCAGACGCCGTATTTTCACGGCCAGAACCCTGGAGGAATGTTCCTAGGGCCAATCCAACACCAAAGAGTGCACCTCCTCCAAAGTACAATCTAGTACTACTCGAATTTCTGTGGCTCGCGTTATCAGATTTTTCAGTCGATAAGAGCCTGCGGGAATATTGAGTTGCAACTCCCCCTACAGACCTCAGCTTCGTCACCAATTTCAAGGCTTGAAAACCACCTTTAGTCCTGAGCATTATGAGAGTATCGAGTCTCCACTTGGTTCTTCAGGAAAGAAATTTAGTAAAACTTGAAAATATGCAATCACCATATTTATCATGACATTGAATTCCTGCATTTTGGGCTTGCATCATTGCTTCTGAGATCCACACATTATAAAAAAAAAATCGAGTAGATTGCTGAAAGGTCATAGACTAGACCTTTGGAGTCAAGAGAAAGCCTACTCAGTACCTGAAGTACTATTTATTAAAGACATTTTTAACTAGAGATAAAAATCATGTAGAAGAAGTTTGGTCGAAGGCCGAAAAATCGATCTTGTTCGGGTGAGACCCCGGCGAGACTCCGACGAGACTCTGCAGGACACGAGAAAGTAAGAAATGAAGCTTGAATTTACTCTATGATTGTATATATGAATATATTAGATGAATTAGGAGCTCTCGGAGGATAGCTGGGCTCTGACCCAACCTTCTAAACCGCCCTTGACGATGATATCCTGGAGATTGGTACCGAGCTCACCAACTTTTTGGGATAAGATGACATTACCTTCAGAATCCAGTACAGTGACCTGGGCCTTTGTGACATCCCACTTCAAGAACCAGCCGGTCCTTATAGTGGGCTCGTCGACACCAGCGTAGACTTCTCTCAACTTGTCGATTAAAGCAGGTATTTCCAACGTGAGCAATGCGTTATTGATGGAGTTTCTGGAAAAGATATTACCAAAAGAGCCTGCAACAACGAGCTTCATGCCTCTGGCGAGGATGGCGGTGGCGGCCTGCTCTCTGGAGGAACCAGTACCAAAGTTGTAGCCTGATATGATGATGTCGCTCGATTTTGTCTTCTTGCCAAAGTCAGAGTCGTAGTTTTCCATACAGACCTCAGCCATCTTAGAACGAGGAACATCATCCTGGTATGTGTACTTTCCTGGGTAAATACCGTCGGTGTTGATGTTGTCTGCATTACACAAGATTAATTCTCCTTCGATTGACTGGGGGAAGCCCTCCAAAACCTCGACGGAGCCCTCAGCCTCAGCTGCACCTTCTTCTGACGAGGAAGGTATTTCCAAAGACTTGATTATTTCAGATTTCTCGTATACCTTGGAGCCATCAAGCTCCTCTGGTGCACCTATTCTTCCGAGAACGGCGGATGCAGCTACTACTTCTGGTGATGCAAGGTAGGCAAGGGCGTCCTTCGAACCCATTCTACCCTTGAAGTTTCTGTTAGTGGCCGAAATACCGACTTCACCGTCCTTGAGTAGACCAGTTCCTAAACCAATGCATGGACCACAGCCAGCAGGCAAAGGTTTGGCACCAGCATCAATTATATCTTGCCATGCACCGACGTTTTCGGCGTCTTTCTGAACATTAGATGAGGCAGCTGCGACATAGAATTCGACACCATCCGCCACTTTGTGACCCCTTATGATATCAGCTGCTGCCTTGATGTCACTCAACCTGGAGTTAGTACAGGACACGAGATACGCTTTATTGATCTTGATGTCCTGCTTGGCAAGGTCACTCAACGCGTTCGAGACCTTCACAGAATTGGGGCCAGATACATATGGGCTCAAGGAACTAAGGTCAACCACAATGTGCTTGCTGTAAAATGCATCTTTGTCGGCCTCCAACTTGTTTTCAGTAAGGCTTTTCACTGCTTCCTCATTGACTCTAGGGTGGGGTTGTGGTAATTTGGTGAGACGGTCTTTGTAGAAATCGACCAAAACGTCGTCCACAGGGAACAAACCAGACAAAGCACCCCATTCGGTCGTCATATTGGCAATTGTCAACCTGTAGTCTATGGGCAAGTTCTTCACGCCATCGCCAGTGAACTCAATAGCGTGGTTCAACACCTCATCGTTGTTGAAAGTACCGCACAAAGTGACGATGATGTCCTTACCGGTGACGCCTTTGGGCAACTTGCCTCGTAATTCGACTCTAGCCACAGGAGGAATCTGCCACCACGTCTGGCCCGTGGCCCAGATGGCTGCGGCATCTGTACGTACGATGGGCGTACCCAAGGAGCCCACACCTCCGTACGTGTTAGAATGCGAGTCGGAAGCAACAGACAAATTCAATGGGAAGGCATAACCCTCTTCGATCATTATCTGATGCCCGATACCTCTGCCCGCAGGATAGAAGTCGATTCCCTGCTCTTTGGCGAAGTTTTCGATGTTGGTGTACTTCTCCAAGTTCTTCTCCGTCTTGTTCTGCACGTCGTGATCCAACGTGCACACTATCTGTTTTCTGTCCTTGACTTTGGTGGCCCCAAGTCCCATGAACTTAGTTGCAACTGGCCACGAGTTGTCGTGGGACATGCAGTGTGCTGGTTTGATGCTCACATAGTCTCCACTGAACACCTTCTTATTCTGTGCTAGCCCCACAGCGTACTTTTGCACTATTTTCTCCGTCAAGTTCTGCCCTCTACACACTCTATGTGTTGTATGGAACCTTCTCATCCCAACTCGCTGTATGCTCATCTTGAATCTTAGTGCAACTGAATATGTACAAGCCACTTCTCTGACTTCTTTACTCGTTCCGAGACTCAGATACCTTCGCTATACTTAATATATCGCTTCCTGGATGTATTGCAATACGAAAATCGAGATTTTTCACCGGTTGTGCTATGACGATTTACGCCAGGACATAAATGAGTCAGACGTAAAGGCTTTGGTAGGATTGGCCTAGTACCAGACTGCACATAAGAGAATTGAAAAATTTCACGGGAGTCCCCAGAAGAAAGGGAAGTTTGAGACCAGCACGGACCTAGTGCAGTTGGGAGTCCGAAGCAGTTAGACAGGAGTCGATTCAGCGAGCATGACGCAAAATTACGACGAGACTGTGGCCACAATGCTCTCTGTGTTGGTGTCAGCTTCATACATTGCGGCGATACGGATGTGGGTACCGGTACATCTACGGGGCAGGCCTCGTGATGACGGCCAGGTGGTACGACAGCGGCTTCGCAGGGTGAGCTGGCTCTGCATGGTGTTGGTGGGTTTTGTCGGGGCGTTTCTCTGGGCCACAGGGGCGACACATGGTGTCCGCGATGGAGCCCGGACTATGGGGCTCTTCCCAGGCCTCACGCTAGCAGACTCGCTCTGGGACGACGTGTGGAGCATCGCGTGGGGCCTCAGGCTCATCGCTACACTATATAGCGGGCCTATATTTTTGTGCCTCTGCGAGGCCTGGGGCCCTGTCGGGCGGTGGCAGACAAGGATGCGGCACTTGGTGCTCAGCGTCCAGCTGAGCTTCAAGCAGAGCTTCTTGCTGCTCCACGGCTTCCGCGACCACGTCTTCGGCCCTCTCACCGAGGAGCTCGTATTCAGGGCCCTTGTCTTGAGCATATGGCACCCCATCGTGCCGGGATGGACTCGAGCAAAAGTCATCTTCCTCCCCTTGCTCTTTGGCCTCGCCCACATCCACCACGCCTACGAGCTCTACGTCCATGCCCACGCTGCCCTAGGCGACTGCGTCTTTATGGCCCTCTTCCAGCTCACCTACACCTGGATCTTTGGCATGCTCTGCGTCCATCTATTTATATCCTCCCATCACAACCTCTGGTGCCCCATACTAGTCCACTCCGTGTGCAACTTGATGGGCTTCCCTCCACTCACCACAAATACCACCTGGACTGTCTCGTGCACCTACTACACTCTTATCTGCTATGGTATATACTCCTTTGCCTCCAACTTGTAGCCATTGGCTTCTCTCCATACTACGTTCAATAGCACATAAAAACGGTTAAAATATAAATACGAAAAAACACGATCTAAAGGGTGTTTTGTGTAATTTTCAGCGTGTTACTGGTAAAAGTTTGAATTCATATTACAACACAGGAGGAGAAAGTAGCGGGTAGCTATAGATAATAAGAAGCAATTAAAATACAAAGTAAGGTGGGATAGGATTTTTTTTGTTGAACTAGCACATTCACTTCATATTTGCATTGTAGGAATTACAAAGGAATAGAACAAAAAACACGGTAGGAAAAAGCGTAGTGACAAATCAATAGTTAAATTGTGTCGAGCAGAAACCTTACAAGCAAAAAAAGCAGGAATTGATTTAGGAGGACTTCGTTGATGACAAGCAGTGTGTAAACACGAGAGAACAGTTAATTTTCCGTCAGGTTTATCACAGGAGCAGATATGTCTGACATAGGAGACAGTATGGACAACAACTACGAGAATGCCGCCAAGAATATAGAGCAGGAGAAGAAGGTGGTGGCGGCGTTGAAGCGGCTTTCGATAGGGCATATGATGTCGTACGACCCAGACTTGCCCATGGAGGACATGGAGTACCAGTTTCACTTTCAGCAGCTGGGGGATCAGCAGACGAGGAGCCCGAGCCCCACTTCTCCCCGGCGGTCCTCACCCACGTCGCCGTCATCTTCGCTTCGCTCATCGCGGATCAACTCGCCGGAGAGGGGCAAGGACGACCAGTCCAGCGCACTGCTGGATAAGGAGGGCTCCGATGAAACGGACGCGCCGTTAGACACAGAATCTTTGATCTGGGTGCCGGCAAATCTACATCCTGAGGTTGATCCCGCGCAGTTCAAGCTTCACGTCCGCAACAAGGTCGAAGAGATCATGGAGAAGAAGATGAGGAGCAAGTCCTTGTCCAGAAAGTCGTCGCTTTCGTCGTCTTATGCCAGCGATACCGATGCATCTAAAGCAGAGGGAGCCGACAACACACCTCTGACTTCAGAACCCAAAGATGCGGGTCTCACAGATGAGATGAAGGTTCTTAATAGAAAGAGTAATCCATCTTTGAGGGACTTAACTACAGAATTGCAACGTTTATCCAGGTTGGCTGGTATGGACTCTGGAGACGCCGTGACCATTGCCAGAACTTTGTCGACGACAGCATTGGGGTATACGGATGTTGAGAAACAAGCACTCGATGAACTAACATCACCAACATCATCAAGGATATATAATCTGTCTGATTCCGATTCGCATTCTGAGCTGTCCAGTGAGCCTACTTCACCTACATTGAGAAGACAAATAAATAAAAGCAACAGTGGCATAGCACATCATGATGCTTCACTTTACAGGAATGAGCTGGACGGACAGACCCACAATAAATCTATAGCATTAAAAAGAAGCAGGAGATTAGGACACAAGAGACCACAAGCATCATTATCAACTGGATCAAATTTACAGAACCACAAGGCCGGAAAATTGGCTGAATTAAGAAGCTCATTGTTTCATTCGGATACTCCTGAAATTCCCAATCATGTACATCATTCCGGCCGCCGTAACAACTATCAGCATAGACAAGATGTCAAGAACAACGAATTTCACGACAAAATTACAAGGGGTCACCATGTCGATGTAATGACTTCAAAATACCCTAACAACAATACCGCAAACGACTCACCATACCCTACTTCTTCCTCACAAGCATCGTTGAATAATATGAAACAGCACAAGATGAACAGAAACATCGGTAAAATCAGAACATCAAGCATGCCAAATATGGAGGAAAGGTACATCAGAAATATGGTTTCTCATCAAAACCAACCTCAAATGGTACCCGGAATTAATAGCAGAGCTATGAGTAGACCTAGCTCTTCTATTCCCAACAAACCAGTACCTCCGAAGCCATCACTGAACGGTGATGGACCTTCTCATCAAAGGAAAAATTCTCATGATATCTCTAAACAGGCTCATCATAGACATCCTTATGCAAATGTTGTATCAAATAACCTACCATACTCTAAAACATCTGGTAGACAACAGCGTCCTCATGATCATAAAATAAGGGTGAGTTCTGCACCAGAATCAAATATCACTTCTCATAAACAATCCGAAGATAGATCAACTAAGATCAACCAAAACTTGGATATGTTGAGATCCGAAATTAATGAATTTAAAGAGAGCTTGACTAAAATTGATGTTACATCTAGCAGCAAACCGAGAGAGAACAGAAACATCGAGAAAGTAGAAACACCAGACATAAGTTTCGACTCAACGCAAAATATCAGCTACGAGGATGTTTTAGGTATAGAAAACACGAGTATTTTAGAATCTGCCGACAAAGTGTTTGCAGACCCAGATACCATTAGTAAAGATAAGACTGAAAGTGAAGCAACAAGCAATAAACAATCTGAGCCTGAAGAAGAAGTTCCTCCTCAGAAGAAGATCGAGAATATAATATCCAACTTGGATGAGTTAGATCCAAATGAGGTGGACCAGAGTTCGTTGATTGATGAACTAGAGCTAGCTGAAAAGGACATTACCAACTCTTCTGACTCTTTAGGAGACTATAGTTCCGGTTCGGTGCCTCTGACTCCTACAAAAAAGAAGCCTATTATCTTGGGTAACACAGTTCCAGATTCACAATCGGGTCAGAGCCTGGCTTCAAGCAGTCCAACGAAAAAGGTTTCTAAGAAGAAGTCTTGGCCCTGGTTGAAGGATAGAGTTTCAAGTACAGGAAGCATTCCAACTACTCCAAGTATGGAAAACAGTGAACTTTCTCCTGTTCGTGAGATTCCCTCTACGAACACTGGAAGGTCTGTTTCCAACCCCGAAACTTTGAGGAATAATCTGAGCGAGTCGGTTTCTTCTTTACCAAAAATCCCAGAAAACCCGCCTAACAACGGGGGCAAGGAGAATGTTATTACCAAATTCTTCAAGAAAAGATCTGGATCTGTTTCGTCAATGTTTTCTCTGCATAACGATGATCCAAACAAAGACACCAAAGAACCGGCCCTGGGGTCTGGTGTCACTGTCAACTATGAGTCTGACAGTGATGTGAAACGCAACATACACGAGAAGATTAAAAAAGGTATTTTCAAGAAGAAAAAGACCAAGGGAAAACAAAGCACCAAAGACAAAGAAAAGGGCGAAAAACAGAAACAGAAACAGAAACAGAAGGACAAGGAGCTTAGCAAGGAAAAGGAGGGCTCTAGCTCAAGGGAGCTCACGCCCAGTGGGTCAAAATCTCTGTTTGAGACAAATAGGTCAGGTGACGCGGATCAAGCCACTCGGGCGTCAAGCACGTACAGTAGACGGACCTCCAAATGGCAGAACACGCAGCATGGAAGCACAAGCGAAGTTGAGAGCTCGACAGTGCACCCCGACCCTATCGGAAAGCTCTTTGGCGCGGAAGAATCGAAGGCAAGAAGAACAGACGAAAACGACGGCCAGCCCAGCAGGACCGACGGCGCCGCTCAGGACCAACAGGAGCAGTCCGAAGAGCACGCTGCGTCCAAGTTTGGTGATATGCGCGCGATGGCCTCCACGGAAGACGTCCACGAAAAAATCCGCAGGTCGATCAAAAGAACATCTAGAGCCAACCAGCCCATCGAGTTCACAGACTCAGCCTTCGGCTTTCCGCTCCCTCCCCCCTCGCAGTCGACCTTGGTCATGTTGCACCACAGGTTCCCCGTGCATGTGGAGCGTGCTATCTACCGTCTCTCGCACCTCAAGTTGGCCAACCCGAAGAGGTCCTTACGCGAGCAGGTGCTTCTTTCCAACTTCATGTACGCCTACTTGAACTTGGTCGATCATACCTTACATCTAGAGAGGCAATTGAACTCTGACTCCTCGGAGGTCGACCAAGAATACGATACGAAAGACGGCCCCTTCGCCTCCACCATGGAGTACGACGACTCCTCTTCCGCTGACGAAGAAGACGACCTTCTCTTCGACCTGGAAATAACAGACTTGGACGCTGCTGACCCAGAGAACTTCTCTCCGTCAATCTCTACATAATTTGCATTAATAGACTACTACTAACTCCTATATAAATAATTAGATCCATCATACCTGTATACAAAAAATGCTAACATTTTAGTATATTTCTTTTTTCCTATAAATTTTCATGTTTATAGTAACATAACACCACTTCTATAAAACATAGCAAAACACAGAAAGAATATAAGCAGTTTAAAAGAAGAGTGTTTTTCTAGGAATATTCAGAGGATACATTTATATTGTGTTAAAGATGTCTAGAAGTTTGCCATTGGTTTCCAGTGCCGAAGTGGCCAAGCATAACCATGCGAAAGATTGCTGGGTGACATTGTATGGCAGAAAGGTGTATAATGTTACGGGATTCCTCGAGGAGCACCCAGGAGGGGCGGAAATTATCTATCCGTACGCCGGTAAGGATGTGACGCAGATCATGGCGGATTTGGCGAGTCATGAGCATTCGGAGAGCGCGTATGAGATGATGGACGATGAGATGTTGGTGGGATACTTGGCCACGGAAGGCGAGGAAAAGGGCTTGCTTCACAACCGGAACAACACGCCGGTGGAGGTGCGGTTGGCGGAGGAGAATATCGATCTTTCGGAGTTCCACGAGAAGTTGCCTGCGTTGGAGAAGTTGTCTATCCAGACCGACTTCGACGAGGACGTGCGCAGACACCGCTTTTTGGACTTGACCAGGCCTCTTTTGCCGCAGGTTATGTTCGGGAACTTCAGCAAGGAGTTCTACTTGGACCAGGTTCACAGACCCCGCCATTACGGTAAGGGTTCAGCGCCCTTGTTTGGCAATTTTTTGGAGCCGATTTCCTTAACTCCTTGGTGGGTGGTTCCTTTGGCATGGCTTCCTCCAAACATGTATCTATTCTACTTGGGCTTTGTTAATCAGAGCAAGCTAACTGCGCTTAGTTTGTGGGTGTTTGGTTTGTGCGTGTGGACTTTTGTCGAGTACTGTTTGCACAGATTTTTGTTCCATTTGGACGAGTACTTGCCAGACCACCCGGCCGCTCTCACTTTGCATTTCTTACTTCACGGAATACACCACTACTTGCCCATGGACAGATACAGGCTCGTGTTGCCTCCAACTCTTTTTGTGGTTTTGGCCTATCCTTTTTACCGGTTGATCTTCAAGATTTTCCCCTTCTACATGGCTTGTTCTGGTTTTGCTGGAGGAACATTGGGATACATCATGTATGATGTTACACATTACCTTTTACACCACACCAAGCTTCCTAAGTACTTACAAGAGTTGAAGAAATATCATTTGGAGCATCATTACAAGAATTATGAAATGGGCTTCGGTGTTACTAGCAAGTTCTGGGATGTTGTGTTCAACACCGAAATCACCTCTACGTTCGAGAAAAGAAAATAATTTGTCCTATCGTTCTTTCAGGTCACGTACAAATGCGCCATACAATATCGAAGTCATTCATTTATGAAATAATAAGGATGACTGTCTAAAGTAAAGTCTATTAGAGGTATAACACTAATACCGTCAACATTAAATAAAGTTTCTTTTCAGCAATATCACATTATGACTCACGTTTAATACCCATGTCTATTAATTTGTTCTCATTTTAATACATTTTCACGTTTCAACTTTATAGTCGTCGCCGTCTATACTAATTCCTCCGTGTTCAATAGCATTTTTTTTCTGATTTAACAAGTCCAGGTTAATAACCTTGAATTTCTTTTGCACTTTTTTAACTTTTGTAATCCCATTAGTCTTTGCATGTTTTGTCCATGCTAAATGCCCATCTTGTAGTTGAGAGTTAACTCTCTCATAGAATAAGAGCCTTTTGATATTCAGCAAGGCTTGTTCCTTTTTAATTTTTTTAAGCATTCTCCTTTTGAAATCCTTCCCGTTGGAGAACAAAGAGTTTGATATTTCGACGACCTCTAGATGGTCTTCGATATCGAAGCTAGAGTCGCTTTCCTCATCTCGAAATTCCTCTGAAGAGGAGTCATTGAATTCATCAGACGAAGAGCTACCATCTTCAGAAGCACTATGGTATTCATACTTGTAATTCACAAACCTGAAAAGTCTTTCACATTTCCTATATGTTCTAACATGGACATCCACATCTTTGCTGTTGTCAAGCTCACAATGAGATTCTAAGCTCGCCAGTATTATATCTTGCCAATTTAAAAGCCTCACAAATGGCTTGTTGGAATCTTTAACGTTTCTTCTGTGAGCTTGGTTCTCTACAAGTTTATTTAGCGTTCCGTCAACACCGGAAAAGATGACACGAGCAAGATCCAATAAAAGAGCTGGATTAGGCTCCAACGATGGAACCATTTTCTGCGACGCCCCTGCTCTCGCTGAAATCTTGTTCTTAATGGTTCGTTGCAACAAAGCCGATATTTCAATCATAAGGTTTAGTCTACCCTTGTTCAACGCATTTTCAGAAGAGCAAGATTCCCTTCTTGCCCCAGCATCGGTGCGGATCCCGCCAACACCGCTCTCCTCAGTCTGGATAGTGTCATCCTCTGCATTGGGCGTGATTATTGCCATATTATTTTCTCGCTCAACCTCTCGTCTCTCGTACAGATTTCCGAGCTCAACAGAGTCAAGCACATCGAGGTCTTCATACCTGTTAATGGCTTGCGGCTCGGGAACTAGTCCGGGTGGCAATGGCCAGCTCGCCCAATTCCGCCTTGGAAACATTGGATTAACCTTGTGAAGAAGGAAACTTGAGTATAAGTGAATAGCCAAATCATGTCTATATTCATCCTCGATCGCCCCTAGTATATTCCTCCTTTCTACCTTGTTACTCATGATATCCTGAGAGCAAGAACTCACGCTACCTATGCTGACTTAAGACTATCTTCTACTAAACTTTATGAACTTTCGTTTTGGTTTGTCTTATCAATGATCTTCACTTACTATTAGTGCGAATTGGGACTTAATCATCGCGGGAGGGAATATTTTTCAACTCCTTCTTTTTCTTCTTCTCTTTCTTCCCTTCTTTCTCTTTTTTCCCTTTATAAAGTATTTAATAAACATATCTAGTAGTTATTCTTGATTAAAAAACAGTAAGATGGCGTCGTATCAAAAAAAGTTTTTGGAAAATGCTTTGGAAAGTCAAGCTTTGAAGTTTGGAACTTTCACTCTTAAGTCAGGTCGTCAATCTCCATATTTTTTCAACTTGGGATTTTTCAACACAGGGAAATTGTTAGCCTCATTAGCCGAAGCGTACGCTAAAGCAATTATCGAGTCGGACATTACATTCGATATTTTGTTTGGACCGGCGTATAAAGGTATCCCACTTGCTGCAATCACTGTGTCCAAGTTGGCCGAGCTAGCACCAGAGAAATACGGTGATGTTGGATACTCGTTCAACAGAAAAGAGGCCAAGGACCACGGAGAAGGTGGGTTTATTGTAGGCTGTGCTTTGGAGAAGAAGAAAGTCTTGATCATTGACGATGTGATGACGGCTGGAACTGCCATAAACGAGGCCTTCTCCATTATTGGTGCTGCCAAGGGTGAAGTAGTAGGATGTATAATTGCGTTGGACAGACAGGAGACCACTGCAGACAGCGAATTATCAGCTACACAGGCGGTGCTGAGGAAGTACGGCATTCCAGTCATATCGATCGTGTCTTTGAGCGATATGCTCCTCCACTTGAAGGATAGACTTAACAGCAACGACGTCGACTCAATAGAGCAATACAGAAAGAAGTACTCTCCAAAGAGCTTATAAAGTCCACTATAAGTTGATACACGGACTTGAAATGGAAAAATTACATTAATTTATTAAATAGCATACTTAACCTATTTAATTTATCCTCTTATTTTCATGATTTTTTTCTTCATCTGCTTAGGAGCATTTTTGGCCTTGGGCGGTTCTGGAAGCGCTTCATATATACCTCTTGTCATAGGATGTTTCATGGTAAACAGCGAGTGTATTGGGACGATTGAGTTCATTTTGAAACCTTTCACTTGGGGTATTCTGCTGGGCTCGAAATCAGTTTGGTACTCTCTTGGAACAGGGATACCACTCTTAGGCCCAATCGAGTCTAGAGTAGTAGGGTGTGCCTTCAAGTAGTCGGCAATGCTGTTTAAAAGGGCCCTCTTATTAGGAAAATCAGAGTCGGTAGGCTTATAGCCTCTCTCGGGATCCTTCATCATAATACGAACACGTCCAGGGTTCCCGTAATCCTGAGGATGCAGCTTGTCCAACTCAAGGACAATAGGCATATTCAAGCTCTGGCAAGCGTCGCTAATAGTTTTTGCAAGTGGGTTTTCCACCGCCCTCGATGCAGATACTCTCCTCCCTTCCTTGTGCGACCGATTCTTGTCAAAATAGCAGGGATATATTATTTGGAAGCTCTTTAGTTGCTTCTTTTCCTCATCACTAATATTATTTGGGTTGAGTATATCCTTTTCGTTTACACTATCTTCCTTTTTGTCGTTAGGAAACATAGGGAATAATGGTGGCTCTTGGTCTTGGGATCTGGTCACCTTAGCACCTTCTTTCAATGGCGCAATAGGTGTCTTCAACGAAGGGTCGAATTGGGCAATATCCAAATCCATATTATCTATGTCCTCGTCATCCACATTCTCTAGCACCGGTCTCTTACTCATATTGCCTATAGTCTATTAAAGAACGTTCAGTAGAATCAGTTAAAAGATTACTGAATATTTGAAAAATTGGACATTATGTGTACATACCAGATATATATTAACGTCTTTTAGCAGCGATGGTAATTGAAGAGATAGGCTCTAAGATGGACGGAGACAAGGCAGATACCCTAAGAGCTCTCAAGAACTGCTACGATGTTATGCTATCTCCTAAGTATGACTCATTCAAATCGCATAATGATGTTACTCCTGATCGCAGCATCTTGAGCCAGCATCCAGACATACAGTTCTTTCGGAAGATTAAGTCAAAGAATCACTACAACTATCATAAGTTCAAACAGAGTGCCAAATCCACGCCTACAAAGAGCAGGAGCAGAGGTGACCATATCGATCCCCTCAGTAACGAGGAGCTCATAAAGCGCTTATCTACATTTACAGCACTAAATTGGTACCTCCCATATGGGGTCGAGCAGAATGACTTTAACGAATTGAAGTGCGCCAGAAATGGATGGAGATGTGCCTCTAATACGCGTGGAGACAGACAAAAGAACCACATAATATGCACGGGCTGTAGTGCACAGCTTTTTCTCAAGTTTCACGATATACTTTTGCCCAGCTCAATGACACCTTTTGACTTTGATATGGAAGACTACATCGAAATCAACCAGCCTCTCGTTCAAAGGTATTTGGAGCAAGTCACATCTCTGGGACACGACAAGAATTGTACTTGGCTGTATTTCGAGTGTCCTTTACAGGAGCTGTACTACTCAAGGCCATATTTGGCAAAGACTAATGAGGAGTTGGTCGGTGACTATTTGAAAAACCTTCGCAGCCTCGTTGAAAACGGCATTGTTTTGAACGACCTGATCAGTAGTTCAAATTTGGCTCTAACCATAGGCGAGGAGCATCAAAGAGAAGACTTTGTTGAAAACTCAAAGATTCTTCTTCTTGATCGATTTTATGGAGATGAAAAAGAAAACTTGGCAAATCAACTCACTTTTGTTCCTAACATATTTTTTCACTGTGCCTTGCTAGGCTGGTGCTTGAATCTACAATCATTCAGTGACCAACTAGTTCTCTTGTTGATTTGCTCAAAATGTAATAAAAGGATAATAATAAATACTGCAAAAGGTAGCCCAGTTAAAAAGCATAGCGTTTCCTCGTGTGCTAAAAATGGAATAAAACTTTCTGAATCCAAAATACTAAGTCCTTGCGAGTTTCCACCTACAAAAGTAAACTCTGAATACGAAGATGACTCTTTATATACCCCGCAAGGTCCAAAGCATTTAGAAGCTGGTGCTTCCGAGGAATACGATTTAGTAAAAGAGCATAAGCCATGGTGTTCTATAGTGCATAAAATAGATGGCGAAGTACCAACATTTGAATATCTAGCAAATGTTATTTCAAGGTCAGAAAATGGCATATTGGAAGATCTAACGACGAAAATAGTATCAAGTAATGAAACACCTAACAAAAGAAGAAGAAGTTTTGAAGTTAGCGAAGCGATAGAGAAACTTAATAAACTAAGGAAAATTTATTTAATGGAAGACCAAAAAACGAATATATAAATTATATATCCCGCTAATTATATGTATTGACCTACTACATGATATAGTTTAATTTATATTACATTATCGCGGATTATTAAGTTTTCAACCAAGTAAAAATAATAAGCTGGATTCTCGAGAATAAACAAAATACGTGCTTCTTCGTTAATTCAGTTTCTTAGGGGCTGCACTGAAATCCAATATTTCAATAAAAGTTTCGTCGTTATCATTTCTATGTCTTTGGACAGCAACAACACATCTGTTGCTATCAAATCTGACTTGCCATATGGCGCTTGTAACATCAGAAAGTAGATCCCTCACGAATTTACCTGTTCTTATATCCCATAATTTCAATCTTCTCTCACTGCCACTGACTATCTTTAGATTATCGTGTTGAAAGCACGTTATGGCACCAGTGTGTCCTTCAAGCTTGTATCGGCTATCTCCAGTCTTTGCATCCCATACTCTTAAGGTAGAATCTGCCGCTGCTGATACTAGATATTCATCAGAGAGTTCCAATAGTCCGACTAAGGAGCTATGGCCCTCCAAGGTACGGATGAGCTTCCCACTTTCAATATCCCAAATATTGATCAAGGAATCCATGGAACCCGAGTAACATCTTTTCATTTTGAAATTCAAAGCAGTTGAATAAATCCTGTCATTATGACCAGTCAAAATGTGTTTGCAATTACCATTATCAAGAAGATCCCATACCCTGACTGTTGTATCATAAGAACCAGATATGATTATGTTTCCGTAACCTGAAACAGTTCTGACAGACTGTGTATGGCCCAATAACGCAGTTACAAAATATGGATTGTCCATATCATTACAATCGAATGTCTGTTGTTCTTGCATTTCATCGTCATGATCCTCCTTCTCATTCACAAGGGGCAATTTCCAAACATGCAAGTTATGGTCTCTGGAGCCGGTCACTAGAAGTGGTACATCGGGGAAGGTGATGTCATCACCATCATCATTCTTGCCAATTTTCACTGGAAGAATAATATCTAGACATCTCACGGTCGACGTATGCCCACGGAACACATGAGTGCATTTTCCAGTTTTTATATTCCAAACACGAACAGATTTATCAGTGGAGCCACTAACGAGGGTATTTCCGATATATTTTAAGGCCCAAACGCCGCCTTCATGACCCTTAAGAACTTTGAGTAGATTACCTGTTTTCGTACTGTAAATGTTGATCAACCTGTCATCAACGCCAGTAATGATTTTGTCCTCATCATGCTGAAGACAGGTAACTACAATATTACCCTGACCAGGGACGGGGACACCAATTCTTTTGGGTTCGAAGGTTGGATCCATCCATCTTTTGAGTATTGTTCGACGCTTCTTATACAAGACCTGGGCCACATTTAGATTGTCTTGGTCGGCAGACAGGCCCCAATCTTGCAACAAGCGGTCTTTGTCTTTGAATTCGCTTTCGATTTCCTGATCAGAAGCTACTAGCTTGTCCTTCTTCAAAAGCTCGATCCACAAGTTATTATTGTTCACAATGTTGTACCAATGAGAACAAACAAGTGGGATGGAACATAACGTTTTATAGTCCAAAAGCGACAAAATGTGATATGAGATTTCCAAGGGCAAGTTTGCAACCAAATCTCTTCTGAGTCCCATTTCTATAATGCCATATATGGTGCTTAAAGAAGACCTATCCACGTTCTGCAATAACTTGAATATCAAATGATTCTGATTTCTCTCGTTAAGAAAGGGAGCTAGCTTGACTATCAAGTCAACCAAATCGGTCTGTGTCGAGGGTGTGTTCGAAAGTATGCTTTCGACGGGGTCAAACGAAGGTAACTTATCAGCAGTCAGTTGAACGGGAGACGCGCTGGGGGATGGGAGTGGCAACTGCTGCGACTGCTCCTCAACATCGGATATGGGGGTATTAGTAGGAGAGTTTATGGCACCAGGCACTTTACTATTGCCTCCTACGTGGTCTTGCACGGACTGGATCTGCAGAATGGTGTCCCTGCTGCTGTTAGCGTCGCCCGCTCCCGGGGTGAGTGTGCTCGTAGGCGACAAAACACTCATTAATCGACGCTTAGGAGGATGCACGATGCCGTTCTCCCTGAACGACGATAGCGTGGGAATCACAGCGCTCTGGGCCGAGATCTGGCTGTTGCACTCGGTGTCTGAGATCACCATATCCTCATACGACGCCATGCTGTCACCCTCGTAGATCTCCTCGGCACCGCTCGTGTTCTCCCCATTCCTTATTCGCTTGCGGCTCTCCTTGTGCCTGTTGTCCAAGGCAAGCATCCCCATGCTCTGATACTCCTTGTTTAGCCAGCTGTCCGACAACTTGGCATTCGGATCCACCATCTTGCAGTCAAACACCGGCGTCGCTTTTTCCAAAGGACATAAGGGTGGTATGTGGTTCGAACTCATTCTGCTGTTTCATAAACTCCTTAACTTGAAACGAAATCTGGTTCAAGTCTTATACTACCTGTAGCTTTTGTTTATACACTCGTGCACAGCAATAAATCAATATCTTATCAACTTTTTTGCCTGTGAGTGCCTCACCCTATAACCTGCTCTATACTATTTCAACCTTTTGGAGTTACCTCTCTACTATTCTATACCTTTGCTTAAATATATTTATTTATCCACTAATACTTTTGACGCTATCAACCAACCATTTGTTACGGTCCTTCAAACGGTCTCAAATATTATACAGGAGAGAAAAACACAAGTGAAAAATTGTACAAATTATATGAAGGAGAACGACTTAACAAAAAGCTATATAGACATATTATGTAGACAAGATGGGAGTGGGAGGAAGGGAGCCTTGAGCGTAGGAGGATTAGATGTTTGAGATCAAAATTCCTGGCTCGCCTGGGACGGCAGCGTCGATTATCTTTCCTGTGACGGAGATAGGAACGACCTGGCCGGTCAAGACGTTGGTACCCTCCTTGGAGCCGTTATTGAAGGAGATGATCTCAACCTCATGGACGTTGACGGAGGCTGGGGCCTTCTCGATGTTCTTCAAGACGGACTTGAGGGTGGCGGTCTCGTCGAAGGTCAACTCTCTGTTGAAGACGGTCTGAGGGCTCTCGGTCGCCAATCTCTGCTTCAAGACCGAGATGAAGGGCATGGCACGCTTCAAGTCGGAGCCGACCTTTTCCTTGATTTGCTTGTTGTCGTTGAGGGTGTGGGACTCGAAGAGCTCTCTGACGAGCTCGATGTAGCGGTCTTGCCATTCGGGGAACGTCTTCGACACGAACAAGGTCAACTTAACGGGCTTGGACACGTCGATCTCCGAGGGCTTGCCCTTCTTCTTCTTCAACACGTTGGCCTCTGACTCACGGATCGACCTAGCCAAGTCTCTGACATAGTCCAACGCATCGGTGATGGACTTGGACGCAGGCTGCGCCGGTTTGGGGAAGTTGGCCGTCTGGATCGAGCCGGACTTGCCAAGAACTTCGCGGTATAGGTACTCACTGAAGTGAGAGGCAATTGGCGCCAAGATCAAGGCTTGAGTTTCGATGTATTTGAGAACCAAATCCTTGTGCATACCGATGTTGGACGATACGGAATCACGGTAGTAGTCTCTAGAGGTCTGGTAGTCAAACAAGGCGTACTTAAGCGCAGCCTTGTAGTTGGTGAGATCGTATTGCTCGTATGCCTTTTCAATCAAGTCGTCCATCTCATTGTTAAATGCCTTGTCAAAGAAAGAGTCCTGCGGACCGCTTCTCAACTTGTCTTTTTGCAGCACAACTTCCTCACACCATTCTTTCAAGGTGGTTAATCTCAAGATGGCTGCGTTTGCATTAGACTCATCGAAGTTAGCATCTTCAACGGTGTCTCCCGCATCAGCCAAAGCAATTCTAGATGCGTCAGCACCAAACTTAGTTACAAGTTGCTCTAAAGTTAAGAAGTTACCAGTGGACTTGGACATCTTCGCGTTGTTCAACATCAAGTGACCATTGACTCTAACTCCCTTTGGCCAGAATTGCTTGGGGAAAATAGCCACGTGAGTGTACAAGAAGAATGTTAAATGGTTTGCAACCAAGTCCTTACCGGAAACTCTGACGTCCAATGGATAGAAGTACTCGAATTCTCTTCTCATGACATTAAGCTGCTCAACTGGGATTTCAGTCTTAACATCGTCACGAATACGGAAGATGTAATCGAAGACTTCTGCTGTCATTGACAGAGGCTTAATATTAAACTTACCAGGAGCTCTTCCATAGTAGTCAGCATGTAAAAAGTGACAAATAGTGTAGTATGCCATGTAAACAGTTGAATCAGATAAAGACTCAACTAGTAAGCTTTCATCCCATGGTAGTCTAGTACCGAGGCCGAAGTTTCTGGTAACAGCCCAGTTCTTCAACCAATCCAAGACACCTTCAAAAGCATGTCTGGTTTCTTTACTGAAAGTATTCATGTGAGCCAATCCATCCAAAGCTTGGTTCTTCCAAGACTCTTCACCGTAGTCGATGTACCATTGGTCTTCTAAGGAAACAATACACTCATCACCAGACCTGGATATGACTAATCCTTCTGGCTCGTCATACACGAACGCGTCACCGGAAGAAATCAAATCAGCCTTAATCTTAGGCTTAACCTCTGGGACCTTCTCTCCCTTATACTTACCAACTTTGATTGTACCATTGTAGAAACCCTCTTTGTAAGCAAGCTCTTTAGCCTTTGCCAACTGCACGCTATCTTTGGAAGACTGAATCTTCAAATCATTGTAAAGATACTCTGCACATTTATCACCGTATTTCGTTGTTTGTATAACTGGGAAAATCTCGGTCTTGACCCACTCCTTCTTGATGCCATAGAAGTCAGGTTTGTTGAATAAGTCTTTTGTAGTAGCGTAATCATCTGGAGAATCCGATGGAACACATGTAACAACACCAGTACCCTTACTTGCCAAAACAGATTCCATAGGGAGAATGCGCAAGTCTTTGTAAAGGGAAAGGGGTGCATCAATCTTGGAACCTACCAAAGCCTTACCATCAATTGTGGTTTCTGGCTTGTAATACCCTCTCTTAGGCGTGATCTTCTGGTAAGACATGTTTTTGAACGCACGTTCGGTACAGATAAAGTAATCGCCATTGCCAGCATCGAATATACCGTAATTAATTTTAGGAGATACGAAACAGCATGTTTGTCCATACATAGTCTCTGGTCTCAATGTGGCTGCAACCAAATAGATTCTCTTGTTTTCAAAGTCAAAATTGTTCTCCTTGAAGTGCTTTACAGCATCATCAGTGAATTCAGAGACTTGAATCTTAATACCAGTATACTCTTGAGGATTGATACCTTCACCAGATTGTCTATCGTGATCTAAACAAGCTTGACCATCCTTCTCTGAGTAAATTGTGTACCTCTCACCGAATTTGATTTTATTCAATTCCTTCAATCTATTTACGTGCCACTTGACAAACGCATCATAGTAGGGGTTAACATCAGTAGTTATAAAAGAACGTCTCCAATCGACTCTTCCACCAAACGACAGAAGATCTTTTTGAACCAACGCTGGGAAGTACTCAAGCCAGTATAGTGGATCAGCAAACTTATAAATTTCTTCTTTAGGTATTCCTGAAGAAATCATTATTTCATGCTGGTAAGTTCCTCTTCCCTGCTTGGCAACACTCTTGGACTTCTTGGAGGTGAACTTGGTCGAATCCTCCTTCTTCTTGAGTTCAACAGGGGCCTCTTCGACGCTCTCCTGTTGTGCTGGCACACGAGAGAAGTCTGCACCAAACTCTTCAACCTCACGTTTGATTTTGTCGGCCGCAGTCTTGATAGGCATACCAGTGCAGTGGAATCCTTGAGGGAACAAAACTCTCTTTCCTCTCATACGCTCAAACCCAGCAGCAAACTCCACCTTAGAGATACAGAATGTATGTCCAGCGTGTAAAACACCATTCATGTAAGGATAGGCCATACATGCAAAGTATTTAGGATGCTTTTCATGTAATTTATCCCAATCTCCAGTCTCTGGCTCTTCTTCCAAGGTAGGCGCATCGACCTCGAAAGTCTTCTCATCACTCCAGACTTTTTGGTACTTCTTCTCTAGCTCAATAAGGACATCTCTACGAGCCGTGTTTTCCAACTTAAAAGTAGAACTCATGTTCTTAAGTCAGCTTCAGTTTATACTACGAACTTAAACGAAAAGAAAAATTTATAGCGAAAATTTTATGTCGTGTTATAGTACTTTTTCTTTCATTGAAAATATTTCATACAACAGGATTGAAAGAGCTACTCTGATTATGATATATACTCTATTTTCGTAGTTTCAACAGGGTTGGTATCATCAAGGTGTTTTTCTTTTCCTTGCCTTTGGCACCGTGTAGCAATTTTGAAAGATCTGACTTTGAGCCAAATTCTAAGGTGGTTCCATCAAGAACTTTAGCTTCCAGTGATAAAACAACCTTTCCAGCATCAGCTGGAGATTGGAACTCAACGATGGCAGCATTATGCACAGGGAAGATTTCCGATTTGGCGACGAGACCGATAGAGGTGGAAAAATGAGATGCTACTTGGACTGAGCTTATTGTATCGTTAACATTAAAAACTGCGACAGATCGCAAGTCGTCGTAGCTGGTAAGCACAGATGCACTGTCAGCGGGGGGAGGTGCTGGGCGTCCACGTTTAGAAGCGGATACCAGTATTTTCCGTCCTTCGAGGAGTTCGCCGTTTAGCTGCAAAGCGTTTTTCGCTGCACTTTGGGAGTGGAACACAATAAAGCCAAATCCCCTGTTATAACTGCCTTGTGCTTTCTGGTCATCGCTCACTGGGAGTGTAACCGAGTCAATATCACCAAACCTAGAGAATGAATTCCTCAAGGTGTCTTGAGATACCTTCTTGAAGTCCAAATTCAGAACGTAGATTTCTCTCTCCGAGTCATTATCATTGTTCTTTTTGGGCGTACTTGCATTAGATATGCTTACTTTCAACGTGTATTCTTTCCCGGATTGCTCATCCTTTAGGCGTTTTTCATTTAGCTCTAGCTCGGCAAGTTTTGCTTCCTCAGGAGACGAAAATTCAACGTAACAGAATCGCCGCTTCTTGTTAGCAGCAAGAGATGGAAATCTAACGCTAATTACTTCTCCTTTGCTTTCGAATATAGCTCTGATTTTATCATGTGTCATGGATGGAGGATAGTTGTAGACCCACACAGTATTATTAAGTATTCTAGAAACAGATATTTCCTGACCCTGAATTTTCTTTAAATTCTTCGTAATACTGGAATAGACCTCTTGCTCTGTCGAAAACTCAACAACTGCATGGCTATCTTTCCCTCTTTGAAAGATTTTCACTTCTTTAGGCTCACCGCAGTCCTTCAAGAAATCTCTTATTTTAATTTCAGTGATATCAGAAGGTAGGTGGGAGAGTTTCACGGAATATTCCTCTCTATTTCTCTGGGACCTTTGTGCATGAAACCTCTTACTTTTTGGTTCGTCAGTAAAGGAATCTTCTAGCATGCGCTTTTGTGTCTTCTCTTCTTTTTCTATATCCTGATGCTGCTCTATTCTCTTTAAATTAATTTCCCTCAATAAGTTGTCAGTCTTGACTAAAGCTGACTTGTAAGAATCTAAATCGCCATCTACCTGCTCAAATATAAGCCATTCTTGAAGAACCTTTTCGGGAATATCCATATTTATGCTTTTGTCAGCAGCATCGGCTAAAATACTAGAAATAACATCATAAGGAAATTCGTTTCGTTTGGCAAATTCAAAAGCAAAAGACCAAACATCGGCTTGTGTATCGAATGCTGTAGTTAATTTTTTGACAATTTCATAGGCTGCATCAATCTCATCGAGATTCTCATGAATTGATACAGCCAAACGCTCCACCGTATGATTAATGTCAATATTCTTCTCTGTTGCAAAATTTACATATTGCTTCAAATGCTGTTGAAGTGAACTCATACCATCATCCCACTTTTCTATGTTTGAAAATTCAAAAGACAATATGGACAAGCCTAATACCTTCCAATCATCGTAATTGCTATTTTCCATTACGTTTAATGCTTCTACTCGACGTAAAGCAGACGAATATTTGTTAATTGGATCCTCAAAAAGCCCACAGTTTCGTACGTATTCAGCATAGCAGATAGGCGACAGGGGATACGTGTTAATGAACTTGAGAAGAAAATCTTCTAAAATTGCATTATAATTCCCATTTGAATCGTAGATGATATAAATGAATGATAACCATGCGTCGATTAGTTCGCTCAAGCCTACTGATGATTGTTTTGAAACCAAAAAGCGGTAAAATATCGAAGATACTTTAGAGTATTCACCATTCGAGAATTTATGAACTTGACGCATGTAATTGATCCATGTCTGAACATCGTCTGATTTTGCAAGTTCAATTTCCAATTCCTCGTAGTACCGAGCAGTCTTTAACGTTCTCTTATATATATTATTTGCAAAGACCATCTTCTCTTCGTACTGACTAGAGTAATAGCTAGATATGAAAGACGAATATTCAGAAAAAGAGGCGTCCAAATTATAGTGAGGGTAGCTTAGCCTCTTCAAATGTAGCTTGTCTAAGCCCATCAAGTCTTGCTCCTGACCAGTCTTCTTATATATGTTTTCCAAAAAGTTTAATAACATGCTCCAAATCGAATTACTATTTCTGAAATCATTCACTGTGTCATGAAGCGACCTTATAAAAAGACTTTTGGTAAAAGATATGTCCACAAACCCTTTGTCTTGAGAAAAGCTATCCAATACGGATTCTATGTACCGATTCCAATAATATACTGACGGATATATCTTTACAACATGTTCGTAATAATCGCAAAGCAAGTTAAATCTCTCTTTTTCATTGTCAATCTTCAGTATATCTTCAAGCCAAGCAGCAGTTTCACCAATTTTGGGAGTGAAGTATTGTAGTTTGGAAATTCTGGCTTCATGAACAAGCTTGAACGGAACAGGATTCTTCAGTCTCAAGAAAGCTATAAGATCATCATAGTTACTCTCCGTATATGGTTCTCTCCTAATATGATCCTGGCGAGTTTCGACATCCTCAATCGTATCGCCTCTCATAATAATATCAAGGTTCATATATTTGATTCACTAAACTTTCCAATATGGACATAAATAGATCCTCATCGCGCCTTTTTGCAAAAGGTCCTAAACCTTATCATCCGATAATCATGAATGCAAAAGTATACCTAAAGTCATACGGATGGGTAGAAGGCGAAGCATTACAAAACGGGGGGCTTAGAAGACCTATTTTGGTCAAACATAAAAAGGATTTGAAAGGGCTTGGTCATGATTCTAACGACGCTGACAACTGGTGGGAAAAGTTATTCGATGGCCAGTTGAAGAACCTAACAGTCAACCACGGTCCAAATAATGAGGTGAGTATTGATAGAAATGAAGACCTAGTGCGGAGAGATATAAGAAAACTTACGTCACCTTTATATAAGATGTTTGTTAAAGGTAAAGGTTTGGAGGGAACGGTAGGTAAAATATATGAGAAAACGCATAGGGAAGATGTACATTCTAAGAACGATAAGGGAAGCACTAAACAGACTACAGAGCCCGATGCTCCACAAATTAAGGACATAAGTGCAAGGACGAGCATAAGCAAAGAACGCAAGAGCAAGAAGAGAAGCAAGACACAGGAGGAGAAAAGAGTCAAGAAGAGCGATAAGAAGAAAGAGAAGAAGGAGAAGAAGGAGAAGAAAGAGAAGAAGGAGAGGAAGGAGAGGAAGGAGAAGAAGGAGAAGACCACCACAAGAGAGAAAAATAAGCGCAAGAATATCGACGACGGTTCAGCAGTTGCCGAAAAGAAGAGAAAAAAGGGTTCTGATTCTGAGAAGAAAAAGTCCAAAGTTCACTGAATATGTGGTTAAAAGAGTCTCATAATAATTCAAGGGTTACAAAGCTATAGCACTATGTATAAGACACAGTGTGGTGGTGTATGCTGTCAGAATAGAGTCACCATTAGCATAGTATGTAAAGACTCATGCCGCAGGCACATGATAGCTTTTATAGAGAAGTCATTTTTGTGATACTAATTAGATTACGCATATCTACATACTAGAAATTTATTTAGATGATAATAGTCGAAATATTGGTATGAACGTATGACTAAATCACTGAACGATCATAGCACCAATAGCCACGGCATATGGATCAAAGCTCTTACATTGTTGATCTGTGCTGTGTTGATATTGAAATATGTGTACATATATATGACCTGCTATGCGCTTGGTATAGCTACCAGCATTTGTTTAGGTCTTTTCGTGTCAATTAGAGCAGTACCTACATCACGTAAGGCGCCTAGCATCAATGCGAGAAGAATGAGGAAGTTCAATTTCATTAATACTTTTGATAGCGCTGATACAATGAAAGACTCAGCCTCATATAGCAGCACACCATCTAAAACAGAACCAACTGTCCAAATAATTGAAGAATTTATAAGCCTTATAATCAATGAATTCATAGACAGCTGGTTTCAAAAGCTCTCTGGTAGCAGGATATTTCAGGAAAGCGTCAGGGATGAATTGCATTTCGTCATTGAAAATGTGTCTCAAAGACTAGGAAAGATTGATGTTGCACAATTATTGATTTCAGTCATAATTCCGATATTAAATGACCATTTTAATAATTTCATCAAGGCTGAAGAAAGTGTTAGGTTGCGGAATTTTGATAAGTTGTCGATAGACTCTGTTGAATACAAGATTGCAGTAGCTCGTCAATATGATAGGGGAAAATTACACCCAGGTGTTACTATCACTAGAAGCGAAACAGACGATATAAATGAAAAAAAATATCTAAGGAAGCGAATGAATGAAATAATACCTATTCTTCTATCTGAAAAAGAGTGTTCCAGCGAAATCAGTACGTCACTAGTAAGGGAAATTCTAGCTTGTACTGTTCTTTCTAACATTATCAAGGTGTTTGGCAACAGTGATACTTTCAATTTACTCATAGATAATTTACTCGGAGAGAGTTTACGTCGTCGACAACAGGTTAAAAGGTTGAGAGCAGCTTTGGCAGAACACACCCAGCTGCTTAAACATAAACCATCCCTGAAATTACCAGCGACTGACAACGCCAGGTCTTTGAAAAGTAAGCAAAATTATTTAATTGATATTGACAAGTTTCTTGATATGAAAAGATCTGACAATTACGTTCAAGAACAATTAGAGATCATACGGTCTCACAAGTCGTTAAATGAGCTCAAAATATTTTACCAAGGAATATTGAGCAGACTCATAAGTGTCAATAGGGAGAATTTTGACGATGCTTCATCTAGGAAGTTTTTATCTAAAAGGCTCAATATTCTAAAGGAGACTACTAGTGAAACAATCACCACTTTAATCAAGCATATTAATTCTACTTCCTCAGCTCTAGGTAAGGAAATTAGACTTATCGATGTTCTTAATAATTCTGAATCGTTTAAATACTTTCAGGAATTCATGACTTACAGGAAAAGAGCCGATTTGTTGACAGCTTGGCAAGAGATAAACTCTATAATGGCGCCTTTAGAAGACTCTATTCTTGAAGAAGATGGGAAATCAAACTTGTCCTTATCATTGGAGTTTTTCAATTTAGAGGATATCAAAACTATCTACCACAACAACCTCAAGGGCCTAGCTTTAGGCTCAAGTTTACCAGAGTTAGAAATAATAAAACAGTACGTGAATCAGACTGATAAGACTAAGCGTTACGAGCTCTATCTAGATGCTAGAAAATGTATTTTTAGGATACAGGCGCAGGTTTATGATGAGATGAATTTGAAAGATTTCCCTTACTTTTTAGAATCAGATAATTATTCAAAACTATTACTTAATTACTCGTTCAATTCCGAGAAGAAATTAGCGCATTTTGATTCAAATTCTGGCAAAGATGTTGAACTACATTACGCTGAAGAGGAAGATGAACTTGACGAGCTTGGGCCAGATGTCATAAAGGCTGTTGAAGATGCATTCTCTGAAATTATGAACACCAGTGATACCATTAATGAAGACGACACTCATCAAAAGGAAGGAAGCGGGCTTTCAGTTTCTGATGAAAGTTATGAAATGAAGAGAAGTTTATTTGGCGAATCTTCCAGTCTTTTTGGAGAAGACAAAAACACCATTGACAACAACAATAGGCTGTTTAAACTTTTTGATGACGTCTCGGATGATTCTGGAACAGATAGCGAATCGGTTAATTTTGAATATGACTCTCAACATCAGAATTCCTTTGATGTTTCTGCGCTGGATCTGCATTTGTTTTTAGCAGGACCTGGTGATTTAAAGCTTACAGAAAAGATCGATCGGCTCAGTGACGAGATTGGCAGATTATTGGAACAGCAGAACATTTTAAGGCCCTTATTGAAAAAAGCAGAGTTAACGAATAACTTAGGACAACTCAAAGTCTTGAAAAAGTCGGAAGTAAGCTTGGAACGGGAAATTAATTTATTAGAATTGCAGAAACAGCAGTACATGGTTCAAGAGAACGAAAATAGTTTATACGGGAAGTCACAAGTTAGGATTCAATCATACATAAGTGGAAATGAAAACGGAAAGGAGTTTTACTTATATATTGTTGAGGTTCAGAAGCTTTCTAGACAGCTGCCACATGTTGTTAAAGCAGGATGGATTGTTGCACGGAGATTCAGTCAGTTCTTCAAGTTACACGAGTATTTGAAATCCCAATATCCTGTGGTGAGCAGCATCAAATTTCCAAAGAGAGTTATGCTGGTTCTAAATTTCCAACAAAAGCAAATATTGGAGCAACGAAAAGTAGCTCTAGAGGAGTATCTCCAGGATTTAATAAAGATCCCGGAGGTTTGCTCAAATAAAGCCTTCAGATCTTTTTTATCATCTGAAAACTTTAGTATTCGCAAAAATCAAGCTTTCGAGGAATATTCTGGCGCAGGTAAGAATAAGAGAAATAGCATTGAAATTGTGGCAAGTAAGCTTTACAATGGTATCTCAAATAGAATAAGCAACTCTCCTGTTGACTTAGAAAGTATTAGGCAAAATCATGTTACCATGCAATCGGAGAATTTCCAGGAAATGCAATCTGAGCTCCGACAGTATGACGAGGCCGAAATGCAACAGAACGATTCCAAGGTAGTATTCGTAAAACCTATATGCGATCTTTTGATAACTGTATTTCGCCTTAATTCCTCCAAAAGCTGGCTCAGAGGGAGAGCCTTGGTTGTGATTCTTCAACAAATATTCGGCACAACAATACAGCGGAAGATCTATGAGAGCATGGATAGCTACGTTAAGCAGGAGAAGGGCCTAAATGGTATTCTTACCTCTCTCAAAGACACACTTTTTCCGAATGGATCTTTTCGCTCTCTGGTGTTTAGGTCATCCTATCAAAAGTCTGTTACAAAACAGGAAGCCAAAGCTATCCTAGAAGTCTTCATGAGTGATACCTGTTCGAAGGTTTTTGGTTCTTCGAACACTCATTATGCATATTCCAAAATCTTTTCTTTATTACAAAACAGTTACATAAACGAGCATTTTCTACTATCCTTGCTCGATACCATCATTAGCACCATCTTTCCTGAGATATCTAGTCCAAGTGGACTAGAATCTAGTCATGAATAGTTAAACAGAGAAGTATCTAGATCTCAAGCACGTGACATAGGTCACACAATGTATATCATCTTGAAATATAAGTTTAAGGAACCGTTAGTAACAATAAACTGTCATATAGATAGCGATGTCCAGCGCAGATCCTAAGAAACCGCCTACCGTTCCCGATGGGTGGATTGCAAAATTTGATGATAGATACAAGACCTGGTACTATGTTAATTTGAAAACCAAGCAGTCGCAATGGGAGGCTCCAGAAGGCACTAAATTTGACGATAAAGACAGTGACGATGTTCCTCCCCCAGCATATAGTCCCCATGACCCTGTGAAGAATGCCAGCGTTACTCCACAGCCCACTCAAGCTAGTGAGGCGTCCCATTCTTCTGCCGGTAGAGCCCCACCACAGTCCTATGGCCAGGGAAGCGCATACCCTCCACAGGGCAGCGGATATCAACAGGGACCCCCTCCAATGGGGCAGTTTCCACCACAGCAGGGCTATGGTGGTGGATATCAAGGTTATCCACCACAGGGAGGCTATGGCTACGGCGGTGCTCCTTACGGAGGAGCACCTTATCCTCCTCAGCAAGCTCAAAGACCTAGTAGATTTGGTGGAATGGGCACTATGGGTGGAATGGGTATGGGTCTTGCCGGAGGCATGTTGGGTGGCTTCCTTCTTAACGAGGCGATTGACCACCACGAGCAAGATGCTTACCAAGACGGCTACCAAGATGGCTACGATGGCGGTGGTTACGACGGCGGCGGCGGTGACTTCGGCGATATGGGAGGTGGCGATTTTTAATGTGCCAATGCTAGACGCCTTGATCAGCCATGTGCCAGCACTCTCTTTCACGGCCTTATCTAGTGATTGTTATTTTGACTAGTAGTTACAGAAATCTTCTGACCATAACGAAGTATTTGTATATACAGGAAATAATATTACATAAGCTATGACATAATCAGGAATTTTCAATTTTGCGTTGACCAACCAAAGAAAGGGCATTAGACAAGCACATAATTATAGTCTTCTATAGCTAAATATATTAGAGAACTCCCAGCGGTAGATGAGATTCACTAGAGTGTTAAGACAGGCAGAGGAAGTCTTGGTCAAGGCCGCTTCAGGTAATCCTACTGGTATCGCTGGTCTTTACCAACATCCCAACCCAAGACCAGCATTGATCGCCTTGTACAACCACACATTGAAGGTTTTGGACAAGAAGTACCCCAAGGAATCTATTTACAGACAGTCTGTGGAGGCTTTGACTAAGAACAGGCTAGAGGTTGTGCAGAAGGAGGAGATCACAGAGCACATTGAGAACAAGATCGGTGGTGGTTTGATTGAAGAAATTATCATTCAAGCTCACGATGAGTTGAACTTGGTTAACGAGATGGCACACTTGAAGTGCTGGGAGCCTCTTGAGGAAGAGCCATTGCCTGACCAATGGGTCTACTTTGGTAAGAAAATCTAGATTTCTCTAGATGGCATTGAAATAACCAACATGTGGGGCTGTTTATTTCACACTGTTTTGAATATGCCCCATTCATTCCAACTCACCAGAGGTTTTCCATGGCCTGATGTGAGAGGAACCAACTAAAAGCTAGTCTCTTATTTGTTTTATGGCATATTTATTCTACGCTAAGTCTTTGGATGAGGTGTAGATTAATTCTTTAAACATTTTTTATCTTGATATTCAAATAAGAGAATAAATTATAAATAGGACATTACCAACAGAGTGTAAGACTCTATGGCTTACATTTGTTGTAAGACTATATAAATTATCATGTTCCGACTTCCTATACAATATTAAGATATAACAATTATAAAATATAATATTTCAGCGTAATATAAACAGAACTATTTCCACAGTTTAAAACAAAAATAAAGATGTAACATATTAACAACAGTTGCTCTTGAAGGATGAAGCTGCACCACCTTGGGAAACATCGACGCCGCTTGAGGCGGTGTTTGCTTCTGTGTTAACATGCTTCTCTTGAATAATACTTGCAAGCTCGTAGAAAATGGAGTCAACATTTTCGTTACTCTTTGCACTGGCCTCCAAGAAGGGAATGTTCAACTTTGACGCCAAGGCCTGTCCTTCTTCTTTGGAAACCTGCCTGTTTTCATCATCATCACATTTGTTACCAACCAAGAAAATTTGGGCATCCTCGTTGGCATGCTGGGTCACCGTGTGGTACCAGTTCTCCACATTCTCAAATGTTCTGGAGTCGGTCACATCGTAAATCAATACAATACCCATCGCCCCTCTATAATAAGCCGTTGTGATGGTTCTAAATCTTTCTTGTCCCGCAGTATCCCAAACCTGTAACTTGATCTTTTTCCCCTTGCTTTCGATAGTTCTAATCTTGAAATCAATTCCGATTGTTGTAATGAAAGAAGGGTTGAACTTGTCCTCAACAAATCTCAAGAGTAAGCAAGACTTACCTACTCCCGAGTCTCCAACAAGTAATAATTTCATGATCATATCATATGATCTAGAAGGTGCTCTTCCGCTCATTTTTTTTGCTTAATGACTTACTATTTATCCAGAATCAACTGATGGCGACCTTTCAGAACAATTTCAATTCTTATTTATGCTGACTTGTTGTAAGCTCGCAAAAAGGGATTTAATGATAATACAGCATGGCAATAAACTTCAAAATGTTTAATCAAATTTCGGTTGTGCACACAAAACCAGCTCAATAAAGATGGGTTTTTTACTTGAAGTTAACTACATCAGAAAAGTTATACACAATATGTACAAAGATGCCTTATAAAAACACTTCGGCATTAATCTCTACGGAAGAGGCAGCGTAAGGGATTTGGAAGTTTTCTAATACCTCTGGATGCAAGACACCAATGGAACCAATTTGGATATGCTCACCATTAGGAGAATGTCTGAAAAAGATTTTGGCACCTCTTCCTGGAAAGAAAGTAGGGTTCTCTTTGTCCTCTTCTATCCAGTAGCCTCTTCTCGTATCTTCGCTTGGCTTCTCTAACCAAGGGGTTCTCATTGTTTGCATGATTTTAGCTAATAAGCCCTGGGCAAACTCGAAACCAGAGGTTTTACCTGCGTAAACAGCACACCAGTTACGTTGGTTAATGGCCCTCCTCTCTACTTCAGGCTTTTTGAACACCACGTCACCGCACTCAAAAACCTTGATAGGCAAGGAATGCTTACGGTTCTCCTTCACGGTCTTCAAGATACCGGGCAACAAAGTTGTTCTAACAACTTGATACTCAATTGTCTTGGGGTTTTCCAAGTGAACAGCCAAGGTACCATCGTCCTTTGCTCTCAAGAAACTGAAGTTCTCGTCATGGGAGCACAAAGTCAAGGGCAAAACTTCTAAGTATCCGGCCTGGGAAGAGGCATATCTTAAGATATTGCCTATCTTGTTAACAGGCAAAGCTTCTGCAGCTGAAGACTCACTATGAGGTTTGGTTTTCGTAATATTGTTGTATCCATAAGCAATTGCTGCATCCTCCATGATATCGCACTGGTGCAAAATATCAGGCCTGGTTATTGGAATCTTAACATCAATTAAATTATCGTCAGAAGATGGTTTAGCATCTAATGACATCTTCTTCAATAAGTCGGAAATTCCTTTCTTATCTAACTTTAATCCGAGGCAGGAGTTGATATAAGAAACCTCAGCTTGTGCTGTCTTGGGAGTAACATTTGGAGCCATTCTACTTTCACCATTATGCTCAGACTTGATCTCTAAGGGCTCGATTTCAAATGGGTTCTTACAGTACCTCGAAAACATAGCAACCATCTGATTAAGCACGATTTCTGTCTTAGTTCTATCAGTACCAGTTATTTCGATAAAGACATTCTTCGTATTCAATGATATCTTGGAGAAATCAGAGTTAATTATTGGAGGAAGGGAGCACACGTTACGTTCAGAATCCAAAATTACAGGGTAAACAGGAGAATCCCTGATGATGTGCAAAAATTTACCCAAATTCTTATCCTTGTCGTAAAATTCCATTAATTCATTTCCGTCCATAACCTTTGTCTGATTCAATGGCTTGAACTTGATTTCTGAAGGCTTCAAGGCTGCGTATGTGAATGGTGGCTTTATCTTTTCAAGGTCGTGAGTACCCATGGCGACCAAGGTTCTATTTCTACACAAGTTAGCATGAAGTTTATCTTGCAATGAAATGAAAGAAGCATAGCTTCTTTCATCGAAAGTCACATTCCTCAATATAGCTCCTGCAGCATAGGGACGAATCACTTCTGTGGACTTCTCGATAGTAAGAGAAGTAACAGGTTTGGAAGGATTCAACTTGTACACGGGTGGCTCCTTTCTTCCCAAAAACTCGTTCAAGGCTTGCGCTATTCCCTCGATACATAACATATCATATCTGTTTGCTGGGACCTCTATTTTTAACTGGGGTCTTTCTCCGTCCTTACACTCATCTGTGGTGTCTTCATCTAGTTCAATACCAAAATCGAAACACAAGTCCTCGAATTCTTCGGTAGTATACTTTTTACCTATCAAATCAAATAGATCTTCTTTATCAACAGGAATAGTAGGCATCCTTATCTATACTCTTTATATGTTTTATTTGTAAAGTGTATTATCTAAACCTTCAATATAAAATACCACTGACTAAATAAATCGCTGAAAAATTATTTGTGATGTGATTTACGCTATAGAATAATATCCACAGTAAATATGAGAATGATGTACTATATATTTTCCGAATCTTCATTAAGCTTCATGCCATGTTCGTCAGGCACCCTAACTTTCTTTACCTCCTCTAACTCTTGTTCACTTGCACCATTGAACCTTTCTATTTCTTGCACCTCTGACATAAGAGCATTCAAATCAAATATTGGTTCTGCACCTTCGGGCAAATCTTTTGCGCTTTGAGCTGCGTCCTCCCCTGGTGGAATATGACAATCATTTGAACCTGAAGCATTGTCAGCGGAAGAGTTGCCGCTCGATGAGCGACTAGTAAAGTTCCACCAACTCTTTTCCTTTGGCTTGAGAAAATCTTTCCAGTTTTTCTTCCTGTCGCCGGCTTCCATTTCATCTTTCATCTTAGCCCGAGCTTCATCGAGCTCATCTATAAGTTTCCTTTGTTTTTCTGTCTGTTCAGGATCTGGATCTTCGATTTCAGTGAACTCTTCGCTCAATATCTCCCAGTCGAGCATTTTAAGGATTTTAGGTATCGCCTTACGATATGACATATGGCCGTCCACCAAATGAGTACAGTCTATGTTTTCAATGCCATCTACAGCTATTTCAGATAATCCAGCAACCGTCAGTAATCCTCCACTGGTTGCTCTGAAAAGATAGCCTAAAACCCAGTCCTTTTTAGAGTAGCCATTGACAAATCTGCCACTCACAACTGACCTTGCAAGCGCCATTTGGTCTTTTTTAACTGCAACAGGACTACCCAAAATTATAACGTTTTCAATTAGGCCAAACCCACCTCTTTTTGCAAGCTCTATGAGACATGAATAAACCAAGCGGGCACCCAATGAAAACCCTACCAACGTTATAGGTCTCACCCCCATATTACCTGCAATTAATGTATCTGCTAGTAAATAGCCAGCTTTCCATGCACGATCCAATGAAACGTTCCAAGGGTTATCTAAGATATAAGAAAGCTTCGATAATGCCATAGGGAGTTGAATTGCTGACATCAAAGCCGAAAGGATAGTAGCACCTAAAATTTGCTGGATAGAAGTAGAAAGAGCTTCACTAGCAAGGATATTGATGGTTTGCCCCATAGACTGTAACATTTCAGGCTCCCATAAAAGAGAAAATATATCACCCATGACTGGATCTATAGTGGAAAAAGGTAATCGGACATCATCAGCCTTACCATTCATCCAACCACTTACAGTGAGTATCAAATTGGTTCGTTTTCTGTTATGCAAAGGTTTGAATTCAAATGTTTGGATATCTCCTGCTCTTCTACAGCCAGCTTTAGAACCAATTCTAGCTCCTACCATGACACCACTGGTTGTTATTATAGCGCTACCACCAACTCCACCTAAAAATCCTGCAGTTCCAGTAACTCCGACCGTGGTCAAACCAGCGGCTAACCCTGCTCCAATCACAGGAGCCAAGAGTCCAGCAGAGAGACCTATAGCCAATGAACCTCCAACAGTTGCTAAACCTATGTACGCCATTCTCATTTTCTTATTTTTCTTGATATGCTTACCGATTAATTCTTTGTTATTCATAAACTCTTCCTTATTTTCTATGGATTTTTTGTTGGTATCAATCTCTAAGCTCTCGATTAGCCTTCTTTCGAACTGGGTAATGGCCAACTGTTGCATATCTAGAAGTTTCGAGAATCTCATTAATAAGGTTCGAGATCGACTATCATAGTAGCCCTCACTAAGAAGAACCAATATTAAGTCACATATAATTGCCCATTTTGTTCTTAGTCTCTTTTCATCTTTTTTATTATCCTGTGATTGATATATCCTGGCTTGAGTCAAATCTTCATTAAGTCCAGAAGCAATATCTGAAGATTTAATACCATGGCTTCCTAGATTTTCAATCATTGTTTGCTCCTCTTTGCTGAGCTCTAAATGATCATATAGCTTCGGGAGAATGAACATAGTCCAATTAGCAAAGTTTCTCTGCGCATTACTCAACAGTTTTGCTACTCTCTTCGAAGAGAAATTATTGATGTAGGCCAAGTCCGTGGCCATGTCCAACATGACGAGTTTTATGGTACCTACGTATGCAAACTTTTCTGCTTCATTAAGCATATGTGTGATTGATTTCAAGGTTTCTTCCGTGTCAAGAGTGTCATCAGCGTAATCAGAAAGCTCCCCATCGGTATCGCTCTCTTCCTCGAACTGGAATTCCCTCTCAACATACTTCAGGCCTGAAACAGATGGTTTGAAAAGGAAATCTGTTTCTTTGTCAAAACTAGCGTACTTCTCCATCTGTTCCGCAGTGTCAATCTTGGTGTAAGCTTTACGCCAAAAGTCAGCACCAGTCATATCATAGATATCTGTCTTTTGGAATTCAAGTTCGCCTCTATCATTGTAGTAGTCCAGCTCAGCTATGGTTTTCATGTCTTTCCAATCAGAGACCTTCATGCTAAAGAAATCGTCTCCTTTCTTGCCTGGATCTGTTTCCTCTGTTGCGTTCTCTTTAAGCACCTGATCCTGGCTTTGGGTCTCGGGAGCAACATTGGCTCCCGTAGTAGGCTCATGACTCTGTCCTATTACCTTTTCCAAAGGCTCTTTGGGAAGATCAGCTGTGTTTCGTCTGTGTTTATCCTGTGCAAAGTCAAATTCGATATACCTGGTCTGCTCCCTGTCTTTGGCGTGATCCGCGCTATCGCTTTGGGCTTCGTCAATCACGCATTGCTCGGAAGAATCAAAACTCGATGCTGCTGGAAGACTGGGTAAGTCTGTGATACTCGTCTTGGATGCAAAGCTCCCTTTCGTTGTAGAGCGCTGTGTTGGGGTCGCTGCCTGAGCGTACACTGAGTTGCGGGAAACTAATGAATCATCAGTTGATTTGTTGCTGTTGCTATACATTCTCATATCTGATGCTGAACCTTGTTCAAATCCAGCTCCTGAAGATCCTAAATAGCATTTGCAGTAACAGGAATGTTAGCTAGGAGACTTATTTGTTACAGTTAACACTCAGACGTGCCTATTGAGTCACGTGAATGTCTTCAATATCCACACGATCCTTCTCCTCCTCCTCAGAGAACACAGGCCGGTCAGTTTGGGCGGCCGCTCCATGGCACAGAGCAGGCATGGTTGGCAGAAGGAGGATACGGTGCTGGGTATCTAGCGAGTCAGCTTACAGATATGTATGCAACATGGTTTTACTCAAGGCGCCCATTAGCCAAACGGCCGTTCGCAGAGTCCAGGAATATGTTGCCTCAGATGATAGTGGTCGAGCTTCATCAGCAGAACCGGCAGAAGCCAGTTCCATCGAGAGCTCAAAACCCACCTGATTGTTATACCACCTGTCGACGGAGCTCTCTGTTCCATAGCCGTGAGGCCTCGTGTGATTGGGTCGGCCCTGCTGTTCCAACGAGATCTAGTCCTTGACGGCCATCGCTCAACCTCCGCAGAGGGACCAACGACCACCTTAGATTTCAAACAACCTCATCGAAGCCAGCCTAAGCTGACAAAACAGAACCAACCACGAATCACAACATTGAACTTGCTTCGCGAGCGCCGATCTGCTACAGATAAAGACTACATCGACACCCAAACAGCCCGAAGGTTTAATTCAAGTAGTCAATGAGTTTCCTCCATAACACAGGTGGATTATATTGAAGAGGAAAAAAAATCTCACTAAGAAAATCCACTGGTATTTATACTCGCGGCATCTGAAAAAACTCGATGATATTGATGTGCTTACCCGCATCCAAATTGATTTGAGGGCCCAAAGGTCTAACATTGAAAGATAGTAGAAGGAACAAAACAGTGGTTGCGGTGCTAGATTACTAGAAAGGGCAGAACCAAGATAGAGATCAAATTGCGGCTAATTTCGAGGATGTCCAAGAAAATTTCAAACTATGACAGCTTACCATTTGCTAGTGAAAATTCATTAGAGCCGCAGCTCATCACACGGTTATTTGAGGAGGAATTGAAAAGCACGCTCACGTCGGCAGATCTACAGTCGGACATCCAGCAGGTGAAGGGGCTCCTCTATAATCGAGACTATTTGAGTGCTTTTGACAATGACAGCAAGAGATTTGCTTATGTAGCACGATGGACACCAATGCGGGCTCTATCTTATTCGTCGCTTTTTGGGTCACTCGAGCCCTTGGTTGAGAGGTTGCGGGACCCATACCAGACTACAAAGTTTCTCTGCATTGGAGGAGGTGCGTCATCGGAATTGGTCGGGTTGGGGTCTGTGTTTTGCCGTTTGAAAGAGTATACCCCCAAGTCTGACTCCAATGTGACTATCGACATCGTCGATATTGCCAACTGGGACAACTTGATTGGCAAAATAGGAAGCTATATGAAGAGCCATTGGATCTTTGACGGCAACAAGCTTAATATAAACTTTATTCACAATGATATCTTGGCCATACAGAACCCGATACCGAAGTACCAGGAATATGACTTTATAACCTTGATGTTCACAACCAATGAGCTCTTTGCTGAGAAGAGAGGCGAAACAGTCAAGTTTTTGAAAAAGCTTAACAGCGAATGTCAGAGTGGTTGTTATTTGTTGATTGTGGAAAGCGCTGGTTCGTATTCTCATATCACAGTTGGAAAGAAGAAGTTTCCAGTTCAATTTTTGATCAATACGATTATATCTGGAGAACCGGGTAAGAACAACGGCCCGTGGGAAATTGTCAAGCTGAGTGAGAGTTGCTGGTACAGAATAAACGAAAAGCAAATAAATTACAGCTTGAAGTTGGAGAATATGAGATTCTTCTATTACTTATTTAAAAAGAAATAGTCGCATGATAACTGGACGGGCATTATGATACATTTAAATAGATTGCTAGATTTTTAATTTGGAAATAATTTCTTCTAATTTCTCAGGTGACTCTTCAGTATCTTTTTCCTTGTCGCTTTCATTCTTCCCTGCATCCTTCTTTGGAGACGAAGGTTCACTCAAGATGCTCTTTTCAGCTTTCTCAACCAACTCTGCGATCTCCTTGGCGTTCTCAGCTGCATCGGAGCTCTGGCCGGAAACTTTCTCGAACTTCTTTCTCTCTGAAGCAAAAAGGCTTTCTAATTCATCTCGCCATCCAAGGGCATCGGCAATATGTTCTGCACCTTCGTCACAGTCTACCAAGTGTATTATATCTGACTTTCTATCTTTGTACTGGAAATCACCAACCACTTCCTTGTTCAAAAGCACCCGGAGACATTTGCTGCTTACCTCTGATGGCAATGACGCAAACGGATACACAGTTAACGAAGTCCCGGCAACTATAGCCACAGAAACATCGTCAGTATCTTCCTCCCATTGACTGAAAAACTTCTCAGGAAGCCCCTCACCAAAAAACACAATATCCAGCTTCACGTAGCCCTTACAGTTAGGACATATTGGTATTCCGCCATTTGTGCTCTTGTCCTTCATCAATTCCCTGAGCCTCTCGGTACTCATTTCATGATTACAGTCGATACAGTGGTTTGACGCAAAGGACCCATGTGCCTCCACTATGTATTCATCCCGCACGCCGGCGATCCTTTCTAATGTGTCAATATTCTGCGTATATATTCTGTGTAGCTTTCCCTTGTCTTGCAACAATTTCAAAAAGTAGTGGTACTTCGTAGGCATGAAATTACCAGGGAACAATTCTTCAGCCAAGGTATAGAAAGCCTTGGGGTTTTCTCTGAAGTATTCTATATCAAACACTGCCTCGGGATACGGAAGGTTCAACTTGGATAAGTTAGAATAGAGCCCAGTCTTGGGACTTCTAAAATCCGGAATTCCTGCCGATGTAGACACACCAGCCCCTTGGAAAAATGTGAGCTTCTTATTATGTTTAGTAACAGCGTCTATGAAAGGCTTGAACTTCTCTTGTACTTCCTTCTTCATCTTTTAAATACCAGTATAAAGATACAGAGTATCTACTCATCTCTCAGCTCCAAATCTCTGATAAGCGACAGGTACATTCGGCGGTTTTGTGTTATTTTTCAGTTGCCTTCCGCATCGAGCTTTCTTAAGTACTAAGAATCAGAGAGAATTAGAACAACTCTTAGTACATATATACTATATGAAGCAAAGATTAACAGGATTGGATCTCCAGATACTCTGTAAAGAGTTACAGGAGGAACTATTGAATTACAGATTGCAGAATGTGTATGGTACAGCTAAGTCGAACAGACAGTATATTTTGAAATTTTCAGTTGCTGATTCCAAGAAGCTCGTAGCATTGGAAAGCGGCAACAGGGTCCACATTACTGAATATGAGAGGGCCACGGAGGATTTCCCTTCGAGTTTTGTGACCAAGATGAGAAAGCACTTGAAAAGCAGACGTCTTACTGGAGCGAAGCAGGTTGCGAACGATAGGATCTTAGTTCTTGAATTCAGTGATGGAGCATTCTATTTGGCGCTCGAATTCTTCAGCGCAGGCAATATCATATTGTTGGACGAAAACTTGAAGATTTTGTCCTTGCAGAGGACTGTGCAAGAGAAGGACGGCAACGATAGGTATGCTGTAAATGCGACGTACTCGATGTTTGACAAGAGCTTGTTCCAGAAGGAATTGCAAGTTCCCAGAGTCGAATTTACGCGGGAGCTTGTGTCCGAATGGATAGCATCTCAGAAAACTAAGCTTGAGGATACTCTGGATGCTTCGAAGAAGAAGAAAAAGGTTTACTCAATCCACAAGCTTATGTTCATAAATGCCAATCATTTATCCGGCGAACTCATTTTGAAGAATTTAGTTAGTCATGGCATAGACCCTTCTTCCGGCTGTTTTGACTATATTGATGATTCAAATGGGTTGCAGAATATAGTAGATGCTTTAAATGAGTCTCAAAGCGATTACTTGAGTATTGTTGAGAGTCCAACAAGGGTCCAAGGTTGGATAGTATTGGTTAAAAACTCGTTGTATAACTCTGAGGACCCTAATTCAAAAGATCTTCAATATATCATGGATGAGTTTCACCCTTTTAAGCCATTCAAAGAGAATGAAAACAAGTACCAATTTAGGGAAATAGATGGGTATAATAAGACTTTGGATACTTATTTCTCCACGATCGAGTCTTCAAAATATGCATTAAGGATAGAACAGCAGAAGGAACAAGCACGCAGAAGGTTGGAGAAGGCTCGTAGTGAAAGAGATAAGCAAATACAGACCTTATTAGACCAGAAGAATTTAAACATCAAGAAAGGTGAGGCAATCATGTACCATGCTGACCTTGTTGAGGAGTTGAAGGAGTCTGTTTTGCAATTGGTGAGACAGCAGATGGATTGGGAGAACATTGAAAAGTTAATTATGTTGGAGCAGAGTAGAGGAAATAATCTAGCCAGGATGATCAAATTACCATTGAAGTTGATTGAGAACAAGATAAACATATTGCTTTCTGACCCTAATGAAATCGATTTGGACTCTGGCGCTGGCGATAATGGCGCTGGTTTCGATTCTGACTCCAGTTCTGACCTCGAATCGTCTGACTTTGACAGTGACGACCTGGACTATGACTCTGAGCTCGAAGAAGATGTACGTAGAAAGCGGATGGAGAAGAAATCAAACAAGGACTTGCGAAGCAAGCCTACGGTGCCTTTGTTGGAAGTAACTATAGATTTATCGCTTTCCCTGTTTGCTAACTCAAGAATATACTTTGATAATAAGAAGAGTGCTGAGAGCAAACAGGCCAAGGTGGAGAAGAACACGGAAATAGCTTTAAAGAATGCCGAAAAGAAGATTAACCGGGATTTGTCCAGCAACTTGAAAAAAGAGTCGGAAACCCTCAAGCAAATTCGTCCCAAGTTCTGGTTTGAGAAATTCTACTGGTTTGTTTCTAGTGAGGGTTATCTCTGTTTAGCAGGAAACGATGACACGCAAACCGATATGATATACTATAGACATTTCAACGACAATGACTACTTCGTCACCTCTGATATTGAAGGGTCATTGAAAGTGTTCGTGAAGAACCCTTATATGGGGAGGGAAGTATCACCCACAACATTGATGCAAGCAGGGATCTTCTCTATGTCTGCATCTAAGGCGTGGGATAATAAGATCACTACGTCTGCCTGGTATCTCAGAGGGTCTGAGATGTCGAAGAAGGACTTTGACGGATCCCTAGTTTCGTTTGGAAATTTCAACTATAAGGGAGAGAAGCAGTTTCTTCCTCCATCACAGCTTGTTATGGGTTTAGCATTCTATTTCCTTGGTGATGAGGAGACTACGCAACGACACCGTGAAGTTCGTCTCGCGAAGCAGCAGGAATACGGCTTGGAGATTGTTATGGATAATAAGAAGGCTGACCTTGTGAATCTCGAAGAGATGGTGATGTTAGAGTCGTCTACAAGCGAGATCGATTCCAAGGAGAACGGCACTAATGACAAATCTAACCAGAAAGCCCAGGACCAAGAGAACGTTGCTGACGGTACACGCGATGCGCACGGAGAGGAATCTGGCGAAGAAACTGCCGCCTCCAGTGCTGACACAGCTGCCGAAGCCTCGCTGGAGGTACAATCGCCGGCCCCCGCATCTGGCAAGCAGAGAAAGGCCCTCCGCAAGGGCGCGTTCGACGACGACGAGGTATTTGACCCCATCGCTGAGACGCTCCGCAACTTGAACGTGGAGGAGAGGTCGACGCAGAAGGGCCCCAAGGTCAGAGGAAAGAAAAAGAAGTTGCAGAAGGCTGCAAAGTATGCCGACCAGGACGAAGAAGACTACCGGCTCCGAATGGAGGCCTTGGGAACCTGGAAACAGGTCGAAGAAAACAAGAGGAAGCACGCCGAGGCCGCAAAGAATACTGCCTCGCGGCGCCAGGGCGCCGCCGGGCAGCAGAAACCGGCGTCAAGACGCTCCAGACAAGAGATGGCCGAGTACCGCAAGTACTTGACGTCTGAGGTCAATGACAACGAGTCTGCCGCCGTAGACTACTTGGCCATCTTTGACTCCTTCCTCGCCACCCCCGCCACCTCCGACTCCCTCCGCTACGTTGTCCCCGTGTTTGCGCCCTGGCAGTCTCTCAGCAAGTTCAAGTACAAGGTTAAGATCCAGCCGGGCAACATGAAGAAGGGCAAGTGTGTATCTGAGCTGCTTCACTCCTTACTTCTGCGCAGGATAGACACCGCTAACTCCGACCCTGACCTCGACTGGGCCGTCGAGCACGAGTTTCTTTCTGTTCTCAAGCCTGCCGACGTCGTCGCCTCCATCACTACCGCAAAGTCCCGCCCAGTGCTAGGCGCTAAGCGGAAGTAGTCTACTGGATACCTGCGGCACCCGTCGCGCGCTTAGCTGCAAAAACGGGGCAGCACCCCCGGCCGCTTTGGCAGCAGTCTGCTGCAAGAGCCCACGCCCACGCCCCTGGGGGCCCGTGGGCCCTCCGCTACCGCAGGGTGCTCTGCGCAATAAGCCCCGCACGTGGCGGCGGCCCGCACCTTATTGGCCCCAACAGCGCTAAATTAGCTACCCCCAAACACCACGCTAACCGCAATGGTAGCCCACTAGCTTCCAATTGGCAACTGCCAGGAGTAAGAACGAAAAACACAAAGCGGTTTTGTGTCATGATGGGCAACGGGGGGAATCAGCCGGTTTTCGTAAGCGGTGAATGGTGCAAATTGCGGTATGTGCTCACAGCTAAGGGGCATTTTAGGTCTTTTAGGTATTAGGAATATATTAGGTACAAATTAAGACTATTATATATAGATACAAATAGATAGATATATATATAAGGGTGTATAGGGTCTGGAACATACAAGACAGTCCGATTGACTAAAAAAAAAATCTGAAGTATCTGGAGCCAGTAGTGCAGGGTATATCAGAGGAACTAGACGAATTTGAGAGCGGTTGAAAGACGGTTGCTTGCGTTGGACTAGAAATAGAAAGTACAAGAGTTAGAAAAGCAAGAACAGCAGCAATGGTAGCTATATCCAAGTTGATCAACAACGGGTTGCTTCTCTCGGGCCAGTCTGTGTTCGAGCTGTTGGCCACGCCGCAGCAGTCCAGCACGGACCAGTACAACATCGCGCGCTTCTTGGGCGGAGCGGGTCCCTACATCCAAAACCCCGGATTTGGGATTTCCACCGACATCCCAGATCAGTGTTCCGTCGAGCAAGTGCAGCTCTTGTCGAGGCATGGCGAGCGGTATCCCACCAAGGGCGACGGGAAGGCGTTCAACAAGATCTTGTCGAAGCTCAAGCCGCTCAATGGCACGCTCAAGGGCGAATGGGCGTTTTTCAACGACTACACCTACTTTGTGGAGGATCCCCTGAACTACGAGAAGGAAACAACCCCCACAAACTCCCAGGGCCTCTACAGTGGCACAGACAATGCCTTGAGACACGGGGCCAAGTTCCGCGCGAAGTACAAGTCGCTTTTCCTGAAGGACCAGGTCTTGCCTGTGTTCACCTCGAACTCCGGCCGTGTGGCTAAGACGTCAAGGTACTTTGCCCGTGGCTTCTTGGGCGACGACTACAACAGCGACAGCGTCAAGTACGTGATTCTCGAGGAAGAGTCTTCTATGGGTGCGAATTCGTTAACCCCACGCTACGGCTGCGAAAATTTCAACGAGAACCAGAACAAGGACATCTACAACAAATACAACGACGACTTCTTGACCGACGCTTTGAAGCGCTGGCAAAAGAGCAACCCGAAGTTGGACTTGGACAAAGATGATATCCATCAGCTCTTTTCCATGTGTGCCTACGAGTTGAACGTGAGAGGCCAGTCTTCGTTCTGCGACTTGTTCACAAACGACGAATATCTCAAATACTCGTATGGCAGCGACCTCACTTCGTACTACCAGGACGGTCCAGGAAACAATATGACACTGACCATCGCTGCTCCTCTCTGGAACGCATCGTTGGCACTTTTGAAAGACACTAGCAACAAAAACAAGGTCTGGCTTTCTTTCAGCCACGACACAGACTTGGAGATCTTTTATAGCGTCAGAATCGACAGAAAGGACTATCTCATGCCTGCAGACCATATTCCCTTCCCCCACTACTACTACCATACCGATATTGTGCCCCAAGGTGCCAGAATCGTGATTGAGAAGTACCTGTGTGGCGGCACAAGCTACGTTCGTTTTATTGTCAACGACGCCGTCGCTCCTATTGACAGCTGCAACTCCGGCCCTGGTTTCTCGTGCGAGTTGTCTCAGTACGAGAAATACGTGCAATCTCGTATCAGCGACCACAACTACGGCCAACAGTGTGGTTCCTCTAATGTTCCCTCCAACGTCACCTTCTACTGGGACTACAACGAGAAGAATTACACGGCCTCTTTCCTTGACCAATAGGAACTGATTTTCCTGAGCGTCTGCTCCTTGGGTCTTTTAGTCCCGTTCTGAGTTGCTCCATCTTATGGTCCTTGCAAATTCGCTTACCGAGTTTTACCTTTCTTCCGTCAACCCCTTTCTTTCCGAGAGTCTTTTTTTGAACTTCCTTAGATCTAACCCCAGATACTAAGTAGTGAATAGAATATTTTCTTATTCCTATGTAGGGCGTTTGTATCTATGCATGCAGCAAGCAGGGCATGATGGTCTTTAATTGCAAAAAAAAATCGCTTTCAAAGATATTCCACGATATTTCCCAAGTCGCCTTGTAAATGCATACCAAACCATATGATAATCCAGTTTACCTCTTCGTATTATAGCTGGCAAATTGGGTTTTAAAGAAGGCCGTGCTGAAAAATCAGCCTCGCCTTTTCTCAGCATCTCATCGCATGTTCAACGACGTTAATGTGACTATTGTTCCAGGATAGCATTACTGCCTTCTCCCTGGTCTGAATTAGTAGATTCCTCAACCACTCATACTATCGGCCAAGCCACCATAAAACCCTTCCAAAACGCCGTACAGAAGTAGCGCCTTTAGGCTCGAAAACTGTGGAGTTAATCATGTCAGATCTTCAACTTAGAACCTAATATCCATGCATATGGATGCGAAATAGAACACAGTGGTTCCCTTCAGACGCCAATTGCTGGAACGGCAAACCCTGGGCTGTAATGTAGTAGTACTTTGTGGTAGCTATGGTGATTGGACTGTTAATGATGCACACCTGCCTGGTTTAACTTGGAAATATGGGTTGCAGCATCGTTGGAGAAGGCTAGAATGCCGGGTACTGCTAAGAAGCAGGACCAGCCGGGGTCCTAAAATGGAGAATACGTACGTTTTCTGGCAGCTCAAGGATGATCATTCTATATAAATATGTGTCTATTGTCCTTGGTGTAGAACAGTCCTGGACAAGATTCACTCAAAGCTCGGTCATAAAAGCAGCAGAAACAAGTCCGATGAGCACAGAGGGAGAGAAAGAAAAGACAAACGTCCTGGTATACCAGAACGAGGTCGAAGTTACCGACAAGAAGGAACAATCCGAAGTGGTAAAAGAAGCGACCTTGGCCGAAGTCTATGGAGAAATAGATGGGGAAAAGGTTATATTCTACCCCGAAACAGCAGATCAGCATAACCCAGAGGGCTTGCGTACGCCCAAACAAGCAGAATATGCTACTTTAAAGCGTAAAATTGGAAACTTAAGGAAAGTATTGTTTATCATATGTTTGGTCGAGTTTTCAGAAAGAGCGCTGTACTACTCCTGTACTGGTCTTTTGACAAATTTCATCCAAAGACCCATCCCCAAAGGAAGTACTACAGGAGCTCCCGTGAGCAAGAGCCTGAGTGACTCGCCAGGTGCATTGGGTAAGGGTTTGCAGCAGGCCACAGCTCTCACTTTGATTTTGAAGTTCTTGTCTTACCTTGTACCTTTGTTCGGTGGGTATTTGGCCGACACAAAGATGACCAAGCTTCGGGCTATTTGGATAGGCATAATAGCAGGGTTTGTAGCACACATTCTTTTCCTCATTGCCGGTATACCAAGCGTCATGAAGCACAGTAGCGCTATTGTTCCAACTATCCTAGGCATCATAACTCTAGCGTTCGGTAGTGGGTTCATTAAGCCCAATTTGCTTCCTCTTCTCATGGATCAGTATCCCTTAAAGACAGATGCCGTTAGAGTATTACCTAATGGCGAGTCTGTGATAATTGACAGGCAAAAGTCACTAGAGCGTATCACTTTGATCTTCTACTGGGCCATCAATATTGGGGCATTCATGCAGATTGCAACCTCATATTGTGAGAGACGAGTGGGCTTCTGGTTGGCATTCTTTGTACCTGCTGTCTTGTACATTTTGCTTCCTATCCTGTTGCTAACAATTCAGCGGCAATTGAAGACGACGGTGCCAAAGGGGTCCATTTTAACGGATTCCTTCAAGATACTCCGGTACGCATTCAAGTCAGGGTGGGTCAAACGAATTAAAAATGGATCTTTCTGGCTACATGTAACACCGTCTAATAGAGAAGAGGGATACCTCAATGGCTCAGAGTCGAAAAACAAGATATCCTGGACAGACGAGTCCGTGCTGGACTTGAAGCGGACCCTCCATGCCTGCAAGGTATTCTTATACTTCCCGATATACAACATTACTGATGGAGGTATCTCTTCTATCCAAACCTCGCAAGCCGGTTCGATGACAACCAAAGGCGTACCCAATGACTTGTTTGACAACTTCAACCCAATCACAATTATAGTCTTGATTCCTATCCTCAACAACTTGGTTTATCCGTGGTTGCGAAATAAGGGCATAAATTTCAAACCTATTCACAGAATGGCGTTCGGATTCATTCTAGCATCCATATCTCAGATGGCAGGAGCAGTCATTCAGTACAGAATATACAAGTCGTCGTCCTGTGGGTACCATGCTACAACGTGTGATAAGCCATCGCCAATTTCGGCCTGGGTCGAAGTTGTCCTTTTCATTCTCCAAGCAGGAAGTGAATGTTTCGTAAATACCAGTGCTTATGAGTGGGCATATTCTAAATCCCCTGAACGTATGAAAGGTTTTGTCGTTGCTTTATTCTTGTTCACCACGGCGATATCAGCAGCAATATCGCAGGCAGTGGTTAGTGCTATGGTCGATCCTCATTTGATTTGGCCATTCGCAGCCATGGCAATTGCTGGTGCTGCCAACGTTATCTTTTTCATCATTCAATTTGGGAAATTGGAATAGAAAGCCGTTTGCTCCTTTCTTCAGCCTCACCGTACGGTGTAGATAGTTTTGCTGACTTGTCTTTATAGGAAAAGTCTAGCTACACGGCGATCTGCAGAAATAGAGCAGTGAAAAATTCTATTTGAGAGCTATCGATGAACCTGATCTTCCAACATAGTCTCATCACCCACGGGTGATGTCTACTCGCATATGACATATCCTAGTTTCAATTTTTTATTGCAAATCTATGAAATAGAAGACGTAAATACAAGACATTAATCCATAAGAATAAAAATACATACGAATCCGTATATATGTATATCGTTGGAATATTGCTGAATCCAACATTAATTAGTCCTTTGTACACTTTAGTAGCCTCCTTTGTTTTGGCATTCATTCGTATTATTATTAGGACGTTGGGCAGAAATGCACTTCTGCCTACCATGCGCACAGTGTCAAAGCTCTGCTTTGAAACTTAGTACAATATCAAGGAAATAACACAAGTCTGGCATCGTATAGCAGCCCTTACAGTTAGTCACCTCTGAGGGCCCTGATCACAGCAGGTCTCCTCATCATGTATTTGGTCCACTTGTACACTTCGGGGAACTCAACCTTGAGGTTTATACCAATTCTATCAACAACATTATTCCAGGGAACGAATGAAAGATCGGCCACTGTTGCGCGGTCCCCCACGAGCCACACTGGGTAGTCAAAATATCTCGATTGCGACAATGGCGTTGTGCCGGCACTGTAGGAAGCAGCGTTTTCGACATCCAACTCCATGATTAAGGCCTCTCTTCTCTCTGCCAAGGCCATTTCCAAGACCCCGTAGACTCTTCTGACCTCGTCAGTGTATCTCTCGACGGCACTAGGCACGGGGCACGAGTGGAAGTACCTGAAGTGTAGAGCCTGGCCAATCATGGGGGCGTGACCTGAAGTCTGAAAGAAGAGCCACGAGCTTATTTGAGCCTGTTCTACGATGTTGTTGGACCACAAGGGACAGTCGCCGTTTTCCTTCAAAAACCTGTTCAAGAGGTACAATATTATGGCCCCCGACTCCCAGATGGAGGCGTTGTCGTTTGCGTGGTCGATGAGCGCAGGCACTCGGGCGTTGGGGTTGATGGAGACGAACTCGGGCGCCCGCTGCTCTCCCTTGTTGAAGTCGAGGAATATCGTGTTGAACGGCAACCCGAGCTCAGACAATATTATGGCCACCTTGAACCCGTTGGGCGCCGAGCGGTGTGAGAAAAGTGTGTAGCCCTCTGTGGGCTGGTTCTGGAAAAACTGACTGATCCTGGACTGCTGCCCCGGTGTCTCGTTCTGGAGGTCCTGCTGTGCCGCGTGGATGCTCATCTCGTTCTGCTGTCTCTCCGAGAGCGTCACAGACTTGAGCCCCGCAGAGAGGTTCGATATCGTATGGCTGTTCTGCGTGCTGTTGACGCCAGCTCCTCCTTTGCTGCCTCTGCTGTTGTTGTCATTCATGTCGCTGCTGTCTCCATCATTTTGAATATTCATGTCGCTCGCTCCATTCAAGTCCATATTGTAACTCTGCGTCGTACTGGTATATATACACTCGAGAACCTTCTTCTAGTCCCCGTTTTTGCGTTTCTTCGACTATCCTTAGCTCTATCCTGGAGTTAATACGTTTCTTTCGTTGTAATGATTTTTTTCCTTTTTGTACCCGCGCACGCCCTTATTTCAACCAGCGAACCAAACTGTGGAATGAGTTATTTATATTGGAGTATAGGTGAAGATAGCTGAGGCAGGTTGGAACTATATTGCAGAAGGAAGGGCATATTGATGCTCTTGAGAGAAGTGTGAAGGATCTAAGATGGAGACTGATGCCCAACACGTTGCTGTTCTCGTTTGTGACGTGCCAATTCAGGGCATCACAGACAAGTATGGGGACTTTGGAGACAATACACTAGAAATGCTCAGGGCGGCAGGAACGTGCAAGTACCCGGGGCACAAGTACCAGGTTGCGTTCCAGGGCACGGCGGATTATGAAGATGAGCTTATGGCTGTGTACAGCGAGTTGGAAGAGAGGATTAGTAGGGGGATCGTGATGGGAGTCGTTTTGACGGGATCACGCAGCGACTCTTTTGCAGAGAACATGAAGTGGATCGAGCGGCTCGACAGGTTTCTCTCTGTGTTTCTCTTTGCGAGGGACAATTTCCCCATCGTGGGGATATGCTTTGGGCACCACATCATAGCGAAGAACCTCGGGTGCAAGGTAGGGCGTAATGCTCCTGACGTGGGCTGGGAGTGCGGTACCACCACGATCAGCCTCAATAATGACATCTTGCACATCGAGAACTCGCCCTTCAGGAAGACGCTCACCGACGAGAACGGGGCTTTCATCGAACATGTGAACTTGGTGGAGATCCACCAGGACATTGTGTTCAACCTCCCTCCGCCCGACTTTCTTGAAAAGACAAAGACGAGCATGAAGTCTATAGGATCGACCAGCAAGTGCTCCATCCAAGGCTTGGTCACAGAGTCCGGCCCTTTGAAGATACTAACCATCCAGGGGCATCCTGAGTTTTCGACCCCCCAGTGTGTTGACTTCTTGGATCTGCTCCACAATTCTGGCGCAATCTCGACTAACTTTTACGAAAAGTGTAAGTACAACACCAAGATCTTGAATAATCAGGGACCATTAATCGGCCAAGCCATAGGCATTTTCCTCTCTTTATTCCCATAGTAGAATTTATAGATTATTACACCTTGGTTCATAAACCTGGATATATTACTTAATATATAAATAAACAGGCCCAATAGGTGTTTAATTATCGGGGGACCTGTTGAAAGCTAGTCTATTTTGCGTTACTATATTAAACCCCTGTAACCCATTGTTCTTCCCGTTCATTGACTCAAAAGACCCGGCTTTAGTTGGCAGATACGAATTAGAATCGAGTCTCTTTGTGATTTTGTCACTAATCGTATTCGATGCCAGCAACTTAGCTTCAAGAGTTTTGATCTTATCTTGAGCCGTCTTGATCTCGTAGTTATAACTGGATGTCAATTTACCAACCGTCTCTCGCAACTCATCTCTCTGTCTCCTCAATGTGTTCATTTCAATATCGTCTTGTGATCCATTAATTTCGTCTTCGTAAGAATTATCATTTAAATCGTTAACCAATCTCAACTGGCGGCTTGGGTTCGATACATTGATGTTTCCATGTTGAAGTTTCTTTTCAAGCTCGGGGATGATTTGAAACTTGAGATGGGCGTTTTCTTTTAAGATTTCATCGTACTTATACAACATGTTTTGATCCCCTTCTTCGGCCTCTTTGTTCTCATCCTCATCAAGTTTGTCCTGAAGTTGATTGATAATATCATTCTTAACCAATAGCTGGTTGTAAAGCTCTGTCTTTTCATAATTTAGCTTGAGGATGTTTGGTCCCTCTCCGCTATCAAGGAATAGCATGTATTCTTCTACACCGAATCGCAAGGCCCGCTCTTTGTTGAGCTTCTCTTGCAAGTCACTAATGATCTTCAGCTTCTCGATAAGTTGGTGTTCCATTGATTCCTCATTATTATGCTTACTTAACGAAAGGCTTTTATTTCTTTTGTCGTTTTCAAGCTCTCTTTTAATTGAAGATGCGAGCTCTACCGTTACAACCTGCAACTCGTCAAAGAGATCTTTGTTGCAATTGATGAGTCCTATGTCTTCCTTATCTAACGAAAGATTCTTTGTATTATTTGTCAAGCTGGAAATAGAATTGTCGTTGGCTCCCAGACGAGAGGAGACGTCTCTAAAGCCTTCATTGCTTGTAGAGTCATCATCAACAGACTTCTTAGAGCGAGAGAATCTTCTGAGAATGTTTTTCGATTTGCTTCCCAAAGAAAGACTCTTTTGCTTTCTATCTTTCTTATTCAAATCAGAGGGGAGAGGTTCGTCGCTTGCAAATGATGAATTCAATAAATCAGTTGTATCAGCGCCCCTCATATATCGGAAGCTGTCCAGGTTATCGACGGTTCTGCGTTTCAATTCTGTGCTGGTGTTGCTGTCTTCGGCACCAAAAGTGTCGAAATTAACAGAAGAACTATCATTTTTACTGTCCTGGTTCTGATTGGGGTAAGTGAAAGTCTCGGCGGTTGCAGGGGTTGAAGAGCGCATATCGTTTTTAGATGACGTGCTCTTAGATGCTGGAGGAGATTCATCGTCCGCCTCCTTGCCGCTACCGTTGGCAAAAGAATCAGCGCTACTGTTATTAGTATCCAGCGTGCGTTCTGAAGACTTTGAAGTCTGTCTAAAATTATCAAAGGCTGTATTCAAGGTAAGAGACCTCGCGGAAGACTTCTTGGGGATTCCCCTGCCAGTGTTATCGTATTCGTTGTCGTTTTCTTCAGTGTTATTGTTGTCGAAAAGGTTGATCTTTCTTAGTTTCATGGAATTAGATTTTTTCAATGTAGATTTCCTCGAAAGCAGGGCAGCTCCAGACTCTTCTTTGCCTACCTTGTAGATGACATCCTCGTCATTCTCACTTATAGCGTCCAAGTCTTTATTGGCGTTCAACTCGGCGCTTTCGTCTTCTTCTGCCACGTTGGAGAGGGAATCGTTTGATTTCAGGGGCAGTTGAAGGTTCCTGTAAGCAGTGGGGCTGACTGAAATGTCGCTGGGTGAAAGAGTGTTTCTCTTGGCAAATGGAGAAGGGTGTGTGTTGATCTGGTGAGGAGCATTGGGTACGTTTAAGTTGCCGGACCCGTTCGAGAGAGAATTATTATACATGGGGGCTCCTGGGTGCTGGCGAGGGTTCTGGAAGTTTGGTCCAGCCGGATGGGGTTGCTGGTAGAAGCTTGGGTCGAAGCCTGGCCCGCCTGGCGGACCCATAGGGTGCGGACCCTGGGCGTACATGCCGTGGGGAGGTCCGTTCATGGGGAAGCCGGGACCGTTTCCTCGCATCGACGCCGTACGTGGGCCAGTATTGGGGTGCATGTTATACGGAGAAGGAGGGCCCCTGGTGTTAAGCGACATGGTTCTGGGGCCGTTTGCGAGCATGGCGTTTGAGTTCAAGGACATGGTGCGTGGCGGCTGGTTGTAGCCGCCTAACATATTTAGCGACATGGCTCTAGCATCGCCAGAATCCATCGGGTTGCCGCCCGCTAAAGACATGGCCCTAGCGCCGTTCGCCAACGCCAATTTCTTCTGGTGGTTCATATGCTTTCTGTACTGGATGTTGTTCATCGATCTGCCAGACGCGGGTCCTACGTTCATCCCCACAGTGGGGATGAACGGCGTGGTGTCCAAAGTCTTTGATGGATTCATCCCGTAGGGTCCTCGATCTCGTATGTGCGATATATCGTCGAAAGACACGTTGCTGCCGTAGGTCAAATCGTTGATGTCGACGCCCTTCTCGTCATCGAACCCGTCGGTATCACCGCCCTTGTTTCGGCGAAAGAGCCGGTTCACCGACATCATCGACTGCGACGTCATCGACGCCTTGCGGGACAGACTGTTGTTGGCGCTGCTCAAAGAGCCGCCCAAAGATCCACCGCCCATAGGCACCATTGAATCCATCCCGCCACCATACCCGCCAACGTACGCGCCGTACGCGCCCGGGGCGCCCATCATCTTGCCTGGGGGCCTGGGGCCCATGGGTCCCATGGGCCCCATGGACCCGCCGCCGTTTGTCTGTGCTGCCATGGTGGGTTCGTCCAAGTTTCCTATGTCTTGTTCTGAGCTCAATAATTGCTGCCTGAGTCTTCCCTGGCTGGTCGACCCGTTTCCAATGCCTCCGTCCATCTTGTTTCCATTTACCTGATACTGTGTCTATTGTATTCTATCGCTGTAGACGCTGATCTGGACTATGGGAAATGCTGTACTTTGACAAGACTAAACAACTATAAAAACATTAATAAAATGGTGCTGGATTTGCCTATTTCGTGAAATTTTACTTCGTCCGAAAGATCTTTTTACCTTTACGAGCCTTAAAATTCAGGTACGTCTGGAGCCCGTTTCAACGATGACGACGGGCTGGGATACGATCAGGGGAGAGGGGGGCCTCTGTTGCCTGGAACCTGTGGGCCCTGCCCACTCCGGCCAGTGCTACAGCCTTGATGGTCGGGGCTGCTACAAAAAATACAAAGCGAAGCGGCACTAAACCGTAGACGCGATACATCGAGTAAGCAAGTATATTAGTTCAGAAAGAGGGCGGCGGCTACAGAGCGGCGGGCCTAGCCACCGGTTCAGCCGCAGAAGTAAAGAGCTGCCGCCAGCTGGCGGCAAAGAGGGGGGTCTATATGGGCAGCTATACAGGCGACAGTCATCGGCTGGGTCACCCGCTGGCGAAGCGCAAGTGCGGAAAACGTAGCCGCCGCCACCCTGCGTTGGCGGCAGCGGCTAGTCGCTCTCGTGGTCGACAACTACTCCCACTATGCGGTAGCGCTTGCGGAAAAACAGCACCCAGCTGTCCACTGCAGCCTCCTCCTTGGCGGTAAAATCGCCAGTGTACCACGTCCTGGTGTCCCCCTGGGGCCCGCCATGCGCCGCCAACAGAAGCCTGTTGAGGCCAAAGAGCCTCGTCACGTCCTTTCCCACCAAGCGATGGTAGCTCTTGCCTGGCCCGTAGTTCTTGGCGTTGGCGCTTACGTCGTAGATGTACCCTCTGATCGCCACGTAGATCTGGGGCCGGTCCTCGCCATTAAACTGGCTGAGCTGCGACCGGGTGTATATGCGGAGGGTCGTGATGTCCACGCTCAGGTTGTACTTCTCTATCTCACCGGCAGTCTCGTCGCCCAGCGCATTATCAGTGTCGCCCAGCTCCATTGTGGTGTATTCTCTGTTCTTCACTGCTTCTTTTGCTTTGGCGTTATTTGCTCCATCGGCACTAAAGGGCAGGGCATTTTCAGTCGTGGGTAAAGGTGTCACAAAATAGGTGCGGTGAGAAGAGGTAAATCGGAACCCCAACAGAGCTGAAGTCATCGGCAAGCAGACATGGTAAGTATGCCAGGCATCACACAGCATAGCAGCAGTATACTAACAGCGCAGGCGTACGAGACAGAAAAGTACCCGGTCAACATCCAGAAGCTCTTTGCACTAAAGCCGCCTCTTGTGTATCGGCCACCGTTGGACCATGGGCCAGAAGAGCGGAGAACCCAGCACATATCAGGGGTTAGTCAATGGAAAGAGGTGTACCAGAAACACTGTGCGGATTTGCTAGCACAGCGGGCAGACGGTGGCCAGGAATCGCAGCGGGCCTTGCAAAAACGCAGGCGAGACGAACGGCGGAGACTCCAGCAGGAGTCTCGAGAGCGCCAGATGCGGGAGTGGAACGACATAGAGCTTCTCAAGAGCCAGGAGCAGGAGGTCATGAAGGATCCGTACAAGACGGTGTTCATTGCGCGGCTCGACTATCTGCTCACAGAGTTGGACGTCTCCAAGCACTTCAGCAAGTACGGCGTAATCCACTCGATCCGTATCGTACGCGACAGAGACGCCAAGTCTAGGGGCTACGGCTTTGTTGTGTTTGAGCGGGAAGGCGACGCCAACAACTGTGTGAGAGAGCTTGCGCCAACGGGCCTAAAGATCCCTGTACCAAACAAGACATTCACCAGAACAATATTGATCGACATAGAACGCGGCCGTTTGGTGCGAAACTGGCGGCCTCGTCGTCTTGGGGGCGGCCTAGGTGGCCGCCACTACACGAAGCCCAACCCCCTTCACTCTAATAATGCTTCTGCTGCTGCGTCTGGACGCCGTCTAGGTTTCTCGTCAGGCCCAGCTTACAGTTCCTCTTTCCAACAGTCGCAGAGCTACAGAGCCCCTGGCCGCTATCCGCCTAGTAGGAGACCCGCTGAGGCAAGGGGACCGAGCCCAAGTTCCGGGCCAGGCCCTGGATATCGAAGCGAACAGCCTCCAGCCGCTTCTGTTCGTGACAAATACGCCAAATACATGAACTCACTGGATGGAGGCGACTACCAGAGCAAATCTTCTACAAAAACAAGATCCATAAGAAGCATTAGGGAGCGCTAGCTTCTTACCCCCAGTCAGCATGTACTACAGTTTCACAGAGTATCAAAAGTCCCAAGTCTTAATAGTGTAAAATACAGGTTTTTCAGTTTTTGCAGGTTGTATTTTTTTATTTACAGTTTATATTTATTTACTGCCTAATGTGATTTAGAGAAATAAAACACCTTTTATGAGATTTTAAGCATTAGCCTCTCTAACTAAACGCTTTATATCACTCAGAATGGGAGAAGAAAACTCTAGCAAGAGAAAGTTAGAAAATGAGCATGAAGCAAATAAGAAACTAAAGCAGGAGTCGCCCGATTCTGCGGAAGAAGATCTCAACTTCTTGAAAGAGTCTATCAAGAAAGAGTTAACCAAAACGTTTGAAGATAAGTTCAAAGTATTGGAAGCCGAAATCAAGAAATTGAAGGAATTGATTGAAGAAAAGCCCAAACTTGCGGCTGCAGCTGCTCCCAAGTTGCAAAGAAATCCCATTAATCTATTGAATAAGGACGTGAAAGAGCAGCAAGTACCTGAAACGAGTGACAGCCAGGAAAAGCAGGAAAGACCCCTGAAGGGTGAGGCTAGCAAGTCCGTTTTTGGCAGTAATTCTCTCCGTCTAGCAACTCCATTGAATTCGCTCGCGTCTAACATCAATCCAGCAAATACTCCACCAGACCCCAACACTGCAGAAGCGTCACCGAAGCCAGTTTTCGGACTCACCACCAATTTTGGAAAAAATTCAGCTGGCAGCCAATCAGGGCTGAAAGAAAGTGTATTTGGAGCCTCTGGTGAAAAAGCTGAGAAGTCGCAAAGCAGTGCTTCCAACACTACTCTATCATTTGGTTCCACTTTTGGTGCAAACTCAAAATTCAGTGGTGCTTTCAACAATGCTCTAAAGAAAAAGTCATTCTTGGACAGCGACGAGCCAAAGGAGTCCGAGTCTAAGAACACAAGTAGCAAAACAGAAAACGATAGATCGTCGGCCGTACCTGAGCAATATAAACAAGTAAATTTGGCGCCTGTTGAGGACTTGAAAACGGGAGAAGAAAATGAAAAGTCCCACTTCAGTGCCACCGTTAAGATGTTTGATTTGGATCTCTCAAACGTGAAAGAAGGCTGGAAGGAAAGAGGATTGGGTCCTTTGCATTTGAATCAGTCTTTGCAAGATCTAAAGCAAGTCAGGTTGGTCATGAGATCGCAAGGGTTGTTGCGTGTGATCCTAAATGTGAAGATTTCGCCAGAAACAAAATTGTTGAAAGGACTAGAGACAAGTTTGACCCCCGGTAAATATCTTAGATTCGCATCGTTGAATCCACAAGGAAAGCCAGTGCAGAATCTCTTGAAGTTTTCTTCACAGGCTCTCAGGGATGAACTATTCACCAAAGTGAACGAACTACAAGAACAGATAAAGAGTTAGTTTGTCCAAGCAGATAATTATCTTATGATTAAAATGAGAACTAATAGATTTAAATATAATACACACGCAACTTATTTATGTTACTCTTTTCCTCTACTTCTTCAAAAAAACTATGCTACAAACGGTAGAGCCCTCAACACCCCCAAATTGTATCTTGGGATATCCTATTTTGTCATGAACTGAGAAGTCATTAGTCCCATTTTCAGTGATGATATCTATGAGTTCTTTTTCAGTGAAATTGCACGATGTTATTAATAGTATAGAGCCTTTAGACATCATCTGGGAAACCTGCGACGCATATATCTCCATGCCGATTTTGTTGTCGAATTCTGATAATGGTGTTTGGTTGAGTGCTATTGCATCTAGCGTACCTTTGTCTAGCACGATCTGAAATTTGTCCCTGTTATTTTGAATAAATGAGCATTCCTTCTGAAGAAGATCAACTTGCTCGAACCTGAACTCAACGTCAGCATACTTATTGCGTGCTATTTCGTTCGCAAACAAAATCGAGTGTGGAGAGTAGTCTATTCCCACAAAATGCACGTCGCTTCCTTGATCTGACTCCTTTAGCTCTTCGTGCAACAGGAAAAGTAAATGACCGTTTCCTGTTCCCACGTCCAAGATCTTAGCGTCTTTCCCAACCTTTTCCTCCTCAAAATACGACAAGAGGTACTCTATGATTTTTTCTTCCGCATTCGAGTCTTCAAACCAACACTCTCCGGTGTCTTCAGAGTTAGACTTGAAGTTTTCAATCTCCTTCTTGTAGAAATCATCCCAACTGTAAAGGTTAGTACTCACTTCAAAACTCATCCTCACTGATATAGCACTTAAATTCACGTAATTTTGTCGGGAAAAAAGTATTTCGTGCTATAAATATGACACTAAAGAAGAACATACTATTGCTGGGATCCTAGCTTGGACTCGTTAAGCCTTATATCCCCAACCATGTCTGACGAAGTGGTGATGATTTCTTCATAAAAAAAGCGTTGAAAAAACGCGAAACCACCATTACCAAATATTCTGAACGGTTGAAGTCAACTGATAAAGAGATTGAGTGAAGAAATGAGCAATGGTATTATAGAGGGTGTAGAATCCATGGATATCACAGCGTTCACAGATACAGACCTAATTGATGAAGTTGAAGAAAATGCGATTGATGAAGAAACTCAGCAGAAGTACAGAATATGGAAAAAAAATGCGCCCTTTCTTTATGACTATGTGACGACACATTCGCTATTATGGCCGAGTCTAACAGCCCAGTTCTTCCCTGATCTTGAAAATGTGACAGAGAAAACCCCCCATGGCGAGATCGAAGACGATAACGAGCTGGAATGCAAGAAAGATTCTGCTGTGGGAGCACAGCGTGTTTTGATAGGAACATTTACTTTGGGGCAGGGTGTTGATCATCTCTCAATTTTACAGCTTCCTTACTACAAAAATCTCAATCGGAGCTTGAATCTAGATCTGATAGAATACAATCAGGAAAAGGAGGAGTTGGTGCTAAATAAGGTGCCAAAAAAGAAAGTGAGCGAGTTGCAGAAGATAAACCATCTAGGAGATGTTAACAAGGCACGATATGTCCCACAGAACCCAGATATTATCTCGAGCTCTAATAACATGGGTGATTTAGTCGTCTACGATAGAACGAAACACGCCAATTTCAGAAGCAGCTTGATATCGTCTGACGACTCAGATGTTAACAAGCCCCAGCTAAGATTGTTGAACGAGAATATCGCTTCTTCTCAAGACATATTCGCATTTGAATGGAACCAGGTTAATGAAGGCTCAATAATTGCGGCAGACATGGCTGGTAATATTAACCTTTTCGACATCAAAAGCAAATTCACATCGAAAGATGTGCTGGTAATACGAGAGAGCAGGTACTTCAACAACGAAAAGGGCATAAATGATTTGCAATGGATACCATTGCACGATTCCGTATTCTGTATTGCTGATGAAATAGGCAGAATAAGGTATTTTGACTTAAGAGTACCGGATGAAAGTGCGGTAGTATTATCTTTTCAGATATCTGAATCGGCCATTGACAGCATAAGCATAAATCCAGGCCAAAACTCGAGCATAGCAACTGGTGATGGAGGTGGAAAGGTAAAGGTGTGGGACATTCGATCGTGTGGCTCTGAGGGATTGAAGCCTTTAGTAAATATAGACGGACATGAAAGCTCTATCACGCAGTTGAAGTGGCACAATGTGTATCATAACGTACTAGGCTCTTCATCTAGCGACAAGACTGTTAAATTCTACGACTTGGGATCTACAGATAAAAACCCAGAACTATTTGTTCATTCAGGACACATGTTGGGTGTAAATGACTTCGATTGGTCTCAACAGGAGGACTGGCTTACAACTAGTGTTTCAGACGACAACTCCATTCATTTCTGGAAACCTTCTAGCGAGATTGTCAAGCAATATCAAGCTACATAAATTTAATTTGAAATGATAATTTATAAGTCTAATACTACGTATATACGTAAAATAAACGTAAGACAAATTAAGCCTTAGCCAATAAGGCCTCGATTTCAGTAACGGCCTCGGACAAGACTCTCTCCTGGAACTTAGGATTCTCAACTTCCTTGTTAACCTTATCCAAAACAGACTTGATCAATTGTTCTTGCTCTAACTGTCTTTGTTGTTGCTCGAATCTGACCCAGGAGTCCAAGGTAGACTTAGCCTCTTGAGCGATAGCCAACTTTTGCTTCAATTCGAAGGACTCGGCCTCAAGTTGAGCAGTGTTCTTAGAGATAGCAAATAATTGCTTGGTGGTTTGAACAATGTCCTTCAATTGGTCAACGGAATCAATTCTTTCCTTGACGGCGGTGATGTGCTTGTTACGAGATTCATTCAATAAATCGTTAACTTTCTTGATCTCGCCGTTGGCCCAGTCGGTGTAAAGAGGAGCAACGAACTTGGCAGCCAAAAAGGTGAAAACTGCAAAAGTACCAAGCAAAATGGACTCATCGTGTATGATAATCAACTCATTGGAGATACCGTAGACTGCGGCGGCAGTGGTGGTGGCCAAAATACCGGTCTTAGAAATAAGGTTGTTACCTGGCAAAGCGTTGATAAGTGAGTTGGCCTTCTGTTGTGGCTCAGTTGGAGTAGACATGTAACGCAATCCAATTCTATAAGGTTAGTAGTTGAACTTTCATGTTGGAAAACGCAAATTGCGGAGATTCTGGAAAACTTTTCACCAATGTCAATTCTGTCTTGCGGATCCAATCCCAAGTATCATAATACCCGCTAGCAGCTCGATGATGCTACTAGCTTCTCGAGATCCACAAATCAAAATTTAAAAGTCTCGCTCTTCACCCTAGTTCCTTCTCGACACTTCCGATCTAGTAATCTCCAACAATCCTGAAAAAACGTGAACATACGGAGCTGGACGAAGTCCAACAGCAAATGCAGAACGAGATACTCCTCTCAATGCAATTCTGTTCATCAAAGACATCACTGTTGTTACCTTAAAAACTTGAGTTAAATGAAGAAAACTCGTTAGCTTAATTCGAGTTTATTCCAGGACGGACAAGTGAGAGGAACACTCTGATTGGTTCTTAGTAGACTTCCTATTTGGGTAACGTTTGCGATACAGAGAAAATTGAGGTTTTTTGTCTACACACGAGCAGGACGAATGGGCTTCATGGGACATAAGTAGACTGTGAAGCACATATTTCTAATCCTTGTCTATAAGTACATGCTTTCGTTGATATACACTAGTCGTAATTTAGGTTACTACCCGAAAGTTTTCGGGCTGCTGAGATGCGCTCTCGTAGCTACTCGCCGACGGACGTTTCGTACCGTTTCTGGAGGAGCTTGTTGATTGCAAGCCTGGTCTTCCGTTCAGCCAAGGCATAATAGTGTTGTAGGTCTTTCTTCAAATCGTAGTTGTGTAACAGTCGTCCTCCTTCCTGTTGGTCCAGTTCTCTTGAAGAGACAAGAGAGTCTTCCTCTGCAGGATAGGATGTTTTTCTTTCAGCTGTAGGCTCTTCGTTTTCGTACCTCGAAGTCACTGGTTCGGCATGAGTCTCGTTAGATGTCTCACCATCTTGGCTCGTCTCATCATCAGAATCATCGTCGTCTTTGTGTTGTATCTTTACAGCGTCTTCGCTCTCTTGGGGTTTTTGATCGTTCAATCCATGGTCAGCCTCTGCAGGGTCCGATTCTTTATTAGATCCTAAATTTGCAGGGCTTTCGGTGCTGCTGCCTACTTTCTGCCTTAGGGCCATCAATCGTGCCTTTCTTTCCAGTAATCTCTCTTCTAAAGATGACATTTTGTAGATATCTTTGGTTTTAGCGATGAGTTTAATAGTAAGATAACACTTTTCGTGAAAAATTGCGAGTTAATGATAATATCTAGCATAGCACTCGAGAAGACTTTAAACTTCCTGCTCAATGGCTCGCTTAAAGATGATGGGCCAAGGGGCACCGTAAACTAGTCATAATCGTATATTAAAGTGTAATAAATAAATCATTTAAATATCATATCTAAGGCATATAGAGGAAAAATATTGCGTATCAGGAGAGTCTAAATTTTTGCACCTAAATATTTTTCAGCAATGTCGAGGAAAAAGCTTGGAGGTATTCTCATATGGTCATCGTCTATCTCGAGGAAATCGATACGTCCTTCTTCCAGAAGAAATTTCAATCCAATCAAGTCATGTTTGAAGAGGTTTGTTTCATTGAAGCGTATAGAAACGCCGTCAGCATCTGTATCAAAAAATAGAGCACTTTCTTTCGGTACAAGAGTCCTATCATTGTTAAAGACGACTAGAACGAGTTTTTGTAAGCTGCTTATTTTTTCATTGAAAGAATGGTTGACCTCTTCAAGCTCGTTGTTAATATGACTGAGGAAATGTGAATGTTCTAAATATTCGTCATATTGGACGGGATCTCGAAAATACTGGGCAGGGACAACGGTGTCCTGGATGTGATCGTTCCACACCTGCTTTTTGAGGATTTGATTTTTCTTCTTGCAGAACCAGTCGTTGTCTTCACACAAGGGAAGGTCTTTGACTCCCATGTGGGGTGAGCCGAAGGTAATGAGCTTATGTATATTCAGGCTCGAGCACGTTTGAAGAAGAGACCTGAGAAACAAGCCACCTTGCGAGAAACCAACAGCGTCGAACCCATGCTTGAGTTCCGGGATTTCAGCCAACTTGTTACACACTATTTCAACCTGCTCAGTTAAATTTCCAAAAAACGACTTTCGTTCATCCAATGTAGAGTCTTCATCTAGTCTGATGGAATAAACGTAAATTCCCGGATACATGCTTTTCAACATGGAAGCCACATTTCCAATATAACTAGAGTTGTAACTATCGCCTAGGCCGTGCCATATTACCACAGGTCTAACCCCCGAAGAAGAGTCTTCGTCTTGATAGCCATCGTATAGAAAATCATTCTCTATGCGTATTACTTCCGAGTCAGATTTCACTTGTGAATGTAAATTTTGAGCTAGTTTGTCTCCGATCTCCTCTATCTTGTTCACAACGAGCAACGTTGCATTGAAATACCTCCAAAAATGCATAATTGTTGTAGTGCTCCCTTAATTATACAAGGACATAAATATTTAATTCATCGCGAACTCATCTCTGCTTAAGATTGAAGATCACTAACATACTAAATGGTAACGCAGGACAGGTTTTCACTAGGAGAGAAGGCTCTTAAGGATGGGACTCGATCGCTTAAGTCGTTGATAAGCCACAGCAAAAGTTCGAGCGGTGGGAAAGCCGAGGCTATATACGTGGTTATAAATTCAAAAATCAAGTTCACCAAGAGCAAAGAGTATGTGCCTCGTATAATCCCTCTAACGAAGAAACTAGACTCTTTGGAGAACAAATCTGTTCTTTTAGTAACAAAGGATCCATCTATACCATACAGGCAGAAACTCACCGAGAAGGGGTCGCCGACAGAAGATGCTTTTGGTGACATCTTCTCATTCAAGAAATTGAAAAGTTTGGCCAGGGACAGCAAAAAGCTTATAAAAATTTTTAAGGAATACGACATAATAGTTGCTGACAACAGGATACACAAGTTCCTTCCGGAGGTGTTGGGGTACCAGTTTTTCTACAAAAATAAGAAGATTCCGTACATGGTGCAAATGGCGCTCCCCGATGAGAACGCAAAGCTCACACAGGGCAAGAAGTCAACCAAGCTCAAGGACGACAGATGCGACCCGAAGTATGTCAAGGGCCAAGTGAAGTCCATAGTGAGAAACGCGGCGTTTGTGGCTCCACACAACGGGTCCTGCGTCGTTCTCAAGGTTGGCTACTCGGACTGGAACACATCCGATTTGTTGACCAACATCAACGACATCATCAGATACCTAACGGACCAGAAGAACCTACCTGTTGGCGGAATGTTGCGGACGGTGAGGAACATAGAGAGCGTTCACATAAAGACCAGCGACAGTATTAGTTTACCTCTCTATAAGTCTGAAAATCACTCTAAAGACTCCTCTGCAGAACTGGACTCCGACTAGCAACAAGTTAAATAAGTAGTTAATTACAGTCAATCGCATGCTTTATAGATCTATAAGCCATTACTGTCCAACAGCTCCCAGCCAGCTACACCAGTTCCAATTATCCAACTCGTGGTTGTGCAACATATAATTGACATCGTACTGCATACTCGAGGGATTTTTACTAGTAGGCATAGCTCTACATAGAGTATGGAGAGAAAGCTGGCTCTATAAGAAAAGTACAAGAACTTGCTGTCGCAACGCTGCTAGGTGATATACTTTAAGTCTATAATTATGGGAGGGAGTGGACAACCCTCGCAGGGACCTACCCACTATTTGTCAAGCTTCCTTCCAGAGATGCCCGAAGCTCCATACACTGCCCTCAGGAACCATCTTAACGTTAACAGCTTGGCACCTGCTCGGATATTGAACTCGTTTTTGCTGGAGCAAGATGCTGAGATTGAGCAGGTGGAGCACTTCAAGTACAAGCAGGATTTGGAGAGAAAATTGACTGTTTCTTCTGTTATTGGGCTTGGGTTCGGTATCATGGGTGTGGTGTTCGGGATATCATCCACCATCTGGATCTCGCTTATAGACGGCGCTAATGCTACAATTCTCTATGGCTGGATTGTGACGGCTTTTTTCTCCCTTCTAGTTATTTTGAGTTTAAGCGAGATTATCTCGAAATATCCGACGGCCGGTGGAGTGTATCACTTCAGTGCCATTTTGAGCTCGGAGAATTATTCGCTTCTTAGTTCATGGTTTACCGGATGGTTTCTCATCATTGGAAACTGGACATACTCGGTGAGCATTATTTTTGCCGGGTCCCGTTTCATATTGTCTATATTCGGGCTCTCTGATTCGTATTACAAAGAAGACGCATTCTTGGTCCTAGGGGTCTACTACATCATATTGTCGTTTTGCGGCTTGGTGAATTTCAAGTTAGCCAAGTACTTGGAAAGAATCAATAGGGTTTGTATTTATTGGTCTATCGGTACTGTGTTGATTGTTGATATTTTATTGATATTCTTTGCCAAAAAGACAAATACGGCAAAGCAGATCTTGACCAGTTTTGACAACAGTAGGTCGGGATATCCAGACCCCATTGCCTTTTTCATAGGTTTGCAAAGTCCATGTTTTACACTATCAGGATATGGGATGCTTTTTTCGATGACAGACGAGGTAAAGAAACCAGAAAAAAATATGCCAAAGGGTGCCATCAGTGCCATATTACTTGCGAGCTTTACTGGCTTGATATTTATTATTCCCATTTTAGTGATATTACCTGAATTGACATTGCTACTAGATAAAACCCCGGAAATAATGCCTATTGACCTCATCTTCAAGTTCTCCACTGAATCATATGTTGTATCATTTCTTTTAGTGCTACTTCTAGTTGGGACTGTACTTTTCCAGGCAATAGCATCTTTGACTACATCATCAAGAACTACTTACGCTTTTGCAAGAGATGGCGGACTTCCTTTAAAAGACTACTGGGTGGAGGTTGACTCGGTGGAAGAATCTACGATCCCCAAGAATGCCCTCTTTCTATCGATGGGCGTTTGTGCTATACTATCATTGCTCTCCTTACTATCGACGTCCGCGTTTAATGCCTTTATTGGGTCATCTGTCATATCTCTCGGGGTTGCGAATGGAATACCCATTCTTTGTTTAATGTTGAACAGAAGAAAGAAAATTAAGGGTGCAGCCTTTCGTTTGCGTAGATTCGGATGGATTGTGAATGGACTTTCGGTTATTTGGGTTGTTCTTCTGTCGCTCGTGCTCTGCTTTCCACCGGTGATCAAGAATTTGACGTGGGTTTCAATGAACTATGCTGCAGCAGTCATATGTGGATTTGTTGGCTTTGCAGCATTAGGATACAAGACATGGGGTTCTGGGAATTTTGAGGGTCCGAAAATAGATACAGATTATTTTGAGCTCTACAACTTAGAGTCAGCCAGACGCACAGACTTGAGCAGTGCATCTGGGGCCTTTTCTGTGGGAGACGATGAAGCACCAGAGGCTGAAGATGACGAAGCAAATGAAGGAGAGACTTTATTCGATGCCAGCGAAAATCACATATCCGTCAGTAAGGGTTCGACCTAGACAAGACGCAGTCTAATTCCTGACCAGAAACAATGATTATAGAGTTTACATCACAGATACAGACGTGGTGTATATATATGTATATAGAAAATAAACCAAAACGAATCAACCTCGGCTTCTGTGCACTTTTCGGTTGCTAAAGGGCTGCTGGTGACTTGCGTTGGATCGTAACGTCGCTCTACAACATGCCACCAAAAGGCCGTTTTTCTGTGAGCTGAAACATCGGACCAGGGCTCGGTTCAATCCAGCAGAGCGTGAACATCGGCATCGCCATTCTGTGTCAAATAGACCCCAATCCAGTCGTTGGCCGAAACATAGTCACTCTCCCCACACAAAACGACCGCATATCTATGGCAGAACTACAACTCGATAAGTGTGTCCAGGGAGCTATTTTCAACTGTAAGGCTCCAAGTGTAGTATTACAACCCCCGATTCAAGTCACCGGGCTGGCTATTCAAGTCAAATCATCACCAACGTAATTTGGGACATAATGGAACAGTTTCGTTCGCAGGAGAAGTTTATGCGTAAAAAACCATACTGAAAAATTTTTTATTACTACGAAGTTTGAACGACGTGCCAAAAGACAGCACGAAGAGTAGAGAAAGAACAGATAAGATAGCATAATGTCCGCAGATCATACCAGGGACCCATGTCCTATTGTTATTTTGAACGATTTTGGAGGAGCGTTCGCTATGGGAGTTATTGGTGGATGTGTTTGGCATGGAATCAAAGGATTCCGTAACTCGCCCTACGGAGAAAGAGGATACGGAGCATTGTCAGCATTGAAGAACAGGGCGCCCGTGGTGGGCGGTAATTTTGGTGTTTGGGGAGGTTTGTTTTCCACGTTCGACTGCGGTGTCAAGGCCGTGAGAAAGAGAGAGGACGCCTGGAACGCCGTTATTGCTGGGTTCTTCACCGGTGGCTCGTTGGCCATCAGAGGCGGCTGGAAGCACACCAGAAACTCGGCCATCGCCTGTGCGTGCTTGTTGGGTGTGTTTGAGGGTGTCGGAATGATGGTCCAGAGAATGATGGCCCAGCCCACCGTCGCCCCCATGTACCCTGAGGAGGGCGCCCCCTTGGCGGCCTAAGGGTGTATTTATTAGACACACGGACCCCGGAGGGCCCTGGCTGGCACTAATGACTTTTTTTTTCATGCTCTCATGCCTTTTGTACATAGTTGGTAGTAGCTTCTATTGATGACTTAATTTCCCTTTTCATACGCTATATAGCTTGCGGTAATAGAAACGAGCTCTAGTAGCCTCGCCATCCTTTGTAGTCCCCATGGCACTGCCCATGCTGTGTCAAGCCCTATCCCTTGGCTCGGGCCTTGTTCTTCCTTCAGCTCCATAAAGCTGGTGAAATGGAACACCCTCGGAAATAACAGTAACGGCCGAAAATAAGACTAAGAATTAACTATGAAGGAGTATAACGAAGTTTAGCATCAGACAAGCTACAAGATAAGGAATAACAGAAGCAAGGTTAGAGTTGATTGAAGAAGATTCCATAAGCTCTGATGGCATCTCAGTACAACTATAACAGACATAATTCGTTAGGAGGGATGTGGAACGTCCCTCTGGTTCAGGGTGTTAATAGTAACGAGAGACAAGGATATGACAATAATACGGGGACAGCAGAGCAGCGGCAGCAGCAACAGCAACAGGGTCCGTTTGCAGGGTTCAGGAACCCTTGGTATCCTGCCAACGGGTCTTCGGGGTTGGCGATAAGTCCCAATATGGCGCAATCACCAACGAAGAACCAGACGGCGGTGCCTCTACTCCAACAGCAGAGCAAGCGCATGTCGTTCAACAATCAGCTTCCCACGACGTACGAGTACGAGTCGCAGCAGCAGGTTCAGCCTGGCCCGTACATACAACCGCCCACCAGAGCCGACAATCCATTTCCGCACTACTATACACAGCAGGAAGCCAATACAGTGAATGTCGACAGACGAATGTCAGCCTTGGCCGACGGGTCGTACTACACCTCCAGCATCTACGAGATGCACGCGCCCCATGTGCCGGGTGTTGCCTTCAACCCACAGTATCAGAAAAGCATCCCCTTTGGTGTTGGTGCCGATAGACGAGCGTCGGCTGCCGCCGCAAATATTCCATCCGTCGTCGCTGGCTCTCAGGCAGGCTACGCCATGCCAGCCTCCAGTGTCGGCCGCTCTCCGTCGATCATTCAGTACCACCAGTATCAGCAAGCAGTCAACAGCATGACTCAGACCAAATCAAGAAGACCTGCTCCTCGCGTTCGGAAGATTTATAACAAGCTAGATTTGAAGCCAAAGTTGCATCACCAGCCCAAATATAGAAGATGTTCAGTGAACTCCATTCACATTTCGCCAACTAATGCTTTGTCTGTGTACATCACAGAGTCCTACGGCATTTGTCAGCCCAAAAAATTCCAGTACCAAAATTCCAGTACCAAAAGTCCAGCAACCCAAAGAGAGTTTTGACCAAGCCTTCTGATCCGAGATATAATAATGGATACGATAATGAAGATAGTGACTACATTTTGTACGTGAATGACATCTTGGGAACAGAGGAAGGTAGACGATATATTGTCTTGGACCTCTTGGGTTCTGGCACTTTTGGTCAAGTGGTCAAATGTCAGAACCTAACAAACCAATCACTTTGTGCGGTAAAGGTGATAAAGTCAAAACCTGCCTACATGAACCAGTCACTTACAGAAGTGAAGTTACTAGAGTACCTCAATACTAATAGCGACGGGAAACATTTCATACGACTTTTGGATACATTTATGCACAAGGAACACTTGTGTTTGGTGTTTGAACTTCTCGCCTCTAACTTATATGAACTAATAAAACAAAACCAGTTTCAAGGTTTGAACATCAAATTAGTCAAAATATTCACTAAACAGCTTTTGTTGGCCATGTGTGAATTAAAAGGATTCCAGGTGATTCATTGTGATCTAAAACCTGAGAATATCCTCCTTTATACACCAGACAAGCCTAACATAAAGGTCATTGATTTCGGATCTGCATGTTTCGCTAGACAGACGATGTACTCGTACATTCAGTCGAGATTTTATAGATCCCCTGAAGTGATATTAGGCCTTCCTTACACAGAATGTATCGATATGTGGTCCCTTGGGTGCATAGTGGGAGAATTATTCCTAGGTATCCCCATGTTTCCTGGAACTTCTGAATATAATCAAATCTGGAAAATAGTAGATATGTTGGGCTCTCCCCCTAGGCATATGATAGAGGTGGGCAGGAACTCTTTGAACTACTTTACAAAATTGCCACTGCTGAATGATTCTAAACCGGCTTACAGAACGAAGACTTTCGACGAGTACATAGCCAGTACTAAGTCGAAGGAAGGTAGTTCTAAAAAAGAACAGCCCAATAAGAATTATTTCAAACATCGTTTGTTGAAAGATATAATCATGAATTACAAGCTACCGTCGAAGAAAATGACAAACTCAATGATCGAAAAAGAATGCCAGGAGAGACTTTTGTTGGTGGATTTCCTTTCGAAGGTACTTAATTTGAATCCACTAGAAAGGCTCACCCCACAGGAAGGCTTGAAACATCCTTTTGTGGCCAACGTTGATGAGGCGTATACCTAGGTCCTTAATCATGAATTTCTTTGCATATTTTTCTTTATTTTAACTTGAATAAACACAATATAGACTACTAGGTAGACACTGTAGGTAAGGGACCTATAATGGTCGTGTTTTTACCACATTGAAATTATTTTCATAACTTAACTTTATAGTCGAACGTACACATAAGAAGGTGAGTTAACAAGTGGATGGACTTCAGTTAGTGTTAGTAAGACGGAAAACACTTTAGAATTATACTTCAGGGGTTGTATTTGATATATTATTTTTAATTTGCGTTTCACTTGTTTTTATTTTCATTCGGACCCTCTCCAGTTAGAATAAAATGAACGTTAGCAGAAGTGCCTTGGGCGTAAGAAGAAGAAAGGTGAACACGCAAAATATAGATGATGAAGAAAACGCAGCCTTTCTACAGCTTGGTCCCGAATTCCAGTTAACTCAAATAACAAACTCGGGCGAGAAGGAAAAGTTAATAGCGTTAAACTTGTCAGAGGCCCGATTATTGATTCGAGCAGCATTGAAGGAAAGGCGCCATAAGACGCAACCAAACACACACTACGGCGAGGACGAGGACGAGCACGATGAAAACGAAGATGAAATTTCAAATATGAACTTGGCAGGTCCAAACTCGAACGAGATAATGCACAAGACCTTGAATTATTTATCAAACTTCTCGAGATTCAAGAACTCATCATCTACCGAGGCTGTCGAGAAGCTCTTGAATGACTTCAGCAACTCAGTATCCCAGCCCTTACATCCCTTCGAATTAGCCCAGCTAGGCACATTAGAATGCGAAGAAGCAGAAGAAGCCAAATCTTTAATACCTAGTTTGGCAAACAAAGTCTCAGATGTACAGTTACAGACATTGCTCACAGAACTTAGAAAATACCAAACATTATCATAGACTTAATAGTACCTTCTAACTACTTTTGAAACAAAATACTCTTGTAGCCATATAGTTTGACAATATACAGGAAACACAGAATATTCATATTTGTTTTCAAGCTGATACTTTCATTGTAGAGTAGGTAGAGTTCGATAGTATGGATGAAGATGACTTATATGATGAATTTGGTAATCCTATTGGGGACCCAGTGGACTTCCAGTCCGACTCTGAGGGGCTGATTTCGATAAATCTGGTCCACCTGGGTGATGAAAACAACGGGGCCCATGCCGATGATGAGATGAGAAAGGCTAGTGGTGAAGGAAAAACAGACCTCGTACTCCACTCTGACAGCACTCGTGGTAATGGAGTAGATTCTACAAACACAGATCCACAAAAGGCCCTTCTGTTAAAGTCAGTTTACGGTAATGAAGTTGAGACAGTTGTTGCATCAGAAGACATTCCGATGGAGGATGAACCAGTTATTAAACCATTAACAGAAAAGAAAATGAAAATCGAGTATTCCGAACATGAAAGCAACACAGGAGATGGAGTTGTTCTGATGGGATTACCAGAAGTAAACTTCTCTCGCGATTACATGTTGTCGATTATGAATTCAATGCCTGAAAGAGTACGCAATATTAGTATCGTTGGGAACTTGCATTCTGGAAAATCAACATTTCTTGACATGTTTGTATTCCAAACCCACCCCAAGTTCAGTATCATAGATCATGCACTGAAAAACTTCAAATCTTTAAGGTATTTGGATAACCATAAGTTGGAGGTAGATCGAGGTTTGACTATCAAAGCTTCTCCAATATCATTATTATTATCAGATCCTAGAGACAGGTCACATATTTTTAATTTTATTGATGCTCCAGGGCATATCAACTTTGATGATGAAGTTGCCAGTTCGTTGTCGGGGACTGATGGCGCTGTTGTGATAATTGACGTCGTTGAAGGGGTAACTTTTAGAGATCAAGGGATAATATCCGATTTATTAAGATTAAATGTTCCATTCGTCATTTCTCTTAACAAGATAGATAGATTAATAATGGAGTTAAAGTTGCCGCCATCAGATGCATACCATAAAATGCAGAACATTATAGATGATTTAAATTCTTTCATAACTTCGAGTGAGTATGTTGGTGTTTATAAATATGGAAAAGAATTCAGCCCTGTTCGTAACAACGTCATATTTTCTGCCGCTAGTTTCGACCTCTGTTTCACACTAAGGTCATTTTCTACTTTTTATCAATCTGATACAAATGAACAGAACAAAGATTTCATCGAGAGGTTGTGGGGAGATTTTTACTACAACTCTGAGAATAATTCAATTACAAACCATTCGAATAATGGAAACTTCCTAAGAACATTCGTGGCGTTCATTTTGAACCCCATTTATAAACTTTTCACCTACACGATAACTGCTGATATGTCAGATAAGAGACTATCTACATTATTATGGTCAAACTTCAAGGTTAGTCTTGATAAATCCATCTATAAAAAAGATCCTCAGGTGTTGTTACGATACATTCTCAAATCAATTTTTCCTAATGCATATGGCTTTGTTGAGCTGGTCATAGAAAATATCCCATCACCTAACTCATCATTTCAGAGCAGATATGCAGAAGGTATATTATCTGAAACTAATAATAAAAACTTCCCACTTGCTCAGGTGTTGAAGCTTGTTGAATCTAGCAATGGAAATGACTTTTTGTCACTTGTACGAATACATCAGGGATCTCTTGAAGTAGGTGAAAGAGTAAAGGTTTTAGGCGAAAACTTTAATGACGACAGAGATGATTACAAAATTGAAGTCATTGATGGCATTTTCTTACCAGGTGGTAGATATAAGATTCCAATAAGCAAATCCTCAGCGGGATCCTTGGTACTTATTTCTGGCGTGGATAGTATAATAAATAAGACTGCAACAATTTGTGGTCTAGATGATAAAAACCTATTAAGGCCTTTCAAAAGAACAGACTTCGATATTAAGTCTGTTTTCAAGGTAGCAGTTGAACCAGCAAATCCTTCAGAACTCCCAAGACTCGTTGATAGCCTTCGAAAGGTGAACAAATCATATTTAGCAAGCTCTATAAAAGTAGAGGATAGTGGTGAGCATGTAATTCTTGCTCCTGGAGAGTTGTACATGGACTGCTTGTTACATGACCTTAGGTTCTTTTTTGCTGATGATTTGGAAATAAAAGTAAGTGATCCAAGTACTAAATTTAGTGAAACTTGTTCCGATATTTCTGCGATCAAAATAACAAGCAGGTCACAATCAAGGGAGATTGCAATTTCTATTACTGCTGAACCAGTTGGTGATCAAAGGTTGAGTTACGCAATAGAAAAAGGAATTGTTTCATTATCAACACCCCCGGATGTCACGTCCAACATATTGAGCAAGGACTTTGGTTGGGATATCCTAGCTTCAAGATCAGTATGGTGCTTTGGACCTGATGATATGAAGGCGCCGGACATATTAATGGATGACACGTTAAAAGATGAAACGGATAAATCTGCCTTATACTCGGTCAAAGGTTCGATAGAATTGGGGTTCAAGTGGTCCATCAGTGAGGGACCACTTTGTGATGAACCTATAAGAAATACTAAATTTAAGATTTTAGATGCTGTTATAAGTGGATCTGAAATACAGCGAAGCGGAACTCAAATTATACCGATGACTAGAAAAGCGTGCTATTCGGGTCTTTTAACAGCATCTCCTCGTTTGTTGGAGCCTATATACTCTGTTTTCGTTACTACCAGTTTCAAAGCTATACGAGCTGTTAATGGGATTCTAAGGAAACGCAGAGGAAAATTGGTAGAAGAGCACCCAATTCCGGCCACTGCTTTATATTCTTTAAGAGGATATATACCAGTGATAGAATCTATCGGGTTCGAGTCTGATCTTAGGGCCCAGACTCAAGGACAAGCTATGTGCTTTCTCGATTTTGAAAAATGGAATATCGTGCCTGGGGACCCACTAGATCAAGATTGTTTTCTTCCTTCTTTGGAGCCCGTCCCTACTGAGTCTTTAGCCAGGGACTTTGTGTTGAAAACAAGAAGAAGAAAGGGTTTGAGCGGAGATCCCAGCTTAAGAAAATATATCGATCCAGACATTTATAATAAGTTATTAGAAAGTTCTTTAATTTAACCAGCTTTTAATAGAGTATATTTCATTGACATTTATTTCCACGTATTTAGCTATAAACCTATTCTAGCTTTTTTATATACGCCTACAGTATTGTCATGATTTTGACCTATTAGTTCCGATAGAGTTCGACTTTTCCTTTTTTGTAATCTTCCTCTTTCGACAAGATGTTTGAAACCACAACCTTCATGTATCATTTTTGACATATTGTTAAATTCCGATATAAATCTACTTTGGAAGCTCAACTTGAAAGATAAGGCTTCAAACAATATTTCTTTATCGTGCAATTTCGAATTGAGTTTGAAATTATGAAATCTGTTCACGAAATCACTTACTAAAACTTCATGGCTATAAATATTGTCCTCAGTTATTGATATATGTCCTAGCTCAGGAACAGTTAGAACTAGTTCCTGGGACGCGTCAAAAAAGCATATATCATTCAAGTCCTCGTGGCTTCTCATCTTTGCAAAAAAATTCTCCAATGATGAATTCAAAACGTCTTTTTCGTCATATAAAGATACTAAATGAGACACATCTATGCTATCATTAGATGTTTTGAACGGTACAAGCAAAAAGTCAGTATCTGCTATATTTAGTATAATGGGAAAGTCGTCTTCGTTTCCGCTGTTATGTGAGAAATGCTTCTGTATGTCCTCAGTCTCATCTCGTAAATTTTTATGATCATCCTTGCTCACCAGCAGCGCTATAGTTTCTATATCTTTAGTACTTTCAGCTCCGGGCTTACTTAATTCGCTTTTATCAGGCTCTGAATCATCCTTGCTCTCATCCAAACTATTTGCAATTGCTTCGGATGGAAGTTCGACAGACGTTCTTCGAGGGGTATCCTTTTCTTCAGGTTCTTCATCCAATTCTTCATCCGAATCTAACAAATACTTTTCTTCTGCCACAGTGCTTTGTGCATCATCTGAAGCTGCTTTACTTTTTTGTTGGATATTTGTGTTAATCATCTTTTCAATCTTGTCATATATCACTTCGCCCGAACTCTTATCTGAGTCTTTATTCGTAAACTCATCCAACTCTTCTTCTAAATTATCAATTTCATCCTCACTTATTGTGTCTATTACACTGAAATTATCGTTTTTGGTATTTAACTCCTCCCAATTTAACTCTTCTTCCTCGCCTTCTTGCTCACTATAATAATCTTCTTCTCCTGTCAAAACTAATTCTTCATTATCATCTCCTATCAAATCTTCACCCTCCTGTAAACCATTACCTATGTTACCGTCAGATTCATAGAATATACTTACCATAATGTATTAGTACCTTTAATTAGTTATTTGCTAGGAACAAAAGTGCTGATATCTAAGTCGCTCAAAATCGACTTGCGTAATATTGCAATCTGCGCACTAATAAATATTATAAACTTTAGATTAATACTTCTATGTAGTTATGAATTGAAGACAATGTATATATATATAAACTATGGTACCCATATTTTGAATGATTGTGGTGCATCTAAAGAAATTGGTTTTGCATTATTTTTATCATTTCCAACTGGGGTAAAGCTACCATTATCTGATTTTTCATCCTTGACTTCATCGGATATATTCTCATTATCTTTAGGGGAGTCCGACTCGGGGGATAAAAACAGTTTCGCGGGTTTGTATAACAACTTCTGGGCTTCTTCTAAAAGCTTTGAGGCTTCTTCTACTTGGGACAGTTTCTGTTCATCTGAAGTCTGTTGCAATAGAGAAATGGCATTCAGCAATTTTTCATGGATTTTAGTTGTGGATTTACTCAACGCTAAACGGTCGATGAAGATTTCTTCGTTCTGCCTTGCCAAGTTTTTTCTTTCTCTCTCGTATATTTTTTCGAGTTCGTCAACTTTACTCAATTTAAGGTCCAACTTCGAAATTTGATTGTTGACGACGGCGGTAGCCAATTTGTTCAATTCTCTCTCCTCATAATTAGCGAATAAGTGGCTTCTAGCACCAATTATTCCAAACGCGTTGGATGCTGCATCCTTAATTGCTTCGTTTGGTTCTCCCTCAGTGGAGAATTCCTTCTGTAAGTCAATTTCGTTCTTCTTCAAAAGACCATTAGCATGCTGTGACCCATTGTTTTCAGCGAAATCAGAAGAGGTTTCTTTTGAATCTGCCTTCTCAGTGCTCTTGGAGGCAGATCCTTCTTCATTATCTTTTTGCTCGGTACCTATCAGAGTGTAATCTTCCATTTCCTTCTCTACTTTACCCAGCTTCTCTACGTCGCTCAGGGTAGCATTCTTTTCTTCAGATGTCTTTTCGGTAGAGCCCTTACTCTCCTCTGCAGATTCTCCATATAATTCGTTTATTCTTTCCACAATTTTTGAATCCACGACTTTGCTGGCCCTCTTACTAGCAGCCTTCGCTACATCCACGTCGACAATTTGTGCTAAAAATGCTAAATTACTAATAACTGGATTCTCGACTGGACTAATAGGAAAGTTAGAAGCATAACGTAACAAACCTAGTTGGCTCTTATCTATATTGATAAAGTTGTCTTCGATTGGTATTTGTAAAAACTTGATAATACACTCTTGGGGAGATTTGTTGCCAATATAGTTTGCAATTTTGTACCAGTCATTTTGAAACTTTTCAACTCCAATTATTAATTTCCCTAGGTCCTTGTTTGTCCAAGAAGACCCATTTTTTTGTTTCTTTTTAGGTGGCTCATCATCTTGAGTCGCCTTCCCTTCGGATAACTTTACTTCTGGGTGTTGGTTAGCACTGTCATTTGAGGTATTGAGATCTTTGCCTTCAGGAAATTCTTCGCCCTTTATGAATGAATCGTTATCAATACCAACTAATTCCTTGAGTTTGTTTGGGTTGATTCGGTTAGGATTAAGTTTGTAAGTGTCAAATGGAAATAATCCTCTAGGTGTATCATATGTCACATGAAAATTACCAGTGTAGGGAAGTGAGTTTATGGTTCCATTTGGAAGTTTTTCCATGGCATAACCAGGCTTGAAATTGGGATGAACCTGGTAGTTAATTAATCCCCACTTATTCAAAAATCTGTGAACACGCATCAAGGTGCTCGCATCACCAACCAAATTACGTCTGCATGAAGTTAACGTGAGATATTCATTTGGGTTCAAGCGGTAAGAGTTTATCATAAAATTACGATAACTCATGTAAAGTTTAGGAGATTTCGATGGATGTTGGGAAGTGAAAAATTCAGGTAGAGATTTCTTTTCAATAGGATGTATTTTTTTCATATTGAACCACATTGAGTAAGATGGAATTATTATCGCATGGGTCTGTTTGGCGATTGCAGGTTTTTCAACATGGGAATGGAGGTTTTCACTCGTTTCATGGTATATACTTTTCGCAGGGTCAACTGATTCTTCTCTTTCAAGCGCAGACGCCGAGTCCGTATCCGCATTCGAGTCATTTGCTCTCTTCACATCGTCTTTGTTGGAAACGTCTTCCTCTAACTTTGGAAAAATCTTATCTCCCTGGTCCTTTTCTATGGATTCGCTCTTTCGGGGATTCGCAACAGTTTCGTTCTCGCGCGCAACCGTCTTGCCAGACTGAGTAGGAGTATTAGATGCTGTCTCTGCAGTTTCTTCTGCCGAAGGCTCCTTATATGAAGGCGCCAACTCCTTCTCTATCGACCCCAGATCTACCGCCTCGGCATCCTTTTCCACCGTTTTTTCGTCTTGGTTGCTGCTCACGTCGTCCGGGCTCCCCAAAGACTCCTGCTCGTCCCTCAGCAGGTCCAGCTCCAACACCTTACCCTCGTCGTCGTCGGACGCGTCCGCAGAGCCTTCTGACTCGTCACCATCGCTTTCCTTCGAGTTCGAGTTCTCGTCACCAGCACCGCCGGCACCCTCACTCCCACTGCGCTCATCCATCTCCACGTCCACGTCTCTGGCTAGCCCCTCGCTTAGTGCGCTGTCATCGCCCTCAATACCACTCGTTAAAAACTGCTCTGTCTCGTCTTGACCTATTTCTTCTCCCATTCTCCTTATATCATTTAACTTGTGCTCGCTGTATCCAATATCTCACAATCTATTCTTCCGGTCCACTAAGTCTATCCTGTAAGCACCTCTGTTGCCGAGATGATGCCCTTCAAGCTCGGCTGACCTACTTATTTTGAGTACTTTGCCCAATAAGCAATCTATCTTACGCGCCAACACTTGTTTTGACGACCTCCGGTTTATCACTAATTGTTTATCAATCTATCGACGTTCCTACTCGCCCCTCTTTAGTTCAACCAGCTAATAACCTCTATGCTTACTTTCAGGCTACTATCTCGAAAATGTACTATTGATTGTACACCGTTGTTTCTCCTTTTAACTATGTATATACTATGTTTTTCTCATTATAAATTTCATACGTCGTGCGCCTTGGTCCACTTTCTTAAGTATGTGCGCTGGAACCATTTCTGCTACCACAAGCACTATACAACTTGGACGACCAACATGGTTGACTTTTGACAGTAGTAGTATCGCTGGTGTATAAGTAGTTAAACTATTTACTAGAAGCCCCTCTAAACCAGTGTGGACACACCTCTTTTTTTTTTTTTTTGCGTTTATCGTATTTACTAGTTCTACGGGGATCGATTAGGAAATGATGGTTGAGTTAAAAAAAAAAAGCAATTGTGCAGTTAATGTCTCTGCAACAGGAGATATTGGCTATTCTTCTACATACCTGGAGACTTATAGGCAGAAGAGAGAAGGATCGCTTTAAATTCCAAATACAAGGGGGAAACAATTGCTTGTTCTTTTTGTCAAGGGATAAAGAGGCCTATCTGCACGATAAAACCCAAGAAAATGGCACGGCCCCCAGAAGAGCAGGCTGGATCTGCCGGCAATGCTCTGGCCAAGCGCAGGAAATATATAGTGATCTGGCAGGCGTAAGCCACGGCCAGCGGTCTCTCAGATGTGCCGGCGTGGCGTCTGGAAATAGTAGTTGAGGGGTGCCTGTAGATTGCCAAAGCGCGAGAAGGTGATAAAGCAGACCTAGGTTGCAGACAAATAATTTGGCATGCAACCACGCCTATCAGCACAGCACGGGCTGTAGGGGCACACGGAACGGCAATGCGGCCGAGCTCAGTGTGTCGCTAGAAGTGGGTGCCAGCGGGTGTTGCTTGAAGGGCCTATGTAGCGTGATGCTGCTGGCTGGGCCATTAGCTGCAGAGTAAGGTCTTGGACACTCGCACTCCGTGCCATTTCACCTTTGCACAGCGCAGGAGCGAGGGATGGCCGGGGCCCTTGCCCACATCGCTCCTTTCGACGACTATGGGACGAGGTCCCTCTGGAGAGGCTCTTGAGTGCGCACCCTCTGATTGCTGCTGCGCAGGCGCATGGCACTAATTTCCAGCGACGTGAAATTGCGTCCAGGAGCCGCTCTCCGCGGTAGAGCGTCCTCTCTCTGCTCGTCTCGATGGGCCCGAATCTCTGCGCCCCAGCCAGGTCCGAAGGGACCCTTGCAACCCAACCCAGCCGAGCGCAAGAGAAGGGAGTAGTGTTAGGGTTCGCGCCCTGAGTAGTCATCGTCATGTGACTCTATCGGTATGGGTACGACCGCACTGTGTGAAATTTTTCGCGCCAGTGCAGTAGCAGCGAGGTTGAGCGAGGTAAAAAACTAAAAGTTTTCAGTCTTAAAATACCGTTAATAGACAGCTTTGAACTAGAGCAAGTGTTAAGAGAATTAAAAATGGTTCGTTACGGTGCTCACTCAGTCAACCCAGCCAAGTCAGCTTCCGCTCGTGGCTCGTACTTGAGAGTCTCTTTCAAGAACACCCACGAGACTGCTCAGGCCATCAACGGATGGAACTTGGAGAAGGCCAAGCAATACTTAGAACAAGTCTTGGACCACAAGAGAGTTATTCCATTCCGTCGTTACAATGGATCAATCGGCCGTACCGGTCAAGGTAAGGAGTTTGGTGTCACTAAGGCTAGATGGCCAGTCAAGTCTGTCAACTTCATCAAGGACTTGTTGAGAAACGCACAAGCCAATGCCGAGGCCAAGGGTTTGGACGTTTCTAAGTTGAAGATCTCCCACATTCAAGTCAACCAGGCTCCAAAGCAAAGAAGAAGAACTTACAGAGCCCACGGTAGAATCAACGCTTACCAATCTTCTCCTTCCCACATCGAGCTCATTTTGACCGAAGAGGATGAGAATGTTGAGAAGCCAGCTGATGCTAAGAAAGTCAGATTGAGCTCTAGACAAAAAGGCAGATTACTTCGTGAAAAGCGTTTGACTGCTGCCTAGAATGGATGTCATCAAAATAAATTCTATCTAATGGGTTCAGTGAAATATCTCGTATTTTGTGTACATTTAATAAACTCCGAAGTTGATCATTTTGCAACATTATATCCAACGACTTGTAGCGTCTTTTCCTACGGGAGACTCCCGGCTTGCCTGTAGCTATGTATTCTGCTAGTGGCCGTGATCTCGGTTCTACAGATGGATTTTGTCTGAAAACGTGGTATGTAAATTACTCTCAGCGCGCGCTTAATCTTTGCTCTCTTGAGTAATTTACAGTACACTTGATATTCAGCCAATGATTTCCAGTCAAAATAGCACTTACGATATTTTATCTTCTCAAGAAATACAACACATTCAAAGTATCAAGTGAAAATCAGAAACCATGGGTGGAGTTGAGCCAAAGACTTATATGGGATGGTGGGGTCACATCGGATCCCCAAAACAAAAGTACATTACCATGTACACTGTTTCTCCTTACGCTACCAAGCCTTTGAAAGGAGCTTTGTACAACTCAGTTTTCAACACTTTCAGAAGAGTTAAGAACCAAGCATTTTTTATTGTCGTCCCCTTTTTGATTGTTGGTGCTATTTGGAATAAGGCAGAGAAGTACAACGAATACTTATACACCAAGGCTGGTAGAGAAGAGTTGGCTAGAGTTAATGCTTAATTAATTTTTTCACTTTAACTGATCAAGAAAAGGACTTATGCATTTATAGGTATACATCAATTAGATAGGTTTGAATACAATGAATTCAAATTAGGAAGAGCTCTTTATGTACTCTATAAGATTATTTAGAACGCTTATATACTTTTTGCAAAAATGAGGTCAAAACGTCTTTCTTCAAGCCGCTAGACTCATCAATTTTCTCTATTTGTTCTCTAATTTTACCAACAGCATTTTCTTCGTAGTCAAGGTAGATTTGCTGGATCTTCAAGTCGTTAAATATTTCCTTGCATCTCTGTTCTGCCTTGTCGTCCTTTCTACCATAGTTGATGTCTAAAGCCTTGCGCTGCTCTGCGTTCGCGTGGATCAAGGCCTGGTTGATGACCCAAGAACATTTATTATCCTTGATGTCAGTACCTATTTTCCCAATCTGCTCTGGAGTACCGAAGCAATCTAAGTAATCATCTTGGATTTGGAAGTATTCACCGAGTGGAATCAAGATATCCTTGACTTGCTTCAAATCTTTCTCGCTGCTGATGCCGCTCATGTACATTGCCAACGCAACAGGCAAGTAAAAGGAGTAGTAAGCAGTCTTGAATCTCACGATGAAGGAATGCTTATCCAAGGAGAACTTGCTCAAGTCTACATGCTCTTCGTCTGCGGTTACCAAGTCGAGTAATTGGCCTAACTCAGTTTGCAAAGTCACCTCGTGGAATAAATCGAGTAAATCGACATAGTAACTCTCACCTCTGAAATACTTCTTCAACAACGCATAGATCGAAGCTTCGAGCATGAAGGCGTCATTGATAGCAATGTCGCCAACACCGTCTACCAAGTACCAGCATTTTTGGCCTCTTCTGGTCTTCGACTTATCCATAATGTCATCGGCGACCAAAAAGTAGGCCTGGAGTAACTCAATACTCCAACCTAAAATAGCAACTTTCTTGTACTCTTCTTTGGAAAGTGACTCAGGAGATACACCTTTCAAGATGCAATAGGTATCAATCACGGATAATCCTCTGTTCAACTTTCCTCCTGGCGTGTTGTAATTCAAGTTTTTAACAAACCAGTCAATAGCCTCTTGTGGCATCTTGTACAGAGCCAATATTTCAACTAATTCTTTAACCAACTCATCGAATTGGTCAATGAACTTCTGCTTAGATGCTGCTGCACTCATATTACTTTCTCTTAATACTCTATAATGGTTACTTTCAAAAGAATGTGTGTGTGAGTATATCGTTCAATACCGAACACGCTCGACTTTTATACGAGTAGTCACGAGATCCCAATTACCTAGATACATTTAATTAACCCGAATACATACATGGAGTTTTATTATCTATAAAAGTACAGAATGAAATGGATAGTGCCTAACGTCTCCTTGAGCGTTTACTTTTGCCAGGTCTGGACTTATTTTTCATCTTGTTCGATGAAAATCCAGACACATCAGCTGAGGAGTTTGCGTCGTTGGCTCTCAGCCCTCTCTTCTTACCACCGAATCCAAACTTAGAGTTCTTGGCAAGTCTCTTCGCATTTGGTTTCAGGCGCTTCTTATCAGGGCCCTCTTCCTTGGTGGCTTCTTCCAAAGCGATCTGGAAATCATCGTCGTTGGACAATTCGTTGTTGCCTCTCTTGCGTTTCAACGACTTGATCTTCTCCAATGCATCTCTCTTTTGCTTAGCTCTTTCCTGCAACACGTTGACCTGCACTTGCTTTCCGAACTTCTTGAGTTGTCTTTGTCTTTTAGCATCTTCTGAAGCCTTGCTGTCGGCTGCTTCCTGCAACAACTTATTCTTCAACTTATCCATGTGTTCGTCGCTCTTCGCCATTTCAGCAAAGTAGTCTGGTGGCCTAGAAAATGGAACCTTTAGTTTCAAAAGAGACTTTTTACCTTCCTTGACTGCGTCTAATGCCTGCTTGTAAAATGCTAACTCTCTTTCTGTATCGTCATATATATCCTTCACGCCCTCTTCTGTCTTTTGAGCGCTGGTCACAGCCTGGTGCTCCTGGAACGAATGCTTACTCCAAGGCAACTGAATCCTTGCAAGACTGTCCCTCAACGCCGCCGTGTTGTTGATCGTCAACTTGGTGTGTGGCACTATATCCGCATCTGAGTCTATGTCCACGTCGGATAATGGAACATCCTCCTCTTCTTCTTCTTCTTCTGCATCGTCCTCCTTGTCGTCTTCTTCCTCAGACGAAGACTGCTCTTCGTCTGAGTTCTCCTCAGAAGACTCGATGTCGCTAGCCTCTAATCTCTCTAAATCCAAATTATTAGACCCCGCTTGCTCATTCTCCTCTTCTTCATCAGACTCAGATTCGCTCTCACCCAGTTCTTCAGGCTCGGTTTCCTTTTCCTGCTGCTTTTTGAGTTTCCTCTTCTCTTTTCTTGATAATGCAGAACTTTCGTATTCACTATTTTCCAGTGTAGCTTTCCTCAGTTCCTTTTCAGTTTTTGACTTCCTTTTGGTAGCAACTCCATTTTGACTACTAATCTTCTTATCATTCGCTTTCGAATGCACTTCCTCAGGCTTCCCTTGTTTCTTACTCATGACGAAACGTTAACTGACTAACAAGAGTTTTATCCTCAGTTGAAAAATTTAATTCACGATGCTCATCTATAAAAATATCCTAACGAATTATATACAGTACCACTTGGATAGCTATTCCTTCAAGGTGTGAATCTTAGATTAATGGTTCCTGGAGTAAGCAGTATCGGACATGAATGTCTTACCAGAACCATACCTCCACCACCTTGTTAAGCAGCTTTGAGGCAAGAGATCTACAGCATCCCTGATAACCTCACTGTAGATACCACATGCCTTGCATATGCACCTCTTGGAGGCTAGGACGTCCATCGAGGTGGGACAGGACATATAGGGAGGATGGTAGTAGCCGATATCCTCGAAGTGGTGAATGGAGTTTTTGTCGGCAAGGAGATTCAACGCAATTGAATGCACAGGAGCGTCGCCCCATCTTTCGTAGAAAAAGCCTCCACTTTTGTCTAGATAGTCAAAAAATCTCCCGTAGGGCTCGCTTCTGAAGAAGTTTAGGTTACCGATCTCGAAGTTTGACCAGAAATGGCACAAATTGTACTCTGTGGAATGCTCATTCAACGGAGTACCTTCAGTCAAGTCAGTCTCGTTAGTGGTGATGAACTTTAGGGAGTTATTAGGATGTACTAGCTCAGGGTAGGTCTGCATGAACTTCTTCACAGTAGGCCAGAGAGTGGGTATTGTGCTTTCATAATCCTGTATTGCGATCACAAACCCGTATATCTTATTATTCTCCCGCAAGACGGTAAAGGGGTCATACTGGAAATCGCACATGTATCGAACATCTGGCTCCACTCTAAAGTACCAGTCGTAGTTCAAGAGTCTTTTTTGTCTATAAAAGTACCCTGAGTTGAAATGACACATGTTCCTGTAAGATTCGGACGAGCCATATATGATGTTGTTTTCTTCAGCCTTTTTGAGGGATTTCCTGAACTTCTTTTCATCTATAAAATCAGGTCTGTCCCAGTCCTTTGCTGGAATATGCTCGTAGTATGTCTCTCCGCTTGCCATCAAAGTGGTCTGCTCCTTGAACTCTTCTGTGAAAGGCACGTCGTTAAGAAACACCCATGGGTAACGAAAGTATCTGTTGAACCTATCTTCAAGAGACCTCATTGAATCCAATGCACCTTCCAATTCAGAATTTCGTACAAGCATTACCATGGTGGCATTTTCTTTACCAATCTGAGAGCGGTCTTTATTAGACAAAAGGGGGGCCGCGTATGAGTTGGAAGCTAGCTTCATTTCACTCGGATGCCTATACGCATGTTCCTCTTTCTTACGATACTGCTTGATTTCATTTTTATAGGGCCCATGTATTCCTCTACCAAAGAGCCTTTTAAGATCTTCCTGTTGAATTTTATAATCTATACTGTGAAATACAGACAAATTTCTTTCACAGTATATAAAAATAGCCACAAGGCACACTGTCAAAGGCAAGAGTCTATCCGTCAAACTTAGCATTTGTCAATATTTCATGTGAATTCTATTGGATCGAGTATATGATAATTATACTTTTTCATTCTGTATGTCGTACTCCTGCGACTCAGTTCTTTTCTTATCCTGCCGGGAATCCTAATAACTTTCTTGAAGAAAGAAGAAGAGAGCTATGTGCCCAGTCTACTTGCCTTGTAGCTCCTTGTATTTGGTAGTGATATCAGTTTTATGTCTGGTTCTTCTATTGTGGATAGGAACCCCATTGTAACCGTTTCGCACTTTAATCCTTGAGAGCGACAGCACATAAAGGGCACCAAATCTTGGGTCGAGCGACACCAAACTCGAAGTTGTAAAGCTAACGTATGTCTAGAGCTCTGGACGCGGTACCTTGTTTTGCATGCTGTTGATGGAGTGATATGAGCGCATGCCAAGTGAGATATGTTTCTAGAGACACCATGATTCTGTTCCAGAAACACAAATGGCTAGATTTGTAGTATCTGATTACTCGTCGAGACTTCGACAACTGTGTGGTGCCTTTGAGAAGTATCGGTGCTCTTGCTTGTGCAGTTTGTGGTGGATATGTAAGATTTTCGTTGGGTGATATTGAGTAGAATGTCACATTATTACAGCATTGGGGAATTTTTACCGAATTTAAAGACAATTGTACAAGATATCAGGACCGTATCCATACACTTTGCTCGCAAACTATCCAGGACATGGACTAGTAAATACACTTTCAATGGTAGCAATTCACCTCATGTAGGAGATATGGACGATCAGGATCACCAGAAGGGCTTGGTGAGAACCGATTTCGCAGCCATTCGCTGCTTAGGGACATAAACCAGAAAAGCACTCAAATTCCCCGGCACTGTGCCCTCTACACCAGAGATACACTTCTGCTATATTACACGCTATACTTTAGTGCCCGCAGAATACACTGTAGTAGACAAAGCCCTTTGCTTCCCACCTAGAGAGAGGACCGAGTATGCTACCATGTAGGGCCGTAGCTCCCTCGTTCCCAAAATTTATCAGGGCCACCCGAGCTGCTGCTCATCTTGACGACCCAAGTCTTTACCCGTCGAGCCATTGTCTCGCAAGTCTTCTGTCGAGAGACAGAGGTACTCGGAGGTATGTTGAGATGTGCTGCAGAGCGCAAGCTGCTGCCCCTCCGCACAACGAATACTGAAAAGAAAAATGGAAAAAAAAACACCCAGAGACTCAGAAGTACATAATGCTCGAGACACAGGGGCCACTTACCTCTGTTCGTTGCCCTTCCTCGTCATAGAGCTCCATGGTCTGGTGGGCTCTCGGAGGCTGGAAAACTGGAGCAGGTCGTGCGAAAAGGTCAGAAATTTGCCCAATGACAAGCTCGCAAAATGAATTACAAGAGTTTAAGCAAATGGGAAAAAATTATTGCAAAGCATATAACTCCCGTTTACCAGTTGTTTACTGCTGAGTATTACTTGATTAACAGGTAATATGCTTCAAAGCTTGAAGAATCAGGGTAGATGGATGAAAAGGGGGTTGGCAACTATTGCAGACTCTGCAGCCAACCCTAACAGAGTCCATGGTGGATTAAAAGATCAAGACCGTATATTCCAAAATGTGTATGGCAAATATGGACATGACTTAAAGTCGGTCCAAAAGATGGGAGATTGGTACAAGACCAAGGAGATAGTGCAAAAGGGAGACAAGTGGATCATCGACGAGCTCAAGAAATCTGGGTTGAGAGGCCGTGGAGGAGCTGGGTTTCCAACTGGACTCAAGTACTCATTCATGAACCCACCAGGGTGGGAGAAGAACGCCGGACCTAGATACTTGGTGATCAACGCCGATGAGGGTGAGCCCGGTACATGCAAAGATAGAGAGATTCTCAGAAAAGACCCCCACAAGTTGGTGGAGGGATGTTTGGTTGTTGGCCGTGCCATGAATGCCACCGCTGCATACATATATATCAGAGGAGAATTCTACAACGAGGCCGTCACTTTGCAAGGTGCAATCAACGAGGCGTATAGGGCTGGATTAATCGGTAAGAATGCCTGTGGCTCTGGCTACGACTTTGACGTCTATATACATCGTGGTATGGGTGCTTACATCTGTGGAGAGGAGACCGCATTGATCGAGTCGATAGAAGGAAAGGCCGGTAAACCAAGATTGAAGCCTCCATTCCCAGCTGGTGTTGGTTTGTTTGGTAGACCATCTACCGTGACAAACGTCGAGACCGTCGCTGTGTGCCCTACTATTTTGAGAAGAGGCCCTGAGTGGTTTGCATCGTTTGGCCGTGAGAGAAACGCAGGAACAAAGTTGTTCTGTGTGTCTGGTCATGTGAATGAGCCATGCACTGTCGAGGAAGAGATGTCTATTCCTTTGAAGGAGTTGTTGGAGAAACACTGTGGTGGTGTCAAGGGCGGATGGGATAATCTTTTGGGTGTTATCCCAGGTGGTTGCTCAGTCCCCATTATGCCTAAGCACGTCTGTGACAACATCTTGATGGACTACGATGCCTTGAGAGACGTGGGCTCCGGTTTGGGTACTGCTGCAGTCATTGTCATGAACAAGCAGACTGACATCATCCAGGCCATTCTGAGGTTTTCGGCTTTCTACAAGCACGAGTCATGTGGTCAGTGCACCCCTTGCCGTGAGGGAACAGCCTGGTTAGAAAAAATGATGGCTAGATTCACCAAGGGCCAGGCCTCCGAGAAGGAGATCGACATGATATTCGAGTTGACCAAGGAGATCGAGGGCCACACTATTTGTGGTTTGGGTGATGCTTCCGCCTGGCCAGTTCAAGGTTTAATAAAGTCCTTCAGACCCGTCATGGAGGAGCGTATCAAGGCCTACAAGGAGAACGACAACTCCACTGTCCACTACGGTGGCTGGGTGAAGGGCGGTAAGGTCGAAGACGGTCGCGTCGTCGATAACCCCTTTCCCTCTGCTCACCATTGAGTGAATCCCTCGAATAAATCATGGTCAATCACTATGTTGTGCATTCCTACAGAATTCATATTTTGTATACTTATTTAAAATCCGTTCATGGAAACATCTCTATATAGTCATACAGATATTATCATTAAATAAAAATCTTAAGTTTTGATGTTTATCAACTTTCTCCTTTCCGTTATCATAAATTCACGGTGAAATCTCCGTCCGTTGGTGATTTTCAGCAATGGCGATTTTGTGTCACTTTGATTACGTTTTTTTGGTCTTTACTTCACTATCGTTCATAAGAATTTTCAAGTTTGATGAAATACTCAAGTAGCACTAAATAGGGTAAGCCATAAGGGAAGAAGTACACAATCAGGATGAGAATTGATCGTATTGTCTTCTTGTGTGCTGTGCTTGGTTGTAATGCGCTAGTCGAGTCTAGGTCCACGACACAAGACGCAGACGTAGGGTATGGTATGGATAGAGAGAGGGTGGAAGATAAAAACAGCGTGGGCAATGCTGAGAGCACAATCGCATCTGGCGATGGCCGCAGGCTCACAGTAGACAATGTTCCGACCAGCGAGGGTGGCGTTGAGCGAGCGGAGGAGAGACAGGAGGTTTCCATGTGCGAGTCATTTGTTCTTTCGGCGTCGATGATCGTTGTGTCAGAGATAGGGGACAAGACGTTTTTGATAGCGGCGTTGATGGCGATGAAGAATTCGAGAGTCGTGGTTTTTTCTGCTGCCTTTTCTTCGTTGGCGTTGATGACGGTTTTGTCGGGTGTTATTGGACACGCATTACCGTCTTTGATATCGCAGAGGCTCACTCAGTTCTTGGCGTCCGTGTTGTTCCTCGTGTTTGGTGCAAAGCTTTTGCGAGAGGGACTCACCATGGCAAAAGACATCGGTGTAGACGAGGAGCTTGCCGAGGTCGAAGAGGAGATAGCTTCAAGTGACATAAACCATAAGATGGATGATATCGAAGGAGGCTCTCAAAAGGAACAGCCCAAGCATGTTGCATGGTTGCACGAGTTTTGTTCTCAGATTAAAGATTTAGCCTCTTTTGTATTATCTCCAATATTTATTCAAGTATTTATCATGACATTTTTGGGTGAATGGGGCGACCGCTCTCAAATTGCAACCATTGCGATGGCTGCGGGATCAGACTACTGGTTTGTCATCTTAGGAGCCATCGTGGGCCATGGATTGTGTACTGCAGCCGCATGCTTAGGTGGAAAACTCTTGGCCAAGAGGATCTCAATGAGAAACGTTACATTGGGAGGTGCAATTGCTTTTTTTGTATTTTCTTTGATGTATTTTTACGATTCTGTATTCAATAACGATAATTAAGTTGAATTATTAGTCATTTTATTAATGATATATATGTCCAAATATAAAGTTTAAGTTAAAACTCCTCTGTACATGAACTTCAACACACTATTCGGATGAAGTCCCTGCTTGCCTCCATCTGTTATCCGGAGCTCCTCTTGCTCGGACACCTGCTCCGCCAGCTTGATTTTGTCTTGCTCCTTTTCTCCTTCCTCTGTTTCGAGGTGATCTAATTCTTCAGCCGACTCAAAGCCATAGAATTGGAACTCTTCCCTCAACTCTTCAACCTTGGCCATTATCCACCGCGTGAATTCATCTTCTTTCTCTATACCAAAACACTCTCTTTCCCCTAGAGTCAAAGCTTCTTGGACCCATTGCTCTACTTCAGGTAATGGCTTTTTCCTTAGAAGAGTAGTCAATAAACCTTCCTGTTGTGTGGTTGGGAAACTTGGAAGTGGATACACATTCGTGTTTTTTAATATGTTTCCATTATTATCAAGGCTATTTGCTATGGAGTGGAGCTGTGTGAGTAACACTTGAAACTGGTTTTGTATATGACTATAGTTCGGTATTCTAGTTTTATTTGTTTGTCTATTGTGGTTTATCTGATCAGCCAATTTTCGTAATGAAAGATGGACCTGATTTAGCCTATTTCTTATTTCTTCTAGATGGTCCACTGGTATCTGACTAGTATCTGCTTTACTCAATCCATTGTTGCTATTATTGCTGTTATTACTGTTAATATTCATTCTATACTTCAATTAGGTATGTTCCTACTGATATATGAGTTTTAATATAAATTTCTCGAAAATATTACTGAGACTGCTATATACTATAGATTTATCACTCATCACGAATGTTACACCACCTACGAAAGAATGATACGAGGTAACTATAGTTTGGCTAATGAGTTAAAAGCAAAGGAAAGAAAGCAGCAAGCCAAGGTTCAAAGAAGACAAAAGATTGAAAATAGGATCGAGAAACTAAGAAATACCGATGCTTGGGTTATAATAAAGAGAATTGACCGATTAGAGAGAAAGGAAGATAAAAATGAAGACGACAATAAATATCTTAAAGGACTCAGAAGCGACTTGGAGTTTATGCAAAAGAATGGGATACAAACAGAAAAGATCAGTGATATCTTGAGGAAAGAAGAAGAGAAGAAACGAGAGAAAGCAAAAGCAGACAAAAAGCTATGGGGTTCTAACTCTATATATTTCAATCCAGAATTGAATCCATTAGGGAAGGTTCCAAATTCATCTTCAAGTGTGAATATTTCAAGGCAGCTACCCAACTTCGTGAAGCCTTTAAAGCACTCTATCTACAAAAAATTCGACCCCGATCCAATAATAGACAGCATAAAGCCTCCTTTGCCTGAAGGACCGCCTCCCAAATTTTACAAAATCATATATAATTCTGAAAGGAAGGACACTGGTAAAGAGCCTGCGAAGATAGACTCAAACCAGAGTTTCAAGCTACAAGAGATACGAGGGAAACAAGAAGAGAAACCTCCGCATTATACAAACAGTCTTGGTAATATCACCTATAGTGGAGATATTAATCCGTATACAGAGAATAGTAAGCTCGCGCCCGAGGAAGAGGATGCATTGCAAGAAAAAGAGCTCAAGAAAGCTAGATTACGATGATGTGTACTAGTTTTAGCATTTATAAACTACTTGACAGGTCATACCTATGTACAGAATGATAATATATATACAAGTTCAAGTTAATCATGACAACAATCTGACAACAATTTCCCATGTTCCAAACATGATGATAGAGTTAGGAACAGTCCGAAGCAAGTGGGGAGTCAACCCCCCATACATGCTCACAAACCCCTCTTCTTTCAAAACAAGTCTGAAACATTGGATAAGTCCAGTGTACTTAGGCTTACCAGTACTTTCGAGAGGAGCCTGTCTCAATCGAGTTCTCACAACTTCATGAGGATAAGTTATTAAAGATGCGATAAATTTTGCTGCACCTGCAGCACCAGATCTGGCACTCCATTCCAAAATATGGTCTCTTGTACTCTTTGTCTGAGTCTTGTATGCTTCGAGTGATCTTCTATTGATAAACAGCTTCATCTGCTCATATAAGACCCATTGCAAAGTAGATTCAGCACCACCTAAGTACGAAGCACTCAACCCTTTATATAAACTTCTATAGCCCTCATTTTTAACTATGTGCCTGAAACAATCCCAGGAGTTTTTGTAGTGCTTACCTTTAGTTTTATCTAATTGCAACCTTGTTTTGATTAACCAGATTGGGTTTGTGGCGGTCGAGGTAACGAAACCTGCATTGATTCCAGACAAAAGGTGGACCATGGTGTCTTCTTCACCATCCTTGAACCTCCTAGAAAGTACATCCTTTGTAGCCCCATAGGTAAAGAAATTTATAGACCTGGCAGGTATGACGCCCACCAAGTTTGGTCCCAAACCTTTAAATAATGCTCTACCTCCCTCGTTCTTGTACAAACTTCCTAGGACGGAACACGTTTCTCTAAAATGCTGAACGAGTTGAATGAATGGGTTAGATGATTTAGGAGTTTTGTTATAAACGGAATGATACGCATCTGATTGCAACCTGGTCTTGATGACATCCAAAGGACATGTAAGGACTGCACCAGCCATGCCCCCGATACCTCCAGCAACGAAGTGCACCCAGTTCCGAACCACAGGTTTCTCAGGCGTTTTTGACGTCTCATAGCGTAATAATTCTCCGTCCTTCAAAGTAGATGACTTCTCATCGGATGCCAAATAGTCGTAAGACGATCTGGCTTCTTTTCGAAGCCTCTCTAACCTCTCTTTTGGTATGATGTTATGTTCTTCTATATCTCTGCCGTTGTTCATGATCACGTATTACTACAAATCCATGCTCGTGTATCTGACCTAGCTTAATCCGCTATTACTATGGAATTTTATCAGTAATTTTTCTGCAAATTTGCATCGTAGTGAAAAATAAAATAAAAAGTTACACAAAAATCAGATTTATCTGTCTATTCATTTTAAGTTGATTTTGGAGATATCTATAATACAGTAGTTGGTTTCATTTAAGGGTCTTTATGAAGTTATCAAGATTGTATTCCTCTTCATACTGAGACTCATCCCACAATTCAGCGAGCTCGCCTACAGCACCAGCAGCCTTACCAGTAAGACCGCCTGCGACGTCCTCAGGAACGTTATTTTCACTGTCGTTAGCTTCAGGTTCATTCAAGCTTGGATCCGTGTCCTGGACATTGAAAAGATCCAAGAGTTGCTTAGTATCCATAGAAGCCAAACCGGAATTTTGCTGGTTCACTATGGTAGAGGCAATATTCATCTTGAATTTCTGCAAACCCATAATTTTTTCTTCCAAGGTATTTTTAGTGATTAATCTGTAAACATTTACCACTTTCTTTTGACCAATTCTATGTGCTCTATCCATTGCCTGAAGATCATTCATGGGGTTCCAATCGTGCTCTACAAATATGACGGTGTCAGCACCTGTGAGGTTCAATCCTAACCCACCAACTTTCGTGGTTAAAAGAAGCACGTCTATGGAGGGATCCTCATTGAATTTTCTCACAATCGACTGACGGTCGCGAGGGTCAGTACTTCCATCGAGACGGGTGTAAGTGACCGAAGGCATGTGCTTCTTCAATAAGTCGTTCTCAACAATATCTAACATATCCTTCAACTGGCAAAAGATTAAGGCCCTGTGTTCCGAAATAACACCTTCAGAAGAAATTATCTGTTGTTTTGGTTTCGTCTTACTCTTCGCAGAGTACTCACTGTCACCTGAGCCTATTCCACATTCCAAAAGTAAAGATTTGAGTGAAAGCAATTTGGGAGAATGTTCAATATTTCTCAAGTCTGAATTGCGACCTTTTAAAAACTCTGAAATACTCTTGAACTTAGGATGGTCGGGCAGAAGAACTAAAGAAGGATGGTTGCACAATTTCCTCATATACTGCAACGCCTGGAAAACATGCGTTTTACTTCCCTTCTCTTCCTGCTCGGAAATATTCTGAATGTCCTCACTTATTACCAGTTTTTGCTGTTCTGCAAAATCCTTGTATAGTTGCTTCTGCAAGTCACTTAATTCACAATAATAATCCTGAATAATTTTGGGAGGAAGATCGGACAACACATCCTCCTTGAGTCTCCGTAACATGAAAGGCAAAACTTGCTTATGTAATGATTCCAAGGCCAAAGCTCCTTCTTCTTGTTCTTTAGATGATGTTTTACCACTGCGACTGGCCGCAATAGGCTTAGCAAATTTTTCATTGAACAACTTCTCAGTTCCCAAAAAGCCTGGCATTAAAAAGTCAAACAATGACCATAATTCTAATACATTGTTTTGAATTGGAGTACCAGACAATATAATTCTATGCTCAGACCTCAATCGCTTCACAGATTTGGTTAACTTCGAAGAAGAGTTTTTTATAATATGCCCCTCGTCCAAAATACAGTAATTGAAGTTATACTCTTCCAAGAAATCAATATCATTACGACAGACATCGTAAGATGTTACTACTATATCACTTTTGGCAACCTCTGGTCTAAGAGAATACCTGAGTGACGGAGATCCAGCGTAAACGGAAACCGATAAGAAAGGCGCATATTGGTTAAATTCCTGCTCCCAGTGGCCAGTTAATGATGGAGGACAAACAATCAAAGAAGGAATCTTTTTGCAATCATCAGATTTGGTTTCTTTGTGCTTCTCTTGTCTCATGTAATGATCCGAGGCAATAATGCAAATCGTTTGCAATGTCTTTCCAAGACCCATATCATCACAAAGAATACCATGTAAATGGTATTTGTTCAAAAAAGCTAACCAATTAACACCATCTTGCTGATATTTTCTTAAGGTTGCTTTTATACTAACAGGTAGCTCAAAAGGTTTGGCTTTACTTGGGTCCATCATTTGCTGGATGAATTCCCTTTCTCTATCTCTGCCTTTGAGGAGTTCTTCTGGCATATCATGTGGATCAGGAATACCAGCTTCCAAAGGAACTAGTTTGATAATTGCAGCAAAAGTTGTAGTGGCTAACACTCTAACATCCCCATCAGCATCACTCATTCTACCTAAAATTGGTACAATGAGAAAAACAATATATGGCAATATATCTGCAGCCATGGTTGCAGAAAGATGATACACACATTCAATTGCGCCTTGTCTCTCCTTAACTTCACCTGCATTATTAAGCATAGGCAAAATGGACTTTACTAGAAACGTGAAAGCCTTAGTGGGGCAGACAGAACTTATAGTAGCAAGACATTTGGACGTAGAATAACGAAATACAGAATAATCAGACCTAATTCCTGGTAGCAAAAGAGGAAGTTTGTCAGTGATGAGACTGTACAAAGAAGTGTCTAACATTGGAAGAATAGCCCGCAAGACACCCAAAGAGTCCACGATACTCTGGCCCTTCAAAATATCCTGACTAATTTCTTCACTTGAAGCCATTTCAAGAGTATTTAAAGGCTCAAATATCAACTCATTCAACTTAGGTACGCTTTCAAACACATTTCCTTTAAAAATATTGAGTAGGTGCTTCAAAGCTAAGATCGCACCATGTCTTTTAATCCTGGCTTCTGCGACAGCTTTTTCATGAGCAACAGAGTCAACTGGATCTGCTTTAGCTTCATCCTTTCTTAAAGATAATATGTTGGTTTTGAATTTTATATTATGACCAAATTCAGGCACTTCCGATGTATCAACACACAAAAATGCACACAAGTTCTTCACAATTTTATCAGCAACATTCTTTTTATTGGCCTCATTCAATTTGCGGATCAAATGTGCTACGGCAATAGCTGAATTCTCTTGAAGTATTGGAATGTTTTCTTGTTTCACACTATCCATCAATGATCGTATTATTGGATTAAGCTTTTTTGGTATTCCTGATAGAGCAAGAACAGCTGATGCATATGCAGAAAGGACACTAGTTGTACGAGCAGTTAAAGCAATCTGTGATTCACTCATTGCAACTATAATACGGTGCTTAGCATCCTCAAGAGCCTGAGTGGCTGTTATTCTATAGGCTGGAGAGAGAGATTTCATTAACTTTTGATATGTCTCATTGACTATCTTCTCTGCAAATTCAACCCCAAAAGCACCAGGACCAGCTTCAGACTCTCCCTGCACGACAACTGGGAGTTGAGGAATCTTGCTATGTGGCACTTTACCTTGTGACATGAACACATCAAATAGTTGCAAACAAGCAGTTCTGACTGACTTTAAGGTTGGTACTAATTCACGGTAAAATGGTAAAGAATCAGGAGATGATAAAACTTCCATTAGTATATTGAAAAAGGCATCCTTGGCTAAATCAGAAGGTTCATTTCCATTTGCGGTGATACAGTCGGCATATTCTTTAATCACTAATGCTGAAAACAACCTTGGTGTACTATGAGCAGAGTGTAGGTAACTCACAAGTAGTTGAAAGACATTCTGTAATAAAGCTTCGTCTTTAACATATGCTAACGACTTCCCGTATGCTGCGGCTGCAGCGCATTTAGTATCTATGAATAATTCATACCCAACTAATAGCACTTCACCTTTATATATTGGGGCATCGATATTAATTTTTAAATCACTAGTGACAGGAATTTGATTTTTAGATTTACTGTCCACTGAGAGTTTACGCTTACGACCTCTCTTTTCATTACTGCCATTAAAACTGGAATCATGTGAATCCAGATTACTTTCATCTCCATAAGGAGAGGGGGAAAAATCATTTCTCAGATCCATTGAGCCTAGAATATGGCCCGATGGTCTGATTATCAAGTTGGTGTTCATATGGTAGCTATGCCTTGCAATTCCAATTGGAGTCATAAGCAATGTGAGCAATGGATGATAATTTGAACCAAAAATAGCTTCCATGTTACCCAAGAAATTATTACTTTCAATTTCTTCTAAGATTTTATCATATACAGAAGATGATAACTTAAGAACGTCCTTATTTTGTTCTACCAATAAGTTCTGAAAAATCAACCTCACAATCTTAGAATCGATCCATTTTTTCGTCATATCACTTTTGATAGATAAAAATTCGAGAATAGTGCGTAAAACAGCCTTCCTGACATTTGTAATTGAATGTCTTAAAAACGGATATAACCTTGGCACTAAGTTTTCAAAAGAATTACTACTATCTTCCTCAGCATCTTTCTGCATAATATCAATCACCTCCTTGTGTGTACATAACTTTGATAATAAATCCATAACAGAACCAATGGATGCTGATAAATCATCTTTCAAATTGGTCAAGCTATCCCAAATGACACTCAAAAGCGTATGTATGAGATTTTGCCTAGATTTGACAAATTCCGAAGCTATTGGTGCTAACGTCAAGGCTGCAACAGACTGAACATCATCATCACTTTCCTTTAAACCATGGAGAACCATGTCGACAACTGTATCAAGTATGTGAGGTTCAGACAATAATACATCTGTCCTCACGCTTACGAAATACCTTAAACCTAACATACCTCCATGCTTGGCTTCCCAACTTTTATTTGTGGATTGTCCATACTGATCTTGCAAGACTAAGTCTTTCAAACAATTAAATGTTTTTAAAACTACATTTTGATCGAGGTGGATCAACAATGCGGCTAATGTCTGGGCGCCAGATTCTCGTACAGGGGCAACAACTGTATCTGATACATAATCACCAAACCTGTCTAACGCAAATAACGTACATAAACGAACAGCGAGGTCTTCTAAAGTGGCACTGTTGTTTCTATCATTTTCTTCCCTGGAGTTTTTCATCACTCGACCTGCACCTTTTCCGTGCTTTTTAATCAATTCCCTTAAGCCCAAGGCCGCTCCATGACGAATCTCCCATTTTTCATCAAATAAATTGTCAACAAGCAATTCAAATACTCCTTGAAATTGCCACACTAGCCCAGCAACGCGAGCTTGCTGAGCAAGCAAAGGAGATAGCTCAGATGGTCTATTTTCTACAACAAGCTTATCTCCACCCAGTTGAGAGGTAATATCGAACAGTTCATGCTCATCCTTCACGCCAACTGGCGAATTATCTCCATTCTTGACAAGTTGTCTAGATAGAGAGCTCTGGGAAAGGTCCACGAGCTGTAGTTTATTGGCATTGTACTTAGCATTAACCTTTGCCTTTCGCTTTTGCATCGCCTTCAACCTGGCATTAGATATGGTCTGAGGAGGTGGTGATTGATTTTGTGCAGTATTAGAAGTGTCATTAGGTATATTTGAAGAGGTATTATTACCATCTATTGAAGTTTCATCCTTCTCTTTCTTAATTGGAGTCTCCAGCTTAATTTCGGGGTCCTTTATGGGAACTATGCTACTCTTGTGTTTTTTCAATTTGAGAAGAAAAGAGTCGTTATCGGTGGCTTGGTCTTCGCTGGAGAAAAATCCTACATCTTCCGAGTCACATGCGAGCAACTTCTTGTTGCTCTTAAGTACCTCCTGTATGTTCAATGATTCAAAAGTGAGCAAGTTAGTGAAGCTCTCACATATTTTCTCCAATTCTTCATCCTGCTCGAGCTTTATTCGATCGTCGTCCTCTTTTTTGACAGTTGTATCGTGGTGGTCTTCTTCCTTCTTGATGGCGTCCTCTGAGTTTGGGTCCCAAACTTCAGAGTGGTTCACAATCCCTCCAAATGCACGGGCAGCTGCGATCCTCGTCTCCCATCTCGTAGACTTCAAGAACGGGTAAATTCGCCCCAAGAGATTGATAGTCTCTTCCGGGTGGCCCTTAGCTAAGTCCGAAAGCTGGTCGGCAGCTATATTTCTGATGAATTGAGTAGACCCAGTGTCGAGCAATACCACGAGTCTATCTAATCGTGACATTTCTTTATTTTATATTTGCTTTTCAACCCTCTTAAGTCTAACTAGTTATCGCAGCCAACGTCATAGACCTGTGTATTTGCTAATTCTATGATATTTTCAATAAGTACCTTCGTTTTTGTCGAAAAGTACCAAAATCCTGAGTCTAATTGATTACAATCCTATTTATGTCTCTTTTACTCCAACTTGTATTTCGAAAATAATTTGGTCTAACATTGTTTTTTTGATTTTGCAGGAACGATCCACTCTATTTATATTATCGCAGCCTGGCATCGAATTTTTGACCACCCGTTTTTGTGTAATATCTCATAAGATATATAAAAGGATCGCTGCGTGCTGGTGAATAAGGTCTCTACAAAAGTTGAGATATTTTAATTACATTAAGTAGAGTATCAAAAGACTAGGACTGGACACACACACCTATATATATATACATACAGCCAGCTTTTACCAATGAAGGGAACAGAGAAAGAAAAAACATCGGAGGACTTTGCGCTTAAGTAAACTTCTTTTCTCTCTTGTCTCTGATGTCTTTCTTGAATTCACTGACTTGATCCCTGGTAGCGTTGTAACTGATATTCGTATCCTGGTTCATGGGGTTTTCGGGAGACTTCTGGAACTCTTTGTGGATGAGGTTCTTGATTTGCTGGAGCCTGAGACCTGGCTGCTCCTGCTTTATTTCAGGGATTCTTCTCTCCTCGAACGCAAGGTACGCGGCCTTGACACGTCTCTCTGGGTGTCTGTCGATGTCTTTCGATTGCACTCCGCCATCCTTGTGTGTCAACGATAAAGCCTCCAAGGCGTTGTCAATACCAGACGCAGTCAATGAAGGTTTTTCGGCGTTGAAGTCCAAGAAGTCGTCGATCTTGCCGGTCTTCTTGGCCGCAATTTTGGCAGAACCTCTGTTCTTGGACGATGGTTTGGATGGCATAGACTCCTCCTCGGCCTTAAGCAAGGCCTCTCTCTCGGCTTTCTTTCTGGCAGCCTCTTCCTTCTTAAACTTCTCTTCTGCCTTTTTGTCTTGCTTAGAGCCTTTGTCCCACTTCAGAGCCTCTGCGGCCTCGGCAGCCTCAGATTCCGCCTGTTTCTTCTTGTTGGCGTTCTCTGCCTTCTTGGCGTTTCCCGCTGCTTTCTTAGTGTTTTCACCACCTTTCTTTGCCATAATGTTCTGATTAACCACTCTTAATCTGAAAATTTGAATATTCAACTTAAAAGCCCGAGACGGCGAGAGCAAATTTCACACGACTACATTATACACCCAGCTAGACACTAAGATACTCTTATACAAATTACAAGATCATTAAAATACAAATAAATATTTTACTGAAACTAGCATGAAGAATAAGAACTAAACTTGAATTTTATTTTGAAAGTCCAAAAGTATTGAATAAGTGTCCTTCAAGGATTTACTTGTGAAAGCTCACCCGAAGATATTCATTATAATTTCCTTCCAGAGAGGGCATGCTAGGTATGAATGCTTACTCAGACTTTTGCTTTTTTGGGATTGGCTCATCGACTTCATCATTGCCTTCTACAGGCTGCAAGCTTGGGGTGTTTAAATCGGCGTGGTAGTTTTTGATTATGGAATCGACATCATCAATGTTCAATTGTCTCACGTCACCCAACAACTTGATCTTGGCAGTAATTTCTTTACATTGATCATCAGTCAAACGCAAGTTCAACTGGTCAACTCTGGATTTGATAGCATTCCATCCAGTCAACCTATTGGCAAAATGAATATAACGAGTCAATCCGAAATCTTCTGGGTTTAAGATCTCATATGTAGATGGATTTGCCAAGATGGCTTTTGCGTGGATACCGGCTTTGTGGGTGAAAGCACAGAAACCAGTGATTGGGTTGTTGAAGGGAATGTTGACCTGGACGGCATCGGCAACCAAATTCTCTAATTCTCTCAACTTATGCAACTTGTACTTCGACATCACATACTCCCTGTCAGCAGTGATCATTCTGGCCATTAAAGCACCCAATGGAGTAATACCGTTTCTCTCACCAATACCCAAGACGGACACATCTATGAGTTTAGCACCGGCCTCCAATGCACTGTAAGCGTTGGCAATAGCACAACCAGTATCGTTGTGGAAATGGCACTCGATGTCACACGAGACAACGGATTTCAAGGTCTTGACCAACTCGTACACCTGTCTGGGGTTGGCGCAACCGACGGTGTCAGCAATACCCACTCGGTTGACACCAATCTTGTCAACAGTCTTGTAGATGTTAAGCAAATCCACAATATCGGACCTGAAAGAGTCCTCAGAAGAAAATCTGATCTCAATACCCTTGGATTTGACAAACTCAATAACCTCCACTGCGGACTGTGCAATGTAGTTCATGTCCTTACCGTGGGAGTACTGTCTCAAAAACTGCGACGTACCAATGACAACATCAACACCGTCAACACCAGTCTCAACTGCCACCCTGGCGTCGTCCATGTGACATCTGATGTGAGTCAAAATTTTAGCTCTCAACCCGAGTTTGCAGATGGCCTCGCAGTCTTTTCTGCTTTGCTCGGAAGCCATAGGAGAAGTCAACTCTATGTAGTCGGCTCCAAAGTCATCCAAAGCCTTGGCAATCTCTATTTTCTTTTCCGTGGTGAAAAATGCATTGGCAAACTGTTCTCCCTCTCTCAACGTAGATTCGATCACCTCGAAACTACGGACATTAGACAAAAAGTCTGAAGGGTGAGGTCCATATGGATTTACTTGCTGTGTCATCTTTATAATGGTTGATCTTTGAAAACAATCCGGTTGATCCTTCTTCTTAAGCTTAAGATTCTAAACTTCAAAGATGTCAAGCGTTAAAGAATAAATAGCTCCTTTCTTGTGAAAAATTTTTCTGTGACTAATCTGAGCCCTTATCTGAGAATGAGTCAGAGTTGATGATGCCTTGAACTTCAATCTCGTGCAAACCCCAAACTCCTGAAAGGGAAGTAAATAGCGGACTGCACATGACATTCTCGGGGACACGGACTATTAGGATAGTACTAAGACACTATGGAACAAATCAAATTAAAAGTCATACTAACCATGTATAAATACTATATAATCTACCCTAACTAATAAAAGTACACGATGTACTCATAGACGAGATGAGTACAAGAAGAAAAGAACATAAGCCAAAGGACGGGGTCTAACGGCCACGACGTAGGCTTATGTGTGTAGTAGGGGACGAGCCATCACACCGTTTTCGTCACCATCTTCACGTAGCGAAATATTTCCAGCCTGAGCTTGACCAACTCTATACTTTTTATGGTAAGCCTGCCGTTCATGCGCATGACGATGGTCTTGACCACCTGGTTTATCTCGGAGCATGGGACGCCAGTGATCGCTGTCCACTCTTTGGTGACACGCTTGCCCGACAAAGCCAACTTGAAGCAGCCGACGATCAACTTGCGCAAGGAGAAGCCCATGTCATTGTAGATGAAGTAGTTGTTGGACTGGTTCAAGTAACGTAGCAAGTATATGATGTCCATGTAGCGAAACAAGTAGATCACGCCTTTCATGAACAAGGGAAGCGATAACTGGAGTCTTGCAGTCAAGTTGTGGATGAACTCATCCAAAGGGAGCTCGTTTGCGCCACTGATGGGCTCTTCCGGGGGGAACGTGTTCAATATCTTCGCAGAGATGTACTTCACTATAATCACCATCACTTGACGGCGTTCCCTGTTGAATTGCTCTGCTGTGAGCGCCTGAGCCCCCACGCCGTCTCTATCGTTGACGGGGTTTTGAGGCCCAGCAGTTGCTGCGCTGTTCTCTTCGGGAGTATTACTGTCGTTCTGAACTTCATCATCACCCCCGCCTTCACTAGAGCTCGACTCATCTTCATCGGACGACTCATCGTGGTCGGACACAAGCAACGGAATATCGTCCACGTCTCCTGAGTACGAATTAGCTCTACTGTCGGACATAGAAGCCATGTCTAAGCTCATGTTGTTTAAATCGTCATGTCCTAAAAATTGCTTATTGGTTGTCTTGGAACATAACGCCATCTTGGAAGGAACCAATCCGTCATTTATGGTCACCATCATGTCTGCTTTACTTCCAATCAATCGTAGAAATTCTCTTTTCCAATAGATTAACACGGAAACTTTGCCACACTCCAATACTCTTAATAATGAATACTCTTTCGTTCTTCTTTTCTGCTGCTCTACTAATACCTTGTATTTTTTTACGTAGTAGAACCCCAGACTGTCTGAATCTATGGTCAATTAGGCCTTAAAAATTCATTTTGTATCTTCAACAATCAAACAACCAAAATATAAAATCTGAATCCTTAAATAATAATCCTTTTGTCCTAGCTTAATCTCTCAGCTGTTTATACGTATTCAAAGTTAGCGACAAGTCCTTTTCTCAATGAATATAAAGCAGAGCGATGTTTAAACGAGATGCTTTCAGCGAAATGTTATAATATTCAGAACACTTCTATCTGTCCGATCACGTATCCGATGAGGGTGAAATTAAGTTGACTCATCCTCAACAGAGTTTGTCTCTAACACGACTCTTTTTTAGAGTTGTTTCCCTTTCATTAAAATAGAAGGATGGGTGTACGCCTACAGCAGGAATATGAAGATGCCTCTTCCGAGCAAAATCTCAGACATGCTCTGCCCTTGCTAGCCTGACCCTGGGCCCGTAATAGCTCTCGTTCAGAAGGCTTGTAGCTTAAGTTAAGGACTATAACCGCAGATCCAAAAATCGCGGACTGCATGTAGCTTCATCAGGAAGGATTTCCAATTTACTAGATCCATGGATATAGTTTGAGGTGGTATCGAAGACCTGTCTTGGAAGCTGGGAGTCGAGTACAGCATTCAGTCTGTGGGAGTGAAGTATCTATGAGCCAAGATCAAGAGCCAGTCTTGTCGGTGACGTCTGGAGGTAACAGTGACGACGAACACTCCAGCATGAAAATTGCAAGAACCTACAAGGATGCTATTAGTAGGTTGAACAGTCTACAGTCTAATTTTGCATCAATTGAGAGCCGCAAGAGGGTTGGAAACAGCTTGACTCGGAATGAGGAGTCCATCAACTCTGTGCTTGAGTATACGAGACGGTTGGGATACAAACCACTGGATTTCAATCGCCTCAACGTTGTACATGTGACTGGAACTAAGGGCAAGGGTTCGGTATGCGCTTTTACAGATTCCATACTTAGACAGTACCACGTCGATAAAGGGGGCCCAGTCCGCAAGAGCGGACTCTTTACGTCGCCACACTTGAAAAATGTCAGAGAACGAATCCGTATTAACGGGGAGCCCATAAACGAGTCCATGTTCGCCAAATACTTCTTTGAAGTATGGGATAAGCTTTCAAGCACGACTTCGTCCCCTTCTGAATTTCCTGACTTACAACCTTCCGAAACCGTGAAGCCCATGTATTTCAAATACTTAACTATTTTGTCCTTTCATGTATTCATGTCAGAGGGCGTTGACACTGCAATCTACGAGGTAGGTGTGGGAGGTACCTACGACTCCACTAATATAGTAGAAAAACCTACTGTCACAGCGATTTCGAGCTTGGGGATTGACCATACATTCATGCTCGGAGATACTATTCAAGATATAACTTGGAACAAAACCGGTATCTTTAAGAAAGGATGTCCCGCATACGTGAGTGACCAGCCAGAATACCCTGAATCCATTGAAGTGATAAATTCAAGAGCTGTTGAGATTGGTGTTTCTAGTCTTGAAATCGTTGACTCTAGTGTTTTACCAGCAGACACGAAACTTGGCTTAGCTGGTGATTTTCAAAGACAAAACGCAGCCTTGGCGGTTAAAATTTCGTCGGAGCATTTACGTAGGCTTGGGGTGCCAGTTTCAGACCTTCCAGAATTTGGCAAAAACACTCCCTTACCAGACAAATTTTTGAATGGTTTAGCACAAGCAAAGTGGGATGGTAGATGTCAGATCCTAGAGGGTGTAGAAAACTTTAAAGATATAACTTGGTATGTTGATGGTGCCCACACGGTAGAATCTGTTAAAGTAGCTTCTACCTGGTTTAAAGATACGGTGAAAAGTAAATATCAAATTGGGAGAGAGATTAGAGTGCTACTTTTTAACCAACAGAATCGAGAAAATGCAGACATTTTACTCCATGAGTTATACAAGTTAATCGTGGACGCTGGTGTAAATTTCGATCATGTTGTTTTTACAACCAACATTACTTGGTCTGATGGAAACTATGACCCAGATTTGGTTTCGATGAATAACTCACTGGAAACAGTTGATAAAATGACTGTTCAAAAATCTCTTGCTGAGTCATGGAGTAAAATGGAAAAGCAAAGAGGACAATCAAGTAGAAAGCATATATTCCATGATATTGAAACAGGAGTCAAGTTTATTAAAAGCTTAACTAATGATGGATCCAAAGTGGATGCATTCGTATGCGGTTCCTTACATTTGGTTGGTGGTGTATTGGTCGTACTAGATGGAAAAAGAGCTTAAGAAATTTTCACATATAGTTTCGTAGATCATTCAAACATAATATAATAGCAGGCACATAGACAATATAAATCATTAATTTAAAGTTGAAATTGGCGGAATAAAACTCCTTATAAAGACTAGTGTATATACTTATTCAATCGCTATTACTGTTAACTATATTTTCCCTAGTAGCATTGACGATCTCTTCTATATTAACCAATGCATCTTTCCATTCATTCAAAGATTTTCTAACGCTAGCCCAATTTTTGTTGATACCATCATTATCACCAGCCATAATGAATCTATTTACTCTGCTTAAAGCAAAAGTCTCATCAACCTGATTTAATCTTCCTTCGATAATACCTGATTTGATAGAATTTATTAATATCAACTCAAAGTCAGCAGAGCTAGAAACTAATGATGTAGGGATGTCGTTATATTTGAAAACGCCCTTACCTTCGTTGGCAACAAAAAATTGGGCTAAAGCCACTATTCTTGATTTCTGGTAGATAAAGTCATGCGATTCGCTTAAAGACGAAGGAATGTTTGTGGCCAACTCCCCCCTAATGTACTTTTGGAATAACTGAACAAGTGGATCGCTTGAAAAGCTTTGCAAAGCATTTGCGACGTTGTTATTCACTAAAAATGAAACATCCACTATGTTTGAGAGCAAGGAAAACTTTATCAATTGTTGCAACTCCTCCAAAGTCAAAGAGTACTGAGCTGTGAAGTTTTTGATCAAGTCCAATGTTTCTCTGCTTTTCTCATCATCCAACTCAACAAACCTCCAGAATATTTTTTTGATGATCTCTACAGATGCTCCAGCATTCACCAACCAACGTACCAATTGGTCACCAACAGAATTCTGAATTAATTCGAACTTTATGTAAGACAGTTCCACCACATTCAAAATTGTCGACAAAAGGAAAATTCTCTCGGATGAAGTTTCTGGAAGGAAGTTAAAAATAGTGTTCAACACTGACAAAACGGTCGTTGCTTTGATAGACTTTCTGTCTCTTAAAGAAGGCTCCCCGGTGGGTGTGGATTCCACTAAAGCTGAAATTAAGATGGACTTCTCGTTGAACAACAGAAGTAAAGAACCTTCTAACTGCGACAATATGTATATGAGCAAATTGAAAGTTGACTCGAACTCCTTGTCAGCCAACTTAGACAACACCGATGCATTAGCCGTGGTATAGATAAGTTTTTTAAGCCCTTCCTTATTTTCAATCTCGTTGGACTTTTCATCAAAAAATTTGTCTAATTCTTCGCCAAAAACTTTATTCTCATTGGCAGAATCGATTATCTGACCGTATTCATTGATACATTCCTTAAGTTCATTATCCACCACTATAACTGATGTCATGTTGATGTGATCTTTAATAGCTTTATTTGATACAGACGTGGAAATAATTACAAAAAATTTTTCAATTTGATTTCACACCTTCGCACATATATTTTACAATTCATGGAGTTAATCGTATAGACAATTTGTATATTAGTACGAATTTACATACTTCTAAACTTCTTCTTCCTCATTTATTATGAACTTTGCTTGTTGCATACTTGGTCCTTGGGAGCTCGACCTATTATGATTAAAAGGCTTGGTCCAGTGCTGGTTTTCATCGGACGTACCATCTCTCGCAGTATTTATGACTTTTGGTTGTATAGTATTCATACTATTAGGAAATTTCGACTTAAACTTTTGAGTTCTCAACTTCAAAGAGTTGAACTTATTTGGAAAAGGGGGCGAGTTAGACCTTACTACTGGCACTTCGTATCTGGAGCTGCCAATTGAGTCAAAAGAAGGAACTGAATTGTATTCAGGCTTGACTATCACATTTTGAGAAATGGCTCCGTCAATCAGGTTAGAATGCCCAGCAGAAAATTCACCTTTACCTGTTGCAGAGCCTATTGCATATGAACTGCTATTATAGGTATTCTGGCTTGGAGAACTCTCTTCCGAAGAAGTGCTTGATAATTGCGACATGGAGACTCTCTTGTAGCTAGGTCTTCTACTTGAGGATGCCACGGTGTTAGTCGTGGAGGTAGACAATATAGATAGATCGGAAGAGACGGTTCTTTTGTTTCCAGGTCTTGCGTTATGGTGTGTTTTCTTCATAGCAGCAGGAGGGGCATTACCTATCCCCAGGTTCTTTTTCGTGTCCTGAACTGCTAACTCAATTGAGTTAGCTTCATCATAAAAGTCGTCCTCCATATCATCAGTTTCCAAGAATGCATCTGAATCAGAAAACATCTGAGAAAACTGACTCAAATGGCTTGCTTGACTAACTTGAGAAACTAATGATGAGGGTCTAGGCTTCACGTCTTTACTTGATACGGCTTCGGAATCTTTAGTTTTCTTCTGGGTATCAACATTTGAAACTGATAAATTTTCAGTGTTGGCCTTATTGTTTTCTTTAACAGAAATTTCGGGCACTTTATCAGTAGAATTACCAGCGCTACGGGAGCTAGCCTGTGTGTCGTTGTAATGGTCGCTCTCACTATTAGAATTTTTTGTCTCCAGAGACTTCTTATCTTTCTCCAGCAAGCCATTAGCACTTATGGGGTTAATATCATTCTTAGGCTTCTTCCAGAACTGAAATTTGTCCAATAGTTTTTTATTTTTTTTCTTTGAAGTTTCTATACTAGTTTGGAAGGATATCTGCCTGGAAAGATTCTGATTCAGCGAACTCTTGGTCCTTTCGTCACTGTTCCAGGTTTTTTCAGAATGTGAAGATTTATCATGTATGCCTAAAGTACCAGGGTCATTCTTAGTATCGTTCGATGTGGATCTCGCCATATCCATTTTTTTTTCCAGTTTTGTTTGTGGGTATTCCTGTTTATTGGCTTTGTTGGAATTCATACTCAAGCTCGACATGATTTTTTCAAGAGGTTGTAAAGAACTCAGATCGCTACGCAAGGCACTTCTTACCCTCCTACCGGAGCTTTTTAAAGATCTCTTTGCATGGTGGTAATTCTTCTTCTCGCTCATATATCGTCTTTTCTTTTTATTGCATTCTATTGCGAGCGAAAGCTCATATAAAGCCAATAATGACGTTTTATTATCATTTAACACATCATCCTCTAGACCTCTTACATCAATATTCAACTTTTTGAAGCGTTTTAACAACTTCTTTTCGATTTTCGAGCTAAAGGGAGCGGCATCTGGAAGATATTCGCCATTAATTGCTAGATAGTGTTCTCCTTCGCGTGCCTTACTTTCATTCTTTTTCTGATTTTTGATTCTGAGGTCTGCCAAAAAGGGAGAAGCAAGAACTTCTTCAATCGAGGGTCTATCTTTGGGGTGTTTAGATAACATAGCTTTCAATAACGTGGATGCTTCGTGAGGTACTGTATCATGAAATACAGGATCTTTCTTGAGAATGAGCGCTTTCGTCCTCAAGTCATCCTCATGATCAAAAGGCATTTCACCATAAAGCATTGTGTACAAAATAACCCCAAGGGACCAAATATCTATCGCAAAACCAGAATACGACTCCCCCTTTAAGATCTCTGGAGCCATATAAACAGTAGTACCACATATTGTAGAGAGGAAATTCCTTTTCTGAGGATTGAACTCTCGAACAAAGCCAAAGTCTGTTAGCTTTACAACAGTTTTCGCCTTATTCTGCAACAAAATATTCTCCAACTTCAAATCTCTATGTGCTAGGTTACGTGAGTGAACATATGCAATTCCAGATGCGATCTGATAAAATAGTTTTCTAGTCTCATTGTATGAGAGCCGTCTTTCGTATATGTAGTAGTAAAGTTCGTCGCCCTGGCAGTACTCTAACACTATCCATAGATGCTTCTCCGTACGTAGAACTTCATATAACTTAACGATGTTTCTATGCTTCAACTGCTTGTGGTAGAATACCTCTCTAACAATGCAAGGGTCATCTATGAGGCCACATTTCAAAACTACCTTCACGTTCAACAATATGTGCTTCGCCAAATAAGCCTTGCTGAAGGAACCTTCTCCAATTTCCTTAATAATTCGGTAATTACCAACCACTTTTATATCAGGAGTGGTGACCTGTAAGTAAAAATCATTATATTTCGCTGCAAGTACTGCTTTGTTGTTGAGGTCACTAGCTCGAGTGATATTCATTAAAGAATTTTGAATATCTTCTGTTACAATACCACCGTGATATTCAGCTTATATGAGTTGCTTGGCTTCAAAACAATCAGTTAGTGTACACTATAGCAAAAATTTCATATGATTGCTTACGGAAGTTGTAATTTTATACATTTATTCTAAATTGTTACTTTCTGTCTTGTTAGCAGTATGTAATAATGGTGCATCATCGCACTACAAAATGTTTCGTGATATATTTGACAGTTATTTAAGCGTGAAATATACCTGGCATGATTAAGACCTATTCACGGTTAGGAAGCAGTGGTTATCGATGTTGTCTAACAAGATATGTTTCGCTTAGGTTGAGCCGGAGTGGGTTTTCAACAAGATGTTGTATTTTTAACTCTAATGATGCATTAAAAACCCGATCAGAAAGTGTTAGAATTGATCCGAAAGGTTTAAAAACTTTGAAAATTGATGGACCAGAGCATTTGCTGCAACTTCAAGACGCAGTGAAGCATCCTTTGACACTTGTTTATGGCAAAATAAGGAAGCGAGGTATAAAAGGGCCATTTTCTGATTTAAATCTAGTGCGTGATGATGAGATAGAGAAGCTATTTAAAATATTTACGGGCAAGATTCATAAACAGTTTGAGCATTTTCTGAACCATTATGACCGTTCAAGGCCAATAGATGATATAGATGCCGCCGACTTCTTAAATCCAATGATTAACAATATTTCGCAAATAATCTATTCTGTGCAGCTGAACCAGGTTCCTGAACAGCTTTTCAGCTTTTTCGGGACTCAAAATAAAGATGAGCTTATAGCACATATACTCATAAGATTATTATACAAGGAATATGTGGCTGACTCGTTGGCTAACTTCCAACAGCAAGAATCGCTTATAGACCTATCAAATCCGGCTGCGTGGTTTCCTGAAGCACGGAGAATGAAAAGGAAATTCATAATGCATGTGGGTCCTACAAATAGTGGAAAGACGTACAACTCATTGCAAACCTTAGCTAAAGCAAAGTCAGGCTATTATGCGGGTCCTTTGCGATTGCTCGCAAGAGAAATCTACGAACGATTCAATAGTCAAGGAATAAAATGTAACTTGATCACTGGAGAGGAGGTTGTACCTTCGATGGATGAGTTCGGGAAGGTCAGTGAAATATCTTCAGGAACTATTGAAATGATTCCTTTGCATAAAAAAATGGATATTTGCATCATAGACGAAATTCAAATGATAGCCGACCCCAGAAGGGGAGAAGCATGGACTAACGCGGTTTTGGGAGTACAGGCAAAGGAGATTCACTTGTGTGGTGAAGAGAGTGCTGTATCTTTATTGTCGAAGGTAGCTGAGACGACTGGAGATGACATTGAAATACACAGATATCAAAGATTGGGTAAACTCCTGTTGATGGATAGGCCTATATACAATCTCGGGAACATAATGAAAGGGGATTGTGTCATAGCCTTTTCAAAAAGAAAGATATTAGAGCTTAAATGTGAGATTGAGAAAACCACCAACTTGAAAGTGGGTGTTATTTACGGAGCTTTACCTCCTGAAATTAGATCTACCGAAGCGTATAATTTCAATAAAGGGGAATATGACGTTTTAGTCGCCTCTGATGCAGTTGGTATGGGTCTTAACTTGAGAATAAAACGTATTGTATTTTATGCCACTAAGAAGTTTAATGGGTCTGAAACGATACCTTTGACCATTTCCGAAGTTAAGCAAATTGCTGGAAGAGCTGGAAGATATAGCGAAATAGAGGGTGAGCTGGAAGGTTTCGTAACATCCGTATACAAGAAGGATCTTGATTTCTTGAAAAAAATAATGCACATGCCTATAAGTGATATAAAGAAGGCTTGTGTTTGGCCAACTAACAAAGTTTGGACATATTATATGAGTAAATTCCCGAAGCATACATCTTTCTTTTCCATTTTGAATTCTTTTGAAAAGGAAACCAATCATCTAGTGATGGAAAACTACTTCCTTACTTCTCTTGATGCTCGATATGAAATTCTCAAACTTTTCCTCCGCAATGATTTGTACAAGCGTACAACGATCGATGATCAACTTAAGTTAAGTTTAGCTCCAATAAATATCAGTGTCGCTTCTCCATTGGTTGTTAAAACTACTTTCAACTTCTTTGAAAACATCACAGAACGCAAGACAAACAATATTTTTGATTTCAAGTTTTTACACACAACTCTACTCAAAAGCAAGCCAAAGTTTACAGCAACACCTGACGAGACAGTACAGTGTCTACAGTTTTTAGAGGAAAACCACAAAATCATCCTCATGTTTTTATGGCTCAGTCAAAGATGGCCCACTCTTTTTGTTGACAAGGAAAGTGCTACTGAAATGAAAACCTTGATAGAAAAGCGAATCAGCGAAGAACTATTAAATCTTCGGAGGTTAACTAAAAGTTCACGGAAACAATTCTTTTCGGCGGGCGCAAAAGGAAAGGATAAGCGCAGCTCTCGCCCTAGAGCTTGAGATATTGTAAATAGAATATTGTATAATAATAGATAAAGAAATTTTGTCCCGCATCAAAACCGCACTATCTTACATGTTTTCCCAACTTGAATTATTTACCTCCAAGTATTAACGCTTAGAATATGAAAAATGAAGCGCACAAGCACTGTTATAGTCATAGGGGGGCCAGCAGGCACAGGTAAGAGCACAATTGCTCAGATGCTAGCAGAACATTACAAAAGTGTCTTTATTGAAGGAGATTCATATCACCCAGAACTGAACATTGAAAAAATGACCAACGGTATACCTCTAACCGATGAAGATAGATGGGATTGGTTGAAAACATTGGCTACAAAGTCACTGAATATGGCCACTGATCTGGGTAATACGTCAGGCATATCTGTTGTTTCATGCTCCACTTTGAAGAAAGTTTATCGTGACTTTATCGTTAAACACGCCAAGCAGGCCAGCAAAGACCCATTACAGATTCGATTCATATTTCTTCACACGTCCTACGAGGAATTGATTCAAAGAGTTACAAAGAGAAGTGGCCATTTCATGAAATCAGACATGGTAAAGTCTCAGTACTCTATAATGGAAATACCCAAAGACGAAGAATTGCTAGAAAACGGAGGTAACGCCATTGCGATCAACAATGCAAACAATTCTCCAGAAGAAGTGTCTCAGTTTATTATCGATAATATCCAAATTTGAAGGATACGACGTCCAATTTTTCTTAGATTTTTTACAATTCGAAAGTAGATATTTGTACATATATCGATAAGACTCTAAAGTGCTAGTTTACCATTAGCTATTACCAGAGATATATCTATAATAACACTAGAAGACTATTTTTTATTTATATGTTCGTTCTTTAATTCTTTTGAGTAGTTCATGGATGGAGAAACCCCATCGCAATTGAATAATTTGCGAGATTGAACAATGACAATCAAGTTCTTTAAATATGGCTCTTATAGATCCTAGCACATTTCCCTATGTCAATCCATCTGTTGATAGAAGAGTTGCTCTTATAACAGGTGGTAATAGTGGAATAGGATGGTATACTGTTTTACATTTGTATCTTCACGGATATGTTATCTATGTTGCAGGTAGAAGTAGAACTCGGGTCAAGAAGTCCATCGATGAATTGAAAGAAAAGGCAAGGAAAATTGTGATGAATTACAAGGCGGAAGACATAAAAGAAGAACGGTTTTTGGGCTCGTTACATTTCCTCGAGATAGATCTCTTTAGCTTATCGTCGGTGGTAGATGCGGTTGAAAACCTCCGAGCCAAAGAGCAACATTTGAATATTCTCGTGAACAACGCTGGAATTATGGGTTTGCCTTACTCTTTGACCCCGGACGGATTTGAGATACAGATGCAGACTAACTACATTTCTCCATTCTTGCTAACTACGAAGCTCGTTCCGCTTCTAGAGAAGTCTGCCGATTTGTTTCCAGAGGAACCACCAAGGGTAATATACTTGAGTTCTGTGGGCCACCACTTCATGGTAAAATATGTTAACCTAGACTCTACTTTCAATCACTTCCCCAACATTGTGTTTACCTGGTTCAGATATGGAATGGCGAAAACCTGTGGAATTCATTTTATGAAGATGCTAGCATTGAGAAACCCTAGGATCCTCTGTATGTCTGTCCACCCTGGGTTTGTAATGAACACCAACTTATTTTCTTACTGGACACGGCTTCCAATTATTGGAATAGTTTTCTGGTGTTTTTTCCAAATTTTTGGTTACTTTTTTGGTGTTTCCAATGAACGAGGTTCCTATACAAGTGTGAAGTGCTGCCTAGACCCTCAGTACAATATTGAGAAGGACAATGGAAAATACTATGTCACCGACGGATCGGAGTGTGCCCCTTCACGCGTTGCAAGAAATATGGATTATGCAGCTAGGACTTGGATTTGGACAGTTAACAAATTGAATGAGAGAAATATTAGTGTTCCTTAAAACAAATTCTCGAGAAACAAGAATTAAAAGAAAAAATTGCATCATTAAAGTACAGACAGAATCTGTTTAATCTATTTAATCTATAGGTTTATTTTGATTTAGTGTTTTGTTCTAGTATTTGACTGAGTAAAATATTGCCAGGTCCCTCTTCCATATTGAGCGAGCTCAATAAATCCTTCAAATTCGTGATATCTTCAATATTGATTGCATCTACATCTTCAGTCGACCTATTTAGTAATGGGTCTTTATTTTCGTCATCATTTCCTATAATGGTATCCGTATACTCGGTGGAAGTGTCCGTTTCATAATCGCTCTCGTCATTATATTCTTTAATAGCATGAATTTTACGCTTCTGCTTTGATCTTCGTGGTTCATTTTCAGAACTTCGAAAGTCCTGTATTTCGTTATCAGACATTTTTAGTGCTTCTTTTAAGAAAAACTCGAAGAAATCGTCTTCGTCGATGTCATCCAGGAGACCGATGTCTTTTTCGACTTTTTCATTATCTACACCGTCTAAGCCGGATTCAGTGTCTTCAAAAAACTTTTTCATCTCAGAAAGAGCTGCAGCATCGTCAGTAGAGCTGTCTCCATTGATCTCAGTTCTGTTATCAAATAGTATTTTGAAATCTATTTCAACACCATTCGGTATGTGCTCCAGGCCGATGAAATTTTGTATTAAAGCATCCCTTGATATATCGCTAGCTTCTCCTTTATAGTACCTGCTTAAATCTACTGATCTTCCGATTGACTGTGTTCCTTTTTCAATGCTTAAAGAAGCAAGAGAATTGAAGTCAATTTGTATACCGACTTCTAATAGTTTCACTTGTCTTAATTGAATTTGCTTGTACGTTAATAATGGAAAAGCAATCTTCCTCTTTTTGAATATTTTCTCCTCTGATATATTTTCTGTAGTCCGTGTATCCACTGTCCCTGTCGCCGTGAACTCAGAAACAGATTTAGCGATCAACCATGGATGACGGCAAATTAAATTGAACGTCGAGTCAGATAATAGTACAGTCACTTCGTAAACAAGGTCAAGAAAGTATTTAGAGCTTATGTTGTCGAACTTTTCTCTGTAAAAGTGGCTTAATTCCCCGTGCTTTTGGAAGTTTGCATCGAATAAATCGGTTAGTGCATCATCAAGCTTTGGTGCCTCGTGGTTTTTATCAGGATTTATAAGCAATATCGTGCCGTAGTTGATCCATACCCTGTTAAATGCATTGCATGGCTCAAGCCAGCTAGGGCAAATGGCTGAAGACTCGACAAGTAAGAATTCGAAATCTGTAGAGTCAAACACATGAATGTACATGTCAGTATGCTTTTTCAGAAAGTTCCACAATAGTGTTGTTATAACCCATTCGTCATTAACATTCAAATCGTAAACTAGCTCCCCGTATATATAGCTGATATTTTCCCTCTGGTAAACCAGAAAGGATGGAGGCAGGCTATTCCATGGATAATAGTCCAAGAACGGTTTTAGGTACTTCTCAAGGTCATCGCAGAGAGAATTTATGTCATTTTTCAAGCTGAATATCTCGAAGATCGCAGTACTCTGATCAAAAAGAAGCTGGTAGTTGATATTCTCTACCGAAGGCTCGTCCCAAACGAACTCTGGATCTTCTCGAGGTAACATAAGTAAAGAGACATTAAAAGATTATCACTTAGTAGTTCGCACCTGTGTATTAAAAAACTATATTGAAGTCTACCTACAATTTAGCATCGTGCTCAATTCTTTCGATCACGATGGCAGATGCACCACCACCACCATTACAAACACCAGCGACACCAACAACACCACCTTCTTGAGACAACACAGATAATAAGGTTACCACAATTCTAGCACCTGAGCAGCCCAATGGGTGTCCGATAGCAACGGCACCACCGTAAGCATTTAACTTGGAGGCAGGAATGTTGCAAATTTTTGCGTTTGCAAGACCAACAACGGAGAAAGCCTCGTTCAACTCAAAGAAATCAACCTTGTCTATAGGGGTTGATGCGTGCTTCAAAGCCTTAGGAATAGCCAAGGATGGGGCGATTGTGAAGTCCATAGGATCTCTGGCGGCATCACCCCAGCCGCTAATCTTAGCAAGAGGAGTCAAATCCAACTCCTTCAACTTCTTCTCGGAGACCAACACAACAGCAGCACCACCGTCGTTCAATGACGAAGCGTTTGGTGCGGTGACAGTACCATTTTCCTTCTGGAAGACTGTCCGGGCCGTCTTTACTCTGTCTTCGTTGAAGTTTTTCACCTCCTCGTCTTTGGAGACAACAACATCAGGCTTACCCCTCCTTCCTGGAATGGTGACTGGAGAAATCTCCTTGTCGAACTTGCCGGCGTTTTGTGCTGCGATAGCCTTCTTGTAGGAGTTGATTGCAAACTCGTCTTGATCCTCACGGGAGAAATCGTGGTCTTTGGCACACTTTTCTGCTGCAACACCCATCAATTGTTGGCTGTAGACGTCCAATAAACCATCCTTTTGGACTCCATCCACCAACGTACTGTCTCCGAACCTGGCACCAGCTCTTGCTGCTGGAACATAGTATGGTGTGTTAGACATAGATTCTGCCCCGCCAGCAACAACAATATCCGCGGTCCCAGTCAAAATCGTCTGAGCGCCTAAAATGATAGACTTCAACCCAGAGGCACAAACCTTGTTGATTGTGGTGGCAACGATCGAGTCAGGCAATCCAGCTTTCAAGGCAACCTGTCTAGCTGGTGCTTGGCCAACATTAGCTTGCAAAACTCCCCCAAAGAATATTTCTTCAACGTTCTCTGTTTTAATCTGAGGAACTTTGGCCAATGCTGATTTAACAGCATGGGCGCCTAAATCAGAGTAAGTCAAGGAAGAAAGATCGCCTTGAAAAGCTCCAATAGGTGTACGTGATGTAGATACTATATATACTGACATTGTTAGGTATCTATTTTTGATATAAGTTAAATGTTAAATTAAGAAAAAGAATGCCAACAGAATATATCATATTGACGACTCTTATACGAGAAGCGGTACGATTTTCTGTAATTTTGCAGTTTTCGGTCAACAGTTTATTTTACAGTTTATTTTACAGTTTACTTCTGAAGCATCTATCTCAGCCTTGAGTCTAACAATCACACCCCCATAAAACAGCACGACAAATTTGATACGATACGCAGGCAAAACTCTTAGATGTTACGGTTAGGGAGTCGAGCAATAATAAGAAGCAGCATACCTCAACGCTTGCTCTACGGTCGGGGTTCTCCCTTGGGATTATCACTAATAAGTAGTCGATATTTAGGCACGAAGCAAGCACTTACTGAGGAGGAGAAGAGAACTTTCGAGTCACATCCAATCTTGAAAAGAGTCCCCAAGTTTTTACGGTCGTATGCGAGAAACTTCATCAATGCGCCTGTATCGCATGTCACGGCGTTTCTTATATTGCATGAGTTATCAGCGATAGTCCCTTTGGTGGGTATCTGGTACTTTCTTCACAACTACAATATGGGGATACCCTTAGATTTGCCTTCTTGGGCGATAGAAAAGGGCACAAGGATCATAGATAGCTCTTTGGCAAGCTTTGATTTCTCAACTTTTAGTCTAGAGGACAAGGCGAAATTCATTTTGGAGGGTGCGTATTCCTATGCTATCGTGAAGAGCTTGTTTCCTTTAAGAATTGGATTTAGCTTGTTTTTCATGCCCCTGTTTGCAAAATACTTCGTGGTGCCATTTACTAGAATCTTCAGTATGAAAAAGTCTCGAAAGGGACCTAGAGCCAAGTCAGAGGTTGGCAGTTCAACTCAGAAAGAGGAAATTAAGCAACTCAAGAAACCTAGATTGTGATTCTCTTCAATGTGCCGCGATCTACGTTACATTACTGCTAATCACACATTGAACCTTGCATTAACTCATCTATAAATATATATGTAAAAGCTCCGCATTTCCACAATACTAGTTCGAATGCCTTGATTACAATTTCGTATTCTCGTGTAAACTCATCGCCTGTATTCACCGAGGTCTTTTCCATCCGAATTCAAAAATATTGAAAACCGGAACCAGACGTCTTGACTCTTAGTATGTAAAATAAAGAGAACAAATGCAGAGATTTAAAATTCGTTAAAAGATCAATAAACGTACAGTAACTCGTACCTTATCCCGAAAAAAATGAAAATGACATCGTCACTGGTGCAACACCACCATTTTAGGTCATTTATTGATACCAGCATTCCACCGGAATTCCCAGCAAACAAAATATTAACTGAAATCAGCTTCTATTCCAACTGAACACGAAGTTCTTCCTCGCTCATAGGAACAAAATTATCTAACGAACCATATCTTGACTTTAAACGAGGTAACGCGAATTCTGGAATTAAGTATCTGTTCAATCCAGGTTCAACAGACAATTCTCTATCGTCGAAATCGAATAACTCAGGCAAATCACGAATATCGGGTTGGTTGTGATACAATTGATAATTTGCATTGTTCGAATGGCCCAGAACTGCTGAGGAGCTTTGATGATATTGCTTAGAGAATAATTTTCTGTAGTTAGGAAGCTTTGTATTTTCATCTCTAAGTTCGTTAAAGTAAGGATCAGCAAGAGCCTCAATACATGATACTCTGTCGATAGGAGAATATTGTAAAGTTCTGCTAAGAAAGTTGATACAATCAGGGGTCATCTTCTTGAAAATTTTTTGCAAAGGAATTGGTTTAATTTGTGGGAATTTGTGTTCCATGTAGTTAGGATTCATGCACTTTATCTGCTCTTTAGTGGGTGTACCCAAAATCTTTATAATCTCAACTAGCTGATCAATTCCCAGTTCTCCCGGAAAGAGCGGTTGACCAAGAATCAATTCTGCCATGACACAACCTGCAGACCAGACATCTATTTTAGTTGTGTAGTTGGTTGCTCCAAAGATCAACTCTGGCGCTCTGTAATAACGAGAGCAGATGTAAGACACATTGGGCTCGTTTGCATTCAATATCTTTGCAGAACCAAAATCACACAACTTTAGCTCACCTGTTTCGGGATTGATAAGTAAATTTTGAGGCTTTATATCACGATGACAAATTCCCTGAGAGTGTATATAATTGAGAGCACGAAGCATTTGATAAGTGTACAACTTTACTTCTAACAGAGGCATCGAAAGTCTCTTGGATACATAATAATGGCACGCTTTGTAAAGCGTCTCTGGGACGTACTCAAGGATCAAGTTCAAATACAATTCATTCTTGTCGTTGTTGGTGTAGAAATAATACTTCAAGTCAACAATATTGCGGTGGTGCACGAGCTTCATTATCTGTAATTCTCTGTTTTTGAATCTTTTGTCTTGTAACACACGCTTTATTGCTGCTATTTCATTCGAAGGTAAAAGTTGAGTCTGAAATACAACACCGAACGACCCATGTCCCACCATCAGAGATTGTGTATACTGAATGGTTTCGACTTCACCTGTATGCCCATTACTGACACTATCAGTAATAACCTCTATTTTAGACATGTTAGTATTCTTTCTGAGGAAAAGATTTTCCCTTATCTAGGACTTGTAAAAAAAGATATTAGTAAGAAAACAAAACAAAGAAGTACAGTTCAAAAAGTTGAAAGTTAAAAAAAAAATATAACTTGTCAAAGGAGTGAACAGTTATAGATTAGATTTCTAATAAACCTTGGACCGTAATCACAGTGCAAGAGAAAACGGATGATCGCTTCAACTCCTGTTGCGCCTGTTTTTCAAAAAGGAACGATTAGAAAAGCCCGCGCCACTTCGCCCAGTAACCGACTTGGTGCAAACTCGGCAACAGAACAGACTCTGTCTCGAATTTAGCCCCGTAGAAATGAAGAGCTGCTAAACTGGCGCAATTGCAAACAAGCAGTCAATGCGCGAGTCTACTGCGTCAACCAACAGTCCGCTAGAGGCGCCAACGTCAATCAGTCGTAACACCCGTGTCGTGAATACGTCTGCGTGCTTATAGAAATGTATACGTCGGAGTCGCTCGCTTGTCCCTTTGTATCAATCTGCGAATCCGCCAGCCACAGAACGTCTACCAGAGTCCCTATAACAGCCCTGAGGTCAAAGCCGGGCGTGTTTCTTGAAAGCAGGTTCTGGTTGTCTCCCAGAAAATCCCACAATTGGTACCGTCTATCTCTGCGAGACTGTGTGCTGTGTTGTATGTCTTCTTTGCTCAGCGTGATTCACCTTTGACACGCTGATTGCGAATCTTGTCTGCAATTTATACCGACAAAAAGGAGTATGCCTACCGATATGCTTGTTTCCACGGCTGATGTCTTCTCTGTTGAGAGATCTACTACCGCTGTGCTTTACCGCTGCGTGAAATGGGCCAAATCCCTGCTCTTTATTGGTTTTGAAAGAACTAACAAAGGTCACGCATCAACTAAAATTGTCGCTCGTCTGGTTTTGAGGAGATTTGGCCACGCGCACGCCGTTCTCATTCCGGTAGACACACGCCGTGCCTCGGGGCCTGTGGGCGGCTTTTTCACTGGTTCTGTTCTTGTGCACCCACATTGCGCTGCCTTGTTCTGCGCTATTGTGTCTTGCGCTTGCGCCCTACTCCAGTCTTTTGCTGGTTACGAGGGACCAGGCACCGCGCTGGCGACTGCGTTCCCCGTCTCCGCAGACCGCCACTATTCGCTGGCCACCGCCTATGCCTTGCGGCGTCACCCCACGTTGAAAAAATGCGGAGGGGCACGAGCAACCGACACTGCATGTCCACTTGCTGTTTGCGCTTATAGCGAACCTTCTTTGTGGGGGGAGGGAGTATATGCTGGGAACAAACTTTTGGCGCGACGTGTAGCCTGCAAGCAGGGCAATAGTGGCCAGTTCGAAGGGAGTGCAAACGGAGTCCAGAAGACAATCAGACGGGAACAAACAGCAACCTATCATCGGCGCAAACTAATCAACACCAAGGCTGTAGGAGGTAGGAACAGTTTTTTCCAGTATGAGGGTCCCAGTTAAGCCAGAACGAATTTTGTATCGCGCTAAGCGAAAAATTACGATAACGTGTAAACGAGGGGAAGTGATATGGCAAACCATTCACAAGCGTGTGTCCACAAACATATCGAAGAAAGGCACGCTTTTCATCAAGCAGGGAGTTATTGGTAGGCGATAGGGCCAATGGGGGACCCGTGGCGGTTCATTTCTCGACACAGAAGATGCCAGGTGCCAGGTACTAGTTTCCTTCATACTACTGATTTCGGAGTCCACTAAAATGTTAACGAGAGAGATGTCAAAAAATATAGAGGTGCGATGGGGGTGTCCTAGATAACACAAAAAGGTGGAGAACTTAGAGTCCCCAGGAATGCTGAGTGGGTGATTGGAAAAAAAAAATACTTACCGATCTTTAAGCTCTGGTGACTGCTCTGGGGGTGTGGTGGGGATTTCCGCGCCAAACTAAGCTTACGGAGAGGTTTGAAGTTTTTTCTGGAAAACGTCATGGCGGACTTGGTCTGGTCATACGAGTTCGAGGGACGGAGCTCGTAGGTGTTCTTTTCGATGCGGCGGTCCTGTTCCTCCGAGTCCCTGTCTTTGTTCTTGGCCATGCCGAAGACCCTTGTAGCGAGCGAACTTCGACGTGTGTACTGGCTCGTGCCCCTCGAGTTGGCCAGAATGGTCTGCTGAGACGAGTCCAACGGGCTTGTTTCGTCAGTCAGAGCAGTGTGATGCTGCTTGTTACGTGACCGCTGTTGCGCCTCTTCCCACGCCCGCTCCATCTCGCACTGGCGTGCTATCTCGCTCTTCTGATGCAGTTTTTCAAACAACTTCTTCTGGCGCCGGATGTCTTTCGCAACATGTTCGTTGGTCTTCGCGTAGATGGGTTTGTCTATCAAAAGCCCTTTTATGTCTGGCGTGGGGATGTCATTGTGGATAAAGCTCGGGTAGTATTTGCGTATGTCATACCGGTTCTCTAGATCGCTGTAGTCCGCCTCGCGTATGAATTTTTCGTCGTAGTCCAATGAAGACTCAGAGTCCGACTCCGAGTGCAAGAGACGGCTCAATCTGCGCTGTATCATTGTAGTCGCCATTTTAGCTGTTTTTTATTTATTATACCTTACCTTTTGTTCTTTTAAAACTGCTCTAGAAACAAATCATATACGTTGGGTTTGACGAACTTCTCTATATCATGGATTGAACCTCTGTGATGACATCAACTATTTTATATATGGGAGGACTGCAGAGAAGAATGTGGGGATTAGTGTCACAAATCCTGCTTTATTTTTTTCTCACTTTTAAGTATCAATGAATTTTCAACTGACATATGTATCTATCACGGATGCTGCATTCGATTTTCAGCATTAAGTTTCAGGCGGTTCGTGTTTTCGTGTTCGTGAAGCTTTGCAACAATATCCTGAGCCGTTGCTCTCCAGCCAGATTCATATGTCATCATAGAATCGAAAACACTTTTTATAAGTGAACTTGTACATCTTGGTAGAAGCAGGTCCACTGATTTGCGCGGTTCATGTTTAAAGTCGAACTTTGAAAAGTGGCTCTCTGGGCTGGCAACTTCGGGCCAGTATATCTTCTTGTCAGATGTTTTTTTTATCAGTGGAGTGCCGAAGTTCGTGAATACGGAGTGCAATAGGATCAAGTCGTGGGTGGAGCCTTCTTCGTCCAAGCACGAGCAGCCCAGATTAGAGTAGAGTACAGTCAAAATCACTCCTAGAGACCAAATATCCACGGCTGAGGTGTAATTAGATATCCCGAAGCACAACTCGGGCGCTTTGTATATTCCTGTGGATATGTCTGTGTATTTGGCATGGGGAGGTTCGTCGACAGGGGGGTTGGCGATGTCGTAGGCGATGCCAAAGTCTCCCAAGACTGGGTCAGACGACTCTGTGGTAAAAAATATGTTTGACGGTTTGACATCTCGGTGGATGATACCCTCGTGATGTATGTACCGCAAGGCCTCTGCTACCTTGAAAAAGATCCTCGCCGCACGCTCGGCGGGAAACGTGTTGGTGTAAGATGCACTGTTATTAGTAGGATCTGCAAAGTTGAACCGTATTCGCTTTCTGAGACTCTTTTGTAAAAGCTTGGCTAAATCGTACTGGTAGAAAGGTGTTACCAAAATGCGATCGTCGCCGTAGGTGAACTCTTCTAATAAAGATAGCACGTTTTCATGTTGCATCTTCCTCAATAAGCTTGCTTCTCTCTTGGAATTGTGTGGTTTCATGCATAGGTCTTCGTCGATGACTTTCAATGCCACGATGTCACCACTATTCTTCTCTTTGGCCTTGTATATGATAGAGCTGAGCCCGCCGTAAACCTTGTCTTTATCCACATATTTGTTAAACAGCGGCATTCTTCTTTCGTGATTATTCAAGTTAAACAAAACTTTAATCTACTCTACTACTGATTTTCCTCTCCTTTCAAAGCTATGTTACCAGTGTATATAGTATGATCTTGTATGCTCGCGGCAAATAAAATTGGTCAATAGTCTCAACGATTTAATACTGATGAGTCTACAATGTTCGTGTAAACCACCAGCTTAACTGCCCATACAATATTTACAGCAGAAGTGTCAGTATGTATACGGAGTCCCTCTATGCTTATTTAATTGGATCAACTTTGGTGTTTCAAATCGTCGTTGTCCTGAACACCAGTTCCATTTAAATGCGCATCTCCAGAGTATTGCTTGGGCCACCTAATTAAATACCAGCTGCAAAAAAACACCGTCAATTCGGTCCATCGATTGCAAGTAGTCTCTATATTGGTCTGGGAGTGATTTACTTACATATTCTATATATACATTTGTTTTCACTCTAAACGTTGAAACACGCCTGGAGAAAAAAGGAAGTACGATAGTAGGCAAGGTGTTCTATAGTACAGAATGAAGTGAATGAGTAGGAAGCATGGTTACTTTTGCCTCTTTCTTGTGATATTATCATCATAAGCATGCCTTTTGTGGTTCATGTAATTGTTGTTTGAAACGATATCATTATCATCAGTGAAAATTCTCCTCCTGGGGTATTTCATGCTCAAACCCTCGAAAGCATTCTCTGTGACCTTGGGCGACTCGAGAAAGAAGGGGTGCAGTAATGCATTTTCAGCTGTCAATCTTTCAGTGGGATCGTATATAAAAAGCTCTTCTAAAAGGCTGAAGCATTTCCGATTTGTTCGTCCTATGAGCTCATACCACTTGGACAAATTGGATGATAGACTAGTTCCAAAATACTGCTTGAATGTAGGATACTCGGGATACATCGAGATAGAAGGCCAGGTTTTGGAGTTGGGTGTACCTAAAATCTCGACGATTTTCTGTATTTGGTTTTTCTGGAACGGCACTTGTTTTTTATTATTCATGTCAATCTTGGCTTCTTCCCCCTTGAAAATAGGGCGGAGTGAGAGAAGCTCAGCCAATATACATCCCACAGCCCAAAGGTCAATTGCAGGAGTGTAATGCCGGCCGCCGAGCAATAGTTCAGGTGCACGGTACCAGATAGTAACAACAACTTTGTCACCTGTATAAAGACTCTGAAGAGGGTTGTTGAATCTCCTTGCTAAACCAAGATCTCCTATCTTGACAACTCCTGTATTCGACACCATGATATTTGCTGGCTTCAAATCTCTGTGGAAAATCCAGTTTTTATGTAAGTAGGATACTCCATTTAGAATCTGCCACACTAAGGATTTGATTGTGAAGTCTGGTATATGTTTGATCTCTGGATGTGAGTGATACTGAATTATCTGTAACAAATCGTGCTCACAGTATTCAAAGACCATATATATCGCTTTGTTTTCTAATAGAATGTCTACAACCTTGATCACATTCCTGTTGTTAAGTTCGCGGCAAAGAGACATCTCTCTGATAGCTGACTGGGAAATCCCCGTGTAGTTCACAACTTCGTTGCCATTTATGTCATGGTTATTGATCTTGTTGCTCAGATGGTTATCGCTTTTGAATTTCTTTATAGCAAAAAGCTGTTGATCTGCTTCATTTCCCACAATCTTCTCACCAATATCTCCGTCCATATCTAGGTTGCCTGTATTCTGACCCGTCTTAGAATCATGTATGTCACCACCCACCCTTTCTGATCCTATCTTTCTCTTATTGCTAGTCTTCATTTTCGCTTTGTACACCTTACCATACGTTCCGGCGGCAATATACCCTAGAATTTGGTACTTCGAAAGGACAGATTCTCGAACCAAGTCCTTGCGATGCTTATATGGTGCTAACGTCAAGATTCCACTCAGGGCCATCAAAGATGTAGTCGGTAATGTCAGCATGTTTCCTTTCGTTCGTTGAGACTGAGTATTTACGCCCCCAGAGACAACTTGGTTGTAAGCGTTATTCATACCCTACTCTAATTCAGCAATCTCTAGCTAGTCGTGAATCTCTAAAGAACTACGAGACCATAGATGTTAAGTCCATATGCGTATGGCAATTTGGTTGTTCCTGTATATTGTATATCTACAAAATATTTAGTGCTCTTGGATCAATGAAAAATTAGTTGGTATTGATTTACATATAGTGTCATAATACATGATTTGTTATTGTTTCACAGTGTTAGTTCCTCTGTTACGTGGGACGAGGCTTTAACGATAGACTCTATCGTCACTTTTTCCCTCTAGTTCTCCCCTTATGGCCTCCATTTTTCTCGTCTGCTCCTTCCACAACTGCTCTTCCTTTTCTTTGTCTTCGTCTTTTGCGAAGAAACTGTCATCCGGTCTTCTGTAAGATCTACCCAATCTGTCCCACAATGTTGTGAATTGTCCATAATTGTAGTTAAAGTACAAGTGGTGGACCGTGTGGCAAGCGGTTCCGTTGACAACAGGGTCGTTGGAAAGATACTGGCCGTCGTGGATCATAACAGTCCAGAAATTGACAAAAGTAAAAAGAAACAAGTAGGAGACCTTGTGTAATGGGAACACCATAGGGTAGAGGTGGTAAGGCAATGACTGAGCCCAACCATCGACGGGATGGAACGCGTGGGAAGCGAAAGGAGTGCAAACGATCCACTTGTGGTGGGGCTTGTGCAATTTTTTGTAGACAGAGGGCCAGTGTAACCACCTGTGGATGAAGTAGATACCACAGTCGGTGAATAAAATGAACGAAGGCACTTGCAAGACGATTGCTTTCCATCCACCGGTTGATTCGTTGATTTCCATATAGAGCTTGGAGTACCCCTGCAACTCCAACATAAAAAATGGCAAAGTCAAAAGCACCATTATGGGAATCGACCTCGACGCCGTCTGTATCTCGAGGGACATCTGGTTCTTCAAGTATCTGGGGTGGTTGAATATCTTCTTGTCAAAAACGGTGAAATATGACATGGAAGCCACGGAAAAATATAACAACCACCCGAAGAGCGCTGTGATGAGGAAAATAGATACAGACTGTCTCAAAAGATTGCTCCTCAAAAAAAACGAGTCGTTGGTGTAGTCATTATAGGGAAAGAGCTTGGGTGCAAGCCCATACACCTCGTCTTTGCACTGCAAGCTGTCGATTTTGTCCCAAATGTAAGAAAGCAATAATGGTCCATTCAACGCATTTCCCCCGGTCACGGTTATGTTACTGTTGTTAAAGTAGCTCTTGTATCCTGAAAATTCATTCACTCCAAGTTTATCTGCTACTCCCACAACGTGCTCGTTTAATGAGCTGGGGAACAATGTAGCATACACCTTGTCAAGCAAGAAATAATCTGCTATCTCAAGTACGATATCCATCCTTGATGTTATTCAGATACTCAGATACCTTACAGTTCTAACTATTAGTACCTGATATAATTAATGAAGATTACGGCAAAACAAACACTATATATATTTAAACGATCGTATACTCAAATTTTTAAACGACGAGAAACGAGATGCGGTTTTCGCGAACGGACGGGGAAAAAAAAAAAACCTCATTCCACTTCTTCTCTTCCGAGAGTCGGTTTCTCGTAGTAAATTTTGATCTAAAGTCTTTAATAACAATATAGGGCTTGTAGTTAAAGTAGTAGATAAGTATCATAATACTGAATGAATGTAGAGCCATTGGAACATAGTATTACAGTACGAATGGGTTCTGAAAGTCGTTGTAATTTAGATTTTTATGTATCTTAGCACAAAGCTAATGGGGTGATATGTACAGATGAGATATCAGGATATGACAGACAAGAGTGTAATCATAACTGTCGTGAACAAATAATGTAATGCTAATGAGAATCAGCAGAGGTGGGAGTCTTATGACTTTCATTAATTCTGTCGTAATTTATCAGGTCTAATATTTGCTTACCGCCCTTTTGGACCAAATTGTCGCCCAATGCGACGCCCAAGCTAGAGGCATCGTCTTTGTCTTCGATGGTGCGCTCGATGGTGTCCTGGACGTGCTGCGTGCCGTCTGGCGAGACTATTATGGCCAGGAGCGAGAGTGTTTTTGTGGATTCGTTGTAGGACGACTCTACTCCAAGAGGGACAGAGCAGCCGCCCTCCAAGTGTCTCATCAACGCCCTTTCAGCTAGACAGCAGTAAGATGTTGGGATGTTTTCAATTTCCCTCAAAATCCGAAGCAGTACATCGTCATCTTTCTTGACCTCGACACCCAAGGCGCCTTGGCCAACGGCATGAAACATTTCTGGTCCACTCAATCTGTTGGTAATTCTGTAGCCTAGTCCAACACGGTCCAAGCCAGCGGCAGCTAGAATAAGACACTCATAGGGGGATTCCTGGTCATCTAGTTTTCTGAGTCTTGTGTGAACGTTACCGCGGACCGACTCAAAACGCAACTTGGGATAATTCTTGAGAAGCTGAGAAGACCTCCTTACTGACGATGTCCCTACAATGGATCCGTCCGGAAGATCTGCAAGTGTTTTATAGCTGGAGCCCTTCTTTGCGATCATTGCGTCTCTAGGGTCTTCACGGTCCAAAATACATCCTAGAACAAAATCATCGGGCAAGTTGGTAGGCACATCTTTTAGTGAGTGCACTATCATGTTCACTTGGGGGTGGTCATCGCTTGGTCCTAATAATAATTGTTCTAATTCTGTTGCCCATAGAGCTTTACCACCAAACGAGTATAATGGTTTAGATTGCACTTGGTCTCCGAAAGTGCTCAATGCCAATACCGAGCATTCAATCTGAGGAAACTCATTTTGTATATACTTCTTAACGATTTCTGACTGGGCAACCGCTAACTGAGATTTTCTTCCTCCTATGATCAAACTCTTCGGAAGTTGAATTTTTTTGTCTCCCATGATTTGAATAGTCTGTTTGAATTTTCACTTCCTACCTGTCGAAAATTATTTCTTGGGGATCAAGAATACTCAAACACACCTGCAATAAGAGATTTATGACAGTAAACGTACTTTTCTATCGATAAAGTGTCGATGTGAAAATTCCTCAAGTATTTCCAAAGATAACAAGAGCGATCTTAAAAATTACACAAAATTACATATCTATCCTCAGTGCTTGATATCTAAAACTTACGTCTACAGTTGATAATGATAATAATACAGTAAATTGATATTGTTTACAAGAAACTACTCATAAAAGGAGTGATTTGATAATGAGTCACTGTCATCGGAACCAGACTGGTTCCCAGGTTCCTCGTTGTCTGAAGTAAATATGAGGTCCACTTCATTACTCTTATCTTTGTCCAGGTGATTATCTTTCTCTTCTATATCATATACTGTTTCATAAATTTCGTCATTTGTATCGTTCAAGTCTTCGTCATCATTTTCTATTTCTGTCATTGAGTCAATCAGATCTGAGGAGAGAGATGCCTCAGTAATCCTATATATGGTATTCAACTTGGGTAAATTACTAGATCTGACTACCGATGACGTTTCATCCGGCATTTTTCCCAATGCATTATTATCTTGCCCTCCAGGGTATATATCTACTCCGTCAAGTGTCGAACCCAAGCTAGGCTCATTCGCGAGCTGTTCTATCATCAACTCAATGTGGGTTAGTTTGTCAATAATTGCCTTCTTTTCTGTCCGCTTTTTTCTGTTCTTTCTATATGACACCGACTTTAGTCCAATACTAGTGGCAGATGTAGGACACATGCTGACGTTTGAAAACTTACCCAAAAGGTGTCGATTTCCACCCGCAATCTTGTCATCAGCATTTTTTTCCAGTTCTTGATTTGTAGCAGTTGGTGCTAAGCCAAGACTGCAACTCATGCTGGGTCTTCTCAACTCTTTACTAGCATCCTCAAGAAATAGTGACTCTGCAGAAATACTTCTGAAATTTCCTATGGTTCCAAGAGATTGCATGGGTACCAAATTGCTAAAGAGATTATTAGACATTACATGGGCATGTTCTCTTTTACTTAAAGCTCTTCCATTTTGAAGATATGCATTGGAGCTTTGCCTTGTCTTGTTACCGCAAACACTTGCTTCAGTTTCATCATCACCATGGATTATAGCGATCAAATCCCGATCGGGATAATAGTCTACCTCCTTGCTCAAAACAGTGAAAGCTTTTAAATCTTTTGGCTTAGCTTTTCTCCTAATATTACCGATGATTAACTCGTAAAAAAATAAGACTAACACAATTGGATATTTGAATGCAGACCCTATCCAATTTAGTAATATCAAGCTCTGACTTCCTTTCCCTCCAACATACTGAGGAATTCTAAAAAGTATATTAGAGGTATGCAAATATAGTATGAGGTTAGTAGCTTTGAAATAGCAAAATTCTTCTTTGTTCGTCTGGTGTAATCTTGAAAATGCCTGACTCAAAACAATGGCTAAAATGGTTGATATAATAAACTGAATCAAAAAAAGATATGCCATCAACACAACTCTGCCCAAGTTATTGTAATTCTCCCAATTAGACCATACTGAAGGAGTAAAGCCGAAGAATATTTTAAGCATGTCAAATGCGATATCTGGGGTGGTGATATTACTTGATAAAGATATAAAGGTCAAGTAGAAACCACTAATTAAGCACAGAAACAAACAAAATAACCCAAAAAACTTCCATGACAACTTTTTAAAAGAAAGGGTAATCAAATTAAAGAACTCATAATTGTTGAATACTGAAAGCATTCGAGGCAACAAAAGAATAGACACCAAACTGAAAAAATCGTAATACAAATTCATTATATTCACATCAAAAAGCCCGTATACTCTTAGTATAAATGCCCAGTCAATTAGTATAGTAAGGAGGAGATCAGTATAGGTCCAAACTATCTTGCGAAGAAATTTCTTCTCCAAATGTATCAACTTGATGATGAGCTCAAAGTTGAAGTTGAAGGCCATGAGCCAATAAAAGAACTCTGCTATAGCATAAACAATGTCTAGCTTGTATATCCCCTGTTTTACATCCCTGTTCCTTAAAACTAGAGTAATATGCAATAAGCTCAAGAAGAATATTTTCATATTTATGACGATTGACTGGTACTTCGGTACAACATTTGAGCGGGTAAGCACTTTGTTATAACGTAATCCTGTGAATTTGTAGTTTATATACCCGCTACTTTCTTCAGCAATAATATTCTTCTGTTCTTCCAAGCTATAATTATGTTCCATTAGCGACAGTAAGATGCTTGAGTCCGCCGTACTATTCTTCATTTTCAAAATCAAATCACCATTATAAAATTTATCCAATATTTGCTCGACTACTGGTTGTGAAAGGAACTTTTTGGACTTGGCTAAGACAGCTACTTCCAACGTATTGTAAGATTTCGTTATGGTGCCATTTCTAACACTCCCTATAGAGTTGTCATCCAAAGGTGAAACAAATAATAAATTAATTCTACTGGTAGATTTATATTCCCTCAACATCCTGATAGCTAATACTTCACATATCGTAGCCTTTGAATTCAAAATATCATACTTTATAAGGTCATTTTCTGATTGGGTCAAGAATTCATATCGAAGTAACAAGAGAATGAAAATCAAGTCCAAGGAGAGCTTAGTCTGATCTTTGGAATTACTGGTGTAAAAGTTGTTAGGGGAGTTTAACCATTTGAGGCCCAAATTGTTGACTTGCGATTTTGCTATCTTGTTCGATAAGTTAGAGCATGACGCCTTTTCGATGATCTTCTTGGTTAGAGGCTTCACTAGCGACGAATGAATGCTTGGTGTCTTTAGCTGTTCATATTTCAAGCTTAATACGACTTTCTTATTTATCAATGCTTGTATAGAAAAGTACAAGTACTTGAATTCTAATAATCTTCCTTTGGAATCACTATTCCCCCACGACCCATAATTTCCACTAGCGCTTTGGTTATGTACATAAGGGCGCTGGCCTTTCATTATATTGATAGGACTAATCCCAGCTTATGCGTAAATTATTAAGCTGTGTCTATTTTCTATAATATATCCAGGTAGTAGACATATATTTCATCTACTCTATATTTATTTGACATATTTATATAAAATACATCGCACTGATCTGTATTCCCAAATTTCGCATTTTGTAAACACCGTTATCAATATTTTTTTTTTTTTCAACTCACACCTTGATTCAAAAATCTAAAGACTTTTTTCCCGTTCTCGATTCCTAACATTTCAATTAAGTCATCCTCTGATAGCAGTGTTAATTCATAGATGTTCTTTACCCTCTTAATAACTTCGAAGTAGTTGATATTATTAATTCCTGGAATATTTTGAATGAAGTCAATAGCATCATCATTATATAAAGGAGGCTCGTCATGCAAAATATGAAGAGATGTGTTAACACCTTTCGCTAATGCCGCAGCTACATCCGGCTCGTCTTGACTAGACTTCAATTCAAGTAAAATCTGAGCTGTTTCATACGGAGAAGAGCTCCAGATGATCTTAAGCTTGGGGAAAGATATCAACAACATCATTATTTTTGATTGTATGTCTTGCTGCAACAACTTTGTCGCAACAGGGTTGGCAGCATTAAGCTTTTTAACTCGAGTGTCTGAGAATGGTTCGAACGAAAAGGACTTCGATTCATCGAACTCTATTAGCAATGTTGGTAGTTCATAGTGTCTAAACATCTGCTCGCACTGAGCATACAACCGGCCACTTTTGAAACTTGATATAAGATCCGGTACCGCTTTCCGCTCAATGCAAATTTTCGGCGATATAACGTAGTCGCCAATTGTCAACATGCAGGGTATTACTTTCATTCCTGTTCTATATAGTAAATTAGGTAGTGAAGACCTAAATTCTCTTACATCAACCACCACCTTTAATTCGTCTTCTTCAGTACGAAAGGTCGAACCACCAGCAATCCTTGTATTTAATACTTGGTTTCTCTTCACTTGAAACTTATAATTGTCATCCATTGTCTCAAAATGTTTTGCGAGAGAAGCACGTTCTTTGATGAGTTTAGTAAATGACTCTTTCTCTCTTCTTATCTCTTGGAGATGTTTCTGCTCTTCTATTGAGCTTCCATAGTACATGAAGTACACCCTAGCAGGTGCGTACCGATTGATACTTTGGTAAATTTCGATTCTCCTGATAAAGGATAAGTTGGGCTCAAACATGATTATATGTGAGGGACCCAATGATTGTAAAAGTGTGTCATTTGTCCTGGCATTGTATGTCTCGATTATTATTTGATCCCCTTGTTCTATATATTCGAGATCGTTTTCATTAATCTTTACTTCATTCCTGTCATGCTCCTCATTTTCTTCTTCTATTAAAAACCCACCTCCGTGATCATTGACATTATTGTCAACCTCTTCGTCATTAGATGATTTAAGCTGCTCAAGTATAGATTGATCAATTTCCACTGGATTATTATTAGTCGCCACGTTTGTTCCCGAGTATAGTTTACCAACATTTGCTACAGCAGCAGCACCTCTCGTCCTTCTTCTTTTACTTACAGGAAGACCCTTGCCTCTAGAAAAGGTTTTTGACATTACTAGCTCTTCGTTTGTATCCTCATTTTCCTCTTCAATTTGCTCAGGTTCCTCCTTTTTTATATTGAATTCATTGTTAAGCTTTTTGGCAAGATGCGTAAACTCTTTCCAAGCAATATAATCATCTAGAAGTTTTACCATATATTTTCTTCCATTGATCATTTTCCTGTCATCTGTATTATTCTCCAGCATCAAATTTATTAGGTCACTTAGTTGTCTTGCGACTCTGCTATTAGAACACATAATTAAAATGGGAGAATCGGTCGAGTTCGATTTCATTTTCTCGAATATTATATCATCTAGCAATATACCTAGTTGCTCCCATTTAGGAAGCTCTTCAAGAATATACTCTTCGTGTTCAAAATTAGTGCTGCCTTTCCCATCTTCTACATCAGCCACATTTTCGACCATGACCTTACGTTTTCCTAATGCTCGTTCCCTAGCATAAGATATAATCGTATTTGCTTCATCTAAGTTTAGCCATGGACTCATGCCTGACATATTCATCGTTCCAGCATTAGTTGACTTTACATTCTGATCAATTATTTCCTGAACACATTGATAGAAACTTAATGAATCCGAGATTACCAAGTCAGTAAGCAATTCCTTCAATGTTGACAAATCGTAGACAAGTTGCTTAGATGTCCAAGAAATCCGATGCCATTGAGGATCAAGAGAGAGTCTAATACGCATGATGAAATCCAGATCATGAATATTCTCTATATCCCAGTATTCCGTAGCCAACAGAGGATTGTGCCTTTTAAGTTCCATCAAGCAAGCATTGAGACAGGACATGATTGCAGCCTGAATCTTATTCATTTTGTACGAAAGCTTGACATTTATTTCCGTCACATGATGCTTTTTACGAAGCTCTTGCTTCTCTCTTGTTATTAAGTTTTTACCTGTGAAGTTTAAAGATGCTGATATTTCCAAGTGGAATCGAGGCCATAAAAAGACTTCGTTAATTCTTAAATTTTTTAACCTGGTTGCCAAAGGAGAGAATCCAACAAAAGACTCGGGATCATCAGACACAGCCTTAATAAAACCCCATTCATTTCCATCTCTAAAAAGGTTAATGATGAAACAGTCATTCGACGTCTCCTTGATCTTTTCTGCGTGGAGAAGAAATATCCCGGTAATCTTATCTGGCATCAAAACTCCAGATAGTATATCCACCAATAAAATTCTAGGCGTAACTGAAACTATACCCCCGGAATTATATATTTTTGATCTCTTGTCTATGTTCAGTGTTTCACTTGTAATCGTTGTGATAGGAGGTGAATTCAAAAACTGTATGTTCATTGATGATTCTTCACAAGCATCGATCCATCTGAGATCCATCAAACTTTCGTTTAGTTTCATGTTTTCTTCTTCAGTAGCATTGAGGACAATTATTAAGCTCCTTTTCTCTTCAGATTTGCTATCATCTAGCAGCATTTTAACAGAAGGTGTACTAAGAGCATGTAGTAGATTTGCTGCGATGATTTCCCAACCTAAGCCTTTACCTAACAAAAGAAGCCCGTCCTTCGACAACATATCCTCAACTATTTCCTGATAGAACTTGAGTGGCAAATTGCATTTTATTATTCTCTCTTTATATTCGCTGGGTTGTTTCTCTTCAAATACAACAGGAATACTTTCACCATTCTCTACAACAAGGTTCTGACGATTTGCATCGACATCCAACTCGTCATGATTTAGATCTGGGATCGAAGGCTCTCTTCTCGATACCCTGTCATTATATAAGCTCTCTTCATTGTCATCGTCTTCTTGTACAAATAAGGAGTTAGTCCCAGGCATATTGCTATGAATTGATTCAGTTTGCACTTAATGCGAGATAAATATTCCTTCAACTTATGATTATCAATGGATCTAATTCAAAAGGCATCAAAAAATGCATTTAACGTTAATGACTATGTTAGCATTGAGAGCACCCGACTTGATAACCCTGTGTTATTTTATATCATCAGAATAGAGAATATATCAGAATCACGGTTACGTCAACTTGAAGCTTGGCAAGAATTAGAGGATCCTAACAACTTATCTGTCGATCGAGTACATAAAAATAAACTGGGAAAAAGATCTACAAACAATAAAGTGATAAAGGAAATTGATATGAATGACAACCCATCTCCTTACAAAACAGGTTATGAATTACAGATTTTCCGTTTACTACTAAAAGATAGTTTTGATAATTATTCTTACGCATATGAATTCAATGATAAATTACAATTCTTGAGATCTCAGAATAGGAGTAATAGCCCTTTGCCTATAGTTCTAGGCAGCAGATTTATTGTTCATCAAGGTGCACTAGTATTGAGTGGTGTCATAATGTTAGAATCAGCAAAATGTAAATTTTTGGGAAGTGAAGGTGTAGATAAAAGCTTTTTGGATAGCTTGAATCTGAATATTGTTAATAAGAATTTAAATGTCTTAAAACACGAATTATTCAATGGTCGGTAGTACTAGTTTCATTTTCCTTCAATAGGATGTCTATCGTGTAATATTTATTGTTTAATTCGGGATATATACTAAATAAATCTATTTATTCTGGAGCAAAATATTCCATAAAGCATACTCATCTTTGAAGTCATGAGAAATTAAACTGACTAAATAGTAGTTTTCATAAACTGAATTCAACAACTTATATGAAATGGAGTCTTTTTTGTAACATCTTGCCCATTCTAACCATAAAATGAAAGCTTCTTCGTTCCATGCTTTAAACGATTCGAAATCGATGATTGTAGGCAGCAACACCTCCTTTTGAGGAAATACTCCCCAAGTAATTGTGTTTTTGATGTTATGAGAGTCTTTTGATAAAGGTAAGTTGGAAGTTACATTTCCCGTATTATCACCGCAGTAATATGTGATAGTCAAGTTCTCAAACTGCTCCTTTAGTCTAACCTTTAAAACATTCTCCCATTCTTCCTTGGGAACAAATATTTCGATAAATGCCTTTTGGTAAACAAATCCATTTCTAGGACCCCAGCCAAAAATTTTATCATACGAATGAACCCCATCAACAGCTGGTTGTGATGCTAAAGAGAAATAGCCCTTTTTATTGATTTCAAAAAGTTCTTCTTGAATTAAAGCTGTTTCAGGTGACAATGCAGCATCAACCCAGGGAAGAGAGTCAATTTCACCAGAAAGATATTTGATAAAGACATTAGTCAAGTCTGTTACAGATTCAGGATTTCCCCATTTACCAATTGCCTCAGATGAGCTTGAGACCTTTAAGGATGGACCATAACCATCAATTTCACCATAAGCAGGGGAATTAGAATCTCCAAATCTACCATTTGGGTACTCATCCCAGTTAGCATCCTTTCCTAAGGAGCCCTTTCCTGTACTTATATCAACAAGCGTTTTCTTATTACCAAGTAACGCTTTTCCTATCAATGTCTTTTGGACTAGACTCTTATCTGCAACTGCGTTTTCATTAACTAGTGATGACTTTCTTCTTTTCTTTGCGCCATTTCCACTATTCTTTACTAACTCATCAGGTTCTTCTGCGTCGGATTCGATAGCATTCTCGTTGTTGTTTAACGTAGATGGCGCTTCCATAATAGGACGTAAAATATCTGACCTATTGATTATAGATGCCACACTTTTCTCTAAATTCAAACAATAAAAGTGATAACCTTTGATCCGGTTATCAGTTTTGGAATTGATCTCCTCTATAATTTTGATTATGATATCTATTCCTAACTCCTTCACTAAATCATCATCAATACTGGATTCCTGAAGCTTTTGAGCTATGTCATCTGGTATCAGAGCATGGGATAATTTTGTAGCTCTATTGAAAACAGAGTATGTTGTAACTGGCATTAATCCTGGTATTAATATAATATCTTTCAACTCGCTGTAAGACCTTAATAAAGACTCATAATTGAGAAATTTGCTGGAATCATAAAAAAGTTGGGTAATTATAAAGTCAGCCCCTGCCTGGACCTTTCTGATTAAGTAGGGAATATCCTTCTCTGGGTTTTGCTTACTGATGTCGGCTCCGTCAAGATGTCCTTCTGGATAGCCGGCCACACCAATACAAAAATAGTCCCCATGAGTCTCCTTGATGTATCTCACCAAGTCTTCAGCATTCGAGAAATCGCAATCAGGCGTCCAATACTCCTCTGTACGAGGAGGATCACCTCTTAAAGCTAAAATATTTTTTATGCCATTTTCCTTTGCCTTCTTAAGAGCTTTATCAATAACACTTTTATTTGTATTGGTGCATGTCAAGTGTAGTATAGTAGTCACTCCAATGTCCCTTTGACATGTCGCCGCCAAATCCAACGACTTTTCGCTTGTTGATCCACCTGCTCCCCATGTCACAGTAATGAATAGCGGATTCAATGCCAGCATACGATTCAATCTAGCAAGCAAGTTACAGAACCCTGTGTCCGTCTTGGGAGGAAAGAATTCAAAAGAAACAAACCTCTCATTCTCTTTTAATGACAAAATCTTATCCTTGACCGTACTCATTGTGCCATTCACAGATCAACCGTTAGCTTCGACTATACTTCAGAAGTTCGTACATAACTTCAAAATTCATGAAAGGTCATGTGACTTGTGAAATCACACCCAATCAATCAAACTAAACTATGACTTACTATATCATTTTGTCTTGTATATTGCAAGCAGTATTTAGATTTTCAAGTATTTACGAATTAGACTTCATAACAAGTATTATTTCACACACATAGCAGTATGCTATGCTATTGAAAAAGTATCTAAGCATTACTCGTGAGTATTAGTAGATGTAGAGGTTAAACCGCACTATATTCTCCTCTATTAGAATTGCCAGTGAACTTCTCGATTATCTCCTTGACAAACGAAGGAAGACCTCTCAAAAGGTCGAAGAAATTTTCTATAACCTCCCTCAAGGCGCTTTGGAAATCTATAGAATTACCCTTGTTATACTGGAACCAGGCACCACCCACTATATAAATGCTCAAAAATAAGACCAAGAAAATAAATATCCACGTAAACCAGCCCCACGACTCGCCGTTATCACCCTTGTTGTTCTTATCTTCGTTTTTCTTTGAAAGGCATGCACCTGGGGTTACCAAGGACAATGTTAAGTTCAGATCGTCCCATCCAACCAATTTCAACTTACCAACGTCCGACTCTTTGTGGTATTTTGTAGCACATTCAAAGTCTATTTTTGCACTTACCAAGTTGGAGCCCCAATTCACGTTTTCATATACGATGGAAACACCTTTATTCTCGTTTGTGATGTATTTTTTCTCTTGATTAGCGTTGAATCCAATCACCTCCGACAAAACACCTTTTTCGGGGGCGTTTTTATCCACAATGATTCTTGTAATACCACATATATCCGAGTTTTTAGGACAGCTGTCTAAGTTATCATTAATTGTATCACAGATGCCAATGTACCATGTACGGTTACTCTGGGTAGGCGGCGTGTCTTTCACTGAATTCACAGAGTAAACGCCCTTCACATCTTCAAAGTTATAAGGCTTTAACTCTTTGGCAGAACAATCTATCCCCAATGTCCCCCAGAAAAGACAAAGGAGGTTTGCTAATATAAATATCGTCTTCATCTTTACGTACTCAGGAATTGATATGAATGAGACTTGCGTTCAAGTTCAAACCAGTATATCTCCTGAAAACTGCAAAACGTATTTTTGCATGTTGTATGTTACATGTTACGTTTTCTGTCAAATCGATTTTTACAGTTTAGTGAGTCCGAGGTTGGAAAAGAGACATGTGAGTGTGCAAGTAATGTAAGACCCCATTTCTCTTCCCTATATATTGAGATGGTTAGGAAGTTGCTGACTTTAGAGTAGTACATTTAAATTTTTTATTGAATTGATAACCAAGTATTGAAAATGGTCAAAGTAACAGTTTGCGGAGCTGCTGGTGGTATTGGGCAGCCATTATCTCTTCTTTTGAAACTTAACAACCAAGTGAGTCATTTGTCTCTCTTTGATATTGTCAATGCTAATGGAGTAGCGGCTGATTTGTCTCATATAAGTACTCCAGCGGTGGTTGAAGGTTTTCAACCAAGTGGTAAGGAAGATAAAGAGACAATTAAGAAGGCTCTTGCAGGATCGGATATAGTCGTGATTCCAGCTGGCTCGCCAAGGAAGCCGGGTATGACCAGAGACGACTTATTCAACATTAATGCGTCTATAGTAAGAGATATCGTTATCAACATTGGACATGTGTGTCCTAAGGCTTCAATTCTCATTATTTCCAACCCTGTCAATTCGACAGTTCCAGTTGCTGCAGAAGTTTTAAAGCGTTTGGGTGTATTTGATGCAAGAAAACTTTTTGGTGTAACCACGTTAGATACAGTAAGGGCCGAGACTTTCTTAGCTGGTCTAATCGAAGAGGATGCAGCTTCATTGCGAGGGAAGATTTCGGTTATTGGAGGTCACTCCGGAGACACTATTGTGCCTTTGATTAATGTCGTTCCCTACGTTGCCGAGAAAGCAACAAAACTTCTGAAGAAAGACTACGAAGGTTTCATCCACAGAGTGCAGTTTGGTGGTGATGAAGTCGTCAAGGCAAAGAACGGTACTGGTTCTGCTACTTTATCAATGGCGCTTGCGGGGTACAGATTTGCCGAACAGATATTAGCTTCTTTCAGCGGAGATAAGGGTCCCGTCAAAGTTCCTGATTCTGCATATGTCTACTTGCCAGATTTGCCTAATGGTCTGCTGATAGCCGCGAAGCATTTGAACAACATATCCTACTTTTCTTTTCCTGTGAATTTGGAAAATGGTGCCGTCAAGTCACTTGTGAATCCATTTGACTCATTAAACGTTTCTGCTGAGGAGCGCAAATTAATTGATGTTGCATTGACTGGTCTACAGAAGTCTATTGCCCTGGGCACCACTTTTGTAAAATCCTCTAAATTTTAAATTCGCTTCATTTTCATAGTTTATTTCATTTACAGTCCGCTTTATGATATACCATTAAAAAAATATGAATCTGGATACTTCTTTTACTATCAAATTGTTTAAATTTTGATGTATGGTAAATGCTTTCGTGAATACTGATTAGCATTAACGTCTGAAGGATGCGAAAATGAAAAAAAAAACAACTTGATCTAGCCGAGGATCGAACTCGGGACCTTTTCGGCGCTTACCATGCCAAAGCACTTGTAAACGAAACGTGATAACCGCTACACCACTAAACCTCAAGCTGTTGAAGGATTCAAATTTTCAATCCTTATATATGGTAGGAAATAATTAACTTCAGATACCAATTATACACTAATCATTATGGATCAGAGAGTAATCAGAACTATTCCATCAAAAATCTTATCAGCAAGATTTGTTACACGTTTGAGTCTTATGGAATAATTGATATTGTATATGTACCCATGTGAGTGGGGTCTAAAAAGTGACCGTGATTTTCACCATGCACCATTTATATAAAGATTATCTCAATGCATAATCTTAACGAATATTTGGGATAAAGAGTACAAGAATATGAGCAAAGAATTTGTCGATGAAACCATAATCGCACCAACAAAGGGCAAAGGCGATGATGGCAAGCAAGCGGATATTTGTGGAATAATAGCAGGGGCTACCAATGAAAAAGGCAATCTCTATATCAATTCTTCTGGAACATCTGATATCAACATCGGCAAAAAAATTTCTAATGATAGCATTATTGCATATTTTTCGTGTACCAAGATGATGACGGCCATGAGTGTGTTGCAGCTTAATGATTCGGGAACAGTTGAGCTAGACGTTCCGGCAGAGAGGTATATACCAGAACTTGGACAAATTGGAGTAGTGAAGGAAGGGATGTTAACCGAGGATGGCGATTATATAACCCAGCCAAAACCACCCAAGACGAAAGTTACTATAAGACATCTTTTGTCTCATACATCGGGATTCTCATATCCTTTTTTGAGCTATGAATATTCTTTACTTTTTCAAAGAGACCCAACCTACAATATGACAAATCCTGATATGTCTATGTTCGACAATGACCATATGCCATTGGTATTCGAGCCTGGTGAAAGCTGGCTGTATGGTTGTAGCTATGACTGGTTGGGGTTAATAATTGAAAGAGTATCCGGAATGAAGCTAGGAGAGTATATGAGAAAATATATTTTTGATCCCGCTGACATGAAATCTTGTACCTTTCATATCAAAGACACGGAGAATCTATTTAGATTGCACGGCAGGTCGCGTGATGGAAGGTTAAAGGTAATGAGGAGACAGGGAGTTGCCCTTGATCCTTCAGTGGATATGGGTGGTCAAGGATGCTTTGGAACCGTTGCAGACTATTTAAAATTTTTGAGAATTTGGTTGAACTATGGTGTTTCCCCTGAAACTGGAAAGAGGCTTCTCAAGAAAGAGACCGTAGAGTACGTTATCAAGAACCATTTAGTCCCTCCTATCTCTGCCGATATTGTGACTGTTTCAGATTATATGAAAGATGAAGGAGTGCCGGACGGTTTTACATTGACATCATGTGCTTATCTGAATAACGACTTAATAACAGGAAGAGAGAAAGGTTCGATCTTTTGGAGTGGTGTGGGAAACCTTTATTTTTGGCTCGACTTTAAAAAGAAGATTGCCGGTCTTTGGGCCACTCAAATGTTCCCCTTTATGATGCAAGAATGTATTGATGCATACATTAATTTCGAAAAATCTGTTTATGATACATTTGTTAAGAAATCAAGCAAATTATGAAGCTTTCGATTTAGTAGAATAATAATGTCAGAGTAACTATTTTCTTTATGGAAACAACTTTTTTTTGTAGAATCTTGCAATTTTTATATATTTAAAAGTCTTAAAAAGAATACGTTATTACTTTTAGGTCAAAAATCTCTTAATGTTTGATTATAAGACTATTTATGTACAAAATAATGAAACATATTCTTTATATAATGAATTACAAAAGTCCAAGTTTACGCATTCTAACATCAACTGCATTTCTATGAGCCTCCAAACCTTCTACAGAAGCCAAGGTCATAACTGCCTTTCCTATGTGTTTCAATCCCTCCTTAGTAACATTTTGGGAAGTGATGAACTTTTGGAAAGTTGCAGTATTTACACCTGAGTATTGTCTTGCGTATCCATAAGTAGGTAATGTATGGTTTGTACCACTTGAGTAATCACCACAGGATTCTGGAGATAAGGCACCTACGAAAACAGAACCTGCATTCTCCACGTAATCAGGAACATATTTTGAAGCATCCTCAATCTGCAAAATCAAATGCTCGGGTGCGTATTTGTTAGAAAGAGAAAACGCCTCTTCATAAGTACCGACAATGAGGATTGAGGAGTGTGCCAAGCATTTGGATACAATGTCTTTTCTAGGTAGTACTTCAGCTTGTCTCTTTATAGCAAGTTCCATTTCGTGTAGCTTTTGGTCTGATAAATTAACTCCAATTAAAATAACTTGCGAATCCACACCGTGCTCAGCTTGTGATAATAAATCACTTGCAACGAAATCGGCATCTGCTTTATCATCAGCAATAACTAACACTTCGGAAGGTCCTGCTGGCATATCTATCGAGCATAATGCCTGAGTATCATTTTGAACGTACATCTTAGCCGCTGTCACAAACTGGTTTCCTGGGCCTAATACCTTATCACACTTTATTACACTTTCTGTACCATAAGCCAAGGCAGTGATAGCTTGAGCACCACCTGCCATAAGTATACCTTTAGCATCAAGTTTGTGGGCAACATACACAACTTCTGGTGTCAATCTTCCTGTTTCGCGAGAAGGGGGAGAGGCAAGAAATATGTTAGAGCAACCAGCAACCTTTGCTGGGACACCTAACATCATTGCAGTAGAAGGGAGGACTGCAGTACCTCCAGGAACATATAATCCAACGTTTTCAATAGGTTTAGCAAATCTTGAGCAATACACTCCAGGAGATGTTTCAACAGTCATAACTTTCTTCTCGGGAAGTTGAGCAGAGTGAAATTTTTCAATATTAGAAATAGAAATGTCGATAGCTTTCTTCATTTCCTCTGAAATATTCATGAATTCTTCAGGAAAAGGAGCTTTTAAGACTGGACATTTAATATCAACACCATCAAACTTTTTAGTGAGTTTGACTAATGCAGCATCACCTTCTTTCTGAACCATCTGTATTATTGGCAAGACTAATTTCATGATATCAGCAGTTTTCTGAGCTGGTCTACGCAAAGCATTCTGGATTTCGTCGCTCTTGTTAAGGTCTTTTCCAGCACGAATAATATTCAACTTGTATGAATTTTTTGGGGAAATATTACTTTCCTTTTCATTAGATTCTTTTGGTTCTTTTGGTTCTTTTTTCAAATATTGCTCCTTGGCATCACCTTTTCTTCTGGTAACACGACCACTCTTTATGTCTAAATTCTTCTCTACATCGGTCAAACTTACCCCATGTTTGACACACCATGCCAAAGCAAAGTAAAATAAGTCGGCACATTCCCAGGCCACCTCATTCGAATCCTTGTCTTTGTTTGTGCCAGCTTCAATCAACTCATCAAGTTCCTCTTTCAATTTTGCGGTAAGTAGCTCATTGTCATTAAACAACCTTCTGGTATAAGAGCCCTCGGGAGCAGATTTAAGCCTACTTTGCAAAGTGTAATTCAATTTGGCCAATCCTTTTCCAGGAAACTTCGATCCAGCAAGTTGACGGTCTTGAAAACATGTGAAATTATTGTCTAGGTGACAGAATCCAGAACCTTCTTTTTGTTCGACTATGAATCTTACTACATCGGAATCACAATCTTTCTCTAATTTAATCAACTTTTGGGTTGCACCGCTAGTTTTACCTTTATACCATAACTCATCACGGCGTTTACGGGACTGGTATACCCCTTCACGAATCTCGATGGACTTTTGAATAGACTCGATCGAAGAATATACAACACCTAATGCAGAATATGATGGCGCACTGCTAGTAACTAAAGTAGTGAAAAGACCATCGGGACGATCCGTAGTCAAGGATGAAGTGAACAAGGAAGAAATCGAAATCTTGCCTTCTTCAGAGGGAGATGTAGTCAACGATCCTACTTCTATAATCGGGAAAACAGCATTCTTTACGAGTTCTTCGGCCTGATCTTGACTAATATTGTTCGAGCATATGTAAAGTTGGCGATTTCCTCCCTCACTTAACTTCTCCACTTCCAGTTTAGAGGGAACATACTCAAACACAATATCAAATAAGTTCTCTATAATCTCAGATCCTACTTGTCCCTCCGACATTTTGATTGCAAATCTATCACTTGGAAGACTATTCTCGAAAACGATACCCTCCACATCTTTTTTGTTGATAACCACCCTTCTTATACCACTATTCAATAATCCAACAATATCATCAACGTCAATATTACCTTGTGTTGCATCCACATCCACACTGATGTCGTCAGGAAAATTTTGAAGAGTGTACTTTGAAATCTCTAAGGATCCAGCAGGAACCAAAATTTGTCCTGTAACTGAAAATTTTTCAATTACTTTTTTATTGCTGATATCTGCTACAAATGGTAACACAGGAAATGTCATTATTAGTATTCAGCTTTCAAATGCTTATATTTTCTGTCCTATTAACATTAAACTATTTAATATGAAGATATTTTATTTTCATCAATTCTGGTTGACTCACCGAAAAGTCACCTGACAGATCGTTATCTCTGATAGAACAAATCAAAATTTAAATTCAGATCTGAATTGGTTAAGGTCCATGCCAGGTCTAACCAACTCTATGAGGTCTCTTCTATCCATTGCTATAAAAGCTCTTTTGAGGGTCTCCATGAGTGAAGATGATTGGTTATGTGAGAGGGTCGAACTAGTATCAGCACCTTCGACCTGATGCATTGCCAACCCACTAAGTAGATACTCGGCAGCTTCCTTGTAGCATCCGACATTAATACACGACACACCCAAGTTATACCTTGCTCTGACGAAAGTGGGTTTTAATTCAAGTGCTTTGAAGTAAGCACTCACAGCCTCTTCTGACCGGTTTGAATTAGCCAAAGATGCACCCAATCTGTTCCAAAGAACAGGGTCGTTGGGCTTTATATTCAACGCCGCTTTAAAGCAGTCGATAGTCTTGTCGAATTCCTCATTAGCGTAGAACAACACACCCAACCCCATTTGAACGTCTGGATCCATATTAGCCTGGTTGGGAGACAATTGGGCCGCCTTTAAAAAAAGTTCAGTGACACGTTTGTTCAAAGAAAACCTATCTTCGTCGTCAATGGCGGGGCTCTCTTGACGGGCCTTTTCAGCAACCTGGGGGTATTTTGTAGAAATCCATCTTTCTAAGGTTGCAAATGCAGCATTATCGTATCCTTCATTAATATAAGAGATAGCTAAAGTCATGAGAGCTTCAGAATTCTCCGGATGTAACTCCAAGCATTTTTCCAAGGCAGAAATACCGGCAATTTCTTTCTCATTCTGGGTTTGAACTTCTCCCAATTTCAACCACGCATCTATGTGGGATTCATTACGCTGAATAGCAGCCTCAAAGGCCAAAGCAGCTTCAGATAGTTTTGCACCATTTTCCATTAATTGCAAGCCAATTTGAAATGGGTCTTGGTCTTGGGGTAAGTCGATGAACTGGTTCTGATTAGCATCTTCGAACTGATAGTCACCAAAGTGAGCCCTTGTAGATGCATACTTCGCGAAATCACGCTCCCATTGATTCATATCAGGCGCAAACAAATCATGTTGAGTGTTTTTGTAATCTTCATATTGTTGGTTTATAAGATCGTTTTCCACTTCCTCCGAGTTCAAACTGTCCCATACTTCCTGAAATGTGGCTTGATATTTATCGTCTATAACGATTTCAGGTGACTCATTACCTTTTTGTCTCTCTTGGTTGATTTCTTCTGCATCTAAAGAGCTTTCCTTCGCAAACTCCTCAGCTTCCTTGAATTGGTTATCCCAGTCAATCTGTTGATCTTGATTGAATTCTTGCTTGCTATCTTGATGGAGCGTGTTTGCAGGCATACTATTCATCATACCCGCACCCATTCCCATTCCCATTCCCATTCCCATGCCCATGCCCATAGGCCTGTAGGAAGATGTCATCATCGAGTTCGGACCCGTATAGTGTTCTGCTCGGATCTCTTCCACATTACCACCTCTAGGCAGCTGACGAAATTCACTAGCCCACGCAGAATTTGCCTCCTTGACGCCCTTATTTGCCATCGGAGTGCTATGGCGACTAACGGGTGAAGATGTGTTTGTGTGGAACTCTTGGCCCCAGTTATTGGTCATGGCGTTAGGCACCTGCTGATGCCGAATCATGTTGAGCTCATGTTTCATTGGCTGAAACTGGAAAGAGTTCTGATGTTGTCCCTTACTCATGAAGTTCTCCATATTCATACGCTCATTAGCATTCATGCTGTTTTCTTGTCGAAATCCTCCCCCATTGTGTAATATTCCTGGTTGATTAGCAGATTGCCTTTGTAGAGACCGATCCTGCTGAGTATGTTTATTGAACTGGGCAATCGCATTACCGTTTGCAGAGCAGTCTGCTGCTCCACCACCTACAAATGACATTTTTAATCTTATTAACAGACGTTGTTTTCAAATAATTTTGAATATGTCTTTGTAGTTTCTTGGTTACTAATGTTCTTGTTAAGTATGATCTCCACTAAATTGTACCTGACTTGGCCGAGGAGTTTTATCAGAAATTGGTACATACACACCTTTTTCAGATGAGACTATGAAAAGTTCATGGAATACGCCGAAGGTAGTGAAGGATATTGGACGGTCATTAGATTGTGATACTTGACAAGTGCCGTACACACACGAAGACACAGCTGTGGTATTGGGCAAATTTTGGAGATTTTTTTCATTCATTTTACTTCTAGATATAAAGAAATGCGTTAAATTGTACTACATAGATACATTGAAGCATGATTTAGTATTTATTTGAATATTCATAGGAGCATTAGTTGGAACACTTATCGAACATATAATTCTTGTACTTATCATCGCCACAAAACAGCGAATCACCATACTAGCTCTGAGGAGGTTTCGCCTCCTCCCTGACAGTCAATTTGGCTGCAAATGTCTTCCAACCTGCTCGCAGCATTGGTTGCAGCATTAGTGGGTGCAACATTGGCAGGGTTTATTGGGCGTCCCTCTTTCTTTTCACGCTCGAGATGGTTCTGAACCATGTCTCCGACCAATTTCTGGTAGTACAATACACCTCTTTCCTTCTTGGGATGTAAGTAGCCAGCTGTATATATCCCTTGATTCAAGTTTTTCTGGGTGAATTGACATAGGTCAAAATCCTCCAACTCCACCTGCTGCAAAAAGTCTACAAATTCCGTCTTTGTTGTCTCATCTAATCCCTTTTTGGTGTAGATATCATACTGAAGAATTGTGTGGGTGGCTGACTGAGGTAAAACTCTAATAGAATACCATGCTGGGGAGTAGCAGTTGATTCCATTAGTGGGGAAGAGGTAGACCCATAAACCATCAAAATCACCCCCAGGGTTGGACTTTGGGGACACCTTCTTTTGGACTTTTTGCTTACGGAAACCCAACCAAGACAGCTCTTCCTCTACTTTCTTTTCTGTTTTGTCGTTCCTTACAATTTCTGCGTAGTGACGGCAGTATCTTGTTTTTGGTACAACATCGTAAGTCTCCATTCGGAAAGCAGTGTTGAGACCAGGGTGGGCAGTAGGACAGTGATAGCACTCCTGGTAGCCATCAATCAAGGTCTTCCAATTGAACTGACCATCAAGCTCGTAAGACATATGATATTCATAGTCAGAAAAGTCAAAGGCATTCATCTCACTCTCAAGTCCTTCGTACCATTCTTCAAACGGAATTACGTCCTCCTCGTTACTAAAGTTAATAAACACAAGACCGTGTCTAGTAACATGCGTTCTGATGGGGAACAAAGAGTTTTGTTCCTTTTCGAATCCTTCGACCTGGTCAAAATGAGGTGCTTTAGTCAATTTTCCGTCGCTGTTATATGACCAACCATGGTATTTGCAACCTAAAACAATCGACGAGCCTTTATCTTTTCTCACGACGGGATAAGCTCTGTGACGGCACACATTGTGGAAAGCTTTGATTTGCCCATCGATCTTAGACTTAATGACAAAGTAGCTAATGCCCGCAAAAGAAAACCTGTAGTAGTCTCCAGGCTTTTCAAACCTAGACGCATGTATACAAAAGAGCCACGATTTGTTGAAAATAGCTCTCTTTTCAAACTCAAAAACGCTTTCTGACACCCACCAGCGTGCCGGTAAGGTATGCTCACCAGGAATCTCTTTAGGAGACTCTCCTATGGGTTTAAAATTACTTGAAATTGAAGAAGCTGCCATAGTAAATTGATAATATATATTTCTCACTGTTACATCTACCCAGCTCTACAACATAGGCCTACAATACTTATACTTTGGCTAGCTTATTTGATATCTAAGTTGTGGGGGGCTTATCAAGGTATCGTGGAACCCTTTTCCAATTCGAGAAGGTGTATGTGAAAAGCGCAATTTCTCTAGACAATCAAAAAGAAAGAAAAACACCAGTTAAATTTTAAGTAAAACTAATTATACATTAAAATTAGATAAGTATGTACACACGTATAATACATCAGTAGTTAGAGTCAGAAAAGATCTTCAAGAGCCCAAACAAACGAAGAACTTCATTACTCAAACTTGAGTCGATTGAGATCGCAAGGATACTCTCGAGAGCGAAAGTCTTATCTGGTAAAACATTAAAAGAATTCAAAGCAGTTTCGATTGTTTGTCTCTCTGGATTTGAAATTTCTAGCCCATTGTAGTAGTCAATAGTTAAACTTACAAAAGTGTTTACTAGTATTAATGCTTTTGTCAAAATCAAAGATAAGATTTTGTATTCGTTACTCGCAGGGGGAAATTTTGCGGTTTCTGGAACTAGCGAAATTGTAATGCGGGATAGGTTTAAAAATACGGTCTCACTGTTTGCAATAATCCATTTTACAGCTGAGTTTCCCGCTGGAGTAAATTCATCCGTATTAATTAGATCAATCAAAAGCTTCGCACCAAAAAATGCCTGTGAGACCGTAGATGCTCTTGATAGTATGTACTTTGAGAAATCAAAGGCATTCATTTCAAGGGGGATCACACTGAGCAAAAGTCTCAATGCTTGGATCAAGAGTGAGCCTGATTCGAATGCCTCTTTATCCCCACCAAGCAAATTGATACTCAACAGTTTGGTTGAATTTTGATCATCTTCAGTTAATTTGAGGGTGTTATCTGATCCTGTACCTGATGAGTGAAGAGATAAGGTTCCAGTCAAAACGGCCAGCATCAACATCCTATTGTGCTTTTCTCGCACGATTACCTTTGTGAACGCATCAATAGCCAACGGGAAGTATGTGTAGATATCTAACGGAGCACGCGGAATTTGATAGCTGTCATCAAGATGCACACCAAAGGCTTTAAGGAGAGAGAAAAGTAAAAACGCGTCCTCCAAAGAAGTAAGTTCAGTGGTTAAGGCAACATTGTTCAATATCAAAAGACAGTCTTTAAAGATGCATAATCTTTTTCTATAAAATAAGAATTTGGAAGGAGCCAAACACATATACTTGATTGCTTTGAATATTAGACTTTTCAATAACTTATTATTAGACATTTCAATCTTGTTGCTTCCGACGTAGGAGATGTTTCTAAGAATCATCGTTATAGTCAACAACTGATCTACTATCATGACTTGATTATCGAGAGCACTTTTTGTTTGAAGTGTACTGAAATGATATTTATTCTCTTCTTTAAATTTCTGAAGCATTGTCAAGTAATCAGGAACGTAAAACACACTTGAGTCCTTATCTAACATCAGGATGTCATCTGTAGATGAAGGACTTTCCCTTAGTTCTTCTAAAGAAAAAATATCCTCGAGTTCGATATCTGAATCCTCATCTTCAACGACTTTCCCTGACAAAGAATCAACAACATGTACAATATCTTCAAACTGAGAACCATCTTCATTCACATACTGCTTAAAAATGTCATCAATACGATCATTTGTTGACACTTCAATTTCCTCTGTATCTTGATAGCCGTCCATGATACCATCTAGTACAGAAAATCCTAAATTGCATAGAGAATCAATCAACTCTGGGCAATCAGACACCCTAAATCCATAATTAGAATCAGAAGTGATAACTAAAAGGGTATTTAATGCGTTGAAAACATCACCAGAATTTGGTCCAGAGAAACTTTTCAATGCCATGATTAATGCATGCATATTAATAGAGCCTAATTCGGGGGCATATAGGTATACAGGTTTGTTAACCTCAATTTCGCTAGCAACAGTTGAGAGTGATTTAATATCATAACCAACATGCGACTCCATGATTTTCCGATATGTTACATAGTTTTTTATAACATTTGGCTCGCCTTGAGGTATTGGTTCCGACTTGAAAGCTGGATTATTATTATTAGAAGGTGTACCAGGCTTTGAAGAACTTACACTCTTTTGTTCAACCGCCAGCAGTTGAGCACTTGGCTGCTGATTAACGTTTGGCGATTCTTTCATAACAGGCTGCGTAGTTTGAGCAACGCTACTTGATCGTGAAGGTGGGAAATGAGGTTGGCCATAATTAGGGGAATTATGATTCGAGATGTTTATTCGAGACATCATTGCCTGTTGAGATGTAGGCGCCAGACTTGCAGCTGGGCTTTGCAGCATCAGTTGAATATTGGACATACCGGGTGTGGCAGCAACATTGATATGAGGGGATTGAACGTTCCCAGGATGAATCGACCCCTGTCCTTGCATTGCCCCTTGCAATGGTCCCTGTATCGGACCCTGTACATATGGAGACATATTTGGCACAGGTGAGCCATTGTTAGGAGATTGATGTGACAATTGAGTAACTGGCGGTTGTTTTTGAGTAACTTGAGGCAGCAGCAGAACCAGCAGATGTTGCAGCTGGTGTGCCAGTTGGGCGTGTGTCTGAGACTGCTGGAACTTCAACAAAATCTGTTTTTGGAACTGTAATCGCTTACTCTGTAGATCTTTCTGACCATCTGGAGTACCAATATACTGTTCATAAGGTAGCAAATATTGTACATAATAAGAGCCCAACTCTTTTTCGATTTTCGATTTTGTGACCCCGTCCTGAGGGTTCACTCCATCAAAGAGCCCTAGTTTTTGAGCCATTATGGAGAGAGGAGCAGGTGATGTTTGGGTGTTAGGTTGTTGCAACGATTTTACTATACTCAGGGGGCCACCAAGCTTGTGTGACATTACATAAACAAAGAACAAATTAACCTTCTTGTTGTTTATAGTGGGCGTTTGAGTTAAGGGTGTTCCTCTCCGACTCAAAAAATCATTCAAAACAGTCAAGAATAATTCGATTTGCAATTGCGCTATCTGCGCAGGAGGAGGTTTACTCATGGGAGCATGTCTGTTCTGGTTGCCAAGTGGAGTATTAGACTGGTTATTATTTGTCTGAACATTAGGGACATTTGTATTATTTAAACTTGTGGCGCCTGGAGTGTTAACAAACATGTTTCCAGGTCCACTCTGATTCTGAGAAATGTTTGGATTTTGTGCCTGGTTGGGAAATCCAGGATTAGTTTGACTTGGCGTAGGCATACGTGAATTTATTGAATTTCGAGGGCTAATCATATCTTGCATCTCCATAGATTTGAGTCTCATGTTCGCCTCTGCCTGGGCCTGGGATGCTATTCCACCGATGTTATTTACAACTGATCCTCCCTGAGGCTGAGGCTGGGGTTGAGCCTGCTGAGGCTGGGACTGAGGCTGGGCTTGTCCTTGTTGAACCTGCTGGACGTGAAGCATTTGCTGCTGCATAATCTGTTGTCTCATCCGCAACAACTGCTCTTTTCTGTTTTGGCCTAATACATTAGAATTCTGAGTGAAGTTATTCTGCCTCTGCTGCTGCTGAGGTTGTTGCGACTGTTGCGACTGTTGAGGTTGTTGAGGTTGTTGAGACTGCGGCTGCTGCTGTTGGTTTTGAGCATTTGCTCCACCAGAAAACTGCTGTCTCATGAACATCTGCGGATTCACCATTTGCTGTGAAAACCCCTGACCTGGTCCTCCAACGTCATTAAATCCCGTGTTATTGAAATCCTGATTCTCTGAAGGTAATTGAGTTTGGTCCATCCGTTTCGCGTCGGTATCCTGATTGAACACTTGACTCAAAAAATCATCATTAGAACTATTTCCCTTCCCCATACTCAGATTGCTACCCTGAAAGGCTTCATCATTAAACCAAAAATTATCAGACATTGCCTTCAAAATGTTACTGATATATTTATTTTGAAGGAAAGAGTTTTGAATTGTATTAATCAAAACCAATTTACCCGCGCACTACCAACAACTAAATAATGTCTATAAGATGAGAAAAAGGTCTATATGAAGAGAAGTGTTGATGGTGAACAGTCAAGGAATGTTTACCAAAACTTCCACCAGGGCTTGTGTAATTTTTTAGCTAAGGCTTTGAAATGTTCCATTTCACCCCAGCAATCTCGTCCCCACTGACAACCTGCCATGTTGACAACAAAGTCTTTTGGCTTGTAGAAATATCTGTCATCATCACTAGATTCTGAACAGGCTCCCAAGGGGAAGGCATTTATTTTTCTTAAAGGTAAAAAAGCGACTCTCTCACGTATCCATGGCAGACTGGAGTATAACTCTTCGAGCGCGTCCTGCTCGCCATGTTCCCAAACCATATGCTTCTGCTCGTACATTGCCGGGTCCCACCATATGTCCAATAGGAGTTCAGACCACTCGGATCTTCTGATCAAAAATGAACCCAAGTTGAACCCTCCGCAATCCTGCGTGATGATCATGTCTATGGGATTATCATAGTTAACATAGGGCAAATCAGTTGGTAACGCAAGTGGGTTGAAAGTCTCAAGCGAGCGATATGTTTCGTTTTCTAAATTGTTTAGGAAATGGCGCTCCAAAGAAGTCTGGGGCTCCATGATGTACGTGTGAAGGTCTAGCCACCAAAACCATTCTGTGTTAGGAAATTGTCTCATTGTTTGTTTCAACATATCAGCCTTTTCCCAGGACTCCCTCCACTCATGCGAGTATCTTTTCTTGGTGGTCATGTCCTTAATGGTTAAGCCATAACCATGAAGCTTCGCGTAGTGCTTCTTGTTCGCTATCGACGATCTTTCGATAGACCATTCTTGAGGCCCCTTCCACTTGAGAACTCCACCCCCTTCGTTCGCTGCCAACACAATTACCACTTTTGGATCTGAAGACCCAAAATGAGGTATGATTGGAACCGTTGTGAAGATAGATAAGAATAATAGTGTCATAATCCCAAGCAAAATCTTTTTATTCTTTAACACCAAGTCTTGGACAAACAAAAGAACTCTTCGGACATTGCTTTGGAATGTTCCTTTTTTGGAAGGTTTATATGTTTTAGAATACTCATCGTTGGACAAGTTCTTTTCCCAGTCATCAACCTCTTCTGGAGTGAGCCCTCCCTTCGATTGAGGCACCCTAAATGCTCTATTAGTGCTCATCTTTGATGACGTATTACCATAAACTTGACATGCAAAACGTCAAGTTTTTGCCCAAAAATAATAACGCGCTGATCACGTGATAAATTGTTGATGTTGGTTTCCTGCGTATAATGGCTTAATATTAAAGCTGGTCTGGCTTCAACCTCAAGATAATTACTTGTCTTTACGTTAATTGAATCTCCTATAGAAAATTATCTGATAT